>OX375873.1:92348310-93056643 GCA_947359465.1 Metellina segmentata | reverse complement strand
ATTTTTAACTCACAAAATGCTAGAAATTTCAAGAAACTAAAATTGTATGTTTTTTCTAGATGGAGTTTTGTTTCCTTCTACATCCATAGTATAAAATAGAAAAACACAGAACTTTGAGGGTGTGGAGCTACCCTTAAATATTAAAATTATGAGCTCAAACTTCACAATAAATATTTTTTACATAGATGGAACCAAATAGGAGGGTAGGACCAATAAAAATCTTTCTTTTTTAGAAAAAGGCCTTTTTTGGACCACCCTAATGTACATGAGTAAAAAATAACGACTCACCCGGTCGCAATTGCACAATTTACATCACAGAACAGAACGGAAGGTGGCAATCGATAGGGATTAATGTTTTCTACAAATATCAATATTTAAAATTTGTCTAAGGGGCCGTCTTCATATTAAATTAGATGCTTTCTCTGATAATTTCAATACGAACCCCCATTTTTTATCACAAATTTGAATTCTACGCACAATTTCAGGCGGATTTGATGAAACATTATGTAAAATGGCGCGCGCGCGCGTAAAATTCACCGAGAAAATTCATAAAAACCAATGAGGGAGCGTGTAAATGTTCGAAGTTCAATCGCATTATAAATATTAATAAAGACTTGTAGTGGCCGTGTAGACGCCTTGGTATGGAGTCCATTAAGATGGTGACTAAGTCAGAATTCATTCTGCTTGAATCCCAGGATCTACTGCCAGAAATTTATGTTTTCACTTTGTGAACAATCCTCAATAACGATAATAATCATCGAATTTTGCAAATAGTCTCACTGCGATACTAATTATGCTCGTAATGAGCTCTAATTTGGAATTCCGATGTTTCAGTAAAAGTTAAATCACGTGGTGTCAAAATTTGTCCATGTTTCTATTCATAATTTTTATGAATATTAATTTCATAATTAATAAAAAATAGTAAATTTAGTTTGATAATTAAAATTTTTATGGATTGTGTTTGGGTTTTGGGGTAGTAAAGGATAAAAAAACAATTTCCAAAAAAAAAAAATGTTTGTTGCAAATATTACAAAACACGTGAAACACCAATTTAACCTTAGGATATCTAATTTTTAAGCACTTACAAATCGGTGAAAAATCGAATAATATTGATGAACTTTTTTTATTTCCGCCTGAAATTGCGTGTAGAATCCAAATTTGTGATATAAGATTCGTATTAAAATTATCGGAGAAAGCATCCAATTTTTTATGAAGACGGCCTTTTAGACAAATTGATATTAGTTATTGATATTTGTAGAAAACATTCATCCTCATCTATTGCTACCTTCTGTTTTGTTCTACGATGTAAATTCCGCAATTGAGATCGGGTGAGTCGTTTTTTCTTTGACGGGTGTACCTTTTCGGTTGAATTATTTATGCGACATTTTATTTGATGTTCTTTTGTACATCTACTTAGTGTAACAACAGTAATAGCAACAGTAAAACATATACTAGGCAGTAAATGGCTCCAAAATAAAGCTCTAAGGAAGCTTTACAATTTATTGGTAACAATATATCGTCAGCTTACAAGTTAAACACACTAAGTCGAAATTCCCAAGATATGAGTTACGAACATTTCTAGATCAGAATGTGGTGATTTAAAAAGTGTCCACAAAATTGTTTCTTTTTTAAATAAATCACACTTAGTGAGTAGAATTTTTTCCCCTTCGTCTTCACAGAACTATGTTTTTCACTTAGAGTATTTCTCTTCTAAGTCGATGAAATACTGACAAAAATGAACCCTTTTAAATGGATGACTGTGGTGTTACTGCAATATTGAGTAAACATAATAGAGATGTAGAAAAAACGATGAGGGTAAACTATTGCAGTTTTAAATCAGATCCCCTGAAATTTTCGTTTTAAAATAAATCAAATACGAAGTTTGAATGTTTGATTTTATAATTAATCAACCAAGTTTAAGCATTAAGATATTATCAGACAAAAAAATTGGGTATATCATTCAACCCACTTAGTAGATATGGAGTAGGAAATATCCGCTTTGGTTTGGCAGATCCGCAACCTACCCTTAAGAAACATTAGAAGAATAAAATTTTTGTTTGTGAAAATTTAAACGTTTGTATTAATATAATGATGATAATTTAAAGAATTATAATTATTTAATGATATGCCTATATAATATATATCCAATCTATGTATAGCTATATACGGATTAGGAATCAAGGAATTTGAATGAGACACTTCTCAGTTTAAAGGTCTAATGGTAGGCCAGAAATCCATGCAATAGAAGCATTAGAGTCATCCAACTTTATCGGTTCAATTTATTCGATCGAATAAAACCAGAGTTCAGCAATAGACAAAACCATACAGACACCGTGACATAAAAACGAGAACAGCATTCTTCCGAAATAAACACCAAATGGATTTTCAGTTGTTCCCCGAAGACGCCTATAAGAAGCACACAAAAAAATCGAACACGTAATACTGTTAAGTTGGAAGAACTGTCTAAAAAACAAAGCACTAACCATCTAAATCCCCAGCCGTTCTAAAACTCTTCGGTAATCGTCGACGAGATTCTATTGTGTCTGCCGCAAGTGGCAACGTGTAAACGGCGGCGGCCATCTTGACGAATGTTATTCGATTTTTGAGAACCATTACTGTTCAACGGCTGATCGTGAACGGAAATGGCTAGCTCATTTTTCAGAGTGTTTAACAACTTTGGGGATGATTTGGCCTGCTCTCCCTGCGTCCCCGAACCCGTTTTTTTAAGATCAATGGTTGCTTCTAATGGCATGTCGTTCCGATGCAACCAGCGTATGGGATTGAAGGGAACAGTCGTTATTTTTCAATCGTGTTGATAGTTTGGGGAATTTATAAAGCTGGGGTGTAGTCTCTTAAACGATCAAAAACTGATAAAAACAACTTAAGAGAGGGTAATAGGGATTAGATCTCCCGAGAAGGCCCATAAGCTCCTGTTGCTACTGACACTTTTCCTCGAAATTGTTTAGGAGTACACATAGCGAATTCTGTCCACCCTAGAGCGCGAACGATGAGGATTGGTTAGATTTCCGAAACTTCTATTCAGATTTATGTGGACATCAGTAGCTCAATTCGAATAGACGTTAATTAGCAACCAATGGGTTTCGAGTTCAAAATTCGACCCAGTGAAAGACCATAGTACATCAGAGGGCTGGTCTATGTTATAATCTGCAGTGGGCTCAAATGTTGGTGTTGTGTGTTAGGAGATTGGAGCACTAGCTCTTGTATTTAACCTCGTTATCTGACCGCAATTCAAAATTACGATGTTTTATTCTTGAAACTTTCCTTTCGCGATTGATTCTGGACCATCAACAATAATACTTAGTGTTGCTTCAGTGCAACATAAATTCAACTATCTACCACAAATTTATATTTATAGGAAGAACATTTCTGTCAAGCTAAATGTAAGTGTATATAGTGTTTTTGTGACGGTACGTATTTTCTGTATTTATTCCGCTCATGACGTCACTTTGCTTATTCTTCCGTACGATTTTAGCACTTCAAGAATGAAAATTCCATAGAATGTATCACGCCAAACATTTTGGTAGAGAACAAAATAATTTTCATACCGTCCATTGTTTCTCTATATGAAGAATAATTAAACCACTTCTACTTGTAGCACATACACTAAATAAGTAGCAGCATAGATAACATTACGGACCAACCAGTCTGGTGGTTAACGTGTTAGCTTATGGATCGGAAAGTACCTAGTCCGAATCCGGGTCAGTGCATGGATGTCTGTAAACGTATGATGTAGATGCAGATGATGCAGATTAAATATGTAGTGGTAGAAAGCCATCATGTTGGTTTGGTGTGGAAGTATAAAGATTGGAGTGCCAGCTCAAGTGTTGCCTCGTCATCTGACCGTGGTTCAAAATGACGTGGTGTTGTCCTCGGATTTTTCCGTACCGGATTGATCCCAGACCGTCTTCAATAGTCTGGTGTGTTGCTCTAGTACGACGTTAATTAAACATAAGAGTACATTACCCAAATATATTTAAATAACGTCACCTGTATGCAAGAACTCCGTAACTTGAAAAAAGATATATCTTGCGTTATACTTAAATAAGTAAATATGACAAAACACATAATTTAATGAAAAACTAGGTAACTTTTTTGACCTTATCAATTCTGTTAACAAATAAAAATTGTAGGTATTTAGGTAGGTTAGGACTTAACGAAACTAATTTCTAACCTACCTACATACTTCATTGTAGCAATACAAGGGACTATTGGCGTCGGCACGGAATGAATCATGAAGGGATAGAAACGCAGATCTCATAATTATAAAATAAAAAACGCCTCGTAATTTTGAACCACGGTTAGATCATTCGATCAATATCTGAGATTTCACACAAAGCTCCAATTTTTTGAATTCAAAAGTTTTGCACCATGACCACGTGAGGACATTTGAGGACACGACAGATTTAACGTATACCAACCCCCACAAAACACCCTAATATGTGACCCCAAGTATCATTTCTAGCTGTTTAAATTCTTAGAAGAGCTTACAGCTGCACTTACAGTTGATATATTGGAGTAATTTTGAGAGCTATGTTAGGAGGCATATAAATTAGCATGTGTAATGGAGTAACTTTCCTGATTTTTTTCAATACCGCTATTTGTAGCACATATCTCTTGAATAATTTCGCTAGCGCATGCAGCCATCTGACATATAAGTACTCTATATCCATATTTAATATAAAGCACCAAACGGTATTTTCGGACTAATGAAATTAAGATTCGAACTAGCAATCCTCCCAACCGTATCCTCTGTAGTTATATATAAAGCTGAGATTTATGGCCTCTCATGATAAATGTGATAAATGAAACCTTCTCATAGCAAGGAAAAAACAAATTAATAATGGTTATAACTATATGGTTAAAACAGCTTACATTCAAAACAAGTTTTAATCCATCGTAAAGGCAAGCATATTGTAAATTTAGGTTGAGATTATGTTCTTATAAAAACAGTGCCTATCTATTTAAATTAGGATCCGTATCATAAAACTGGATTTAGTGTATTTTCCTATGCTCTACCAACACCTCGAAAGCAACAATTTACCATGCGCTTGTTACCAATAAACGTCATTACATAACCGGCTTTAATTTATTAAAGGTTGCATGAGAAAATACGCTTTCCTTCCAAGAGAGATTTGTTATTCGAAGAACACACATTTCATTTGTTTGCTTACAATGCTCTATATTTCTCAACACTTTATTTTGAGGAGCTGTTTGAATTACTCCCATAAAATGGAAGAATAATGGTAAAGAAATCGACTAAGTACTTAGAACAATCTAACCAAATACCTCGGACCTCCTCCATGCAAACAAATTCAAATGCTATCAAAGAGCCCTAAAACGGCGCACTGTGTTTAATGTTCCACCGCTTTACTTTCGTTTTTACACCCGCGCATTAGGTTTTAAATCAAATGAAATGAATGTTTCTGCTATCCTTATACGTAGGACAGCTGCCCCGCTTCTAGTCATAAACGCTGCTCATAAAACGGCCTCGGTATGTTAAGGAATATTACTTATACCCGTTACACGTTCTGTTTTTAAAATAAAAATATCGTTAAAATTAAAAGCATCAAAGACCATAAAAACGCACCGGGTTTCATGGATATTTATATTTTTCCAGCAAACCCACGCGTTTGCTTTTTTCCGAGAATACTCTTGATGTTATACATTTCGCCGTCATGGGGATGTTTATTAGATTCTGTCTGAACTGGATTTTTTGCGTATTACTTCTAAGCGTGTGTTAATTTGTGGGTTTTATGGCATTCGTGGTTCTTCTATAAATGTCTGAACGTATGTTATGTTATGAACATCAATAAAAATAATAGCAGATTGAGCTGTAAGAGGGTCTACA
Organism: Metellina segmentata; assembly: GCA_947359465.1. Lineage (NCBI taxonomy): Eukaryota > Metazoa > Arthropoda > Arachnida > Araneae > Tetragnathidae > Metellina > Metellina segmentata. The sequence continues at coordinate 93,050,774 of OX375873.1, read as the reverse complement.
ATCCTTTCGAACGTGCCCATTAGAAAAAGGCAAATTCAAAGCTGTGACAAAACTGTCTCGTGGACGAAAAATAGAAATCAAGTAGTGTAAACTCCCAATTACCGTTTTGCGGATTATTCGCGGTCTTTTTTTTTTTGTGCGACAATATATTAGTGTAAGTTAAAACTAAGAATATAGGTAAATGGAAGCCACCTGTTGAGAGCGAATGCATGGGTTACGATCGGTCGGTACAGAAGCTATTTTTAGAGTCCAAGTTATGATAACTCACGGGTTAGTTTGTGCTTATGTGTAAAACTCTATGTACGCGTCAACTAGAAGTTCGACTGTGTGTTTAGATTAGACTGTTGTTGTTGTTGTCGTGCGGGCCATATATGGCCCAATTGGGGGTGCCATTGCCCCGGAGAGTTGGACTTCTTCATGCATGACACATCCGTCTTACAGGAAGGTCCCTTTCAAGCATCCATTCACTCACACATTTCGTAATTTATATCCCAATCAGAGGCCGATAACCCCCTGATCAGGTACCCCCAGAGGTATTGATTTGGTATGGGAACATGGGGGACTTTGTGACCACGACCTATTTAACGTGCCCCAGCCACCATTAGTGAACACGACGGTCTTTAGTCAGGTCAAGCGCCGATCTCGCAACCATCAGAATTGCAGGCTCCGCAGATTAGACTGTTGTTCTTGATTTTAGTCTTGTGTTTAAAAGTTATTGAAAACTTCCAGAAAAAAGAAAAAATGGTCATCAATTCAAGATAAACTAGAATTGATTAAAAATATTTAAAATTGTGCGTCTAAAAAGAGCAAATGAGCTTGTACTATAGCAGGGCTCGAAATATGTCGCGGAAACCACGGGAAAGGCCGTGAGCTTAACTGAAATAGACGAAACGATCAACGGTTCTCACGGCAAGTTTTTTTGCGAGTATTTGAGACCGAATGTTTTTTTATTTCTCTTTCAAATACAAGCTATTAAAAAAATTAATCTATGTGCCTTAATTAGTATAAGTGCGGATGGTCATTCGCTTTCAGATTTTAAGGATGATCGAGCAGTTTAGAAATGGTTTCGTGCGTATGAACGTAGACCTTGCTTTTAGCTAAGTAGTTAGGAAACAACTTCAAGTTTCTCTAGCCTAGTTATTGATTAATGCCTTCGTAAACTTAGTAGCAAGAAAATACACTTGGGTCTACAATGTATTATTTGAGTGTTTCTTTTTATCTCAAATGTATTTTAGGGTTTCATATGAAATTGCAGAAAGCTTACAAGAAAAGTGAAGTATTTGTTTCTTCCTATCATTGCATTATTTGTTCAATTATTTTTTTAGTTTAGCGAAAAAGTTACAACTAACAATTTGCCGTTATTACGGAAATTTTAGTGAACTGAATAGATTTGCTGCCAGTTTATAAAAGTTCACAGCAATATTTGCTGCCAGCTTCAAAATATGATTTCGAGCCTTGCTTTATGGAACAGGAGAAAACAATGTTGGGACATTTTTAAACAAAAAGATAAATTAATACAGTTTACATCCACTTCAAACAACTCCTCTATTCAATGAAAAAGAAATTCCATGAAAACTACGCCTGATGAAGAACTAGATTCGGCGCTTTTACAGTGGGTGAGTCAAGTGAGAAGTATGAGAATTCCTATTTCAGGTCCTTTTGTTGCTGCAAAAGCTAAAACATTTTATTTAATGTTAGGTTTAGAGGGAATATTTGCCGCATCATCAGTGTAGTTGCCAAGCTTTAAACACCACCGCGGGATAAAGGAGATTGGGCTTCATGGCGAGAAATTATGTTACGGCGAACAGACAGCACAAAATTTCAAAACAGATTTTGAACACTTTCTTTAGTCAGGGAATTTCTTACGAAGGTACAAAACTGATGAGTCTGGGTTGTACTTAAAATGTTTGACGACACGAACACTGGTATTTGAAAATGAGCGGAAAGCTCCAGGACATAAGTGCAGGAAAGAACGCATAAAAATAATGACGTGCAGGATTGCATTGGGATCTCAAAAACTAAAACTGGTAGTGAATGGGAAATTAAAAAAAAAAAGAGAGAAATTTAAAGGAACGAGGACTTTTAATCTCCCAGTACACAACGTCACCTAAAAAAAGCTAGATAGACCAAGACATACTTAAAGAATGCTTTGAAAAAGAGTTAATTCCCCAAGTTAGAGAGCATCTCAAGTCTCAAAATATAAACCAAAAATCTGTATTGTTGATTGACAACGTCTCGTCCTACCCAGGGAAAAATGTTTTGGAATCAGAATATGGAAATTTTGCTGTCACGTTTCTGCCTCCCAACATAACCGCTCTAATCCAGCCCATGGGCCATTGCGTAATTGCTTTAATAAATTAAATACAGAACAAACTTGCTGCAAAAAAAGGATTGAAGAGAAAATGATCTTCAGAGCTCGTGGAAAGTTTACACAATTCTTGACAGTATTTGTAACATAAAAACTGTTTGGGAGTTAGTTAAGAAATCTACGTTATTACAGTATTGGATGAAGATTCTACCAAGTGTGGAAAATACTTTGGTACAGTCTGCAGATAAAGAAGATGTAGTCTCTATTTATGATATGGCTAATTTAGCAAAATCTGTAACTGGAGGAGGTCAATGAAGATAACAATGCTGGAGTGGATTAATTGTGACGGCATTCAGGCTTTGAACATCTTACTGATGAACAAATTGTAGTTGGAGCATTATGTATGGTTTTAGAGGAGAGTGAAGAAGAGGATGTCATAGAAGCAAATGCTTCATGACGCCTCTCTAGCACATATTGACTGGCTAATTCAATATCTGAAGGAACAAAATGATCCATCATTTTGTGAAAAAATGTTGTTTAAAAAATGCAATATCAAAATAAAACAGTTAACTGATTTTTGTGAAAAAGTAAATAAACAAACTTTTAAGTAAATAAATATATTGTTTATTAATACATAATGGTATGTATAGACACACTACTGTAAGTACAAATTGTTCGAAAACATTTTTGATTTGATTTGTGCTATTTTTAGCCATTGTTCGGATTGCCCCCGGTTGTCACGCCACCAAATTCCATGGATAATCGAGAGTTTACTGTATTTCAAATGAAATGTAACGGATATTAACGTGCAATAAATACGAAAAGGTATTGAATTGAACTGCAAGATTATCTACAATCACTTGCAAACATTAGATACCACTAGAAAATGGCATACTAAAGTAAAAATGAATCTGTACCCAATGGCTGAAGATAAATGCATTTTGACGTCGTTTATTCAAATTTACTTTAGATCTATGTACAAACAGAATACCTTTCCGGCATCACATAAGTGTAATTTCTTTTTTTGAAGAAAATTGCTATTGACGTTAACTCAAATACCAAGTAGTCTCATCTATTGTTTAATTATACTGAAATATATATTTGCAGAACACACAGACACACGAGGATATAAAAACACTTTGCTCAATGATTATAGTATATATTTATATATCATCAAAGGATCATCTTCACTAAATGATAATAATTTAAAAGTGTACCTTCGATTTAACAAAATTATTAATACATTAATATTTTAACTATAAAGTAGGTCAAATCAGAGGTAGGTCTTCGTACTGGAACAACATGGAATAACTATTTTATAATGTTAAATATACTGTGCTGAATTTTCATCTACATGTATAATGTTTATAAATCATCCTTACCTTTTTACTTAATTTATTGGTTATAACATATTATATACCAAAGTATTATACCAAATTTGGAATATGGCTCACCTGTCACGAATTCCCGTCTTTCATGAAATTGAAATCGTATAAAATAAATTTTTGAGCTATATTTTCTTTTAAAATATATATTATATATATATATATATATATATATATATATATATATATATATATATATATATATATATATATATATATATATTTTTTTTGTTCACTTGATAGTGAAACATATATCCTGTGCGACTCGTTCGTTTAGTTTTATTTCTTAAAAAGAACACAAGAAAAAGTTTATGTTTAACTTTTATCTACAAGCTCGTTTTTTACGAATAGACATTTAATATATATTGTGATTTGTTTCATAGTTATTGTTGCCATTGATATTTTTCGTTATTCACTGCTCACTGTATAAAAGAATCTGCTTGAATGTTTTATAAACTGGTATTATGAGTCTTTCTGTTTTCTGTTATCAGAGTATACGGTAACTGGATCAGAACATTATTGAATCACTGAATAAATACACAAAGACACGAAAAAATATATACTTATAACAATACATGTCATTCAACAATACTTTCGTTTGTTGTTCTATTCTCTATATTTTGACAACGACGCTGTCGTAAAAGAGAAAATTTCTTAACTAAGTTACGATAAACATCTCATGTCTCTCCGTAAACAGATTATATTTATAATTAACCCTGCATAAACAAAGCTCACTGACACCTCATACGGTACGTTGAACAAAAGACTACTTCGTATTCTTCGGAGGATTTAGCGAAGTAAAAACTGCTTCTTGTACTGATATCTGCCACTGGAAGGGTATAAAAACACAAGACGTGACATCCATACATACTGTACAAAAGGGGAGGAAATGCAGGTAGTAGTGTAGATTACAGAATTTCTCTCACGACTTCTTATTTTTGGTTCAACAACCGGTTCTTACATCAATTGCAAGCATCCCACCCTGCCATGACATCCGAAAGGACAGATATTCAGAGGATCATTCAGATAAATTAAAAAGATACGAATAATTATCTTGTGTTCCTGTTTTGAATGATGTGACCACCCTGTAGTTCTTGGATTATAATGGGTTTGTAATTACCTACGCAGACATTGTAACATAAAATGACAGCTATTTTAGAAAAAGAAGTATCACAATGTATACACGTGAGAGAAATTTTATGATCGAATTCCGTCGACACATATTTTTAACCAAAATAAGAAAGTAGTAGAAAAATGATCCGTTGTTAAATGACGAAGGTCTTATATCTTCTCCGGTCAAAACAACTAAAACAATTTGCATAACATTACTGACATGATACATCCCTAATAGATGAGGTAGAAATGTTTCGCTATCAAAAAGGAACACAACTGATGTTGATTAAAAAGTAGCCGAATTTTCCCCTCCTCTAAAGTTACATTTTATCGAAATGATTTGTTTTCTTTCCCACCTTATATAACCATTGCTGTATAATTTATTTATTGCAAACATCAGTGTACTAAATTTGTAAAAGAGCAAGAGTTTTTAATACAAATTAAATTAACACTCTATTAAATTGTTATATTGATGACAGTGAACTTTGTAAACTAGCCTGTCCAAACCTAAATTAGAGAAAAATTAAATTTTCAGGCATTATTGCGTTATAGAAAGAACAAAACTACTTTTAGGATCCCTTTCCTAACAGGAGAATACTAAGTAATTTCTCGATGGGACCCAGAGTTTATAACCAAGAGAAACGTATATTTTCAAAAGCAGTATGGACAAATTTGTTACAGTTTGACTTATGAGCAGATGTTAAACGTTTTTGATCAATATATTATACTGCCCTCATTTATTAAAATTCTCCCAAACTTTGTAACATCTTTAAGCCAACTTATGAATTGCCTGTTACGTCATTGATACAACGCGGTGGCCTGTTTAAATATTCCTACGATCCATTGGCGTATATCCATCGATATTTTATCAATCAGGCTGTCTACCACGGTTCATTTATTTCATTTAAATGGAACAACTATAAAATATCGAATTACATTCTCTTCACTTGGTTTACTGGTTTGAGACTTTTTTAGTTGAGAAAAATATTTGATAATCCAATAGAAATTAGAATTATAAGTAGAACAAAAATGAAATTATGGCGACGGCAGGAAATTTGGTGCACATTTTGATGGATATATCCATACAAGGGTTTATAACTTAAATTGATACATTCAATAACAAATTTCAAGTGCATATAAAATCTTTCTTTTCCATGTATAAGTTCTACCGTAAGCAGAAATGGCACTTTATTTAAGATAACATGACTAATGTGGTTTCTTACAATACCTTCAGACGTGTATCCAATAACTTTTCAGACACTCTTCCTGATCGACAAAGTATTATTTCATTAAATATTTACTAATACGCAAGTCTACTAGTTCAAAATATTCTATATTATATAACAGAGTTCAATATATGACTGCGATAGTCACAGATATTTGATCACTATTTAAAAAATTTGCTGTCAATTAGAAATAGTATTGTAGATGATTTTATGGTCGGCAAATTATGCGAAATTTTGAAAACTAATGATAAATAAAAAACCAGAGTATAATTCTCGTTACGAAATGACGAATGACGATTCCCAAGTATAGGATGAGGTTCAATGAATTTATTTACTGAGCTGGCACATTGCGTGTTTCAGGGTTTATATATATACATTTTCACCACTATCGTCAAATAAATTAGTTTCAGAGGTGTTGACGAAACGTAACATATTTCGTAGCTTCATTGTACCCTCAAAGCGAATCTTGGGTAATTATAAAGTTTACCTTACATTTACGTGACAGATATGTACAGATATTATGCTAATAAACATCGCATAATAGCTCAACGTGTATTGCATTAAATTTGTATCTTGTTCATTTACATTCAAATGATGACATCTTTTCACATCTATTAGCATAACACGACATGCGTTTTAGTTTCCATCCTGTATGAGGCAGATAACATTCTTCACTGATTTCAATCTTAACCAGTGTAAACGTCAACAATAAACATCAACTGAACTAAATTTCTGAAATATTCTACTATTCTACGCAATCCATTCCCATAATTATCTTCAGTGATGGTGGTTCCACCTGAACAAACTGTCTCGTCACATCAATAGGTGGCATTATGCCATCTTAGCAGCAACATGAAATATCGTCGCATCGTAAATTCAGATTTCAGTGATAGCAAATCAGTTTTCGGGACCCAGACATCGCTACCTCAAACATTCCTCCCCGACAGCGAAATTTAACGAATTAACAAGTCCCGGAGAGTATTTCCAACTCAGCCCATGCATGAAGAGTGCGGATTCTAAAACCCAGGACAATTTTTTGGTACAAGCTCAGTGCGCTCGATTAATTTCAGATAGTTACGGCCAATTTCACCCGGCGCTTGTGCCCGAAATTCTTCGCAAGTGAAACTGAAATAGAGCATTATAAAATGACCATTTGTTTTTCAAGCGGAAATACCTAAACGTGAGCTGTGTGACCAATCCCCTTTCGGCGCCCTTCCGCCGACTTTCCATTCCGCGCGTATATTGTACTTTCATTCCTAATGGTTTTACAAAACGGTAGGATTTGTTTTAGGCATCCTAATATTAACTTTTCAGTTTGTTTCGGTTATATTATAGTCATAGGAATGTCGTGACTGCCACTAACATTTTCTGGCTGGATGTCGGAATATTTTCCAGAAAATCAAGTCATAAATAACGGTTTCGAATAACCACGCCTATATTTATGCAAGTATTTCAGAAAACAAAATAGGTTTAATTCAATAAGTACCCTGTTTATCTGCTTATTTCCATGTAATGAGTTTCGACTCTGACATTTAATATAAGAAAAGACATTGCTCACGATAAATGTCTCATTCCACTACAGGAATAATTCAATGTGAATTGTTAATGAATGATGTATGAAATACAACGTTATCCTCCATTAGATTTGAGTAAAAGCATAACATATATCAAGGACATTCAAGGTCTATCAATACTAAGCAATCATATTAGATTTATTAAATACAAGACCTGTTGATTAATGCAGATTGCATAGATGTCAAAATTTTAAATTCCTCATAGAAAGTAGTTCTATAGCTATTACCGGATTCCTGCAAACCATTTGTTAATAAGTGCTCGCTATTTCGCTTTTACGCGTATGTGTGCGTATTTCAGGATATACGAGATATCTCCGGAAAGAATCCATCCAACAATAAAACATGATACAGTTTACCTAGCACTTTCGTGCCTAGTATTTCAAAGTATTGGGCTTTCATAAGCTTGTACCACATTTAACCCACATTTCAAAATATTTTGTATCGTTCATTGTTTGAATTGTCATGAACTGCTCCTTTGTGTTGTGCAGGAATGCATTCCTGGTCAGTAATCTCTTTCCTTTTAGAAGTGATTTTATATTTGCGAAAAGCTAGAAATTGCAGGATGCCGAATCCGGGCTGTGAGGGAGTTAAGACTCTTGGGCGAGTCCATACTGTTCCAAAAGATCTTCTAGAAACGTGATGAAAGGCGACTGCGTTGCCGTAATGAATCTGCCACTCAGCAATTGCCCACACGGTCGTTTTCTTCGTATCGCAGTTCTCAGCTGCGAAGAACATCGTGGCAGTACTCCTAATTAATTGTTTAATCTGTTGCAGCATACTCTTGATGGACATGCCTTAACAATAAAAAAACACAGTCAGTATGATCTGGACGCGGCTGTGACTGTTGTACCTTTATCGAGCGGAAGGACACAGGTTTCTTCAATTGGAAATAATTATCTGAATAGACTGCGGGCGAATTCTCAAGCTTGGTACAGACTGTTAGGCAAATTCGTTGCAGTACTAGCTCGGTAATAATCAATACGAAGGTTCACAAAATATACACATACTCAAGGGGATCTATCACCCAATGGATTAGTTGATTGGTCTGTGACTTTTCACGCATGATAATTAATTTACCCTCTTCTCGACTGCCAACTTTTTCATCAATGCCACACAAACTCTTTACATTAAAAATCGCTGGATATTTTCAAGACAGACCTCATACATAAAGAAAATTTTCTCCAAGTTATGAGAAACATTATCTGTCTAGCTAAGTATGTTTAGGGGTAGTTTTTTTATTGTGGAAAGTGCTTCATGTACGTAGCGTCACTTGGCTTGCTTTTCAAAGACAATTTTAGATCGCTGCTAATAGAAATTAAAAAACTGAGCTCTGAATTAATATTTGACAGTTGACAGATTGACGCCAATTCGATTAAGAACCAAACGTCGTCCAAACCGAGAAAAATAGCATCTTAAGGTAACCTTAGGATGTAGCGAATCCTCTTCTTAGTTCTGGTTTGTGTGTTTACACTAAAAATATTTGCAAATGTTACTTAAACTGAAATGTTACTATGATATTTCTTATACATAGACAGCTAATAGTGTATTCCATAAAAAATCTAGACATTTTAAACACTTAAAAATATTGAGTTCAAATCACTATTTTATCCATCTCAGGATACTTATTTATCTGTTTGAGACCTACTGGAAACGGGAAAATAGTAACGTTTGTCACCTAGAGAATGCACCAGGCTATTGCAAATGTACCAACACAGATTATAAATCAAACTCAAACATACATTTGCAGAAAAATGAATTTATTTCTTCTGAATACGAAGCACTTCATCGCGAACAAACATTAAAATTGGTCCCCTTCTTGCCATCCCTTTCTTGCTTCTGGTAGAGGTGGAGATTGCAAGAAAATGAAAAATAGTTTCGTCTCCAGATTTCCACCGTTTCTTGAAAGAAGACTCGTCGGATGAATCTCCTTTACGCTTCTGTCCAGTATATTCTGGCGTTAGTTCAAGGAAGGGGAACGGATAAAAGAAGCGGGTTCATTTTTCATTGGGGATCATTCCCCTTCGACATCCCTTACCGCTCAATTAAACATAAATGGAAAATTCTTAACAAAATTAGGCCCCGGATCGTGAAGTCACTCGACCTTTCAATCCGTCTTGAGAAAACTATTTTTTAAAATAGAAAAAATAGAATAATAATAAAATGACCTGGAGCAAAGGAAATAAAAATCGTTACTGGAAATGACTTTTTAGTCTGATGGAACATGAACTAATTTTGTTTCTTTTCCATTTTATTAGAGCAGATTGAAACGTTTTTCCCACATTGATCATTTATAACTATACCTTTATTTAACCCCAAAAAATAATTCACGTAGTTGGAAAATAAAGGAAAACAGGGTAGTTAAGTTACGGGGTAGAGCTTCCTAATGCAGCACATTCGAATAGTCTAATTAGTCTATTAGAAGATATAGTCACTGGCTATAGACCAAGCCACACACACACACACACACAATGTGTTTAAGACCAATCTAGAAAATAAAACCTTGAATTCCACTAACACAAAGATACATGTTTTTATTCTTCTCAATACTGTCTCACTAACGTAACTGTAAAGCTTCCTAATTTTACATCTTAGAATTATTCTTTTAGAAGAAATGTCGCTACATTCACTGGTATGAGCAACAAGTTTCTTGAAATTGAGGAATCAAAACCTTGAATGCCACAAGTGCAAACATAGTAATACATATTTTTAGACCGCGGTAACTTGGTCATGGTAACTCAGTTGGAAGAGTAGCTGATTAATAACCGCATAGTTGAAAGTTTGAAACTTGATTTAACATAAGACCGTCGTGTACGTGGGGGAGGAACCTTAAATCTATCGTGACCTCAAATGTTCTGTTGGCGTGGTGTGGTTGTTTGGACAGCGGGGTACGTGGTGGGGAAGTTTGGAGACTGGAGCTCATGTGTTTTCCTCGTTATCTTGACGTTGGTTAAAAACTACGAGGTGTTTTCCTTAAATTTTTATCTTCCGGATTGAATTCGGACTGCCGATATTAGTCATTTGAGTTTCTCATATGTGTCTAACTAATGTAATTGTAGAGCCTACTAATGATACACCTTCGAATTATTATAGTAGAAACATTATCGAGACAAAATTCTTCAAAAGGAGAAAGTGAAACCTTGAATACCATGGGTATGCAGGTACTTGTCCATATTTTAATTATTTATTTCTTCAACATCGTGGAAAAAGGTTTTCCAGTGTTAAGCCCTCTCTCGAATTACTGACGTTACCAACGTTTCGCTATCCGGTTATAAGACCATAACGTTAGCGAACCCGTAAATGTCATGGATACGAAAGTACCATTAAAAGGTTTATCCCCGTACAGAGCTGGAACAAAAGGCCGCTACGTCACATCTCCTTTAATCATTCGTCCCCGGGGGTTTCCCCTTTAACAGCACGCGCTTCCTCTGGTAACAAAGCCCTCTACGAAATGAAAGAAAACTGATGTGCGTGTAGTAGTGCATCAGGGAACGGGGCAACAGATTTATCCGATGTACTTAAGGGAGGCGAATTAAACGCACATGTTGTTACGGAAGAGAACTGGACGAAAAGAATCGGAAGAGGCCCATGAAACAACAGTGGGAAATGGAGGTGCTTTACGGTAGCTGCTTGGAGAAATGGTGGCTTGTTATGAATGCCCGGTGCTTGGACGGAAGACGGATCCATCTCAATACTTGCATTGCTGCTGTGAAGTATGGTATCAATTGAGCTTAACACTCGGCACTCGTTGTAACGACTTCCTTGCGAAATAGCGGATAGGTCGTTACCAGAAATGGTCGTGGAATCGAATTTGGTTTCAAAGTTAAGTAAAAATGATAGTGGGGTGTACTTTGTTTTGTCGAGTTGGGTATGAAATAAATAGTGGATTTATCAGTAGGAAAGAACTGTCGCAATTAAAATCTAAAGTTTTTATTTTGAGTTTTATTAAACCATGTTTGGCCAAACTACGCCAATCACAAGAAAGTTAACATGAAGTAATGGACATTCACAAACAAGGAGAGTTTTTTTTAACCCCGTATGGGAGCTTATCTAATTTATTAAAAGTATTATAAAGTTTTATGGCATTTGCCTTTACATAACACTTAAACCCACTAAAACTTTCACTTACCTTTCATGTTTGAAAAAATTATTTCTAAGTCATTTAAAGCTACAATTAATAGGCAAATAACTACAATTCATACTGACATTGAGCCAGTTGTCTTGCTTCTAGTACGAAGTTAATTTAATATTACCAATTATAATGACATTGTTTCAGATACGTGTTTCCATTGGACACCGAATCTGTGAATTGATCAAAAAGCTTTTTACAGTGTAGCGCGTTCCCTAGTAAATGGTAAGTAAGTAAGTAACTAATTAGCTTCCCACTGGAGTCACACCACAAAACAGGCTATTGGCGAAGGTCCGGGATTTACCCCGAAGGGAAAGATCCCCGATCGACAAAGATCAGAGGATAGCACCTCGTAATTTTGAATCAATGTCAGATGATGAAGTGAACACAATCCCACTTTCTAAATTTCTACACCACGCCCAAGTGAGCACATTTGATTCCACGACGTTCGAAGTGTGGGTAGACAGCTCAGGTGCTGCCTCGTCATCTGACCATGGTTCACTATTGCGTTGTGTTATCCTCGTATCTTTTCCTTTAGGACTGATCCTGGACCATCGTACACAGCTCGTTGTGTTGCTCCAGTACGACGTTAATTAGAATACCATACTTGAGGCCTTGACAGATTCAATGAGCACCCGCTCACGCGTACTCGACGTTCTTTGGTTTCGAACTTGCATCACAAGGGTTGCTAATCCGTAACTCTTCCAACTGGGATACTTGGTACTCTCAATGAAACTTGTATGTGTGCGATCCAAAACAGTAGCCAACAGCCATTATGTAACTCCAGTGAGACGAAAATTCAAGCTACAATCTTTCAACAAGTATATATGTTTATTTAGTCAATAAAAGACTTGGTTAAAACCAAAGCTACAATAAACCGAAACTAGGTACAGTTTGGATGGTTAAAATGCATTTCTACGACGACGCTATTGTGGTGTTACTTCTTACCCTTAAGCCACGAGTGGAACCATATAACAACCAAACGCAAACATGTCTCACAAAGATGAACTGGTCTCGTCAAAGAGATATCTTTAATCGAGGAGTCCACATCCCCGTCCTTCATCTCGATTTTCGTCCGGTCCATCCGCATCAGGAGAGCTCCAAATATGAAATCCAGTCCAGGATAAATTGAAGAGGAGGCATATGTATGGGGGATCTGGAGTAGAGATCGGGCCATTTATTCCGTGTCAATCTGCCCGACGTCATACGTCAGGTGGCATGAGAGAGTGGGATTTTTTGACAGCGGGTAGGGGGGGGATCGAAAGCGCCCTGCTACATCGAAAATAGATGTAACACGCCAGGCTACAGGAGCGGGTTTTTCCCAGCCTCTCTTCCCTGACCCTGCACCCTATTACAGTAGCTTCGATTTTATACAGGCATCGGCATCTAGTATTTATATCTTTGGTGGGAAGTGTGGAATGGATTTATGTGGTGAAAAATAGGCGATGCGGACGGATGGTGTCGGGGAAAACTCTGAAAGGTTATTCATTCTCATTCCATACCTGACTTTTAAGAAATTGGTATTATTCTTGACCCTTCAAGTGGTTTCGACGAGATATCTCGTCAATAAAGTTTCGACCAACTTTGGCAATGACTAAATACCTCGTCATCAAGATAGTGCTCATATTTTAAGGATGGCGATATCAAGATCTGGCCATTTTTTTCTGATGATCGTGATCGAGCTTTCCTCTAATGACGAAATACCTAGTCAATAAGATTTGTTCAATTTTGCTAAAGGCAAGATACCTCATCGAGTCAATCCCCAGAAGGGTTAAGGTAGGTTACCATAATTTGTGTTATGTTAATGGTTTCACATGACATACGAAATATAGTGCAATTTTGTGTTCCAAAAGTTCTTCCTGGTGGAGTTTTTTACATTCCAGCAGGCAATATTCTAGTGTAAGTTGAACAGTGGTGGCCGAATTCACCACAGTATACACTCCAAAATTTAGCTATGCTTGAAATTGATAGATGTTGCTACTATTCTATACAAGTAGACTAATAATTCCTATTGAGAGAAAATTCACACAATGTGACCAACATGTCAAATAGTAGTGTCTTGTGTAAATTGACTTGAAACATCTTATTATATGTATTATATGGAAGCTGTGTGAATACAAATTTCTCGATTAGCGTTAAACATGGTGAAATCATCAACGTCTTCTACTGTCGAATGGATCAATCAGATGATGAATCAATAGATGGGGTCTTCCCTCGTCCCGTGGACCAATCATATAATCAATGTTCGTTTCCAACTGACCGAAGAAAGTAGTATAAGGATCACGTTAGTACTAGTTTTGAAAACATGACTCTGGGCACATAAAAAGGTTACCATTGCTCACTCTACTTTTATGTTTCTTCTATATGTCCTGCTATACTTTATTGTGACTTTTTTTGACTGTTCTGTATTGCCATTAGAAAATGAGCGTAGGTCGTCGTGTGATGTTAGGATTGACTGGCAACAAAGAATAAGACGGTGATGGCAATACGAAAAACGTTGTTTTCAGAAGGCTGCAGATAATTCAAGGAATTGATTGACATTACAACGATAGTAAAACTGTTCATCATGGACTATCCATTGATGTCGATTGTTACTATTGACATCTGGTATTTGTAAAAGTGTCATATTCACATACCGACTACCAGTCATCAATTCAGTAAAATACGTGAAAATCAGTGCAAATTTTCTCTACCCCAAAGTATTTCATGCTAAAGTTGGGTTCTATATCATATTCCATTGCAGGATAATTTTTGGTAGTGGTGACTAAATTTACCTGATTCAAACAGGTGCAGGTGATTATGGATACTAGAAATATAATTATTAGCCTCTAAACATGAATACATACTAAAATTCTAACATGTATATTTTGGAACGGATGGTGTTGGTAAAAACGTTTGATGCAATTTTCATTCCTTTAAATTAATGCCTAACTGTTTATGAGTTCATGTTAATCTCAAAACATTTGTGCTTTATTCTTGGAAATTCAAACTTATTATTTTTATTTTACATAACGATTTATAAATATTAAGTTAAAGATTTCCATAAGGTGGATGCAGAAAATATTTTTGTACAAATCATTAGCTTAGGGATTAAAATTATTTGTTTTGACAATCAAAAGAACAGGTAGAAAGGACAGAGAAATTTAGAGGCAATCATAGTGAGTGAATGCAGAATATATTTTCTACAAGTTATCGGTTTAACGATTTATATTATTTGTTAAGAAAAGTAGTTGAACAAAAGTACAACATAGTTAGGGGCTATTCAATATTTAGTCGAGATTACTCGGATTGACTTACTTTAATGCTATTACAAAAAAGATTAATATCATTATCTATGTATCTCAATCAACGTCTCAATGGAGCAACGCAACGGGGACAACTAGAGAAGGTACAGGAGGAACAAACCCGAAGGGAAAGTATCGAAGACAACACCACTTAATTTTGAACAACGGTCAGACGACGAAGTCACCTGAGCTGGCACTTCATTATCCTAACTTCTACATCACGCCAACATGACATTTGAGGCAACGACAAATTTAATGTGCACCAACCTCTTTGTACAGGATGGTTAGGTAAAATTCGAACTTGAATGTCCCTAAAAACATTAATAGATTTTTAACCCTTCTTTGCATAATGGTGGAAATTTCCATCATAACATTGAATGCCCAAAAATTATATAAAAGAACAAGTTCACTTTAAGTTGATAATGTCTGGATACCTTTTTAATGTCTATTGCATAAAAAAAACCATAGCTGTCAAAAATAAGCAAGTGTCACTATCAGTAAAACGAGCTTGAAGTTGTCATTCCGCTGTTTGTTGTAGTTGCAATAAACGTATGATTTCGTTTTTAATTTTGTTTTATTATATTTGAGTTTCTATTGTGCTAAAAAAGTGAAAATGAGTGGAATAAAGGTTTGTAACATTTGTTTCTGTTATTTTTAGAGCAATTTCTGAAAAAGTTTGCGTTTAATTTAAAAAATACCACATGATACCATCATATTGTTTTTTGCTAAATTTATACTATAAATATATAATAAGATTTTTTCAATCATTTTTCCTTTAATTTTGAACATGAATTATATCACCTTGATTTATTTCACCAATAAAGAAAAAATCATGCAAAGAAGGGTTAAGCATGTGTGTTCAACGCTTCGATTCTTTTATATTTCTGTCATCAAATAAGTTGTTTTCAGTCTTCTACGTGTAGAAAATTGCTAAAAAAATTATCAAATGCATGACTTTAAATTTTTAATAATGAAATTAAAAAAAACGTATTTGAATATTTAAATAAATTTTTTATTCGATGTCTTGACAAACCATTTCGTGATAATAAAAAAATTCAGTAACATATCTTGCTTGACGATATATCTCGTCATTAACAAGAAACTGACCAGATCTTGATCTTGTCACCATTAACAAATTGGCAATGTCTTGATGGCGATATACCCTTCTTTAGCAAAATTCATCAGTTCTGATGGTCGAGATACCGCGTCAAAACAACTTAGAGGGTTAAAAATTGTTATTTAAAAAAAAAGTTAGTGTAATGTAACCTGCATTTAATGATTTGTCTATTAAACAAAGTGAAGAGACTATATAGAGCCTTTTTTTTTAAATAGTTATGGAATGCTTCAAATTATTTCTGTAAAAGTAAACTGATATACGAAGTGCATTTTATAAAAGGCACGATTTACAGAATGTACCACTGATGATAATGAAATGGCATATCAATGATTTCAGTCTAAACCCGATTCCTCGATGGCAGAAATGCATTTCTGATTGCCGAACTCGACACCAAAGTCATCGGGGCGTGGACTATCGTCACTTCTACAATGAAGTGTGTTATGGAAAAGTATAGGAAAGTTTCTAACGGAAAGAGGTATTGCTTCCCCCTGAAAAAAAAGTAGACCCAATCGATGAAAAATGACAGGACAAGAGAGGGGTGTAGGAGAGGAGTGGGGAGGCCAAAGAAAGGAGGGGGGAGTTTTGGGTTAGCCAAAGGTTTGAAATTGGAAATCGATTCTGTTAGAGGTGAAATTGGCACCAGCTTGTCTGAACCGGATGACGTACGTTTTGACTCAAAGTTTTCTCGTAAAAATCAAAAGCAACCGAGAAAGGAAAAAAAAATGGAGAATATATATGGAAAGAGAGAGCGGAGGGTGAATCACATCGAATGAGTAGGGGTGACTCAAAAGCAAATGTTATAAGACGCCGCCTCAGTTTCTTTCGAAGGCATCGCATTTTTTCTCAATCGAGGTTTAAATTTAAATGATAAATACGGTCAGAAAAGCAAGCCTTGAAGGTTTGAACGATATGTGGGTTTTTCGATAAACTGGGAAAATATATTCCTGTCAGCATAAAAATGGATGTGTGCATAATATTATAAAAAATAATTTGCATTGATATGCACGTTCGCCGAAGCAATATATCTTTATGTTGCAGAAAGTTGTGTGATGTATGCAAATATTAAGTCGCGGGATATTTATAAAACCGGCCAAAAAAGAGACTTCCAACATGGATATTCCTTTAGGGTTTTGTAAAAGACATTAGGTTTTACCAGAGAATTTTGTAGGCTAGATAGAAGCTCTATAGTTTTTGTAGGGGCTGTACCAGGATTTGCATGATCATGGTATCGTCTGCTGTTAGGAGGTGTTTCCTACTATTAGTGTCTATCTTTAGAAACTGATGGCCTAATATCTAAGAGCTGATTTCGGCACTAAGAACTGATTTTAAAATCACCAGTGTTTGAGGGCTATGCAAATATTTTGCGATGATCGCAAAGTTACGAGATGCGCTAAGAATTATGAGCAGCTTTTAAAATGGTCACTGTAAACAGTCTAAATATTTTGTGCTCATGAATTTAACCGTTATCAGCATTACAAATAATGGAGGAAAATTTATTCATTTGCTGCACAGGCTATGATTTTTCTCAAAAGAAACTACGAAGTATAGCTGACGTAAATCGGTAGATTGGTTTTCAAGTACTTTTAAACCTGAATACGTCTTTAAAATAGAAAAATTGGATTTGTATGAAAATTCGAACGTTTCAGAAAAACGTTACAACTATTTTGTCTTAGATTTAAAACTATATATTCATAATATAAATACAACGACGAGTAGGAAAAGGATGCCCTTTCCTGACATGACCTTGGAATCGACTGCACAGATCACACAAAGCGATGGATAGTGGGTATACATTATGTCAAAATTCTATGGTGTTGGGCGAACTTTGAGCGTGTAACTTTTAGATCAGCTTAAATAGTGTTTACTTAAAAGAATTTCACGTGAATAATCAGCAAAACAAACTTCTAATGAAATTAACGGATTATGTAGACATAGTCGCTGTTGAGCAATATCAGAAGTATAGTTCACGAGAGCTTGGGAATCGATTTGGGTGATTTGGCAATCGAAGAACAAATTAATGTTTTCATCCCTGTGTAAGGATTCCTGATTTATTTCAATAAGAATGGATAAGTATTTGCTACGTATTAGGAACCGAAGTAAAAGTAAATTTGGTAATGAATAAGTAATTCTGAGTTTAAGGACAAAAAATGTATTCATTTAATATTTTTTCCTCTGAAATTTAAATGATTCGAGATTTATGGTTGACTGGACTCCATCTATGAATCTGCTGTATACACAATAAATGGCTATGGTTGAAAGCCTACATGGAAAGTATATAGACATTTAAAAATACAGAATTTATAATCATCAACTTACTTTCATCTAACATTTCCACTTTTAAGTACAGTTGCTCTCCAAGTTCCACTCCTTTGACCTCATATCCAGATGCATTGACCACCCTCAATCTTACAGGTGGTGTGGCAGCCAATCCTGTAATCACCTGTGTCAAGCTCTGCAGGTCTCTATAATGAAAAAGAAGAAAAAAGTCACAAATCGTTTTTTTTTTGTTCCTATAACGAATTTTTATTTATTTTCTATTACTAAATTTTATTCAACGTTTCATTTTATAATGTAATTGAATATAATAGCTACTTTTTGAATCTTGTTTGGTTATCAGTATATTTTCCTAACGATATTTCAAGAATATTTTTTGCAATACAGTACATTGTATTTATGTTTTAAATTTAAATCAAATACCATATCCATTGATTGTATTGAATAATAGAAAATGTCTTGCCATCAACTTATATATAATATCACTTCATCCTAGTTGTAAGGAATCCCGATTTTTCTATACGCTAGAACAAAGTCATCAATTTCAAAATCTTATGGTTTTTTAATTTATTTTTATATATCCTGGGCTTGATCAGAAACCCATTAACTTACAATTTTCGATATTAAACGATTATTTTCATGATGATTAGAAATATATTGAACTATTGTATTATGTTTAAGAGATATGTGTCACTTTCAAAATGCTTATAATTGTTATTTTTTTGGCCTACGAGCGTATAGTTAGTCTTTAAATAGATATGTATTAAAATATTCTCTATATCAGTTGATGAGTTTCTGGTCTGAGAAAATATAACTCTTAAGACAGTAAAATTCAGACGATATACACATGATTGTAATAAATTTGATTTTAAGTTAGCATTTCCTAGTTCTATTTATAATGTTAAATTATTTTTCACGCAGAAGACTCTTGCCAGATAACATGTGTTTATTATAACACTATAACACAAAAACTCTCGTCCCATGGTTAGTATAAATCATGATACGTTTACAACAGATATTTATTTTAAATACTCAATTTTCGTGACACATGCAAAGTTCCAAATAAACACTTTTTGAGCATGAGTTTCATCACTTTTGACGAAAACAAAAGAACAAAATATTTCACCAACTATATTTCATTCTATTATAGGAATTTCCTACAACATTGTTTAGCAAATAAACTGAATACCTATCTGACATACAAAGCACAGCAGCGGCGACAAATTTCATACACAAAGCCATTTAATTTTGATCCCAATCTAAGTGGATACGATAAGGAGAAATTTTAATTTCCGATATCAGATAGAGATAAAAAAAATCCTTCTCTCATCACAAACATTACTTATCCATATCCTATCAAGATGAAAAAGGCAACAGCACGCATTCAAAATTTATTTAATAAATTAAAAAATATGAAACGCTCTCAGACTTT
This sequence comes from Metellina segmentata, assembly GCA_947359465.1. Taxonomy (NCBI): domain Eukaryota; kingdom Metazoa; phylum Arthropoda; class Arachnida; order Araneae; family Tetragnathidae; genus Metellina; species Metellina segmentata. Next base: position 93,030,935 of record OX375873.1, on the reverse strand, counting down.
TCTTGATTGAAAAATGAAGGGGATACTGTAACAGACGCTTAAAATAATCATGTTTCATTTTTCTTATTACGGATATCCTACAGATATACTGTGTGGATAAGGAAGTTGTGCCCGCCGATATAAATGGTTATCGCATCAGGCGATTTCTTAAAAGGCAATCAAGGAAGGGAGAAGTTTGAAATCATGATTTCATTCATGTCGTGTGTACGAATCCACACGATCTCTTTTCTGATTAAGGGGCTTAACTTTTTCGTCTGCGTAGTTATTAAGGAAGGGGGCGTATTGAAACTGAGATTCGGAAGAATGGAAAAGAGGCGGGGAGCAAGATGCCCTAAATGGCTTATTCTTATGTAATAATTTATCATGCTGATTGGATCGGTATCACGGTTTCAGTTGACCGGCGGGAATTTATTTTTAGTATTGCGTCTGAGGGAGATTGATCTTAATATGATTAAGCTTATTTTTTTGTGAGTCTATAGGGTGGTCGAAATTCCGGTCCTTTTTTGTTTGCGACAGCATGCTTCTTAAATATCATCCGTATGCAAACTTAACAAGTCAAAAATTATAGTTAGTCAAAAACGGAGGTGGAAATAATCTACTCATTGCGCTATTCTCCGTAAATGAGATTGAAACTTGATTTGACCAAAGATCGTGTATTTTAAATCTATTTTGGACATAAATATAATCACATTGACCTGGAGTGGAAATTTCGAGAATGGGGTGCCGGCTGATGAGTTTACGCCATCATGTAAGACCTTTGATTTAAAATTACAAGGTGCTGCCGTCGGATCTTTTGCAACGGTACTGATCTCGAAGCGTTTATTGGAGAGTATTGGACCGTCAACCATAGGCTGTTGAGTTGCTTCAATGCGATGTAACTTCAAGAAATACCTAATCAATCTCAACATATTTAAAAACTTTCTCATTTTAGTTATTTATAATAAGGGCGTTTTCGTATTTAACGAATTAATTACCTAGCACTATTTACGTGCATTCATGGAATTTGTTTAGTGAAGAAGCATCAATTTTACAGTCTGTCGTTAGTTAATAATAACTGTAAACGTAAGACATTGTTATGAAAACACCAATGTATCTAGTTATGTTTGTTTAAATTTTACTATCATTTTCTTTGTAACTATTACGTTACAAATACCTTTTGAGAATTGAGTTGAAACACATTACATGAATGCACGTATGCCATTCTGTAATTCACAGTTCATTTATATGATTAAAAGGAAATAGTCCCACTTTTATTCACAATGAAAACGAAACTTTCTCTAGTTTTTCAACTAAACATTAAATAAACTGACACAATAGAATTACAATCATGCACTTCACTTTTTATCCAGTCAATATTCTCAGTGGTTTTAACATATTTTTTGTGATCCATATACGAATGTCTGTTGTGAGTTGACTTAAATTTTGCTCTCATCTTATTGCATGCTCTAGTCTTCTGAGTAAGGGTTCTACTGTAAGAGTAAGCAAAGCGTTCAATTAATTTAATTGAAAATTATCAGATTTTGGAGCATAAAGGTGTAATCAGAGATTGATTCAGAACTACTTCTTACGCTATTTCAAGATGATATAGTAGTCGATATGTGATGTATTCAGTGTCCATACTCATTTAATATCCTCTTATTTTACAGTCCAGTATTGTGGTCAACTTAATCTATGACTATGTCAGTATTTTCTCAGTATAATTGCACACTTTTAGATGCAAATTATAATAGTTTAAAAATATTGTTGGTGGAAATGTTGAAAAGCCATAAATCATGGGATAGCTAATATAGGTTCTTAATAATAACGAATGGGGCAAGGTATAACTGGTAATTTTACTATTAATTAACAGAATCTATGTTTTGAACATTTCAATGTTATCTTGTTTGTAACGGAGATAAATTTTGTTTATAATTATATTCTGTATTGGTCTTTTTAACAACTAGTTACTGAATTGCGTCTATTATTTTCCGTGTACATATTAAATGGTAATCAATAGAAGTAGTCAAACAATAATAGAAGATACATTTTCTTTGATTGGCGTCTATGAATTGATCCTCAAAAATGTTACAACAAATTAATAACTTAATTTTAGAGAGTATTTTACGATTTCCATATAAAACCATTAGTTCTCCCATGGCAAGTTCTGAGCAGTCTTTTTGACCAATTGTGGGTCAAATTTCAACTAAGAGATGGGGATATTTTGCTATTATGTGTGATTTAGGATTACGGCAATACTACACTTATTGGAAATCTCTTCACTCTCAGATGGTTAGATTTCATGAAACTGCCTTAATCTTCAGATCATCATGCACACATTTCATCATAATACAAACTGCTGTTTTCCCTGTATGGCCTCCAAAAGGGAAAACAGCTTTAGACTTTTTGGGAACAGAATCTTTGTTGGAATTCTTTCATCCAATAGATGGGGTTACTTAGCCATTAAAAATGTTGTGGTTAAAGGTAAGAGTAATCTCGTAAATCTCAGAGGGTCAATTAAGCTAAAGAGCGAGGGGAGAGAAACGAAATAGAGCACACGGTATGATTCCTGACGACGGATGTGGTTGGATGACCCTTTGACCCACCCCTAAATCCCCCCTGTTTTATCACATATAGCTGTATACGAGCGTGGTGTGCCTATGAAATCGGAGTTCAATGGTGAAACGATTGCACAGCTATGATATATCTAGTCGCCCGAGGGGACAGGAACCCCCATTGAATTCGTATACGACCCCCAGCATCCAGTGAACCCGGTTATCCCTCATCCCGAGCTTCCCGTCCCCACCACGTGCGGGGATCCGGCACCCGACTCCATCAAAAAACTTCCGCACCCCCGAAGAACTTCATCAACGGTTTCTTAGGTTCAACCATCCAATCGGGACAGTGATAATCCCGATCAATTTGCATGCGTCGAAAGATGGATGCTCCCGAAAATATGCCGCCGGAAAAATTTGCATTTTTATGAGAGGAGCGGAGAGAGAAGACCGACTCTATTTGTAGTTTTATTATATCTCCTCTCGGCTGATGGAGGAGAGCATATTCCTCCGACTCACCCTCATGGTAATTTTTGGTTTTGCCTCTCGGGCAGAAAGGGAGAGAGCGAGGGGAGAGTTTTCTCGGCAAAGACAAAGAGGGTGAGGTTTTTTCCCCCACGTCTGCTGTCTTTACCCGTTTTGCGGTGTTAGGGAGTTATGTCAGGGATTGTGACGGAAGGAAGTTAAATTTTGTTGCCGAAGTTGATCTTTTTCGGGTGGAATTAAGGGAAGATGATGGGTATTTTTTTGTGCCCGATTAAGGGGACGGGTGTGTGTGTTTTTGGGTCTAAACCAATTACGGAAGCGTGACGGAGGGACGTTTGGGATGGAATATCAATGGGGTGTTATTGTGGCGGCTTATGTTCTAATGGCGCTTTATCCCGTTTCTGTGCGGTGAGTGTTTCGAAATTGAGCTGTTTGTTTGAGGTGATCTCGTTTGTTTGGGGATGTTTGAGGAGTGAGATTTGTTTTGTTGAATGGTAAATAAAAAGTGATGCATGGAAATAATAACCTTCTGTGGGTGTTTCCTGAAACGACGTTATAAATGTCAAGTTCATTCGCGGCATTCTATTATTTTCTCGGGTGAAGTGTTATGTGCTATAGAGCATTGCTTTTTTTTTTGTAAGATAGAAGACAGCTATAGTTTTAACAAAGAAACAAATACTTAAAAGTGATATTAGCGAAGCATGGTTTTTATGCTTTAACAATCATAAAATCTGCTCATGAGTGGTTAGATATAAAGTTAGATATAAAGAAAAAAATCTGCTGGCTTGGATTTTATATTTTGTTTCGAATTTATAGGTCAAAACAATTGTTTTCAGATATCTACGTCGCACCTTAAGAAGCATAGCAGTAAAAAAGTATTTTGATAGAATATTGAGACAAAGAGATAAATCAACATTATACGTTAAAAGCTGTTACAATCCGATCAGTTAGAAAAGGTTAAAACATAAGCACGTGAAGAACAGAAAGCTCAAAAAGCATTCGACGAATGAATAAAATCGCTGAGGTAACAGGATACACTTGATTAGTACGAAGCAGCAAATGTTTGGAGAGCTGATTTATAGAGTTCGATGTAAAATTTGCATTACTTAGTTTCTCTGGAATTTATAGGTCACGTAATCCCTCTATGTATATCCCCCTATTGTAAAATTTAACCAACGTATATTGATAATTACAAAGTTTTATCTTCTCTTTACCTATTGTATCGTATTTGTGTTAGTGTGTAATGGTAGACATCATAAACTTACTCTATCATGTTCACAATCGAAAAAAATGTGACACATTTTATACAAAATAAACCGTTGTGTGTGTATGTGTGTGTGGGTGGGTGGGGAACAATGCGGAATAGAAATATAAATATTTTTAATCTCTCTTAACTTTCACTATTTTTTATGGAGTTACCTAATCTTCAAGCAAATAAAGAAATTCCTCAGTAGACCTTATCAGTCTTAACCCATTATCGGCGGTTGGTAAGAAAATTTGCCATTCGACATTTAAAATTTTTTATTTTTCAATATATGGCGAGGGTGGTTCTACTAAGTTTTTTTCTTTCTAATAATTAACCAATTAAAATGCTGCACTGCTTGTGTATTTCCTAGATAGCTTTGTCGGTGAAAATGTGGTGCAAAGCAAGAATTTCTTGTGAGCACAAATTATATTTCGTTCATCATCGCTAAAGAAGCAGAAAAATTACTTTTATTACTGTTTTTTATCTAATTTATGTGCTTTATTTTAATGACATGAATCCATTGTTTATTTTAATATTCTAAAAAAATCCAAAGAAAATTATTTTATAGACGTATTGTCGATTGTCAAAGAATCGTGCCAATCGTCGGATGTGTGAAGTTCGGTACTATCGGTAATTAGTTATTACTTTGAAGGTATAGCAATTTGATTATTTATTTTAATATGAAAGCTTAAACGGGGTTAAAATTTAATTGCGATCTAGAAATAAAATATTTTAGGTGAATATTTAATTTAAAAATATATATATTTACCCTCCCCCCCTTTCTTCAGTCTCACGCTAAATGTAGCTTTAGATGTGTTCTTTGCAATCAACAGTGATTCCGAGTCAGATAGTGGAAATAAAACTACCAAATATAATAGTGTGGTTATAAAGCCCCTTATTGAGAGAGAGAGAGAGAAGATGCTGATGGAGAGACTGACAAAGATTCTGACACAATAGTTGACGACGTGCAAAGAGATCTCGATCACTTGCCGTGGAGAATACTCTCCACCACATGTGAAATAAGTCGTCAATTAGACCATGAAAAGAGCGATGCATATAATACATCGTTACCAAGCACTTCTGTTACCCGAAAGAGGCCAAAGCCAATAAAATCCAAAAGTAGAAGACCTAAAAAATCAAAGAAAACAGAACGAAGTTGGAACAAAAATCTAGAAATTTATCCATTTTATCCATGTACAAGCGAACTGTCATGGATTTGTGTCACGAAAGTGAAAAATTCCCATTACAGAGTCTGTAGCGCTTTCTTGCCGATGAACTGATAGACCACATTTTGACACAATCACTTCTTTACCCCTCTCAAAAAGTCTATTGTAAGCAGTATTGGGAAGATTTGAAACACCTCCCATCGGTCCAGGAAGATCTTTATTGCTGCAGAAGAATGCATCCGAACAACAAATATATGATAGACGGGCTTTACAAGTCAGACCAACAGTTTGGACGATGCAAAATTTGTGGTGGAAAGCCAGTCTATAGATGCCAGAAATGTCGGGTTCTACTACTATTCCTGAGTATCATAAGACTTATCTCGCAGCATAGTCTAAACCAAGAATCCAGCAAATGTTTGAACTTTAGGGGTGATGCTTGTTCTCAAAAACATGGGATTGCTTTACATAATAGTTATTAAATATGAATATTGAATTGGTTTTTAGATTATATACTTGGATAAACTGTTCATTTGAATTTCTTCCTTAAATACTAAAAGTAATAATACGGGAAAAAATACAAAGCCCCTGAAACTGGTGTCTGAAGAAGGTGGCTCCACCTATGTCGATCCACAACTGGTCAATATTCCTTCATATTGTTTGTTTTACTGTGTTATATAAATTTTTCATTGTTCTTTTTAAGAGTTATTTGTGTCTTTCCATAAATATGTAGAATGTAATACTTTTACATTTATGTGCACACTACAAACGATTGGTCAGAAATCTTGCCGGTTAAAAAATCATAAAAATAATTTTCGAAAAAATCTGAAAAGTTCTATATATACTTTAATTAATCTAAATATACAAGTTATGAGGCATAAATTTAATTTTTCAAACAATATTAAAGTCATCTTTAATGAGTTAAGATTATTTCATTGTGCTTTAACACTAGAAACGCCGTTGGGGTCATTTTGACCCTTTTTTAAAAAGTTTACTTGCTTTATTTAACCGTACAGTTAAAAATCAAAGATCATATTTTTTTTTACTTTTCTTAAAATGCTTCCAAGTGTACTTTGACAACTTTTCATATTTCGATGTTAATTGTTAAATTAAATAATCGGAGAAATACCTAGAACAGCCAACTGGGGTCATTTTGACCCTCTTAAGAAAAATGATCAATTTTCAAGTGAATGTCTGTTTTCGAATTCCCCAGGCCTCATTTTTGTTTTCTGCGCATGGGGAAACTTGCACCTCTTATTGCTATGACTATCACGACAAATAGCGGGTTAGCTCAAGGCACTCTGACTGTTCTCTGAAATGCGCTCGCATCCTAGAAGAACAGGTGTGCTACAGAACTTTTGGAGGGAAACCCCTGTCTTGCTACATCTACTATCGAGAACGAAATTCGACGCCACTTTCCACAGCTGTATTTTCGTAGTTTTTGATTTCGACCAGTGTGTAAGCATTTTTCCGTATTAATTATTTTTCCGTATAATATATATATAAAGAGAGAGATCTATGTGAAGCAAAAGAATGTCGCGATTATTGGCACCATGCGCACGATTGTGCTTGCAAACAGAGCAAAGAATTCGCACAATGTCACTTACTACAATCATAGTAAATGTAGTAGATCAGATGCTAAGGAAATATACTACGAGATATGGAACTCGCAGGTCATTTCTTCATATTTTTTATGACGTCCTTGACATTACTGCACTCAATGCTTGGCTATTTTTCAAGAAATCCCCGGGCTCCAAAATTTCACATCGACAATTTTTCTCGCACTCGTAGAAGAACTAGGACTTGGTGCTTTGCTCAACAGATGCCCCCAATTGTTCAAGTACAGACTCCAAAATGAAAGAAATGTGCCTCTTAACTTTGCTAGGTACAGAATATAAGACTTCTGCCAGTTCTGAGGGATGCCAGAAACCAATATGTGATAAATGTGTGCTGTCACTGTCAAGCGTCCATATTGTTCCACCTGCGCTAATGTCTATTGAACTTTGAAACCCATTATGTGTTTATTCATAGTTTATGTTCTTTGCAATATCAATTTGAAACATGTGTGTGTGCTAATTTGTATTATTTGCATTTGCATCTTTTGTTTGTTTTCTTATCCCGAACTACTGCGAAAGAATATTGTGTACTATCTATTCCAATGTAGTAGAATGTTATGTATAATATTGTGCAATATTATACATTTGAATATAGTGTAATGTAATGTATAATATTGTGTACTATTATACATTACATTATATATTGTCATACATTGTAATTGTTTGTTGTCATTCCAGAAACATGATATTTTCAGGGGAAAAAACAAATTAGCTCTAAAAACTTAAAAGTTAAAAAAAAAAACCTTACTCTAAAAACTAAAAAAAAACTATAAAAACTCTTATATATTGTCATTTCAACATCCGTTATCAATTTTAAAAAATTTACTTCGATATGGCTTACATTTCTTAAGAGGGTCAAGTTGACCCCCGCAATGGCGATTTTAGGTAAGTCCGGCTGTTCTAGTGTTAAAAATGTAAAACACCATACCTTAAAAGTGTTGACAGTGTAGTTTGTATGTTATAGCATCCATATACTGCAAAAGTCCTAAATTACAAAAGGTTCCATTGAAAAAATTACAGAAGTTCGAAGCTTCGCTTAACATACATCAGTTAAAAGTCCTGTCCTAACTTCAATTTTCTTGTTTCAATTCGTTTTAAATGATGATATTATTTATATTCTTGTGCGGTTTTTATTCTTGTAATTATAGCTACTTCGCGTTATAAAGTTCTAGTCTAGAAACATTATACACATCATAAATGGTTCGTCCATTAAATTATTTACTGCATATCACTCGCATTTTACCAATAGTCCCCCTAATACGAGCCTAGTTATGAAAATGTATGCAATTTCTCACAATCGTTTTTAAAGATTTAACAATCACCCATTAATGTACAAATAGGTGACCCAGTAAGGCGATTCGAATATGCAACTTTCCAAAATCTATCCTATAAAAATCGTAAGTTTGGAAGCCTTCCATTGAAAGAAATGTTTTTTTTCTCTATTTCGAAATTTCTAATGTTGCTGAATATGTGACAATTAAAACTCACATCCGTTCTTTAAACATATTTCTCGTTTCATTTAGATCTTAAGAAACAATAAAAACTCCGATTATATTCTTCCATTGATAGCTACAACGAATTATTATTAGGGCATAATGAATATGAAGGAATTAAAACGCACCACATCTTTTTAAAACACTTTTCTCGTTTCAATCTCTTAAAAACAATTGAAACTGAGATATTATTAAAGCATTGACGGCTACCACCGGTTATTAGTCATTAAAAGTTATAACTGTACTTCAAACACTTTCCTGGTTTAATTAATTTTTTTAATATTAATTTGAACTGATATACTATTCTTCCATCACATGGATTATTAGTAGGGTATAATGAATATGAAGAAATTGAAAGTCACGTCTCTTCTTTCAACACTTTATAGTTTCAATTTCTTAAGAGCAATTAAAATTGAGAATAGCATTGACGGCTATCACCGGTAATTAGTAATTAAAAATTATATATCTACTTCAAACACACACACACTTTTCTAGTTTCATTTATAGTTTATTAATACTAATTAGAACTGAGATACAATTCTTGCATTGGTTATTAGTAAGGCATTGTAATAAAAAATATAGTAATTAAAAATAACATTGCTTCTTTAAACAAGTTCTAGATTTAGTTACTAAAAAAGTTAAAACTGATATACTATACCAGCATTGATGGCAACCACATATAATTAGTAATTAAACGTCATATCTCTTCTTTAAACTAATATTCAAAATTTTATTTAGTTTGCTAAACTAAATTTAATTGAAAAAACAGATAATTCGTAATGAAAAAGCATATGTCTTCCTTAAACTAAAATTCATCATTTTGTTTAGTTTTCTAAAATAAATTATCGATTCTTGCATTGGGAGCAAGAGTTATTAGTAGGGAATTATATAAGTTATTAATCGTCACATTCCTTCGTGAAATATACTGTTTTCGTATTATTATTTTCTTAATGACAGGTAAGATTGAGATTCTATACTTACAACAAAATCGTTGTCAGTCCGGGAGCAGAAAGTGCTTTAATCTGCGACGTAAGTCGCACAGCAAAGGCTTTATAGAACAATTTTTCCTTAATTTTATCAAAATGTTGGCAAATGTTGGTAACAGATTTTTTTCAATCATAGGTTACGATGTTCTCCAAAGTAAAGCTCGCTCCTTGACACACATTGTTTTCTTTTCTATAGCTACGGTACAACCTCCATTTACCGCCCAAATTATTCCAAACACTTTATAAATTCATTTCAATGACAAAATATTTAACCTCAAAAGTTATCGACAGAATTGCAAATTCTGAAAGTATACCTTTATTATAAATAAAGTGAATGAATTGATTTTGATGTTTTTCTATAAATATGTAATACATATTTAGACGATAATTGTGTTTTACGTCTGTTTTCCATTTGATTTGACTGCAGTTTTCAAAATTCGGACAAAAAGTCTGCAGAACAATTGAAATTGCTTGGAGTTGAGTTACAGAACACTGAATAAAATTCTGAATCTGGAGTTGTCAGTAGGTCAATTTAAAGTCACCTCTCTAAACAATTTTCTCATTTTATTTAGTTTCCTGTAAGCAACCAAAATTGAGATACTGTTCTTGCATCGTTGCCTACCACGTGTTATTATAAGGGAATTATAATGCATATTATGAAGAAACGGATCCCCATCTGGATCTTTTATGCTTATCTCCCGCATGCCATCACTCGTCCGCGTATCACTCCCACAGGTCCAATAAAGCTGTAATCTCAGAACGAGTTTATATCCTATTGCTGGGAACCTCGGGGATGTACCGGCCTTTCCAGAGAGATGGGGAAGAAAACCAAAGTTGGAGTTTCACAGAACAAAGGCAGGAAAAAAACGTACAGGATGTTACTACACCGTTTTATTTGCAGGAGATAGATACAGAGAACGAGGTAAAGTTTTTGGGGTAGCAGATGTGGGGTAAAAGCAAATAAATAAGAAGATCCTCGGACACTCTTTTAAGAAACATTAATCTTGTATTTTGAAGTTGCGGCAGGATCTCGCCGAGATAGGCGCAATTTTTCAAAAGGTATTACTGTATTAGGCGAAGAATGGGAACTTTTTTTTTTGCGCTCTTTCCCCGGCTCTGCCTCATCTCAAACTTCAGGGGGACCGAAAATTTCTTTTGAAAAAAATTGGAAATGTTTGGAAGAAAAAGCACGGGAGGAGGAATTTTTTCTAATCAAATTGTGTTTTTTATTTAGAAAGAATTAGGTATACATAGGAACTTTGTTACTCATCTTTTCTTCTACTTTATCCAATACACGGTTAATGAGCTTGAAAGATAATGTGCTACTGGTTTCAAAGCTGCAAGCGGTATTAATATTTGTAAAATCGATAGAATATATTTTATAATAGTTCACTATCTAATACTTGGGGGTTATTATAGAGAAGGTATATATGAATGCGGTCAGGATTTGAAAGATGTAAATTCTGGACTTCTAATTTTGCTAGATATATTTCTCTAGAATTTTCAAATAAAAAATCTCAACTGTTCATATACTAATCAGTAACAGAAGCGAATCTTTGTTTTAATCTTCAAGGGGTTTTGACAAGGTATCTCGTCCATCAAGATTCGACTAAATTTTTAAAATTGCGAGATACCTCGTCAGAAAGATGGTAGATTGCTGATGACGAAATAAAGGTCTGCTTTTTTCTAATGACGAGATATTTTTTTCAGAGAGTGATGTGGTCAGTTTCAAGAATGACGATATACCTCGCCGAGGTAAATACCATAGCAGTGTTAAATAGCTTCCAATTTATAAATATCCAAACACACTCTGATATATTCATATTAGTATTGAAGTTTTAGGATGTTTGACTCTATTTTATCAGCATAGTAAATTATAGCCTAACACATCAGAAAAAAGCATCATGTATGCTCAAAGTGTGTTAGAAAATTAAACAAATGACGTTACTTTCAGAATACACACAGGAAACATGCATCGCTGCATCAGTGCCACATACATTTAGCTTGGCAGAAAAAGCCTCTAGTTAGAATAGAACCCGCAGGTTGCTAGAACAGTGGACGAAACCACTATAAACAATTTACCCGCAAATTAATCAATACACACGCATCTACATTAAACAATACATCCACTTTTACAATCCATTACTCACAATACTTCCGCGTATTTTCTTAGTCTATTCAAAGTTACAGACGCCTGTTACACTATAATTCGTTTCCAATAAACGTTACGAACTTTTCAGTTTTGATTTCCTACGATGTGTAGGGTTTCACGTAGCAAGAGTTTAGCCAATCTGTGCCAAACACAAGACAGACATCCTTCAAGCGCACACATTCAAGGAAAGTTTCTGACACGAGAAGAGAGAAATATATAAAAGGTAAATTACAGGAATCGAGATTACGCCACCTACAACTAGCATGTTAACACACGACTCTCTTAAAATGATATCTAATGAAACCAAGCATATTTACCTGCAGAAACATTACAGTAAATTTATTATCTGAAACTTTACCAAGCATGAAATTGCGCTAATGTAACTGTGAATACTAATGCCAACTCTACCATTAATACGCGCACAAAGCACACGTAAACCAGTAACAACCGACTCAATCTGGATGAATCCGTGGACGGTTCAGTTTACGACTCATTCCATTTTATTCGACATTACGCTGTGAGCAAAGGACGGAGCCTAAACCAACTCCGCCCGCCAGCGTATATATTATTCGGAATAAATTGGACGAAAAATGTGAAGGAATTTTCGGAATCTTTCTTTATTCTTTTCCTCCTCTGCCCCATCCCTTTCCGAACTAAAGGGGGAAAAACTCAAAGAGAAATACGGTATCAACTGTTACGGATTCCACAAACGAGATTAAAGTGGAGGTAGAGAAATCTCGTCTCTGTGGTAAAAACAGACCCACCCCCTACCGCTGGCAACTGATGACTATCACCGCGCCATAAATATTTATTTATTCTGTAACCCAGATATGTCCGTAAGACCCAGGCGTCTACAAGTTGGAGTTCTGATAAGATAGGGAGTATGAGCCATAAGTCACTTTGCCTATACATCTGGGAATGAGCATCTTTACCTTTAAGGTTATGGAGTTTTTAGTGGATAACTAAATGTGCGCTGGCCTTGTTTCCTCACCATCTTTCCCTAGAGGAAGTTTGTGATTTTTCGATTTGGTAATGGATTTTACCGCTGTGGATAAATAAATAAAGCTTGTCTTTCACTTTTTGGATTGTTAGTCTTTTTTTATAATGTTGGAAATTGCATTAGGATGATAGTGGGACACTCAGATAGGATTATGGATGGAGGCGGTATTAAAATTAACGACATAGACATCGGAAACTAAATGTCAAATGTGTACGCTAGGTCTGCTGTTGGAATTAGGGATTTTTTCATATTCGGAATCATGGATGTGTGTGTGTGCAACTTTCTAAACCATTATCAGAAAATAATTATCTAAAAAACTTCTTCAGAAAAATATTAAAGAATAATTTATAATTGCATAAAGGTAAGAACTGTTCAAGATCATTTAATTTTTATTTATTTTTATTTAGATATGTATGGGATTAACTCTCCTCGTGATTTATCTTTGCGTCAAAAATAACCCTACAGTACCCAGCCTCTGATGCAGAAATATGTTCCTATCTGTCATCAGTTCGAGGCAAGGGACAAGTTGATTTTCCTATTTGGATTTACACTCCCGATGTGAGAATAGTTGCAGATCCAAGGTATCTTGTTACAAGCAAAAGAGCCAGCTCTTGATGGCCAAGACATTTTGCCATGTGCAAACCAGATCTTGTACGAGACATCTTGGTGAAACTTCTTAGAGGGTTAAATGATATAGAAGTGGAAGCTTGGAAATAAATTATTTCCAAGTTTTATAGATAAAACGTGTGATACAGATAGAAAATGAAGAAACATGCATTAGTAGTTGAGATTTTATCTTATTGTAATTATTTTTATTGTGTAAAGGGGCAGTTTTTTCATAGTTAGTTATGCTAAAAGTTATTTTGGTCTAGCTTTTTACGGGAAATTACTATGTGGCACTTCATTTCAAGAATACATTAATAAAATTTGAAATATCATCAAAAGAAAATACTGTGTTATAAGAGAAACATAATTTTACAATGTTATTATAAACATAAAAAAAACATATTTCGATTTATTTGTAAATATTAAATGAAATTATGTGTTTTGAAAGTAAAATATACGTATGTTGTGATATAATTACCTTTAACTACTACAAATCAATGCAGTAGTCTTCACCATATAGAGTAATTTATTTTAACAATTAATTATTGACATTTATTGTGTAATTTTGTGTTTGAATCTCTTCAGATGACCGTGCACTCAGAATTGGGAATCAAATAATACACTTTTTCTTACAGTTCCGTTGCAAATTTGAAAATGTATGACACAATAATACGTATGTTTTCTAAGTTATTTTCTTTACTATTTACGTAAATAAGGATCCTATAAAATCAAATTCTGCAATGTGTGTATGCGCGTGATTGGATTCAATATCAAATCGCAAACCTAGGCACAGATGTGCCATAACTCAAAAAACTTGATTTTGAGTTTTTGAATTTCTAATGATTTTTATGGCTCCAAAACATTTTGAATACGTATGAAAAAAAAAAAGACTTGTTGAGGGTGTCGCACTGTTGCATATGGAGTGCGACACGCTTCACGTGGTAAATTCTATTTTGTATGTTTGCGATGTATAAGGTTAATTTTTTAATAGAAACATTCATTATCTTTAAATAATGAATTCATTAAAAATTAAGCCCAGTGGAAAGATTACAACACGACAATATTTGTGAATCGGAATAAATAACTTATGGTTTTAAAATGTCACCTAAAAATACGTTCATACTGCTTAATATGTGTTATCGTACCTTGGGTATTTTTCAATAGCACTTATAAAATATATTTATAGCACTATCTACATTTCTTAACATTTTGAATACCTATCACCGATATTTACTTACACATAGAAAAATATGAATAGATATATTGTATAAATATTAATTCTCGGTTTCATAGCAACTTTAAAATGGAGTAAACAAACTTAAAAATATTTCAAAGCGCGAAATAGACCATGAAAATACACACCCTTCTGCATTAATCTGAGTCTCACAGTCAACAAGACAGATCGCAAGATTGCATTATTATTAATCCAATATCTCACGTTCACTGAAAAATATTGCCTCCGGTCCCATTCAAGCGCAAGAAATGAATTTTCTCAATCTCTAAACTTCCCCCACTGTAAAGGCACTTCCAGAAGTCAATCAATACATCCCGTAAAATATTTTCCCAGCCAGTAAAAGTGGGAGATCCGGATGATTAGTCGAGTAGACCTCTTACACTCCAGAGAAGCCTCGAGTAGAAGAATTCCTTCCCAAACAAACTTCTGCAGCTCTTCTCCAAGAAAAATTGCTGCAATTCTTCTCGCGGAGGATCTCGTATCGGGTGCAATCCATTGTTCAATAAGCTATTGCCGAAGGAAGATCGGATCTAAAATCGACGGAAACTACCCCCCCAGAAAAGTAGCAGGGGGGAGGGCGAGGGAGAGAGAACTTAAAATTAATAGCCAGAACCCATCGCATCGCTCGCCTCGTATTACTCATTACTAAGCATTAGTGATCAGCAGCGTGAAAAGCGTTCTCTTGCACACACCATTAGATGCAACCGAGTTCCCTGCCTCCGTAATGATTGCTATCGATTTGTGGTTAGAGATGTGCGCACATGGAAGGGGCAAGTGGAAAATTTTCCTGGCCAGTTTGGTGGTGGGTCTGGGGGCCGGGTCATTATTTTCCGTGCCAATGGTTTTAGAGTTGTATTCTAATGGATCGGCTAATTTCAAAGCGGTGGGGGATAATGCCTGGAGAAAGCGAGCACGGGTTCTTAAATGAAAACGAGATATTCCTCATCCACCAATGGATGGGTGTCTTCCTTCTTGGCAGGATCGAGGATCGCCGTGTGCTTGAAAACTATACTCCTTTAAATGAAAGACCCTTGTGGAATTAAGGTGTATTGATATGGGGCATTTGAAGGGATTGGTCAGTTGGGGTAAATGGAAGGATCAATGCCGGGGCGGAGAGAGACGCTGGGGTACGACTGCGTTGGTGCTCATTTAGTTCATACTGCGATACATGTTGAAGTGCGCTCTGGGTTTGGTGGTTGCCTTAGGTTAATATGCGTGTCTTCTCCTTCGAAGGATCAAAACTCGGTGTGTATTTGAAAACAATACTACTTCAAATGGCTCTTGAGGAATTAAGGTGTATATATATGGGGCATTTAAAAGGTATAGCAGAAGTGGTCCGTTTAGGGAAGTGGAATAAATGGAAGTGAAATTGGTGCCGTACGTTCTGGGATCGGTGGTTGTATCAGTTTCGAACAGTAACATTACTTGTCTTCTCCTTGGGAAGATGGGGGTTTGCTGTGATTTTGAAAACCACTCTTTTTAATTAAATAGTAGGAATTGAGGTGTATATATATGGGGAATTTAAGTAGTATGTGGGATTGGAAGGTATTGTGGTATTGAAATGTATTGTGGGATTGGTCACCTTAGGTAATTAGAATAAATGTAAGGAAGATCGATGCATGAGATCGCTCGAGCTGAACGAAACTTTAGATTACAATTGCGTTGTTGCTGATTTAGTTTATGCTTCCGTGCATGTTTTAAGTATGATCTGGGTTGCCACAGCGTCTATCGGTAATATGGGTGTCTTCTCCTTGGAAGGATCTAAACTCGATGTGTATTTATTTGAAAGAGATGCTTGTTTAATTGATTATATTGAGGAATTAAGGTTTATAAATATGAGGGAGTTAAAGGGTATGATAGGATTGGTCAGTTTAGGGAATTGGAATAGATGGAACCAGAATTACTGCAATACGTTAAAGTATATTATGAGGTTGGTGGTTGCTTCAGTTTTTAAAAGTAACATACGTGTCTTCTTGTAAATATCGATGCCTGCTGCGTTTTTGAAAAGCACTGTTCTTTTAATAAGTGGTTCATAATTGCGTGGAGTTGTCCTCTGATCTTTTCCTTGGGAATTGCTTCCGGACCATCGCCAATAGCATGTTGTGCTTCTCCAGTGCGACATTAATTGAAATACCTACATATATATTAATAAGTGGTTCAAAATACACAGTGTCCGATCTTTCCCATGAAGATCAACACCGAACTATAGCCAATAATTCGTTGTGTTGGTTTAGTGCGACGTTAAATAAAATACCTAAAATACCTACTATTTAATGAAATATTTTTTTAAAGAATTAAGTTGCATGCACATGACTAAGGGTATAGCGGGACTGGAATAAATGAAAGTAAATTAGATACAGGCTGGAGTCAAATAAGATGCTGTATTACAATTGTGTGGTGCTCATTTATCATTCCTATTTAAAATTTTAAGGATAAAGGTGTATTGTTATGGGGCATTTAAAGGATAGATTATCCAGCCTAGGTAACGGATAAATGGAAATAAAATCGATGTCTTTGCTGGATTTGAATGAAACAGTGGATTACGATTGCATTGGTGATCCTTCAGTTTATGCATGTAGAAGCGCTCTCTGGTTTTGGAGGATCCAATTTCTTATACAATAACACATTTGAAGAGTAACGTGACACAGACTATTCATCGGTTTTCTTGAGAATTGATATTGAAAGGTTAAATATATTCGTATAATATTCTGTGTAAAGTAATTAGAAACGGGGATACCGGGATTGCAAGGGTCGGGTGTAACTTTGCCCGTGTGAAACTTTCTTAGCTTTGAAGAAATACCCTCCTTGTATAAAACGGAAAAGAAAATCTGGGATTGAGTACTACATTGCCATTGGTATTGAGGATAAATACCAAGAGAAATTACCAACTTCAAATCATATCGAAAATAACACTTCACGGAGAGGATATTTGAATTAACGTCGCAGAAGATCAATACAGCCCCGGGCTACTGGCAATTTTCAATTCGGGGTCAATTTTGCAGGGAAAGATTCGAGGAGAACATCTCGTAATTTAGAATCATTGGTCAAATGACAATTAAACACCGGAGCCGGCACACCACCCTCCAAACTTCCACACCACGCAAAATGGGAAAAACCTGCAGATTTAAAACTGGTCATACCAAAGCAATATAATATGTGGCATGGAAAGTAATTACCCTGAGAGCAATAACTAACTGGGTATAGCTTGTCCTGATAATGTACTATGGTGTTTCGGGGTGACATGGATGGACATCCATAATGATTCAAGACATCGTTTGTACATTTTTTACAGGAAGAACATCGGGATCTAATTTTATTCCGGGATAAGAAAAATAAGACTAATTAGTGTTTGAGAACTTAATAAAAAAGAGGTTACTAATTAATGAAGAAACCTTTACGGGAGTTTTTGGTTAAAGGAAATCAATAGAATAGAGTGGTGTACAAGATAAAAAATTGCACAGTGAAAGTGCTGACTTTTTTTAAGATTTCGAAACGGGAGACACATACGTGCCCTCACCTCTACTTTATGAATGCTGTATCTTCTCAAAAATTTGTCCAAAACTGTATTCTAAAATTTGTGGCACGTTTTGAATTATGATCATTAACGCTTAGAGAGTGCTGCCAAAACTGTTTGCATAGTATTATATCGGAAAAAAGTTGATTTTAATATTTATCTCCGTTGCTTTGCATTTACAAAACAATTTAAAAACGTGAAAATCTAGTAAAATATTTAGGGTCAATTTACCTAACAAAGCTAGTTGTAGGAAGATTATGCCTGGTTTCTGACTCTACAAGTTGTACTACAGCAATGAAAAAAGAAGACTAATTTTTTTTTGCCAAGGTAGTGCAAACATGTGTAAATGTATTTGTGGCAGTTTTCTTTATGTATCATTTTACTGTAATGGAGGATGACTATTCTCAAATGTGAGACCAGTTTCTTTTTTATCTTCAGCACCAGATCAATAAACTAATAAAAGTCTATCAAAAATAATAATAACAGTATCATTCATACAAAAAATGGTAAACCGAAAAACGACAATACAAACCAGAATGTTTTATTCCCTCCGGCCGTATATAAATATAAAAACTGACTGGTTTATGGTGACTTTTAGTCCAGAATTACATCCGGAAGTTCGAATAAACTCCAAAAATAAGACTCTGGAATAGTATTTTTCACTCAGGAATAGTTAACAACTTTTACCATAAATTTATAGAATTCTTTAAAAAATTTTAATCCTCCATTACTGAAGATGAAACAGTGAGACATGATTCCCCATAAAATTTGCTATACTGGCTAAATTTCTGGCATTATACCCATACAGAAGCCATTAGGCGCTACTTGCATCGTACAAATTGAGATTTAATGTGTATAATCATAATACGCGCATTTCTTAAGTAGTTTTTAACCCCAATACAAATTACTGTTATTTTGTGATTAGAAACGGCCTATTAGTCTTATATTACTCTTTTGCTCTAATCACTTTATCGTGGAAACTGAACCTCACTAAACAGTATTCTAACCATTCTAAATGTCTTATGGGTACGGTATTACGCAATAAATATTCCCTAAATAAAAAAAAAAGTTGAAAGTGGGAGCCTCAAATAGTGTATAGTCTTGTTCTATAAGGATGTATGTTGTTGAGTCAATATTCTTACTCAACTTGTCATCGCATTTGCAATTTTTGGTCAGGGGAAATGTTTTGTTATTACAAGTTAAAAGGTTTAATTGCAGATAGGTAGCGTTTCATCATTACGCATATTCTACTTGTACGAAATACTTGAGGCATATTTATAACATAATTTTGGGATGTAATAGAAACAACTTTGTATATTTAAGTTCAATTAGTAAAGGGACTGAACTATTGTAGATACCTTAAAATATTTTTTCATAAAATAAAATATACTTCATCAACTTAAGGAAATGTAGAAGAAGCAATAAGAATAGGTAATAATTTAATTTCCAAATGACAAAATTTCCCAGTAATTTTAACATCTTAAGCATATATGTACATATCACGCGTCCGCAATAGATGTTACAATCTCGGGGACAAATCTTTAGGTGTATACTGGATTCAAGAACCCGAGGTATCCCAGCATGTCCACATGGTGTTTACTGCCTTCGGTAAACATAGAGGTCGTCACCCCAGGATACCCAAGCGATCCTCCTCTTTTTCTCTACATCCAATTATTTAGCATTGTAGTGCTGGGCGCAGCTTGGTCAAATATGGTCCTTGTGCCAAAACCCCCAAAATCAATCAATAGATGTTTCAGAATCCATTAGCACTTCCACCATCGAAATCTTAGAGTAACCACAGAAAAGTTGTAACAATTAGCAACATTTTACGTTTGAAACATTACTTTTATATTTTTCCTAATACAACATCTCGAATCCTTTGTCATTTATTTATCGTTTTATGGTTTGTCTGATTAAATATTATTGGCATAGAGAGATCTGTTCACATGTTAAATGTAACACAATATAAATCCCAAAATAAAATGTAAGACTACTGAACAAGGATTCGAGATTTCCAACGTCACAAATTCGTAGCTGATATCCTATTAAAATTTATTTTGTATCAAAATAGCAGATGCTACACCACTCCATGCCACATTTCAAATCCCAGATATTGATAAATAAAACCACTCATCTGAGATATTTCAATTGACCGGAACTACTGAACCAAAAAGCAAACTTCGTAGTAAACTCAGCAGGCCGGTTTATTGCCTTTCCAATCAATATTCAACAAGACAAAGCAATGTTTAGTTAGAAAACTGAAAACCGATTGCCATGAAAAGGAGGTGGTGACAGTGAAAAATGTTGAGCAATAAATTCCTGTCGTCTTCGAACATGATATCCGAGAACTTTGCGTCATAATTCGAGCCAATGAGTGTAAAGCAGTTAATTATTGATCTTTTACGTAAAGTCATTTTAATTTACCGTTGACATCCTTCATTATTTGAAGCGTTCAAAAATTTGGCTGAAATTTATTTTTAGAAGTGATGTAGTAACGCGTCAATTTTTTTTTACCAGTATAGTATATATTAGCTATATTACTGTGGCATTTTAGTATGCTAGTTTAATCACAATCGTAAAATCGATTAAAATAAGAGATTTCATCTTTTATTTTGTAAAGGATTGGTATAAAATTTTACTCATAAAATAGGTTAGATATTTAATAATTAAAATTTTTACACCCCTATATTAGTTATGAGATATTTTAACGTATTGTGCGCTGGTATTTTGTTTCATTAACAACATTAAGAGCGTAATATATTTATATAACGTATGAGTAGCATTTACACAAAAAAGTAAAGTGCGTCAGTAAAATTCGCTGTAGTTCGAATTGAGGTAATTATACTATTTTGCTCCACTTAGATTTTCCCATCACTCACGAATACACAACATTTTAAAATATTATGTATAGTTGAGTTGATAATTTAATATGCAACTAATATTGCTAATATGTTAAAAATAATAATGTTGTAATCCATTTCACTAAAATTGCTAAAAATGACTCAGTAAAGATGACCTTTGATCGGTAGAATTTACACAACATTAAAGTACCTAGAAACACAATAAATAGTACTAAGGTAGAAGTTTAATAGACCTCTTCTTCAGTGTGATATATTTCAAAATACCTGTCAGATATTAAGTAATTTATCACTATCTTTGCCAAATCTAAAATTTTAATATTAAATTCAAATTTTTGGAAAATTCGACGTGAATTAAACAGACTTGAACTTTTTTGAAATGTAAGTAAATTTTACATTTTGTCCTGATTGTGAAGCTTCAGTAATTCTTCTTTTAGACCTATGAAGTTTATATCATAAAGTATATCATACTCAATGTATATATTTGTATCAAATTGTGGAAATAGTTTTGGTTTTCTTATGTTTAAGTCGTAAATAATAACACTCAAATTGGCCCTCGGATAGCAAAAAATGACGGTAAATCATCAAATATAATCAAACCGTCATAATTATTTGTAATTATTGAAACAGGAAACTATACGATTGACAATATTATTAAAAAAATAACTACATCATTGTCCCTCAGAGATATTTCGGCTTGAATGAAATGGATAATAAATGAACGTTAAATGATACTAATGGAATGTCATCAATAGATATGTAGATTCTAAATGGGACGCCTTACAAAATTTCTTTATCATCAATACTACTTTCAAAAAACGAAGATTTTAATTTGCGTAAAGATATTTTGAAATAATATGATTATGAATAAAATATTACCTTTTACGCACAACACGCACCACATGCTAAATCACATACGGCAGTCGAAACATTAAATTACAAATTATATATATACATATTTCATGAATTTACCTAGCTACTTACATTGCAGCATATATACCCTGTTTCGTAAAGTTTAAATTTTAATAAATGCAAGGAAATAAGAGTTGCATTGGGATCATTAACAACATCTACTCAAACTTATTTGTGTTTCTCTTCCAGTTGAACACAATTTGAATAGTTCCGATGCTATAATAACAAAGATTTAAAAACACAAATGTATGCATTATTCAAATTTAATTAAATCTAATGAATAGTTAATGAGCATTTTCATTTTAAAATAGTTCATTTTTGCGTAATCACAAATAAAAATCATAAGATTTTGATAAGTCTTTACGGTTCTTTAATGGTCTGGCCACAATTGGATTGTTTTTAAGCCGGGTCTATTAAGGTTTTTTAATTGATTCATCATGGGGATTCAAACAAAGGATCTTGATCAGATAGGAAGCTGTACCCTGAGAGACATTGACATTACATATAAATAGCTCACTCATAGACATTACATATAAATAGCCTTACAATAATTTACTCTATCAAGAAAATATAGAACTTTTAAAATAACTTCGTTGCAAGGAACAGATGAAAGATCCGGGCAAAGTTAAATGGCGACAGGATTTTTGCAGTGTTTCAATATCATGACTAAAAGCAGGCCATCTTCGAAGTTTTATAAAAATGCTCTCATTTTGCAGACAAGGCGATAAATAAAATGAAAACTAAAAGAGTTTTACTTGCTCTGAAAGCCAACCCCAAATGGGTCATGGACGCACGAAATCGCGTTTTTTCCTCTCATCCGTAAATGGACACGACGTTATTCCAATTTCACAGTGCGTGTCTTTGTCACCTTCATCAAAAGAATAAATTAAGTAAAAGGAACAACGTGTGATGTTCACCACGCATAAAAAATGCGTATACCATCGAATAGGATGCCACTTTCCAGTATATAAAGATGTACCTTCACTGTCTGGATCACCACAAAGCGTCCACAGCTCCACAGAGTTGGTTCAAAAATCTTGTGAACCGCATTTGGCTGAATAATCTACTCAGGTTATCATGGAATCATTTGTAAAGATTCTAGTGTTGGTGAACATCCTGGTCCTGGTTCTTGCAGGTTCTGAAACATCAAAGGATCTACCCTCGAATTCTGCTCAGTCTGGACGTACAGGGAGAAAAAACTATGGTGTGTACCGACCAACCAAGGATTACGGTGACGACGGAGACGACAAAGATGACACCAATGACGACTCAGAACCTAGTCCTCCTAACCCAAGGCCACCCCAAGGAAGTGGAAACGATTACCCCAACTTCAACAGCTACAAGGGCTTCGATCAGTTCAACAGCTATGATCCTCCAGCAAGGTACCCCCAGTTTGCCCCCAACTACAAAGGCTACCCATTCTACGCCCCATACTGGAAGGGCGCTGCCAAACCTGGTGACAGCAGCCCTGCATCTCCAGCCAGTCCTGCTCAAATGATGGAAATGATGATGGCCATGAACAACATGGGTGACGATGCAAAGCCCGAAGACACTGGAATTCTTTCCAAGTTGGTATCGGATCCAAAATCCGTTGCTGCTGCCGCTATTATTCCACTTTCAATAGTCCTAGCTGCTACCGTCCCTGTTTTCATGAACTACATGATGACCGGTGCACCCACTCCACTTGTGTCAACAACTGCAACTGGAAGCAAAGAAGGCAGGAATCTCGATGGTGGAAACAATTTAGATTTAGTTTTGGACAATGTTGTGAGGTTCGCTAGAGCATTGGACAGCGATGATTGCATTCAGAAGACCATTTGCAAGGCTGCTCATGGAGATGCAAATGTTCCCGGTTCTGATTACTTCAAGAAGGCGGCCACAGCTGTAGCACATTTAGTAAAAGAGGATTGGGTGGACAATTTGGGTGTCAAACATCTGATGGATGGACTGAAGCAAGGCAACTGTGCAGATGTATGCAGCGGTAACAACGTGAGACCCAGGGAACGCTAATACAACAGCTGACTTGAAAATATTTAGAACTTGTACATAGGAATTGTGGATACTATCGGTATGTGTTTAAGTGTGATTTCGCTCAATTTTAATTGTATGTAATCGAAATGTGTAATATATAATAATTCGAAAATTATAATTAAATATTATTAATTCTTAACTATTTAACTACAAAATAAATATGTCATAAATAAAATGTAAGAACTTTTTTTAATAAGGAAGACACTAACTTTAATGATGTAACGATGATAGACATGAA
Source organism: Metellina segmentata (assembly GCA_947359465.1). Taxonomy (NCBI): domain Eukaryota; kingdom Metazoa; phylum Arthropoda; class Arachnida; order Araneae; family Tetragnathidae; genus Metellina; species Metellina segmentata. The sequence goes on along the minus strand of OX375873.1, from coordinate 93,006,869 downwards.
CAACAATATATATTTTTATAGATATAGAATCTAATAGAAACTTTTAATTTAAATATAAAGTTAAAATCTTAAAGTCTTTTTATTTTCTACAAATGCTTTAAATGAATGCTTGAATTTATGCTCACGTTTTCATTCCTTGGGAATTTTCCTATTTCTCTCTTCTGTTATTTATTTGTTTTTTATCTATCAATGTTTCGATTTGATTTACAAATCGCTGTTCTATCGAATTCAGTATTACTGGTTTTATAAAATGTATAAATTATAAACGACTTTCTTAAAAAGGATGTTTGTTTTAAAAATGTTATGATCTCTTAAAGCATGAAATTATCTCAAATAAAAACTAAACCAAAAAAATTTGTTTTTCACTACACTTGTAGGTAAAATTACAGATATTATACAAATTAAAGTATGGAATAATGACAAAAATTAAATATTGTAATTAAACTCATTGTAGAGGTCTTGCAGTTAATTATCCAATAATTATTTATACATATAACATTTTTATTTAAGTTATAATGTCTAGGCTTATAATATACATCTACTTTTATCAGGTTTACAGTAAATAAAATAAGCTAAAAAACATTTAAATTAAAAACTGAAACATAATTTCTTGAAAAATTACTAGAATATTACAAATGGGTGGGTAAACCAGTATATTTTATTCTTATACAATAATTTCCTTGACCCTTTTTTGTAGTTTTAGTTGTTTATGAAATTATAGTTTGGTTAAATTATCATTAAAAACAAATAATAAAATACGTTTCTATCATAACAATTGATTAAGAAAGCATATCGGTTATCAACTAAAAAATGCCTATTTTTAAGAATACATTCTACCTGATTGATTGAGTTCTAATATTTCTTCATAATTGTATTCGAGTTACATATTGTAAATAAATGAATTTAATGCAACTAAATAAAACATATTATAATTATTTTATAAACGATATATACTTAATTCCTTCAATTGATAATATTGAAGAAAATTGAAAAAATGTGTTCAACTGTTGCTTCGAATCATTATGGAAAATCAAGCATATTCAATGCATAAAAATTATTTTACTTTTGAAATAAATGAAACTTCGTTTCAATTTATGAAGAGTGTTAAATTTAGTGTCTTATTTAATGATATTCTAGGAAAAACATTGCTTTATCTCTTCCTTTGCAAATAAAAAATATGTGATATTGATAAATCAGCATGAACTCGTTGTAAAGCAATGAAATAATTTTGCGTCAATACAAATATTATGCACAACAATATTTTCTTAATTTAGCTGAAGTGGTATTACTACAATATTTGGATATTTCCAGAAATATGGACCATTATCGTATAATTAACAAATTTTCATTCTCAAATTTATGTGAAAATTACAATAAGTAACACGGATTTTATTGTTTTAATTTGAAAAATAAGATGATCTTTTACTAAAGAAAATTTTTGACTTTTAATACAAGAGACAATGAAGATTTATTATTTTTTTAAAATGCATTCCTAATGTTAACAAAGCCGTTTTCTAATATTAATCATAAATATAATTTATACATTTTAAGAGTATTTAAGTATTGGGATTATAGATTAATAAAAAACAATTTATATTTGTAGATTTCAATTTAAATTCTATTTAAATTGTATTCAATCCCTAACAATTTTACTTCCGTTCACAATATATTTGGCTTTTAACAAATATTAAAAACTATTAAATAATCTTTTTTTAATTTTCATTTGAACCTAAAAACCACTTTTTTTTTTCAAATACAGAAAAAAAAGTAAGTTTTACGCAATTAATGTGAATACATAAACATCCAAAACGCAAAATTCAAAAAAAGAATTTTCAAAACATCTTAGTAGCAAATTAGATTTTCCGCCTTCCTATAAGACATACATTTCTTTCCAATGTCTCAATTAGATAGTAAAGTAAAATAGATTGCGGAAAGCGGAAGAATACGAAATTATTGTATTGTGTATCTTCGAAATGGTATATTTGTCGAGTACACACCTGTAATACACATAGTTTCAAAGCACGTGGGTTTGTGGTAATAAAATAAGGAAACAAAAAGTCAGCATATATGCAGAAACCATTGATTACTCGCCTCACCTAATTACCATATTTAATGAAAATATGGTAACAAGTTTCCTTTTTCAATCATGGAATGCACACATTAAGTATTCTGCATCAAAGCTCTTCATAATGAGATTAAACTTCTTGTTATAGTCTAATCATGTGAAAATGCGAATGCCTATTCATTTATACGTAAGATTTAATCAGGGGGTACGTATATATATGTAAATTTCGTTTATAAAAGTACATGAATAAATTTTTATGCAGCGCATCGTCAAAGATCGATTATTCAATTCTGTGTACCTAGGAAACATATTAGTGAGTAGAAAGAACACAATAGCACGTAATTAAAAACTAAAAAGAAAAAGATAAAGATCTGCATAGTCTTTGAAACAAATGATAATTTCATGCAATAAAACTGGTTGTGCTTGTCAGTATATCACAAATTGAATGGTCGATGCAAATATATACTTACTTTACGATATCATACTCTAATGACTTATTATCACAACTGACTATATTATTCTTAAGACAATAAGTAATTTTGTAAGTATGTCTGAGTAATTGTGTTACATATGTACTTTGATATCGGATTTTGTATTGAAAAAAGTTAATTTAAGGCAATCCATCAATTGTCTTCTGAACTGCTTTTGAATAAGTAAATTATTTATCAACTCTCAGCTAACTGAAGTATTTGAATACTATTTTACTGCAAAGGAAGATATATAACTTATGGCAAAATTTCGAACATACCCTGGCCTACTGATTTTTAATTAAATTTAGTACCATGTTAAGACAATATGCATCGTTATCATTAAACAAAATGCACATACGTATTTTATATTTGCATATATAAGATGTTAGGACTCCAGTTTCTGTGTTATAAAATTAAGTATGAAGCGCTGTTTCTTAGAATTTAGACTATAGCAGGCTTCTGAAAAAGTTATAATGCGATATTTATCATAACACACAATGACAATTTGGCAATATTTTATCTTTCATCTATTTAAATGTTAATTTCTATATAACACGTTCAAAATCATACCATCTTATTTGATAAAACGAAAAAAAAAAGTGGCAGGTAAAATTTTAACAACACATTTTTCTGAAAGTATTTACTCTATCAATGAAAATGAGTATATCTAACTAAAATAAAAATGTTTACTGAATTTTGTAATGGAAATTAAAATTTTTATTACACAGATGGATAAGCCCCATCAAGGTAATATCAAATAAACGAGGCGTAAAACGCATTGTATTCTAAAGCGTTAGTTTTATAAATAAAAATTAAAAAAAAAAGACAAAACACAGCATAGTGTAAATTTTACAAAAGATCTTACTGTACTTATGATACTTAAATGATTAATTATGATAAACTGAAATAAACATTTCAAAAATGAAATTGTAATGTTGCAACATAATGTAAATGTGAAATAGATAATAATTGAAACGTAATTAACGGTACATGACAATGAAAAGATAAATATATAAAAGGGAATATTGTGTTGTATTTATCCTCTGTACACCTTTATCTGAATATTATTTTTCTAAATATGTCTAGTTGCTCCACCAGCTAATGGAGGCTTATTTTTGTTTACATTTTCAGTAATCTATATAGTATACTGCGTTCACACATGGGCAGAGACAGAGGCGTAAATAGACACATATTTTAATTTATATGATGACATACGCTTCCTTTTGCCAAATTTCAATATTTTGTAAGAGCCTTTATGTTTTCAAATGAATCCAGCACCAATTCGCTATATTTGTTTACATAAACAATACTTTCAAAAGTTCTCGTTTTTTTCTAAATTTTGAATAGTATTACTTATCATCCAAGACAAAACAATCGTTGGAAATTTTCACAATGCGTAAAATTGTTCTGCAAAGCTTATAACCTTCCATCTCACATATTTTCCTTTCCATCAACTGAATCTAGTATTTGATATTTTTAGAATTTCATTTTAATATATTTTAAGCAAGTCTAATCATTAAATGTTTTTAATTGTTTTCAAGTGATAAAGAACCAGGCATTTACTCATCATACATAAAAATAAAAAATATTTAGTGTAGAAAAAAGATTTAATTGGGTATTCTATATATGGTTATTCAAGATAGCTCACAAAATATATTTATATACATGTGTTATCTTTTCTGTATGTTTTGCAATTTATATGATTTTTGTTTGCTCTGGAAATAAATATAACTGAATTCAAGACAAAATACATAAACGAATCAAAATAAAGTCGATATCACTATTTCACTGAACGTATGAAATGTGTGTGACCGATTCCTTTATTCCTTATAAACCTTAAAGAAATATCTGAAGTGATAAAAGCTTAAATCTTGAATTATGAACTCTATATCACACCTTTAAAAGCAGATATGAGGTATTTTCTGTTTAGAAGCTCCGAAAATAAAACGAAACGTGACTAGAATAATCTAAACTACAACAAAACGTAAAATATTTGTTTTCATCCTCAAACAATAAAATACAGTTTCTATGTATATAGTATTAAAAAATAAATAGTACAAGCAGCAAATAAGAATTATTTCAAACCAGAAAAAGGAAATGCATAAGAGAATGTGAATATCAATGATTACAATTTTGCGTGTGGAGAGATCATAAACATAAATTCATAACCATCAATAAGATGTATGTTAAATTTCAACATTTACTAGATCTTAGAAATTCCAAATGTTTAGTTACTTATACTTTTTTTTAAATTATACAAGGCGGTAATATTTTTTTATTTATATGATATATGATTCCGTGTTGGCTATCAATAAATAAAGAGTTCTAGCAAAATACTCTTATGTACATAAATATATATATATATATATATATATATATATATATATATCATCCGAATAAAATGAAATTTGCAGCAAATGTAAATTATAAGATGTTATGCTAAGTAGTAAAATATCAGAAACACCACACCACGTGATCATCGCCCTCTGAACTGATGCTAAAAGCGTAAAAATAGAGGGCTGTAGCGGGATGTTGAAAGTAGTGCATGGTTATTTTTTAGTGGCGAACGTTTAGGAAGACCTAAGTATGTTTCCATGACGAAATAGGGTGGAATTTCAACAACTTACGGAGTTTGAACAGGGGAGAATCATCGGCCTTCGTGAAGGAGGATTTTCCTATCGCGCACTAGCAGCTCGTGTGCAACGGAACAGTTCCACAGTGTTGCTAGTTTGGAAGCAGTGGACCGACGAGCACCGAACAACTCGAAAAATTGGGAGTGGACGATGGAAGGTGACGTCACACGCGATGATAGACACCAGGTCCATATGCGGGTGAATGACCGTACAGCTTCCTCCAGGCAGTTGGCAGCAATTTTGTCTACTGCTACAGGTGTACTAATGTCGGCTTCGTCAATTTTACGATGTCTTTTGCACTGTGGACTGCGTGCAAGGATTTCTGTATACGGGATCCCCCCCCCCCATCGACGGCTGCGTCTGCAATGGGCTCATGAGCACAGAGGATTGGCAACAAGTTGTGTTTTGAAACCCTCTTTAATTTGTGAAACCAAGATGGCCGCATTCGTGAACGCTACCTTTCAGAGTGCGTTATCGAACGTCATAGTGGCCGAACACTTGGAGTTACGGTCTGGGGTGCGATTTAATATCATGTACGATCTCAGCTGCTACCAATTGAGGGTAATCTGAATAGCAGCAGGTACGTCGGTGAAGTGCTAGAGCCCGAAGTCGTTCCTTTCCGTCAAGGCATCCCTGGAGCTATCTTTCAACAAGATAATGCACTCCCACATGTTGTAAGGAATGTTCGAAACTTCTTTTCAGCCCATCACATGCAACTTGTTCCTTGGCCTGCTTATTCGCTGGATATGTCGTCTATTCAGCACGTGTGGGATTTGGTTGGTCTTTGGGTGCGCATACAAACATTATGAAATTCTCTTCCAAAAGCAGACATTCAACATCTGTTTAACTCCATGCCACGTCGTACAGCAGCACTTATTGCAGTGCGTGGTGACTACACTAAATAATGATTTCGGACACTTAATATTGTTTGTTTTTTTCCTTTGAAAATTTATTCATTTATCCGTACTAATGCAAGCCGTTTGTGTATTAAACTTCATTTAATTCTGATGGCTCTATATATTTCAAAGTATGTGGTTCCAATGTTTCGTGTAGGTCTGTTTTCTTACCAAAAAATACATCTAAACAATTCGTTACTCGTAGGAAATTTTGTATATTTAGAATACTCGCAATAAATTAGGAATATAGCCTCACAGAAGCAGCTTGTCTTCTAGTTGTATTTTTATTTATTTGTGTAAGGTGTCGTAAAAAATATCAGTGTTTCTATAGAATTTATATATTTCATGTAACGTATATCTTCGTGAATACATTATTTAAAATATCTATCAACACCTATGTACAGATTCCTGATTAAAAGATATGATTACCCATACCCTTCATAATACTCGAATCAGCTTTAACCAGGCACTGGTGGAAAATAAGGGATGTAAATTGAGAGCTGGAATTGGGAGGGGGTTGAAACTCTTAATGTTTTACCCTCCCCTTTATTTTATTGCTCGAAAAACACACTTTCCTACATTATTTGCATTATTTGATAGAATTCAAAGTATGATACTTTATGTGTCGAACCTATTTTTTTATGAACTATAAATAATTTCCACGTATTTGGGACCGATGATATACAAGAAAAACCATGTCTTATGCGACTTTTCAAAAAAAAAAAACTCGACGAACTGCAAAAATTCACGTTGAGAGGTACTCTAAAAAAATTACGACTGGAGACTGAAAATTTGTACGTCTTTTGCTCACTCGCGTTAGAAATTTCGCTTTTTCAATTTTGACACTTAATAAACCCTAAACTAATAGCCGCATCTGAAAAAAATCTTTACAAATGTCCAGGGAACATGATGAAGAACAAACCATATGATTTTGTAACTTTCTGATCCGTAATTTCTCGCGAAAACGTCTAAAAAGTATGTGGCTAAACAACACAGTTTTCAATCCTGCGACAGCGGCTGCGGTAATTTGTTTTTTAATATACAGAGATATACATATTCACTTTTATGTTTTATTTAAAATCTGCTTAGGGCATTGAATATGTAGTGAAAAGTAGTAAATATTCTTTAGAGCAAAATATTCTACAAAATTCAAAGCTAAGTAAATTACTAATTACGAACAGTTTGTTGAATTTATAACAATAAAAAAACCTTTTTCGTCGTAAAAATATATGAAAAATGTAACAAAAAATGTTTAAGGGCACCGGGAAGTCATCAAAGGCCAGAAATCATGAAAATGTGACCAATATTTGAATGCATACAAAATTTAAGCTATTATAAGTACCAATATAAATTTTTGTACACATGTTTGTAATTCATTTTAAAACTAATTCAAGCTAAAAATAAAAATTTTTAAATTAAAAATATTTTGTAGAGAGCATTTATATAGAACTCGGTGAAAAAAAATTCAATACAGTGAGTTCACTTTGGGTGCGCTCTATAAACAAACTATTATATATATTGAGTAGCAACTTTTTTCCCTATCACTGGAAATGGTTTTTTAATTCATTAAAATATTTTTTGTTGAAAATAACCACGAAAAAAAATTTTTAGACACAATTTAAATCAGCTTATGAAAATTTTGTGATTTTATACCTACTAATCACCCATTAAAAAAAATTATGTTCACATTTCCTTAATAGTTTATATTTTAACATAATTGCGTAGTAGAAATACCTGGGCATGCAAAATTTCAGATTGATAGCTTTTATAGTTTTTTCACAGAGCGCACCTGAAGATAAAAATTTATCATTTTGAGAAAACGACAAAAAACTACAAAATAGCATCTTACCTTATAGATAAGCACTTTCCAAAGCAAAAGTAAACTAAATTTGCGGTTAAATATAATAACAGTCGCAGTTAAACCGACAAAACCGAAACCAAAAAGGATAATTTCAAAATTAAATTCTAGCAACTTAAAATGCATTTTACATAATAAGTGTTTTTAAATTTAGTGTTTTTAGTAAATTTTACATAACATCAATCGATTCGTATTGGTGCACTCTATTAAATGTAATTGAATTAAAAAATTCGATTTTTTGAAGAATTGTGACTTCTCAGTGCCCTTAATCTTTCAGAATCTTTTAATGGAAAGACATTGAAAGGAAATGCTTGTATTTTTACACAAATCTCGTAAAACAATCATGTACAAAAAATAAACGTAGAAAAACCGAACATTATTGTTGAGGAAAATATCAACTTTGGATTAGAATTACTTGAAAGCAGCTTTTAAAACATCTTTAACATTTCATATACAGATTTTACCTCACAATTTAAAAAATAAAATGCCTATGCTACCTTAAAATATAAAATAATTTTTTTTCACCCAATTGTTTCCTACATAAAAAGAATTGTGTACAGAAAATTTATTCCACTCCTATACCGCTATTAAAGGTATGTGAAGTTAAGATAAATGGAAATGTATTAAACTAAATTATCAGCAAATCTCTAAATGGTATAATTCAACGATACAGTAAAATCTTACTACTTATAACAGTAGTAAGATTTTACTGTAAGTGAACATTTGAAGCATTTGCTCATCATCACGCATTTCAACCATTCAATTCTACACAATTTCTTACGTAGGTTAGGAAACTAACTGAAATTACTCTTCATGCTGCATGGAGAAGAAAGTTCAAAACCCACAACCATTGAAGATCAACAGTCCGTGATAAAAAGAGACACCGCCTTAATTCATTCTTACACTTTCTCCGGCTCATTCTCTAAAGAATACCTCCGCAAAAGTATGTAGTTCAAGGTATATTTATTCATCCCATCAGAATGTATAAAATTCCTCAAACGGACACAGATGCGAAGTATATAAGCGGTATCGCCATTATCAAATTCACACATCCCACTGAGCTTGCCTTCTTATCTCGTATCTTCCACTACATCAGCGATGGAGTCTTCACTCTTTATTTTATTCCTTATCGGTGCTGCCAGCTTTGTATCAGGAAAGCAGATCAAGGAGCTGAATTCTACTGAAGAAACGTCCCGGAAGTCTAGAAATTACGACAATTTCTTCAGCCCTGAAAACTTTGGTGATGACGGTGCTTCTACTGAGGATTCCGACAAGCCCGTGTACACCGATGCCGGATCACCAAGCCATGATGCTTCCAGATGGGACGCGTTTCCTGGTTACGCAAAACAAAAGGGTTTTGACAAGCCAACCGACATTGGACAAAAGTCTGTCCAATACCACAAAGGATTTCCTTACTACGCTCCAACATGGAAAGGGAGTCTCGACGTTTCCGAAGTACCATCTGCAACCGACGATGAAATGGTGGAAATGATGGTGATGATGAACGCCATGAATAAACTACAATCGATCTCGTCGAAGAAAGAGGAAAAGGGTCTCTTGACAACGCTGTTATCTGAACCCAAGTACTTTCTTCTAGCGGCTCTCATCCCAATTTCTATCATGCTGGCATCATTCATTCCCATTGCCGCAAACTACTTCACTTCTGGTTCAGGACTACCATCGGTTGTGACTACTCTGGCCTCCAGCAAACTGGCACGAGCCTTCGATGATGCTGAAATGATGGCGAGAATCCTGGATAACATCATCGAGTTCGGTGCAAAGGTCCTAGAGGATGACGAATGTATCCATAAAGCTGTCTGTGAGGTTGCGTTGGATCAAGGTGGCTATGAAAATGTGAAAGTTGTAGCTGGTATGCTCCGAAGGTACAGCAAGGAAGGATGGTTGTCCAGCATGGGCGTCGAGGATATCGTAAAGTCATTGGAGAAGGGTGATTGTAAAAGGCTTTGCAGCCTTTCCAATAGTAAAGGTACAGTCTTCAAGTATTAACCGTATTACCATTCGTGAAAGTTCGGTACATAAATTTTGACTTTTAAATTGAATGTTTCTCAAAAACGCATACATGTATAATTTTGAATAAATTTTCATTTGATTTTAAATTTAGTAAATGCTATTTTCAGTCTTTATATAATATTTATAGAGCATAGAATAACTTATAACGTATATATTACAACGATATTATAACAAAAAAACGTTGAAGGAATGTTTTGTAGATCTATACTGCAAATTACTATAATTGACTTAAAATCTATAGAAGGGCGCATTCATTAAAATATTATGCATAATCAACTGAAACATTTGAAATTGAAAAATGGGAGTTAATTTATAGAAACGATAATATATTTGAATATTTTAAAATTATGAATTCCTAGAAATTATTAACGTATTATCTGTATGTACAGAAAAAGCAATTAATTTAAATACATAAATTATAAAACACATTTTACTTATGAATTTTAAAATATATTATTTTAATGATAAATTAAACAAATAATCATAAATAATTTTTAGCATTTCAAAAGAGCTATTTTTAAACAAAGACAAGTATACTTCATTTCTGTTTTATATTATAATTCATTGTATATTAATTACAGCTTAGCAAATTAGTTTTCCGTCTGCGCTTGTTGTTAAGATTATTCCTTTCGTATTTCGGATAGACTTCAGAATGAGACTGTTATAGTGCATACTAGATATACAATGCAGAATTAAAAGTAAAGGTAAAATTAGCACAAAAGATTAACTGCATATAAGGAACTAATTAAAACTACCACGTGGAATCCGGTAACTGTTTGTACTAAAGAATCAGGATTTTACGACTGCAGGAATGCGTGCACATAATAGATACTACGAAGCAAACCATTTCTTGTCGTGCTCCAACACATTCACCCGTATCTGACAGGTGAATGTGGGGAACACTTTAAAAATATTTTCTGTACATTTGCATGTCATCTTGAGTAACTATGGATAAGTCTGCCTATAGCGTTCGCTATTTAAGTAGTTTTGATGATATATTGGATCACATTTTGAAACCACTTGAACCGTTACATGGAAACCTAAACCAACCTATTGATTTGTCAAGTGTTGATAGTACGAATTTTGGAGAGTTTTGGAGCACACATTACACAAATTGGTTGTATCATAAAATTACCTCTGGTAACACTTTATGTCGCTTCTAACATGGCTTTTAATACAAAATGTACACTGTGTCTTACAGATATTATTTTGGTTATACGGTTTCAAAACCGTGAAGTAATAGCTATTTTTAAATGTCTTTACTTTCCTAAAAACTATATTCTATCATACGAAAAAACATATATTTTATTCAATTCAATTCGCAGAGACTTAGCCTAATTTGTGCTTTGTTGAAATTTCGATAGCTTGAGTGTCTTGTTTCGTCACACTCAGTAGTTGCTTGAAATTTATCTATTTAAAATACTCAGACATAATTCCATCATGCAACCTGCAAGACTTCCAACAATCTTTACCAGTATAATTTTTCCTACGATTCTTCCAAGCAATATAGATGTGGCTTCACTAAAGTCATCGGATCGTCGGAAAAAGTGTGATTAGCAATGCATTTATTAATATTATTAATATGTTTATTAATATTACTAATACATTTATTAATATAATTAAATATATTTTTAATATTAGTTAATATACTTAATAATATAAACTAATCGAATTTTTGATATACCATTTGATAGTTGAAAAAACTAAAAATTGACTAAACAGATGCAGATTATTTTACTGCGCAGGTTTACGAAACAACCCGAAAACAAATTTTTTCGACACGCGAGGTTTCACACTTTTGCCGACGATATGTGTTGTGAAAAAGCAACACATCACTACTCGGAAATCTCATTACGCTCAAAGTGTTAAATAAGTATGTTTCGAAGTTAAAATGGCACTTCTGGAACGAAGAGTAATAATTATCTTGGATGATTCTTTACTTTACATGGCAACTGTTAACAAACTTCTCACTGTGAACATAATCTTCTCAACCAATTGTAGTAAAAACCGTTATTCGTTCTTATTCCACAGTAGATTTATCAACACTAACAACAATTTGTTCCGAAAATCCCTTAAAACAGAAGATCTAACATGCTTCCATTGTATATTTCAAATTTTAGTCTCGAGAGCGATCGCTTCAAGAAACCATACTGTAGGTAGCTCGAATGAGAAAAGAAACACTGGAAATAATATACTCATCAAATTCGCCAATGATTCGTTTTAATTCAAATGAACAGATCCTGACCACTGCCTGTTTCTTCTAGTTGAATTATTCGATATTAACCAAGATTTATAACAACTTGTTTCATCTTTAAACCTGTATGATGATATCGGGATCCTAACTTGTAGTCGTAGCTGATTCCAGCCCTTAACAAAATACTGGACTATTATAGATAGAACCAGCAATTGGTATCATGCAAAAATTTAAACATATGCTGCATCAAAAAAAATTATGAGAAAATTTCTTCTGAAATCCATTTTCCGTGGACATTATCCCACTTTGACATCAGAGGAAATGGCATTGCTGACAGACTTGCTAAATAAAAGTTCTTTAAATACTAGAGTGGGGATGCTTGATTCTCTTGGGATAAATTCTACTCAAAAACAAAAATTCAAACAGCACAATATGACGAATTCTTCTCAATCATCACTGACACCAGGAAAAATCACGAGTCTATTCCTGAATCACAAAAGGAAAAGTGTGACCTAAAGGCTTTATCTAGCGGGTAGCTTAAAAATATGAAATTCCTGGTCAAATATATATTTTTTAGTTTGTCCTAGGTGTAAGGAGAAACACGCCTCTAGTAATCACATTCTATCTTGTATAAAAATGTGCCATTCAGACTTGTTTCATGATCCAGAGGACATTATAATTTCTTTGCGGACGAATGATTTGTTAGACATGGTCTCTCAGGCTGTTGTACTCGAAGAAATAAGATACATTTTACTCAAAAACAGGAAGACGTAGTTCATATAAGCAACAAACTGCCCACTCCCATCTAGTTAAGGAAAATCTGCAGAGTCCCGTCCATCGTGTCATCCATCTAGATTAGCGAGGTACCCAAAACGAGCGTTGTCATTGAGCAATCATCAACTCGGTAGCTCGCATGACAGCGAAAGAAAAAGCAAATTTCCAAATGAAATAGCCCCAAGTAAAAAACGCCAGTAGAGGAAATGATAGGAATTGAGCAAAGAGGAATTGGTGCTTTGTTGACTGCGTTTATCGAGGAATGAAATAAAAAAAGTAGCAAATGTAAATATACAAGACGCTGCCTCCAGCTGCGATGTGCCCTGTCTCAGGGCAGGTGTTGTTAAATCTGGTCAGTTTTATGGGCGCGCGACCAAGCGTTCAGTGAAAATTGGACGACCACTTAGGCATCGTTTTTATTTTATTTTCTCTCAAGGATTGAAAAATAATGACCTTTATAGTGCCTAGAGGGGATTTGAAGAGAGGGAAGTAAAGAATAGCATTGGAGATAAATGATTTACAATACAATTTGGAAATCATAAGGATTTTTGCTTTTCTGAAGAAAGAAAGATATCGGGTTTATTGATTTATGTAGGTTATACACTTGAGACTTTGTTTAAACGTACTATTATAGTTGAATGCAATTCTATAAAACTATATCAAACGCATATTAAGATCCTTTTGTTTTTGAAAGGTGATTTTTCACTTTCATTTCACATATTTATAGTCGTTAATACAGTTTACCTTTAAATTGTTGGTAATTTAATGAAAGAAATGAAAATATTGAATTTAATTTTACGTGAGAGCGGATAAAAATATTTTTAGGAAAAGCCCGAAGATCTAAATGTTTTCAAATAAAGGTTTAAAAATAAAGTATAATTGACTTTTTATATGTATTTATAATCTACAATGTAGTATAATTTCGTTCAATGGGTTGTGTTAAGGCAATTTAGTTAACTCTAAATATTAGTAAAGTACATTATAGTTAAATTTAAATGAAAAAAAATCAGCATCGATGAAAATGTCTTATCTATGAAAAGAAATTCAGAACTTTAGTTAGGAATGGCAACTGAGCATTTTCATTGACTCTAAGTAGATCTAAAGGTACTAAGATTTAAACCATCAATTGGACAGTTGATTTTAGTTTTTAAGAAAATCCAAGCAAAAAGATAAGCAAAATAATTCTAGACAATGCAGTAAGAAAATGTGTAGCGAAATTCCGAACTACAGATATTTTGTAAAAGCAGTTCTAATTAAATTACATATTGGCAGCTACGTTTTAAAAAATGTCCTACCCTTTAAGAACTAAAGAGTCTTTATCTGGATCATGTCCTGAACGATGAAAGCAAAGTACTCTAAACTACCAAATTTATCTGCAAAACGGTATTGCTAAGAATACAAAAAAATCTATGGAACATTTTAGAAAAACATTTTTTTCTAAGCATAAGATTTATTTCAAACTTTTATAACTGATTAACAATCTAGTTAACATGCTCGTGCAAAAATTTCGTTTTATTAATGGTTTAAACAGTATACTTAACATGCACATATATAAATTACGTTTTCACAGTTTAATTGTAAATAATTCATTTATGAACTAACTGATACAACGTTTTGATATCTTCGTTTTGTTAATAGTATTTCAAATATCAGCATCTACGGGTATACGTTCTAAATACTTCGAAGTTGAAAATCATCACATCCCTAACACATCACCAAATATATGAAACGTACTAAGATTTCTCAAAATTATTGAAATAACAACTTTATCACAAGAATCCTATTCCATCGACATTACTCAAAATTGAATTCGTGAAAACATATTTACTCAATGAAATAAAATATTAAGGCACTTCTCCAATTTAAACTCTCCAATCTCTCAACGGCAATTTATACAAGAAGAAAATAATTTTTTTTTACATTAAAGCTGCATCGCTTTAAGGATAGCGATATTCATTGCAGGAAATGGATTTTCAATATCTTGATGTTCGGTACCATCAAAAAGAAAGCGAAAAGGTTTCATATCAGAAGAAAAAAGCCGTAGGAATTCCTCGCAGTCGAGGAATCATTTGTTTCTGCATGAGATTTTCATCAACAGTTTTTGGAAGATTTACGACTGGAAGGAAAACAGTCCGTTAACGATCAACTAACGATAACGATGAATTGGTTCGGTAATGATCGTCAGCCACTTCCCGATAAAAGCATAAACAACTGAAGCGAAAAACTATTTTTGTCGTGCGTATAAAATCAAATCAGTGTTGCAGTGGATAAGATACGGACCTTACTTTGTCTCACAGAAATATTAATCATTTTCTTCCGATGTATCTTATCGCAAATGCAAATGGAATTAAAAAAGATGGTTGCAAAGCGATAGTTCAATCGATAAAAATTCTCAAAATATCATGCTCAGCACATCCAAAAATTGGATTAGATTTAAAATGAATATTCTACAAAGTAATTAGTGTCGAATGTGTTACGTTCTATCTCGCATTTTTTCTCCGAATTGTCTGATGATCCTCACAATTTCTTCGTATATTTTGAGCTTTATTGCTGAATGGGTTATCTACGTATCGGTTATTTTCGCTCAAATGATTTTGTAATGTCTGGAACTTTACCAGAAAATATTAATTACACGGAATATTTTATCATCTAACTGTCTCGCCTTTATTGTTATATTTTATTGTTCTGAGCCATATTATCATAACAATAGATTTAACAAAGTATTACTCGAAGAGACTAAGAAAACTGGGATCAATATAAAATATTAACTAATATACAAAACCGAAAAAAAAATATAAGGATACATTTCAGAATTTACTTTCTTCAATTGTTCTCAAACATATCTAATTAACGCTGGATACATGGAAATAAATGTATTTGTATAAATTGTAATAAAGAGAGAGAAAACTAATGGTTAAAAAAGGAAAATGCTATTTTTTAAGATAAGTGGACACGGTACCATTTTAAAAATTGTCTTAATTTTTTATAATAGAATTAAACTATTGTTGTTTTTCTATTGTTTTGTTGATAATAAGTTGATTTTAGAATAAAAAAATCTTGTCAAATAAACAATTAAAAAAAAAATTCTATTTGTACGACTTTTTTTAATTTTTTAAAAGTGGTACTTTTTTTCAATTTTCATTTTGTTTCAAATTTTTTTCTCAACTTTATTTCAAATATACTTAACAAAACTGTGTATGTATTTTTAAATCAAGAACATAGTTAATTTTATACAATTTTTTAAATTTAAAATGATAAAAAACCACCGAAAAATAAAAATGTTTATATTTAACTATTTAAAAAAATTACTACAGCACTTAGATGTATGTTATTGCATTTATCAGATGTTGGAATCCTCGCCGAAACCACTTGGAATGTTAAAATATGAAATTTAACAAGACTTGGAGAGTTAGTGCAAATAAATACGTACTTTTCTTTTTTTTTTCTTTTTTTTTCTTTTACATTTTTCTTTTTTTCTTTCACTACCCTACAATAATGGACCGGACGCTAGCGGATTTGCATAAAATCCAAGTGCTTGTTTGGGGTGTTTTGCGTGGTATAGCCTGGGACCATTGCATGTCGTTCCTGGTAAATTGAACGCTGACGCCTTAATGAACATATTGGATAATTAGGTTATTCCTACGCTTTGGCAATTTTATGGAATGGACGAATGCTACTTCCAGGACGAAAACGCTCCATGTCATGTTGCATCCCCTGTTAAGCAGTGTTATCAAAATATGGATGTAAAACGTCGTCTCTGACCTGCT
Organism: Metellina segmentata; assembly: GCA_947359465.1. Taxonomy (NCBI): domain Eukaryota; kingdom Metazoa; phylum Arthropoda; class Arachnida; order Araneae; family Tetragnathidae; genus Metellina; species Metellina segmentata. Next base: position 92,990,181 of record OX375873.1, on the reverse strand, counting down.
CAGAGTAGCGACCTAAACCCCATAGAACATTTGAGAGTTACAGCGACGCTTACGGTCCAAGGAATCACGTCCGAAATCTACAGCTGAGTTGGCGACATTCTTGTAACAGGAATGGATACAAATACCCATAGCTATTTATCAAAACCTTGTTGAAAGTATGCCCAGAAGGGTTGCTAGTGTAATTGTAGCACGTGGGGGACCATGCGCCTATTAAACCATGTGTTATTTCCCTAATACCATCACATCTTGCTGTCCGGTCCATTATTGTAGGATAGTGTATTTATTTAGATACAAGAGCAATTTAATTTGCAAAACAAAAGAGTATTACAATCGAAAAGTATTATGTTCACCAAATTCTCTAATTTGCTAGTAATTTTTAAGATTTGTAACATAACTAGCTACACTACCAAGTCACATAGTCATCAATTTCGTTAGCAGTTCCGTTGCACCGTGGAATAGTTTTTGCTTTCTTAAAGTTATTTTGTTTATTTCAGATTGCTCAGCTTGTGACATATTTTTACGTTTCCCATTGATTAGTTCTCGCGTAATGTTTTATACTAAATTTTACATTTGGGTCTCTAAGTGAATAACGCTGCAAAAAAAAATTGAAATGATCTAGAAATTCCAGAGAGAATCTGTTTAATTTCATAACACTAGAGTTTAGAGTCCAAGAACCTTTTGATTGTTCAGAGGAATTTATTTTCTGCTTTATGCATAATCAAAAAATATCGCTTATGTCATACACACCCAAATCAAAATGCGTTTAACACAATTATACATTAATTGTTAATATTAAACACGTCTCCTAACTATCCACCTTCATATTTCAGAATAAATTCAAAGTTGTTTTGAAATTTTAATCTGGGTTATCATGTGAGGATATTTCTATATCGTTTGTTTCAGTATTTTATAAAACAAATTCTTATCTACTGTTCAGTAAAAAAAATACTATTTATTCTTTACGGATAACATGCAGGTATGCTGAAAGTAAAACGTCCCTTTACTTACCCCTCAAGGACCTGTTTGCCACCTCGTAGTTTTCTTTGCACCTCTTCATAATCACATGCCACGTCAATTCTCCTATCTGTGCTTCTGAGGACAAATGGATGGTGTTGGACCACTACGCTGTTCACAAATGTACCGTTACCCTGAAAAATACATCACATATCAAACCTGTAAAAAGATGTCAAGCAGTTTGTGAAGCAATCGACAGTAGGTACAATACATATATCCCTACTACACATCTTAATACGTAAGTCCATTGCATTACCACTAATATCAATATGACAGCTATAGACATAAACAATAAAACACATACACAAAATATATAAAAATTAATTAAATAACAGGGATAATGGATTGCAAGGAAGATTTCATAGTCGAGCCAAAATATCCATGAAATAGTTCTCTCCACTCCAGAAGAAGCAAAGTTTGCAAGAAGTAAGCGTGTGGTCTAAGCTATCTGTTCTTTAGGAAAACAAGACATTTATCTGAATCTGCAAGGTGAAATCTGTATAGTTCTGAATGGCAATATGATCTAGTCTATCTTTAGTCACAAAAGTGGGAAATTTTCTAGAACCTTCTGGACCTTTTTGAAATATCTAAAGTCATTGGGCTCCTGTTGAACAGAAAAAGATTCCGATGTAAGTTTAATTTCAAGATTCGCACTATTTGGCTTGGTTTTCTCTTTTGGAAATATGATACATATCTGTGAAACGTGTGTAAGAAAGCACTTTCATTCCGATTTTTATTTGTTTAGGACGATTTAAGACCAAATGTCAATGATTATACATTTGTGTTTTAAAATTTTACTTTATACTTTAATTAAATTTTACTTTATTTTTTTAATATTAAAATTATAAGCCATTTGGAAACAGTGAGGGTTAAATTTAAATTCGCTCACAAAACGTGTACAGATATTTGCTCCTCTCACAATTTTTGACATAATATTATCCTGATATTTCATTTTTATTGTAATTATTTGGGAGACTGAGCTGAGACTGATTCACTGACTGAACTTATTGAATAAAATACAAATACTCCAATACATTTGATTATCTATTGTATTAAAAAATTATAAATTTTACTAGGTCAAATAGCCTTTTATTATTTTATTCATTTTTATTAGAATTATTTGGGAGACTGAGCTGAGACTGATTCACTGACTGAACTTATTGAATAAAATACAAATATTCCAATATATTTGATTATCTATTGTATTAAAAAATGATAAATTTTACTAGGCCAAATAGCCTAATATTGTTTTATTTTGAGTCACTTCAAAATATTTGAAACAATAATATTTAAAGGCACTTTTATTTCTTATTACTTTTCTCACAAACCTGTTCTGCAAAATATGGCGTTTTGATGTGCTTGTGTTTTAATATGCACCCAAAATAAATATAGAAAACTGTTTGTTGTATCAAATGCATTTTTTTACATCACCATAACACATTTATAAAAAGCTGTAGGACATGCTTTAAAGATTTAATTATAACTGACTCTAGTCTTTTATTGATTCGCACTTTTTAGAAGAAAATATAAAAATTAAATATCCAATGTTTACATGTGTGTGAAAAAAAATTGTTTTTAAGATATTACTATTGCTGATGCTAATAAAAATTTTTATTTATTACAACAGCTCAGATATACGTGTTTTACTATAGTTGGTTTGATGCTAAGAAATAGTTTAAATATTCAGTATTTTTGCAAATGTAAGGGTACTAAAGTATCAGCGAATTAATATTCTTGTTCAATGAATTTTGTAAGCATCATCACATCTCAGTTCACATCTTTTTTATAATTTTTTTTGGCGAAAAAAATTTTTATTGGAGAAAAGATATTTATTAAAAGTAATCAACTAAATGTTTATATATTAATCAACTAATGCTAAATGTAGCTGTTTTCAAGGTAACCAAGATATATAAAATTGATAGATATTATTTTTTGTTCAATTTCAGTTGTCACAAAAATAGGCTTTGAAGAAGCCGTTTATTATTTTTTTCCTTCATTCGAAGATGAGTTTGATCTATAAAAAACAAAGGTTATGTTTTCAAAAGCTCCAATAGTTGTCCTCAAGCTCTTATTTAATCATTTATGTTTCCATTTATATTATATTCATTTATTTTAGTAATATGTATGGATATATACAAGTCATAAGCGTAAATATGCCTTTTTAATATACATTTTGCTCTTATCGAATTTTATGAATGCAATTCCCATATTTGTATTTTGTTAATTCATTTAATTTCTATTCACTCTTGATAAACTAAAATAAAAAAAGTACATGCATTCTTTAATTTAAATTTTCTTCCTGAATAAGCTAAATGAAATTGTATCATTACTTGTCACAGGGCTTAAAAACAATTTCGATTAGAAAAGAAGTTTACAGTTAAAAAATAAGTGTTTACTTCAAAAATTTGTTTGTGGTATTTCATCATCACAAAATTAAAAGAATTTCTCAACATCTTTTATTTTGAATTGTGGGAAAATAGTCCCGTCGGTTCCCATTCTACGCGTATGTATACATTAGCGGTGACGCGCCGCATCACATAGTACCTAAGCAGACGTTGAATGTAAGCCGCGGAAGCAAGAGCTTCGCGCTTTAAGTTATTGAGCTATGACGAGCTCTATTGAATGTTATGTGACGATGTTAATTGCCGATGTTTCCTCCTCATTGTTTTAACTGTTAACTGTTTTGTCCCATGTTCCTTTTACATAATAAAGTGTCCGTCTTAACTAGCAGTTATCTATTTGATCCCATAATTGGGGGCTCTGGCCTTTCTTCCTGGTCACCCTAATTACCCCTAGCAACAAAAACCAATCTCCTGAAGTGTGAATGTGAATATTTTTTTCAAGAATTGTGCTTTTGGATTACTTTGAATTTCCAGTTGTCCATGGTAAGTTCGCAATTATGACTTCCTTAATTTTGGATAACATACCTTTTCTTTCAAACTTCTTAAAAAATGGATCTATTCGGAACATTAAATTATTATTTTCCATAGTTTACCCTAACGAAATTTACGACCGCACTAGTCGAAGAAAACTTCGTGTTTTCGCAGGTTTTGATTCTGATTTCAATTTGCAAAACGCTAAGGAATCCCTGCTGAAAGAGTTATCTTTAACTAACTTTATCTGTATATGTGATATTTTAAATTTAGATGTAGAGGGCTCCGCTGAAGAATTGTGTGAACGAATTTTACTTTCGCTTTCTGATTTAAAATCATTGCATGAAATGTTAGACTCAAATTCTGATGATGAAACAGAACAGGAAGTAGTCTGTAGTAGTAGTAAGCGCGAAAAAGAAGGAACGGAAATTTCCCCTAAACCGTTATCGCAGGTGGCTTCCCCCACTAGTCAAAACATATCCCATCCGACGCCAGAAGAACAAAATATCCAAACAAATCCATTCAGTGTTAAAACATTCTCGTTTTCTGATGATTCGTCTAAATCGAATGCAGCTGTTGTTGACCGTTTTTCTTGGTTATTTCTGAAAGATGTGTTAATCGAAGAACGTTCGTTCTCAGGTCTAAATTCTTATTCTGTTTATTCATTTATTAAGGATGTCGAAAATTTCTTTTCATTGTATGAAGTAACTCTTGAGTTGCAAAAACTTCTAATATGTAAAAAATTGTTGATAGGCGCAGCAAAAACTTTCATTCAGAGTCAGAACGCCTTAACAACCTTTTCTTCCTTGAAAACCGCGTTGATAAATGAATTTGGTCAAAGATTTAACTCCCGCGAAATACATGTCGAATTAAGTAGGCGCAAATTAGATGAAAAAGAATCCCTTGCCGAATATTTAATAGCACTCCGCGAGATAGCAGCTAGATCTGATGCACAAATTGATGAAAGTTCAATTATAGATTACTGCATACGAGGAATAAATGATTCTAACGCTAATAAAATGTTATTATACGGTAGCAAATCGATGACAGAATTCAAAGAAAAGCTTAATATTTACGAAAAGATTTTTCAAAGTAAAAATCGTTTTTCTAATAATCATTCTCGTACCCATAATGAAACAAATACTAGTCGCACTTTTGATTCTAAACTTCATCATTATCCTCAAAATTCTAAATCACAAAACCAAACTTCGATTTCCTCCAAACATTTAACTTGTTATAACTGCAATGGTACAAACCATATTTCGCGAAACTGCCCAGATAAAAATCGTGGAAAACGCTGTTTAATTTGTAAAAATTTTGGTCATATTTCATCCCAATGCCTAAAAACCGCGACTCAGAAATCACCCGATGTTGTTAGTTCCATTAAAGAAATTACTCCGCACACATGTAAAGTAATTACACTTTTAAATACCAAATACTCTGCGTTAATTGATACTGGAAGTCCCTTAACTTTAATGCAGCATGGTATATGGAAATTCATTGGTTCTCCTGAATTGACGCACAATACCTCCCTCCTTACTGGATTTGGTTCAGCAAAGACCCCAGTGATAGGTACATTTACTTCTTCCATCCAAATTGATGGAATTAACTTTGATACAACTTTTCGTGTTGTACCCGACTCCTCCATGACGTACCCCATCCTAATTGGCTGTGATGTTATTCATCAAGCAACCATGACTGTTGCCCCGGATGGAATAAAATTTACAAAAACTGACCCCACTTCGACGTCTTTGTCCGAAAATTTCATCCTGCACATCGAGGACGATACCCCAGAGTTTGATGTGGACCGCAGCATTCCCAGAAAAATCCGTGATGACGTTCAACAATTGCTCCAATCCTACTTGCCGAAAAAGACTAAATCAACTGATGTCGAACTGAGTGTTACTTTGGTCGACGAAAAGCCAATCTATCATTCACCTCGCCGTTTGCCTTTTGTGGAACGTGACATAGTTGAAAAACAAGTCGACGAATGGCTTGCCAATGATGTCATTGAGCCCTGCTCATCGCCGTACTCAAGTCAAACACTTGTTGTGCGTAAAAAGAATGGTGATCCCCGTGTCGTTATTGACTATCGCCAAATTAACAAAGTGATTGAAAAAGATCGATATCCCCTACCACTCATTGAGGATATTCTTGATCAGTTGCAAGATGCTAAAGTGTTCAGTACTTTGGACATGAAAAATGCTTTCCATCAAGTTTCAGTTGCAGAACAAAGTCGTCCATACACTTCTTTTGTCACATATCGTGGACAGTACCAATTCAAACGTATGCCTTTTGGTATGGTGAATTGCCCCGCTGTGTTTCAACGTTTCATCAATACTGTGTTTCGTGACCTGATAGTCGAGGGAATTGTTCTACCTTATATGGATGATTTGGTTATCCCTGCCAAAGATGATGTTGAAGCTCTGTCCCTACTTCGTTTAGTTCTTGATGTCGCCAAGGACTATGGACTTGAGATTAACTTCAAGAAATGCCAATTTTTTCACCGCCGTATTGAATTTTTAGGACACATCGTTGAGTCTGGAAAACTTTTTCCTTCGCCTTCTAAAACTGATGCTGTCACCCGTTATCCAGAACCCAAATGCACGAAAGATGTTCAGAAATTCCTCGGACTGACCGGTTATTTTCGTAAATTTATACCGTCCTACTCACTCATCGCTAAACCTCTTAGTGACCTGCTTCGTAAAGACTGTAAATTCCATTTTGACGCAAATGAACGATCCTCATTTCTTCACCTCAAACGACTTTTATGTGAAAATCCCGTTTTGGCCATTTACCGCCAAAATGCTGAAACTGAAGTGCACTGTGATGCTTCAATAGATGGTTTCGGTTGTATCCTACTTCAGAAGGACATTGACAATAAATTCCATCCCGTGTATTACCACAGTCGCAAAACAAACGACAGTCAACGCAAATACTCCAGTTACGAACTCGAAGTCCTTGCAATCGTCGAGGCCTTACGTAAATTCCGTGTGTACATTCTAGGTCAACACTTCACAATAGTGACCGACTGTGATGCCTTCACTAAGACAATGACAAAAAAAGATGTCTGTACGCGCATTGCTCGATGGATTTTACTTCTTCAAGACTTTGATTATTCAATCGTTCATCGCTCAGGAACAAAAATGGCTCATGTTGATGCTTTGAGTCGTGTGCAAGTTGTTTCCGTATCTCCTGATCCACTTACTATTCGTATACATCGTGCTCAACAACAAGATGCTTCTCTTCGCGCCATCTGTGAACTCGCATCAAAATCGAGTTATAATGACTTTACTACAAAGAATGGTGTTCTTTACAAATTCGTCAATGGCAATGACATTCTTGTTGTACCAGAATCGATGCACCTTGATATAATTCGTAGTGCCCATGAACGAGGCCACTTTGCCGTTAAAAGAACAGAGGAACTCATTAAGCAGCAGTTCTATATTCCTCAATTACGCCAAAAGATCGAACAGTATATATCAACTTGTATACCTTGCCTTCTCTCAAACAAAAAAGCCGGCAAACAAGAGGGTCTGTTAAATCCTCTTCCCAAAGACGATACTCCTCTACATACATACCATCTCGACCATCTCGGACCGTTAGCAACTTCAAACAAAACTTATCGTCAAATTTCAGCTGTGATTGACTCATTCACCAAGTTCTGTTGGCTCTATCCGTGTAAATCGACCACATCTAAAGAAGTTGTTGCTAAGCTTGAAGTGCCAAAAACTACTACCACCATCGCTAAATATATTAAGCCATTCACTTAATATGTTTGCATGTTACATTTTATTTTATTTCCATTATGTCTATTGTACATTTTATGTTTTCTTAATTTTTTTTACAAAATGTGAATGTATGAAGATGAAAAATATTCTTTTCCATTTGTGTTTAAAATATATTCTTTTGATTGAAATATCTAATTTTTTTTCCCACTCATTAATTTTTTTTCTGTGTGCAATTACCTCTTGCATTCATATAAACCTTGACATTTATAACTGTACTTTCCCTGTTACTTTGCATACAAGGTTACGTATAGAATTTTTTTTTATGATGTTTTGTTTTTAATTTTCATGTTCTATATGCTTCATTTAGAATGTTTGATTACTACTTTTCATTTACATTACTGTTTTGTGCATTATAATTTGACCTTCAAAACTATTATGTTCTGTTTTGAATTTATTGCTAATTATTCAAATATGTTAGTGAGTCAAATGTGTCAAATATGTTTAATAGTGCCATATTCTATTTTTGTTTAATTTTTCTATTTGATGTTATATTTTCCCCATGAAGTGCTTTATTTCCCTGTGTTATATTGCTTTCATGCGAGGTCGCATGCGTTGTCGGATGGCCGATTGTGGGAAAATAGTCCCGTCGGTTCCCATTCTACGCGTATGTATACATTAGCGGTGACGCGCCGCATCACATAGTACCTAAGCAGACGTTGAATGTAAGCCGCGGAAGCAAGAGCTTCGCGCTTTAAGTTATTGAGCTATGACGAGCTCTATTGAATGTTATGTGACGATGTTAATTGCCGATGTTTCCTCCTCATTGTTTTAACTGTTAACTGTTTTGTCCCATGTTCCTTTTACATAATAAAGTGTCCGTCTTAACTAGCAGTTATCTATTTGATCCCATAGAATGGAAATATTGAAAATCTATCTCTAAGAAAACTGAGTATAAATAAGAATAAAATAAAATGAAATGTTCGGATATAGCGTTATATTTTCTTTGTTTCAAGCCTTCTTTCCTAAGCATCTACACGAACCTCATAAGTGCCATTCGAATCACTTAGCTGTTCTTGCACGGAAAAGCCCTCTTATGTTCAGGACAGAGAGCAAAATATTCCAAATATTTTTTGCAATGTTTCTTCACCCGTAAAACGATAACGACACCACAAAGTTCGCTAAACCAATTTTCTTGCGTTTGAGGAATATTCGGAGATTCTTAATCCATTCTATGCCTGAGCATAGTTTGGTAGTCATCGAACAATGCATTAGAAAATCGAGCATTAGATACACATTTCCCTACACCAAATAACCTTGGGCTAAGCAAAGTGCACGAAATAAAAAAAAATTGTTTAGACGTGTATTAAAATCTTTGAACACAGATATGCGAAAGAAAGAGAACCTCAACTTAGTTCCGGATGTTTTCCAGCTGTGAAGAATGTATGTGCATGACATAAATCCAGCGAGCAGTATATCAATATCAATTTTGGAACATATTCAATCGGTGCTTTTCAAAGCAACATGGCGATCATTTTTCTATTTTCATGCCAATCCACAACGTGATTGATTCCAATTCACTTTCTGCAGTACACATGCCCGAAGGCGTAGTGGCAGGGCAATTTGACTAGAACGTAAACCAAGTTCTCGTAAAGAAATTTTTTGGATATAAATGAGAGCTCATCTATCTCTTTTACAAAAATATTTGCATACAGACCGTTTCTTTGGATTTCCGGGTTTCTATAATTCGCTCCTGCGGTCCGGCTTTTTTATGCGGTAATCGTGGTACGGTTACTTACATAAAAGCACATAGTTTTCTAGCAGCTTTTACCTCGCGGCGGTTTTAATAAAATCAATGAACCAAAAAACCCGAAGTCGGAGAATCTAACAGATAGAAAGCAATGACTTATTCTTCGTATTTTTTCGTTAGATAATAATTCAATTTTTAAAAGGCTTCTTCGGATTTTTACTGAAAAAGCTGAGGCAAATGGTATTTTCTATTCCTTTATCTCATAAGAAATTGAAGCAAAGTAAATTGTTTCATGTACCAGGAAAAAATTGTTGCGCAAACAATTTACTTTTGCTCCGTGAGGGTTTTTACTCGGGTTTCTCTTTTTATGCATGCTTCGTGTAAACACTGTTCTGTTTTTATGCTTGGAAGATATTGTCATTTTTACGTTCTTTCCAAACACGAAGATCACATGCAAATTTTGTTCGGGCTTTTTTATTGTTTTCAGAAATATAGGCCGGAATATTGTTTTCAGAAAATATAGGCCGTAAAACAAAGACTAACTCCTCAAAAATGCAAGGTGTTTATAAATTATAATTTTTAAATTATTGCTAAATAAATGTTAAACCCTTGTAATCCCGTACGTAGCACAAGAAACAATCCGTACGAGTTAGATGAAGGTCCCGGAACGTGAGATAGTAGTAGCTGTTGCGTAAGAAAACGCAAGAGTTGTGAATACGTTTACCCGACCTGCAAACAAGATACGACCTTCCAATGAGTTCATCAGGCTCGCAGACCAGTTGCAGCACTTCAGAGAGATTTGCATGGCCATATACCAGATACGGCCATTACACATGTATGTATCAGGGCCGCAGACCACATACGGCTTTTCGAATACCTTTATCACAACAGAAATCCATCCAATCTACGAATAGGTTCATCAGCACTAAAGATTAGATACGCTACTCTGAATATATATATTCAGCCCGCGGATATGAAAGAATTTAATGAAGTAGTAGAGCCCTTTAGAAATAATTTTGGAATTAAAATTGTAAAACATACATCCTGATACTAGTAATGCCAAAGAAAGTCCAATCTTCGTGTATTACAGGAAGGTAGGTAGGCATTTCAATAACGTCGCACTGGAGCAACACTGCGGGTTATTGACAATGGTCCGTGATCTATCTCTAAAAAGAAAGATCCGACAACATTATGTAATTTTGACGACGCAACACCTGAGCTGGAACCCTACACTCCAAACTTCCACACCACGCCAACGAGAGGACATTTGAGGCCACGACAGATTTAACGTGTACCATCACACTTTGTACTCGACGGTAGTAGATTGGATTCGAATTCACAACCCTGCAGTTGCTAGTCTCTTGCTCTTTCAACTGGGTTACCTCGGTCCCCGGGTATTACAGATAAAATATTCCTCTAAATCTTTCAATAGTCTGAGGCAGTCGTTGTAGGTAAATACGTAGTTGCTTTAGCATTACACTGGAGCAACACAACGGGAAAATGTTAGTATCCGGCATCTATCCCGTAGGGAAAGATTCGAGGACAACACCTCGTAATTTTGAACCATCGTCAGATGACGAGTCAACACCTGTGCTGTTATCTAGCTCTCTAAACTTCAACCACATACTATCATAAGGCCATTAAGTCCACTTCAGATTTAATGTGCACCAACACCCGCGTACTATACATTGTTTGGTTGGGTCGAGTTTCGAACTTGGAACTCAGTTTACTAATCTACTACATAACCACCTGGGATGCCGCGGCCCCCTAAATCAGCCGAGAAAAAAAAACTGCGAATAATAACAACGGTATTTAGATAACCACGTGAAAAAAAAAGACATCACAATTATTTTCCAACCACCTGCTCGATAAAGGACGTTATTTCAGGAACTCAAATGTTTTTTTTTTTTTTTTCAATAGAGGGGCGTTCAGAGGTTTGTATATGGTGAAGATAATGTTTCAGGAATGACTCTGACTGGAACGCCATCTGTTTCGCGAATATAGTAGTCCAATTGCAAGTATATATTTAATATTTTCAAGTTGACCTATTCATGTATTTTAAATACACAGCACAACAGTAATTTAAGTTTGAAAAGCTGGTAGAAAACATCATTAACCATGCTTAATTAAATACGTGTGAAGTCATGGAGGGCCATGAAAATCATTAATAATATAATAAACCGATACAAAACTTCCCACATTCAGCATCACAAAATGAGCGTCAGGGCTATTAACTCCGTACAAACGAGTATCACCACAAACGCATATAACAAATTCGAGTGAGTACGAAAAGGAATGCTAAAGACTTGCCTTATCTTCCGGAATAAAAGGTTTACATCACGATTCTCATTTAGCGGTTTGTGTGGGTCCAAAAAAGGGCTTTTTTCATGGCCTCTGTCCGGAAATGTAGATTTGACAATGGGGTAACCACAATGGTATTTAAGAAAAATCTTCGCAACACCTAATTAATATTCAGCATTTTCATTCAAGATTCAATTGGCACAAAAGCCAGGGATCGCAATTTACGAGGGGGAGCCTTTTGTACTTAAGTCTTGGCCCGAACTGTCAGATGTGAGGTATTGATTACTCTTTTGCTACTGGGAGTTTAATTAAAAAAGAAGAGAAAAGGGCACATTCAAAAGCGTTGCTCGCTACTGAGTCAGAGAGATTGATTGGTTTGTAAGATGGGTATAATTAAGAACCCTTTGTTGGGAAACCAAGGAGAAAAATTTTATAATAAAACGTTATCATATATCATTTTTGTTTTAGTCTTTATTTCATTTATTAGCTTTCCTTTTAGGACGTCTTTTTCTTTCGCGTTCTAAGCCGTGGGAGAGAAGGATCTGCAAGGCAGGTGTATACAGAACTCTTTGGATCTTCATTTTAATTTAGGAGATCAGAGAAATACACTTTAAATAAACTTTCAATGGTTGGAATTCACTTTATAGGAACAAGGAATTGTCTTTGCTGCCTGGGCTTTTCTGGAATCTAGTTGGATACACATGCTTTTTGTGTTTTTGCGCTTAACCCTCAAAGTGGCTTCGACAAGATATCTCGTCCAAGATCTAACAAATTTCGTTATTTCTGAGATTGTCCGTTCATCAAGACATTGCCTATTTTTTCCAGATCAAGGTCTGGTCAGTATTTTCTACCAACGATATATCTCGTCCTTCAAGATTTGGTAAATTTTGCTAAAGACGAGGTACGTTATAAAGATATTGTCGATTGATTACTGATGACGAGATTAAGATCAGTCTTGCTAATGACGATGTACTACGGCAAAACAATCATATCAGGAAAGTTACTACTCTCATAAAATATTTTCAGTTATTGTAAAAAAAACCTGTAACGAATTTCCACTTTCTTGTATTTCCACCAATGCTTTATGTCTATTGTAAGATGTTTCTTGTAGTATATATTTTGCCACATCTATACCATGTCAGAGAAGGGTTAGTATTACCGCATTTGTTCCATGTATGTAGTATGATGTTGTGTTTCGTATTGTCTTCTATCAGCCCTATCTGCCACCTTTTGCTTAGCCTTAATCATTGTAAGATAAGTGACTTGGATCATAAAAAAGCAATTGAGTGAATTCCTTTACATTTTGAAACTAATGTCCATGAATGAAATTAATATGTAGCACAAAAGAGTGTTACTATTGCATTTGAATAAGGCTGGGCATTTAATTAATTCCAAATGTATTTAATTTGGTTTTAAAAACCGGTTCCAATAAATTTTAATTTCGTAAAGCATGTTATATAATTACTTCTGAGGATGATCCGCAGTCTAAAGATCCCATACATAAATATGTAGACTATATTTAATTAGACTGGGAGATAGAGCGAGAGAGAGAGAGAGATACATTTTTAACAGATACAATGACAGTAAAAGATTAAATGCTGTTGGGAGAAAATTAGCTATTGAAGAACTATATGAATAATATATTTAATTTAATATACCATTTATAAACAATGACTATCATCTACTAATATTAACTAAGTCAAGACTGCAGCTGAAAGTAGAATTTCGGAGCGAAACACTTTTATTTTATTGAGGGCCTTGTAACAATACTCAATGTAAAGTAAGTTGAACTTAAACTTTTTATTGTTAGAGTAAAATAGTGTCAGGGGGCTTTATTTTGGCCAAGCCGTGCCAAACACAAGAGAGTTAGCTGCAATAAAATGGACGTACACACAAGAAAAATTTTAGTGACTCAAAAAATTGAAATAATCTATGGTAAATTTCGAGTATCGTCATCTACAACTCGCAGGTGGCAAGAGAGGTGGATACGCCCACAGAGCAACGGTGGCCCCTGAAAGAACCAGTAATGAAAACCTACCTTAACTGTGATTTTAAACAAGTGGATACTGATTGTATCAAGAGATTAACTATTTTACTAAACATATATTAGACATTTCTCTTCAACCTTGTTTTTAGTACTTTCAACTATCTCATCCAAACGCCAATGAAAAGACCACTCATAAAATCACGCATGACTCCACCTTTCCATGATCCAAATAATGCTGATTACATTCCGTTGAAACACAGGTATCCCCACTCATTTGACGGAGATAATATTTCCAACTTCAGTGTCAAGAAAATGAACAACCACGAATTTGGAGAGTAAACTACACCCAACACAACACAAGACAGCCTTAAATGCACATACTCACACAAAGAAAGTTTTGTTGACTCAGAGAAAGGAAAGGTACGATTGTAGGTTACATGAACCAAGCCACTGCTTACAACTCACAAATTGTAAGTTGAGGAAGCACGATGACACCTATAAGGGACAACAATAGAAAACTACCGTAACTGCGATCTGTTAAACAAGCAGATACGTAGCGTGATAACTAATGAACAAGTTTACGTAGACCATTTATTAGACGTTTCCCTCTTTAGTTTTGTTTTAAGTATCCACAACTATCTCATCAAAACGACAATGAAAATGCCACTCACAAAATCACACAAGACTGCATTTCCGAGATCCAAATCTTTATGATTGCAGCCCTTTAACACACAAACATCCCGCTGACATCCGTGCTTATTTGACGTATTCGACATGCATACATGTTTCTAACGTGAATTTCGATTAAATGAAAATCCACGCTTTGGGAGAAACCTGTACACCACATAACACAAGACAGACGGCATCAAATAAATGAACTTACTCACTGAAGGAGAGTTTTACCGCCATAAAAAAAACAAAGTATACCCATATTAAGTTACATGAACCGAACCACCACCAACAATTCTGAGATTGTTGTTTGATGAACCACGGTGACCCTTAAAAGGGACAAACAGAAACCTGGCTTCAGCGTGATACGTTAAGCAAGTAGATACTGATTGTGACAAGGGATAGACTGGTTGACGTAGGATATTTATTAGACGTTTCCATTTAGTCTTGTTTTTAGTATCTGCAACTATCTCATCAAAACCCCAACGAAAATACCACTCACAAAATCACACAACAAGACTCCGCCTTTCCAAGATCAAAATCATTCTGATTGCAGCCCTTTGACACGCAGACATCCCCGCTGACATCCGCGCTCATTTGACCGAGAGCATATTTCCAACTTCAGTGTCGAGGTAATGAACATCCATGGCTTGGGAACCAGGACCACCCCTCTCCCACGTCTCCATCCCCCCCACCATCGATTTTAAAATTAATCCGAGCGGTATGGGCGGTATTTGCCGAAGACATTCCGAAGTCCCAGTTGATGGATTAGCGAGACGAGCGAATTTTGAGAGAATTGCGCTAGAAAATTACGCTCTGTGCGGATGATTTCTCACGTCTAGAGCAGGCGAAATCACGCCGCCACCTACACACGCCGGTGTACGACAAATTTGCATAATAGGGAGCTCCGGCTTCCCCTGATTAAACGATTGCAATTAATGAATCCTTCGTGTGTGCTGCGGAATGCCTGTCGAGTATGGTGCTGAGTGGCGATAACTGGAGACGTACGGGTCACCACTGCAGAGCGGGGATTTTCAGAGATCTTGCTCGGATTGCTGGTTGAGATGAACTTTTGCAGAGTGACATATTTCTCATTGAATACACAGCATCTATGTATATGTATGGAGAAGGCGAAAGAATTACAGGCATGAAAGGGGAATAAAAAGTATCTTCATATCATTGTTGGGTATGTTAACCCTCCAAGTGGTTTCGGTGATATCCATCAAAATGTTGTCAATTTTTCAATGATGACGCGATCAAGATTTAGTCAAGTCTCCTCTAATGATAACATAGTTCCATCAATTTCCGTCAATCAATTAAGCTGTACGTAAATTTTGATTGATTTTGCTGTAACAAGGTACCTCTTAATCTAAATATTGACGATGCTTAAATGTTGACAAGATCAAGATCTGGTCAGTTTTCTAATGGCGAGATATCACGTCCATCGAGATCTGGTCGTATTGGCTATTTACAAGATAGCTCGACAGGACAACTAGCAAAAGAGTTAAGAATTAGATAGTATTTTTTATTTTATATGGCTCAAAGTTGAGAAATTAACAACTGTGGCACTGTTATAGTATAAAAAGTGAATTATATGTTTACCAAGGGATTAGTTTACATATTTGTTAGAAATGTCTGTCCTTACTTATAAAGTTTAGACATCTTTAAATATGTTATTTGCCACAACACATCGGTGAATCTGCTTTGTTTTTTCTCAGTTAGGCAAGCTCGGACTCACGGGGTAGAACACTCGGAATCTAGACTGAATTTAATTTGTCTTTTATGCGAATGTTAAGTACTAAAAATATTTACATGTACTAAATCTTTATTTATACGGGTATGAAATTAAGTTTGAGAATTATCTGACATCAAACTATGTCTATATGAGTCGAATTTAATAGATGCATAGTTTGATTAAAAACAGTGTATGGGGTTTTGTCCTTGTTATATACTAGCCACTGCGTGGACAGCACGGCCCAGTTCTTTTCGTGGCATCACGTGTGACCACTGTAAACTAATCCCCGGTGATTGCCACTAATCCCGTTTGCATCGCAAACCAAATGATAATTCTTACCCTATTGGATAACAGCCACTATGGAGTTGCCTGTGGTGTTGGTTTTCTTCGCGAACCAAATGGGAATTCGTAGCCTATTGGATAGCATCCACCACGGGCAACGATCACTGTCAAGTGCGGCCAAATTCAAATTTCGAAAAGATCCAATCGGCATATAACATAAAGAGAATGACATAAAGAAGGAAAAACACTAACACTCGTCAACCCCTAGTGATTGCTACGCAATTCCAAAAACGATCGCAATAGCCCATTGTTTTGCTCCGATGCGATGCTAATTAAATACCTACCAAAAACAAACGTGACGTTATTGTCTAATGCGCCCATATTAGTATTGCAAAAATAAAAAAAATGTTACAATTAAAAAAACAGGAATGGGAATCTGTGATCACGATAGCAAAGGTCCAATTCGTATTGGAAAAAATATAAAAGTTTCAATTTAAAAATTATTTATTTGAAGAAAATCCTATTTTTAGGTATCGATCTAACATGAAATTTTCCGCAGATTTCAAATCCGTTGAAATTTTTACTCTATCTTCAACGCGGTCTAGGACGTAGAAAAAAACTACATAAACTCCAGTTTAAACTTTTTTTTAGTTTTGTTCTTCGGCTGAAAGCGTTCAAACGGAAACACGGAATAAAAAAAATTTAGAATCTGCCATCTCTTTATGGAGTTGCCCCATTCCAAAGAAAACAATAATAGTTAAATTCCTTTTAAATTGGTCTAGATTGAATTTTAAAATTCGGCGCGACCCAAATATTGAAAAATATTTGGACTACCTGTGTGTCAAACTGTTACTGTAAGTACCATCGATTCGTCAGGACTTGCGCCGAAAACAGACAAACACTTCTTTTTATAATAGTAGAGATTTCATTAGTGAAACTGACTACTTGATATTTATAGTTACCTGTACCTTCAGATCTTGCGTAACAGTGATACGCAAGAATTAAAATAATTAAAAATATTTGTAATTCTGAAGTAAAACTTCTCATAAATTTAAGAATCAAAAATATGCACATGCGATATCTATAATAAAATTTAAAAAAAAATTAAAATTGTAGGTTATTAAATCCGTAGGTTATGTAAATGCAAATAAAGGGTTTTAAATCTAATTGAGTAATTTCTTTACTTTTCAATCATACTATTACTTTAAATGATTGAAAGCGTATAAGGCGTATTCACGATAGAGCGCGAGCATTGAAAATCAATTTAATTTTAGTAGTCATCAACAAAGAGCATCTATATATATAATTATCTTACGTGGCACGCAAAAAAGATGTTATTTGTTATCGCCTTTTGGCAACATTGTACGATTGTTTGTTTACCACGAAATCGCCTCAATTGAATGTATACCGTTATCGGATGAAATTTTATTGAAAAAGAAAAAGAATATTAGTCGAGCTGTTGTAGTTTAAAATTACAAATCAAAGAAAGCGGAGGATCATTTCAGGGCCATTTAAAAAACGGTCCTTTTCAGGGCCAACAATTATAGTTCAACAAGACGATTGCACTATAACTTTCGACAACAAACTGAATGTGGGTGACTCAAGAGTGCTTTATGGAAATGTACACACAAACAACATGCTGGGTATTCAATTTCCAAAGCAACGCTCACATTTCGAGTCAAAATTTGCACAAAGTTTTCATTTGAATTCTGATTTCAGGGTATTGTATACATATTTTCTGTAATACAGCAAATTTAGATTTGAAAAATATTTTTTTTTTGTATATCATATTTTGTAAACAATTCTTTCTGCTAGGACGCACGGCTTCATTGATGCGAGCGAAGCGAGCATAGGTTCGCGTAGCGAACCAATGAGGATTGCCTTGCAATCCTCCGGGGGTTGGCGAGCTTTAGCGAGCAGGGGGCGGGCCCCCTAGTTTTAATTTATTACTCGTAAAAGAAAACATAAAGTACCCGAGTAGAAATATAATTGTTTTCACGAGATGAAGCTTACAGAAAAAATTTATCTTTCATAACGTATGAATGTGAATACATTTACAATTTTAACTAATGTGTGCGAAGCTGCTTAGATTGCACATTTAATACATTATTTCATTTCCTTTTTTATTTTTTTTAACATTTCGGGAAGACCATTTGGTGGACGTCTAGACTAGGTTTCTAGTTATTAGTAAAACTGACTAGATCGGTATGATCAATATACCTCGTTATTAGCGGAAAATTAACAAGATCTATATCAATTCAATATGGAAAAAATGGTAATATCCAGATGTAGAGATATCTCGTCATTTTAGCAAAATTGTTCAGATCTTTATGGACGAGATATATCGTCACTTTAGCAAAATTGTTCAGATCTTCACAGACGAGATATCTTGTCATTTTAGCAAAATAATTCAGATCTTCATGAACGAGTTATCTCGTCATTTTAACAAAATCGGTCAGATATTTTGAACGAGATATTTCGTCGTAACCACTTGGAGGGTTAAGCATGATCAAGTATTCCTTTCACAGTCAGTCGGTATGTGGAAAGTGTTATTTAGACTTTTCTTTTCCCGTTATACCTATATTCCTGCAACGATGGGCGATATATCCTTCTTTTTTCAGAAAGCAAGGAGCGCTCTCTTTAATATGTGAAACAAACAGCGCCCAAAGCGAAATTTCCCGTCTCCTGCACTTTTCCAGAATAAACACTTTCTCGGGGGTATTTTGAGGTTTTTCTTCTGCGCCTCTACGTGATTTGAATGAGAATATACCCTCTCTAAATGTATTCTCTCCGCGATGTCAGAAGTTTTCACCAGAGACAATAATAGTGTATATTTTGGACTGGGGTTTAGACATCAAAAGGGGAATTTGTTTTATTGAGGCGACGGAGTGAAGGAAAAGTAAACTTGTTACAATTCATCGGTTTTTAACGAGCTTAAGACCTTTTCATTTCGAACATTCGTTGAGAAGAGGGAGGTTTTTGAAGTTCGTGGAATTTTTTTTCCCGAATCAATTGGAGTGCATTTTGCCCGTGGGGTGTTTATTCTCAGAATTCTCAGTTTTGGGGATTCTCTTCGAATGTCGCACGTTTCTCAAATGTAATAACGGTGCTTCAAAGTATTATCAGGTAATAAAATATTCTGTCGCGGAATTACTACGAAGCTTCAAAATATTGCATCGGCGTTTTTTTTTTCCTATGGAAAAATGCCATAATATTGTTTTGAAGGGGTTCTGAAAAGTAGAATATTTTATGCTACTAAAATAGAATAAGTGAGACTTTTATTTGAAGGATGGTAAGTGGGAATTTTTCGTCGTTGATGTACAAAGAAACGTAGAGATTAAAATATATAAGTTTATAAAGCTTGCGTAACTTGATCAAGTAAAATCTTGTTTAAAGTATACGAGTTTTATGAGGTTTAAGGGTGCTTCCAAAATAAAGTATCGCTAGGGAGTATGCTTTTGATATTTTAAACTAAATTTAATTTATTCTAAGAAATATTTTGTCAATAGTTTTAGAGTTATCAGATTTTCTGTTGCCGTATGAGAAATGCTTATTCATTTAATCTGAAGATATTGTATATCCACATAAGTCTTATGCCACATACAACTGGATATACTTGGTGACTGTCTAGAAGAAGTCATTGACAAAATTGACCTGATCTTGAGGGACGATATACCTTGTCCCCCCCCCACCCTATTAGAAGATAACTATACATATATATCTGGTCATCATAAAAAAGGACATTATATTTATTACGACAGTTAGCAAAAATGATCCGACCTTGATGAAAGAGATGGACTAAGAACTACTTGAGGTTTAAAGTGAGGCTATCAAACCAAGTGTGGCATAATCCACCAACATACTCAATGGTGAAAAGCATGATTTTCTTGCTCCCATTTTTATATATTTTTATTTTTCTGCTATATAATTTAAGACTTTGAAAATTTATTTATCAGTGATGCATAAGCTACTTTGTAATTTCAGAAGACCTGAACCTGCGCATTTCAAATAAAATTAAAGCTTTATAAGAGGCGATATTAAAATTTTCCGGATTTTGTGGGTAAGGCCACTCTTCCTCTAATAACCTGAAATGTACTTAAAATTTGAAGTTTTTTTTTTTAATTTTGACTTTAGAAATCCAGTTTTTTACAAATAGGTTATTGGTTTATGCTTAAAAGTAATTCAGTGTGAAATAAGCAGAATAAGCTCATTATTAATTATCTGTTTTAGATATAATTAGCTAATTAACATGCTTTTTGAACAGTGTAACGTGTATTTTGAACATCTCAAATTCTAACTTGTCCAAAAAGATAATTCCTGTCGGAAACTATTTGTAATATACATTATTCTCCTCGACCTTTAATCAATTTTTTAAATGAAATAGGTTTATAATTTTTTTTATCAAGAAAACAAACAAAATAAGATTATTCCAGGAATTTTAGTATTAAAAAACAACTACAGATTCATTTCTTAACAAAAAAATTCTAAGATTGAGGGTCAAACCATCCACTGTATTATATTTATTTTCATGATAAAACAGTATTATAATGTAATAATTCATTGTTGAGTTCTTACCGTTCGAACAAAGCATCACATTGAAAAGCAAAGTTCTTCAGAAATTGAGTTTTAAGTTTTCGAAACATGTTTAGAATATAGTGAAAGTACCCAATGTAAATCCCCTGTAACTATAATATATTGCGAATATTTATAATATATTGGTATCGTTTTAAAGCTGAGGATCTGAAAACTAATTCAAAGCATAAAACAATAGATATTCTGGTCAATTTTTGTGATTTCTATTGTATATATACACCTTAACGGAGAATTGTGAGGGATTTAAACCTATAAAATTGAGTCATGTATGAAAACATTTCTTTCAGAGCCCATGGTATTGTACCACTGACTATGTGAAACTCTTGACGAATTAGTTCAATGCCATCACTACATTATTCAAAAAGCAGTTCTTTGTTTGAAGAGGTTCATTGCCTGCAGCACACATTATTCAAGAAGAAGCTCTTTGTCTAATTTAATGCCTTAGATGCATTGTTCATAAATCAATTATTTGCATCCTATCTTATAAACAAATTGATGGATGAGTATTTACAGACAACAGATGAGTGTTATGATAATAAGAGGAGTAAAATATATTTATGAGTTTAATTTTCCATGGCAAAGCGATTTTCCACAGTAAAAGCGATCTGTGATATTCGGTATTATTGTTTTAAACCTATTGTATGAGAAGGGAGGACGTGAAATCTATGCAGTAGTTCTCGAGTTTAATACAATATATATTTGCTTAGAAAATATTATTTTACATCAACCAAACACAAGGAGCTTCTGCAGTTTTGAAAAGTTGTTTTATCCTCCCAAAATTGTAGACATATTTTTCTCTCTTTTTGAATTATATTTTTTTATGTATATATATATATATATATATATATATATATATATTTGCATCAAGATACAACTGGCTGTACCGGTCGTAGTCTGAAGGTTAAATAATTGTGTTACAGTAGCCTAACTGGTATTTGTATATCTTCGAAATCAAATATGCCTTAATAGCAAAATTTGCCAGACCTTGATCTCGTCATCATAAAAAAAATACTTGTCAGCAATATCTTGATGACGAGATATCTCACCATTAGAAAAAAATTGTAGGTCATGATGTACGAAATATCTTGCCGAAACTATTTGGAGGTTTATAGTATTGGTAGATACAAAATTATAATATATTAAAAGAATGGGAAAAGAAATAATATAAAAATAATATAGGAACAATATAAATAATATAGAAATAATATGAAAAATAATCCAAATTTTTAGGTGCAACAGATAACCAATCAGTTACAATTATTAAGACCACTACTTATCTTACATATGTTGAGCACATATTGTCAGCTAAAAGTAGAAAGCTCTAACTGATATTTTATTCAATCACTAAATGCTTGTTTGCATGATGAAAAATAGAGTCACATTTTTATAAGTTTAAAATAAATGTCTAGCAAAATAAAAATATATATATATATTTTTTAATTTTCTGATCTAAAAATGAACAGATGGCTTTCAAACGGGGGAAAATTTTGTCAGTTAATGAATTTCTGATCGAAGCGTATTATATGAATTTATGGAAATACATGAATCTTATGCACCGGGGATCTGTAGTATCTCAGTTGGTAGAGGCGCGGATTAGCAATAGGAGGATCGTGAGTTCGAAACTAGATACAATCAAAATACCTTTTTGTACTTGGGGGCTGGTGAACTTTAAATCTTGGTGATCTTTCGCGAGATTGATACCAGACCATTATAAATATCCCATTGGATTGTTGCTTCAATGCGTTGTAAATTCAACTACCTATTTATTCAATCATGTTTAAAATGTATTTAACATTTGTAAACTAAACATTAATTGATACTTGAAAACTCTTAAAGAATCTATATTCTAACAAATTTAACTTGCAATGAGAACAAATTGTGATACAAATGAGGAATTTCGGTTGAACAAAATAATTTCTAACAATTTGAATAGCACAAGATTTTATTTTGCTCTTTCAGTAAACCGATCTATTTATTGAGAAAAGCTTTCAAATAACTTTAAACGAAACGCATCTTGTTTTGCATCCTTCTCTTCGTGAAACAAAATGTATTTAGTGATGAATATACATGATTTTTCGCCACTTAATCACCCTCATGCATTTTCATTTAAATTTTCGTCACACCACGCTTGGGGATTTCCTGGCACAAAGGCAGAAAAAACTCTTGATGAAGCTGTCAGTTTGACTTTTATGTTCCGTTCTGGTCTTCTCCATAATATTCAATCTTCCCGTACAAACTATCATCGCTCAAAGCATCATTCTTCCACCAACCCTCTTTCAGGCGAGTGAGTAATGTTTTGCAGCCCCCTTGCACCCAATGCCCTTGCGTCTTTTACATATGTATGAAGCGAAGTATACTCGAAGAGAATGTTTAATTGCCCCACACGTTAAGTTCCATCATGCAAATGCTCATCAGGCGTCTTTGGGAACTCTTGGATCATAGCTACCAGTTGGGAATAGGTACGGCGGGCCTTTTGTGTGTGTGTATTTCACACTCCTTCATCTCTTTTGAAGGAATCGGAGGAAGATAAATACTTGCCTTACTTGAGGATGAAATTAAAACTTATTCCGCATTCAGGTTCTGTTTGCTGATGCTTTCGAGTCCCACATGTTTGGTTCGAGTGTAAAAGTAAAGATTCTAAGCAAAGGGTGACCGAAAGTGCCGTTCACGTGTGACTTAAGTTGCGTTTTACAGGTGTGATGACTGCAACGTTATTCGAAACTGTTGTTTACGTTCGGTGGGAATCTGAAAGAGTGTTGAATGTATACAGTGCATAATGTGCGTTACTGCGAAAAGGGGATACTTCAAGCTTCGGACTCACTTCTGAGATTAGCATGCAGTGTTACATGTATGAATAGACACATTTGTTAAATTATTCCGAAATCAGCAACGTTAAACCTCTCTGTGCTTGTCTGGAGAAGAGCATCTATCTGGTCATTAACAAAATGAACCAGATCTTGACGGACGACACATATTGCCATTAGAAGAGAGAGAGAGAACTGACCTTATCTTGATCATGTCAAAAAATCATCGTAAGTATCTTAATGACGAGATATGTAGCCGAAAACACTCTCAGGTGTACGTTTCAATTAAGCTAGAAATTTAAACTACGAATTGGTTTCTAACTTACAAATTGTTTAGTACATTTAGTATTTTGCGATATGGTCTCTTATTCCAGATATCCAGGTATTTTTTGTTATCCGCAAAGCTCCCTGGATTGTCTTTGTACATTTTAAAGATTCAGGGCTCTACCAGTTTACTCTGGCAAGACTTAGACGCGACACCATTAGATATATGACTTTTGTTAGGGAATGAAGAGCTTTCCATATTTTGGAGTGCAGTGTTTCTGTGGAACATATTTCAAGATAAACAGGAGATGATGGCTGTACGACTTCAAAAGCAGTAGTTATGTCTTTGTACAGCTTTCACAGCCCAACACCATAGGGATATTTAAAATATATATTTAGGTATAAAACTGTTTTATTTATTGATCTTTGCATGATTTCATCATTTGACGTTTGCTTTTTAGCCATCATTTTTGCTAACGCCGATACTGAAAGTGATTGATTGGGTTTATATTTGAATTTTGAGTAGGACAGCATATACATCTTTTTACTTCAAACGATACCTAACAGACTTCGAAATGTGGTAAGAAACAAGATAGTGTGTGAAGAGATAAATCTGCTGTACGTGAAAATGCCACATGATCAATAACACGCTTGACTCATAAATTAAGCAAAATGCTCTGAGAGATGAATCTCAAAAAATACATTTGTATCATTCAGGATTCTATGTCATAACTTTCACAGGGATTTCTATTAAGACAAGTGGAATGCGTTGGAAGCTACATCAGTTATATAAAGCAGTTTCCACAAACTCAACGTCACTAACTTTATGCCAGTGAAAAAGATAACTGAAGTGGAGCTTGGCTCATAGCTCACGCGGAGTAGGCACACGGATATATATATGGGAGGAGTAACAAATCAAGTTTCCCGCTCTTTAAATCAGGAGTGAGTGCATAGGTTTGGCGTTTACTTGAATAATGATTTATTTTTGACTTATGAACTTCGGAGGGAGATTCGTAATAGCTTGTAACTTGTTTGGTTGATAAGTTATATTTAAAATAATGCTATCAAATTTAAACGAGTAAAAATATTTATATAAATATACAGATGAATGTGTATTGCGTGGACGATGTCCTAAAATTGAGAAGATGGGCTACAATAGCTCGAATCGAAGAGTAGCGAACTTGTTTCTGGAAGGTTTCAAGTTCGAAACGTGATCCAACCATATACCGTAGTGTACGTGGAGGTTGGTACTATTTATATCTAACATGACTTCAAATGTCTACAAATTAGTGTGGAAGTATGGAAATAAGGGCGCCGACTCTGGTGTTGACCTTGTAATCTGACAGTGGTTAAAAAATAAAAAGCGGTTTCCTTGAATATTTCCATTCGGGATTGATCCCGGACCGTAGACAATAGCCAGTTGTATTGCTCGAGTGCGATTTTAATTAATCTCTTCCAGTATTGTGAAACGACCAAGAGCTGACTTCTACTAGCAATAACTTTACCATTACACTCCTCTAAAAATATGCACGTTAAGCGTTGCGCATCGTAGTGACTTATAATCGAATTGAAATGTCAGCAGAAAGTAACATGCTAGTAAGCGATTTTTAATATGCGCTCAGAGTATGATTTGATCATGCAAATCTGTCTGTTTTGCTTATATGTTATATGGTCAAATTCGTGTGGTAATGTATATTTTTGTTTATACCCTAGATTCAGAAATCCGTGTCATAGAATCAAGAAAAGTCTTACTAATTCACAAGCAATACCCCATAATTATGTGTTTATTATTCAGATTAAATAAGTGTTTTGAACAATATTCTCGCAAAAAATTATAAAAGTAGACATTGAGCTATTATATTAGATATTTATTAAAATGTTTTCATCTTACAACACATTTCGCCTTCAATTAAATCGTAGAACTAATCACAGAATTATCCAAAGTAAGTTTTTTTTTTAAATAAACGATCTCAATAACCTGGAAAATGATGTATATTTGTTAATTATTTAGTTATATAAAACATTTTTACAGATAAAACAAATAGAATATTATCGCTTTGCAAGTAAAACAAAAATTCAAAAATTTTCAGGACATGTTTTTGGCTCTCCTATACCAGAATATGGTGATTTCTAGACTAGTGAAGTGTGTGTGTCTACTAAAAAAAGTTTCGTCGTCTGATAGGTAGTTATTTTAACTAACGTTGTACTGAGGAAACACAAAGGGATATTGACGGCATTGTTTTCGTTTACGTTTGAAGGTATTTTGTTGAATTTCTTCTCGAATGTTTTGCTTAAGCTGTTGAATTGGTGTCGGCTTGAGATCGTAGACTCGTGTTTTAACTACGCCATAGAAAAAAGTCCGGTGCAGTCAATCATGGTCCTTCGTCTGAAGGTGTGATATGACAATCACATCAGATATTGTCTTGCCCTAAAAGCGGGGAAACACAACCTACAAGCTATTTGTGTCAATGTACATTCCCCTAACAAATCCCTGAACTTGAGGAGACCCCCTCGATTCCGAAAAAATGGAACGTGTGCGCTTTCACCCTTCACGCAATGAGGTTGATATTTGATATGGCGCAATGACTCGGCCAATGGAAGGATTGACCCTCTGGCAAGGTTAGGGCTTAGCACCCTGAATATTGAGGGAAGGTCAGAAGGGGAGAACGACAGGAAACGAAAACGCTAAAAAAAAGAGACGGGGCATCTTTCGGTTGTGGCCAACCATTTTTCCAGAAATATGGCAACTACTGTAAAAAGAATGTACCATCGACGAATTGAAAGAATAAATTAATAAACGAAGTTACCACACAGAAAACGGCTGACTTTACTTTGTCATCACCAATATTAGAAATCTCTAGACAGAGGCGTATATAAGGGGGGTGCCGAGGGGGCCCGGGCACCTCCCGAAATTTTGACTAGGTTTCAATCATGATAACTTTTTATTTTGAAATTTTTAAATCGAATCTGTTTTTCTGGCGGAAACAATTTTCTTAAAAATTTTTATTATTTGGACACATTTAAAACTGAACAGAGAAGCTATTTCATTTCCTGAGTAAAGTAAACACACTGGGCTGGACACAGGGATCACCAAAATTTATGATGGTTGATGAAAGATGTGCTGTGACCACGTGGTTATGAGAGTGCAACTCAACAGGGAACATTATCTTTCTCCGCTGCCAGCAGAATCCAATGGACACCCCTGACAGTTTTACGACTTTGCGAGCTAAGAAACCCTCTGTCTAGCTTCCCCTTGGGATTGAGATAGTAATTAAAAATAAATTACCTATAAATCAAATTTAAGAGTGGGCCCCCTTGTATATAAGAACGGATAATAGAATATTTTAAATAAGTAAACAATTTATTTTTTTCCAATTAAAAAAATGTGTATTTCACTATAAAATAATATTTAAAAATTTTATTCCCAATTCCTAAAAACACACTTAAACTGTCCTTTTTTTTACCCATGTCTGACCTTCTATTCCTTTTAATATCCTTGCAGGTTTTAAGTCATTATTCTATACACTGACATTATTTAAAATGCATAACTACCTATTTTTAGAAATAAATTTTAAACAATTTGAGAATTTCAAATTGTTATTGGAATTACATTGAATTGTTATCATTTATTCAAATTGATATCCTGAAGTCCTAAATAACTTTCGAATGTTTGCTTCCCCAAAAATTAATACATTTGTACGATGTATACTAAATTGCTTTAGAGAATATTTGGCCCCTCCCGAAATAAACTCCTATATACGCCACTGTCTCTAGATATTAGATGGAAAGAACCACCTGACTCCAAAAGAAGGAACCTGTATACCCCATGCTTCACTTCAACCTGATGGTCACCATATATAAAGGTATGTTCATATTTTTATCCAATACCGATTGAGAACTCCATTTATTTCCGATCGAATCTGAGGTCAAAACTGGATATTGGTATCCAGAACAAAATTGGGTACAATAACCAGTACAAAATAATAATGATGACATGCATTCTGGATTAGCAGCAGGAATTCAAAATCACTTTGGCAAGTAGGATTTTTCTCCGTCTCAGAACTGTTCTTTGTGACTCAGAGTGCGTTTCACTTGTAAGTCGATGCTATACACAAATGAATCAATGAAACCGAAAAATAAAAGAAAACGCATACCAAGTTTTTTGTTCCACATGTGCGACCATGTAATGGCATGGTAAGAGCTACTTCTCCATTAGATCTGACAGATACTGCATAACATTCATAGGGATGGCCAAGCGCGTAGAGGCGTCCTCGGAAAGGAGTTATTACTTTTACAATGGCTGTCATAGACGTTGCTTCACAATGCATATGAACTGTAAAATAAAGTACTGTGATTAACACATGAAAAATATCATTTAAAAAATTTTTCATTTTAAAGTACTTGAAAAATAATAAATTAATACAAACTTATTATAATTAAGAATTTAGGAAAACTAAATACATTTATTTTGTTTTACTACTTCAAAGCTTCTTAGCTTTACTTTTCCAATGGAACAACTCGTCCTCTTTTGGACCTTGCTCAAGAAAACACAAAATCCGATCCAATAGAATTCCCAAAACGCATTCACATAAATTATGCGTGTTTACATATCACTGTTGAGAGAGCATTTTAGATTGATTAAATATTAAACTAGGAAATAATTTATTCACAATTCGGCTTTGAATTCTCTGTAAATCAAAGTGTTTAATAAAAGCTATTTTTTTTGTTGAGAAATTAAGATTACTCTGGGATTTATTCAAGTGTGGCTTAATTTCTACATTATTATGATAAAAGATAATTTGTATTTATATTTATAGAAAGCCAAAACGACATTGTCCGATGATATGGTTGTAGCGTTGACTTCTAATCTGTTCTATTATGTTATATGTTGACTAGTGAGGGTTAATCATTAATGAGTTAAATTGAAGTAGGGATCTCTAAATTTTGATAGTTGTACTTTCATCTAAATATAAGTATGGAGCGGCAGCTATTATATTTGTCTTCGAGATTTCTTGTAATCAAAATGATACCTCATAAAGCAATTGAGCGTGTCGTCACTGAGATTATTATACCTTCAAAAGTATAACACACTAAACCAATGTTGGTTGTTGTCAATGGATGTTAACAGTTGGTTGAGTGAACATATCTAGAGTGAAGTATCACATGCTAATGTATTCAGAATGTAACAATCGTCAACTCACAGAGGTTAAATTTAAAGGCAATGTCTTTATGACTCATGAAGAGTCTTTTGCTTTTACGTACTCGCATTTTATTAATATCTAAAATTCTATTCTATAAAAATATCAGAATAATTCTCAAGAAGTTTAGATAAAAAAAGTATCGAACTTGGAAGTCTAAACATGGAAATTTGGGCTGAACCGTTTCACCTTTCGGATATCAATCAAAATCGAACCTACCGGGCAACTTCACCTAGCAGGCTAATAACAAGGAGCACGAAACCGCTCGCTACCGAAGAATCGAAGACTTCATTGCACAGACGGGGAGCCTAACGAACAATGAAACGCATCCGCCATGTCAATTCACAGCGTGATAAAGAGAAATTGGCAATAATTACAGAACTACCTGCAATGACATCCAGAGATGGAGTTTTATCGCAGAAATAAATTTCCAAATCGTGAATGGACTCATGCCGCTTTCCCTCCTGCGTGTTGACCACGGCATTTAACTGTTAATCATCCCATTCGGCCGTTCGTTCGCTTCGCCATTTTCGAACATTTCCCATTGTTTGTTCCTTCGCTCGCTCATAAGAATCGTGATTCACTTTGCGAGGTTCTATTACCGGAGCAGTCCCCAGCTAGTTCATTAAGTCAACCCCGTCGACCACCCCTGCAGCATACATATTTCGTGGCGGCATTTAAAGACGCGCCAGGGGAAATAATGAAAAGATCGGCCATCTTGGAAGTGGCAGACAACTAATTCAAAACTTCATGTCAACCTGATGCTGTGTAGTTTTTAAAGAGATACTTATTTTTTATCGAAAATACACGATTTATGCAGCAATTTGATATATTATATTGAATTAAAAATTAAGAAAACATTGATATCAATCAAATGTTTTCTGTTCTTAATATCAAGGTAAAATATGTTAATATCAAGGGATGATCTTAAACGTAAAAGGAACATTTTAAGAATGAATAAAAGTAACTAATTTTTGAACAAATAAAAAGTATTTTTTATATTGTTTTAGAGCAATATATCTAGAAGCATTGATATATTCATTAACTTTTTGACTTCGGCTGTAGATATAACAAGCGCGAACTTTCAGGGTACAGCTGCTGTAACGGACGTAGTCTTAATTCTTTCTTGGCGTGATTCTTATAGCTTTCAAAGTACAACTGATGTAACGGAAGTTGTCTAATTTCTATTTTGGCGCAATCGTGGTTGTTGTACCGGTCATAGTCTAATGGTTAAATAAAAAACTTTGAAACTTTAACCATCCAAATGGTTTTGAAGACATTCCTCGTTTATCCAAGAGCTGATCCAATTTGTTAATGATGATATATCTCGTTATCAAGAATGCCTATTGCAGTTTTTGCAAGCAGTTGCCGTTTTTGAAGAGGGCGAGGTAATGATCAAGTCAGCTATTTCTAATAACGAGATATCTTGTTCATCAAGATCTGTTTTGCTATTGACAAGATCCTTCGTCATGACAACTAACGGAAGGTTAAATATTATGACAAAGTTTAGAAGATTGAATAGAGGTAACTAATCTTTTATTCAGCCAAACGTAATTTATAAATTTTAGTGAAATAAATATAATTTAGAAAACATTGATGCTCATTAACCAAAAAGCTCTGAAACTTAAGAATTGTATTTAGCATTTGAAAAGATGATTGAGAAATTAAAACGTTTTTAAACATTGTGGAAAACAAATAATTTTAAGTATCGAATTTTGGACTATCAGCAGTATGATTTTGCTTATTTAGAAACAACAAAATTGTTTCTCTCAACTACGGATACCTAAAAAAGAACATGCCAAGTTTTTGCGAATATGTTTGTTCTTTGGAATCAGACAGGAATAAACCTTTTACAAATCGGGAAAGTCATTATTCTAGGACTACTGATAAAATATGATATTTTAATGACGGGGTCAAATATATATAATAAAGTGCGTTAAAAAATTTATTATCAAGCAATGAACATTCTGTAATTTAATGAACATTCCGTAATTTAATGAACATTCTGTAAGTTAATGAACAATTTTAGGCATTATTTGCTATAAACTGGTTTTTTCCTTGAGTTACCTTTTTTCTGCATCAGATATTTGAGCAAATAATTAGCTCACAACTTCGTTTGAATATGACCAGATCTGATATGAACCCTTTAACCGGTTCAACAGTTAAATAAGAGAATTCATAGATGTAAATTGAAAAATAATGTCACTTGCCACAATAGTAGAAAAAATTAATGTTTTTAAAACTCAATCTACGTATTACATTTGAGATCAAAATATTTTTACTCAAGTTCTGTTTTCAACATGTATTGGGTCAAAATGAAATTAATGTAGTCTGAAAGTCTTGACTACTTCGTAAACTTTTTATATGGAGTCTTTTCACGTCATATGAGCTCATACAGTCTCTTTAACTACTATAATAATTTTTACTACCCTTATATATATTCTTGAAATATTTTCTCTGACAAGTGCAAGCTTTAAATTTAATCTTGACTGCAATCTAGTGTTATAGAAATGTTTTTTGAACAGTTAAAACGGATATAAAATTTTCTTGAGTTTACGAACATAAAATTCTGTAAAAATAGTAAAAGTGAATTTTTTTCAGCTGTTGTATAATAATGTTAGAAATTTTTTTTTGTCCTTGTTCTGTTCCTTAGATCGTCCACACAAAAAAAAATCAAATGAATTTAGTTACGAAAATTGGCTTACAGATTTATGTAGAAAGTCATATGTATCAACCAATAAAGTTATTTAGACACATCGTACTCCGAATATAAATGTGCTTCTCTGTCGACTGATTGAAATTACAGCAGTTGTTACATCAATTTTCAAGAGTTGAAACAGAAAGAAACCGATTTGAACATTTGAATTAGAAATAACACACTATACAGGGTGGTCCCGAATTCATGGTACAAACTTTAATGGTAGGTACAGGACATTGTAACAATGATTTATTGTATAGGAATGTATAGTCGCAAGTGACGCGGTGAGGCGAAAACAGGGGAAATAACGGCCGAAAGGAAAAACAAAGATTTTATTGAAAGCGTTGTTGACAAGTGTCATGTTTACAGTAATTGTTCAAAATTGCGTCCACCAGTACCGATACATGCTTGACAGCGTCGGTGGAGCGATTGGCGTACACGTTCAAAGATGCCTGGTATTTCACGCACACCTGCAGCAGCTACAGATAAGCGAGCGACGAGATCCTCATCTGAGTCAACTGGAGTCTCATAAACAAGATGCTTTAGATGTCCCCATAAAAAGTAATCGAGGCTCGATAAATCGGGAGATCGGGGTGGCCAAGGGACTGGTCCACCACGCCCAATCCATCGAGTACCAAACGTGGCATTCAGGTAATTCCGTACATCAATGCTGAAGTGTGCTGGCGCCCCATCGTGCTGAAACCACATGCGGTTACGAATGGCGATCGGAACATCATGCAGCAGTTGTGGTAACACTTCTTTCAGAAAAATAAGATAGCTTCCGCCAGTGAGCCGCGTGGGTAGTAAGTATGGGCCAATCAAAAAGTCGTTCACAATACCAGCCCACACATTAATACTGAAACGTTGTTGAAACGCATGTCGACGCGTTGCATGTGGATTATCGGTTGCCCACACATGGGAATTGTGCGCATTAAAGACACCCTCGCGTGAAAATGTCGCTTCATCTGTAAATAGCACATAATCTACGAAATCCGGCTGCAACGCACATTGCTGCATCACCCACAGGCAGAAGTTCACGCGGCGAGGATAATCTACCGGATTCAATGCTTGTACTTTCTGAAAATGGAAGGGGTGTAAGCGATTTTCGTTTAACACTCTGCATACAGTCTGATGACTCACACCTACGTCACGCGCAACAGTTCTTGTGCTTGACTCGGGTCTATCAGCCACAATGTTCAAGATGCTTTCTTCCTGCCTTGGAGTGCGTACAGCTCTTACTCGACCAGCGCCATGTCTGTTGACGTCGAACGCACCTGTTTCACAAAGTTGACGATGTAACCGTTGAAAAATTCTATGATCCGGCATTCGTCGATCAGGATACTCCGCGCGATACATTCGTAACGCAGCTCTGCCGTTACCATTTGCACGGCCGTACATGTAATGCATGTCTGCTTTTTCTGCATACGTAAAATCACCCATCGTCTACGGCAGCACAATTGTGAATGGCGCTTTTCCCTACTGCGATGCATCATGTTCAACAGCGGCTAGACATCTACTGCCCTCTACCGGCAATGATACCAACCGATCACTCCATTTCTCTTTCCTTTTATTTCCCCTGTTTACGCCTCACCGCGTCACTTGCGACTATACATTCCTATACAATAAATCATTGTTACAATGTCCTGTACCTACCATTAAAGTTTGTACCATGAATTCGGGACCACCCTGTATTTCAAGTAATATATTTATGGCTTTTAATGCGATAGATAATAATTAGACATAATCCCAGGTAATTACGAATGGGACTTACAATTGCTCTCATACCACGATCCTCCCATTGGTGCAAGGGTGAACACGAATAAGAAACATATTACACTTTAAATGGTATAGTTGTGAAATT
The DNA here is from genome assembly GCA_947359465.1 of Metellina segmentata. Lineage (NCBI taxonomy): Eukaryota > Metazoa > Arthropoda > Arachnida > Araneae > Tetragnathidae > Metellina > Metellina segmentata. The sequence continues at coordinate 92,956,424 of OX375873.1, read as the reverse complement.
TCATCAAATCTGTCAATTATATGTTTCCTCAAAAAATAACACTGAAAGGGCTTACAACGGTTTGTATACCAGGATCCCAATAAAGTATGTTAACTGTGAGAGTTAGTTAAGTGATTGGATTTTTAACGATAGTAACATGCTTGGTCAAGCTGTTTTAATGGGACTAATGCAAATGGTATATTATTTATAGAGATACGATAAGTAGAAGTATTTTAAATATTTTTTTTTAAATACCTGTTTGTATTTGAAATAAGGTCACACACAGTTTCATGCTTTAACTTTGTATCAAAATATGCATTTTTTTTATAACAGGAACATATTTTAAAGTGTATTCAAGCAAATATAGAAAGACATTGGTTTACAAGAGTAACATACACTACAACATATTTTAACAATGGTAATTTTTCTATCTTTATATTAATTGTTAAAAAATATAAAAATTGGTCCTTCTTCAAAAAATAAAATTTGAGTTGAAGAAAAAAAATCTCAATGCTTCAAATGTTAAGTTTTTTTAAAATCTCTGTGTTAAAGTGCTTAAAAGTGACTTCATAACCTGAATAAAAAAATTCAAACCAATACACATAAACGATTCTGAGGAAAAAGTTCCCTAAAATTTGAACATTTAAACATTACGGAAATAGAGGAATGCAACGGTCCTCTTAATCACACGATATACAACGCAAGGGATCTAAGGGACCAGGAAGAATATGAAGCTTTTATTTATAAGATGTGCAGTTTTTTTAAGTTAAAACTTTTAAAATATTTTCATTGTATTTATAATAAAGCTGTAGTTGTATTATGAAAAAGAAGAAAACTAACCTAAGTATGTAAACGTTAAATATCGGTTTTCGGAAAACACATATATTTAACCCTCCAAGTGGTTTCGATGAGATACCTCGTTCCTCAAGATATTGCCATTTTGTTTATGATGATCAAGGTATATAAGATTTATTTTGATGACGAGGTACCTCTTCCAAATAGGTGTAACCAGTTTTATTAATGACAAGATACCTCGTCCAAAAAGATGTAGCCAGTTTTACTAACAACGATATACCTCGTTGAACAAGATGTAGCGTTATATTATGACGAGATACCTAGTCGGGACAATCACAAGGTAATTAATGTAACAGAAGATCTACCAGCTTTTAACGTATATACCTATTCGTACCAATGTCAAAAATGGATCATGTTGACTCCTCTGGTATGTTAAAGGGGCGGGGCCTAATGTTAATGGGGTACGGCTTGCATCTAACCTGGTACTGAGAGCTAAAGTACAGATGTGGGAAAACTGCCATATTCATTAAGAATTCACCTCCCCATAGAAACATCACTTGACATGCTTTGTCTCAAGTCTGAAGACAAAACAACAGAACCCACGGACGTCTAAATCCACCTTTTCATAAAGACACACAACAACACAGACGAATAAACAAAAGCCTCCGTGCGTTCACTCGCAGACAGCCACCAGAAGATAAAACGCAGCAACGCAGAGCACCAAGCTTTTGCAATAAGCGCATCCATCGTGCTACAGCGCAGACGCTACGTGCTCGGAATACCAATCAGGAGCCTTTTAAAAGTCGGTAAGGGTATTAAACTGGGAAGGAGAGAGTCTTACGATCCCCCTGAGGTGCCCCCTGTTATTACAAAAGTAGCGCAAGAAGAAACTTACTGAAATATGCAAATCGCATAATTAGCAGAGCCGGTATAAAGGGGTTAAAGGTCGGTGAAAGGAGGCTATTAATAATCAAAAAGGTTTTTTTTTTCGTTCTGGAAGAATGCAGGAATTCCGGGTTGAGTTGGTGAATGAATATTTTGCAATAGAGGTACACTGTGGTAGTCAAAGCTTTGGGAGGATCTTTAGAGAAAAAATCAATATGCCTCTAATGCATTCTAGCAAAACTGATTATTTGTTCTTTGTTCAATGAATGAATTGTCTACTAATATTGAAAGACGTTCCTATAACCATAATGAGTTTATCTATTTCGGAAACGTACAATTTCACTATTCCATATAAATTTATTGCTGTAACGTGATAAAATAAATATCCCTGCATTTTTTTAACCTTAAAAGTAGTTTCGACGAGATATCTTGTTCATCAAGATTCGACCAACTGACCAAATCTCGCCATCAAGATATTGCATATTTGTCAATGAAGAGATCATAATCTGGTCAATTCTCTTAGACTTTATGTTATACGTAAGTTGTTTTATGCACCATATATATATGTATATAGCAACGTATCGAAATAAATATTCATGATTCTTTAAGGGCTGGGACACATTTTTCATTTCTCTCAATACTTAACTATTATGTACCAAGTGGTTCTGGATAAGAGCAAAGCAGCTTAGAATTAACACCTTTATTAGATTCGATCTAGTTGACGATCTATACAAATGCGCTGTCGATCTCTACATGGCGCGCATTGATTACAACAATGATTACAACGCATGCGCAGGCTTCCTCTTCTACAAGAGCGCGTTGCCAGATTCTATTTATATGATACATAGCATTAACCCTCAAGTATGACTGGGACACTTGGATGACTGGAATACTTGGTTATCATTTCTAGCTATTTGTTGGTAGTAATTAAGAACTGTCTAATTATAATAGACGTTCTTGTCATTACAGATAGTTAATTAGTTAGGAGGATGTAAAATTTAACTATTCAATATTGATCTATTGTGCAAAGTGTAAAAATAAATTTTTCTGATCTTCTATTGAAGAGAGTACACTTTTGCATTTCGGTACCATGCTCACTTATGATTGTACAATTAATGCAATTTGTTTGAGAAAGAAATAATGTATAAATACAAGAGGAAATAAAATATTATACATGGTCTGCATCCAATTTAAGAAAAATTTAATAATGTATGAATATTTATTGCAAAAATGAATACGGTTATTACATTATGAGTTAAGAAAAGTAAAACTTAACGTTGGTCATAGTTTGCAAAGAACGAATGATTTAACATTTTTTTTATTTTTAACATAATATTTTTTCATTTTTAAATATATTTATTTTATAAAAGTAACTTTACATATTGTTAATGTATATTTTTACGTGACGCAAATACCACCTGCAAAAGTATTGTATATTGATTTATCAAACTCTTAAACAGAATGCACAGAAGAAAAAAAAGAAGAAAAATTAGCCCAAATTCATTTCAGCCTTTTGTATTAGGGTCACATGAACTCACATTGGAAGAAAAAATGCTATTTTAATCGTAAATATACTGGATCGATATACTGTCCCTAAATTAAGTCGCTTGATGGAAATGGTAGGACCTGAAGTTGATTAAGATGAACCCCACGATTCTACTGGTGTAGTTTCTTCATATAATGATTATCATTCATCATTCCTGTTCTAATACATCACATCGTGCGATTAGCTCTAGTAAAGACAAAGATCAATCAAGCACAAATTTCAATTAAGGCATCTCAGATAATCGGAATGGACCTAATTTATATCTTTCACAAAATGTGGAACGCTGTTGCTGAAAGATAAAGGAATGGATTGCAACAGAATTATTTTTTGTCGTTAAAGTAATATCGGATTTTTTTGTCCATATTAAATAAATGATGTCATTTATATTGTATTTTATTGATCACTTACAATTACACAAAATGTACGATGGAGTTTTAGTATCAGTTTAAAATTGAAAGCTACTTTGGGTTTTGGTTTTCATTTCATGAATTTCGCAACATTTTTAATAAATTTAATTCTTTGAGCATCACGTTATTTCCGGCTAGTGCAGTTTTTATTATTATCACATTTCACTTTAGTTTCTAAATTCGCTGAAATAATCCCAGAAACGTTTCTATTGGTATTGGAAATCAAGAATTAAGATAATTAATCATAGTAGATTTAGGTTGTTGAGTGATTTTTTAAGTGTGCTCTCACAGAGTTAAAATATCGTAATTTTCATATTCATATCTCCTTTTAAAAGTTATAATATTTATTGCACTTATTAGTTTAAGCTCATTCGGCTTATTAATCAGACTAGCATGAATACACAAAACGAAAAAAATGTAAAACCGATGCCGTAGAACATCATTACAAGGCAGAATAGTGAAAAATATAACATATGACGTACAACGGATAATTAAATCGGGCTATTAATGAGTTATCCTATTTTCTAATTTAGCTTTGAAATGAAAAATAAAGTTTGGCTCAATATAATAGCTACCCTAAATCTTGCATTAAAACACTTTACACATATTTTTCTCATAAGTAAGTATCTGATTAACGTCGCATTGGAACAACAAAATAGCTTATTAGAGACGGCTCGGGTTCAATTCCGGATTGAAATATCCTTTTACCCCACCTAGTCATTTTGATCCATGGTCAGATGACGAGGACAACACCTGATCTGGCACACCATTCTCCAGAATTCTCACAACCCCAACGAGAGGAAATTTGAGGTCCGACAGTTTTAACATGCACCACCACAGCGTAGACGACGGTCTTTGATTGAACCGAATTTCGAAATCGCAGCCGCACAGTTGTTAATCTGTTACTCTTCCAACTGCGCTGCCTCAATTATTTTTCTTATAATCCTTTTGTATTAAATTTATTTTTTCCGTAAAGTGTATTGTTGTAAAACAATCTCCTAGTCTATTTATACCTCTAAAAACGAATATATGGAAGTACGTTACGCATTTTCTCTATCCTCTTTTTCTTGTAGATTACTCGGATTTGATTTAAAGGTTCGGCTCATCAGTCAACTACAATGAATTCATCAGGGAAAAGGGGAACAAGGATATGACGACATAAAAAGGGGCAGCAACTCCCAGAATCGAGATAATCAACATAAATTACTTTCATCTTTGGGACATAAATTACTTTCATCTTTTTAGAAACTTAATTAGTATCTCATCTCAATCAAGGCTCATCTCCAGAGTATAGAGGCTTAGTTACAAGTCCAGAGCAAGCGGAAAGAATTATTTGACAACGTTGCATAAATTTACAACGAAAAAGAATCATGCGATTTCACTAGAAAATATTCCAGACGCAACCGATGAATACAATGATGAAACTAAAAGGTTAAACATACTTCAACGAATTAATTCTAAGATTTTGCTCAATCTATGTGTACTTAACGGACCATTTATATTTTACTATGAATGTATAATTATTTCTATTGCATATTTCTTTGTCCGAAAATTTCTGCATTTTAAAATGGTATTTTAATAATTTAAAATACAGAATAGTTTCTACAAATTAGCGGCCAAGTTCGCCAAGTTAATAGAAACACGGATAACTTATTCGAAGGGCGCGGGCTCGAAACGATACAACCAAATACAGTCGCCTATATGGGGACAGTTGTATGTTTTATCTAACATGGCCTTAAATATCCTCATGTTGGCGTGGTGTGGGAACTTTAAAAGTGGAATGCCAGCTTAGGCGTTGACTTTGGCGTATGACCGTAGTTCAAAATTAAGAGGTGTTGTCTTTAGATCTCTTAGTTAGGGATTGACTACGGTCCGTCTTCAATTACCCTTTTTGTTTCTATAGTGCGACGTTATCTCAGCTACCTAACCGATCTACCTCGAATAATTTTTTCGTGATTGATCCCGGACAGTGGCCTACATTCAGTTGGATTGTTCCAGTTCTACTTAAATTGAATTAATTCCATAAATTCATAGATTTATGTTACAAATTTCGATACTACAAACTAGTTTCCGTTATCAAAATTTCTAATAAAATTAAAATAGCGTGTTACAATGTTTAAACTTATCTGTAACTTATTCAATTCTTGTTTACGTCAACTTTAATAAATTTTTACCTTTAAATACTTAATTGTGTGTGGAATAGATATTGTGATTTTTCTTTAATTTATGAGGTCCAGTGAATATATGCTCAATCTTGTAGTTTAGTTCGATTAAGAGCAAGCTTCATAAGAGTAATCGAAATTTCATGTTTTTATGTTTGTGTCTGGTTTTTTATTACCAGAACAACTGAACTACAAACATTTTCTTATGATTTTTATAATTAAATAATAGAGATTACATAAATAAAATTAAATAATAAGTATTCTAATATTTCAGAATATTTTTATATTATAATATCATACACTATTTTTAATCTATTTTGATCCCTATTTTTCCCCTTATTTGAAAACTGTTAATTCATGTTCTTATAATGTGGTGCTTAAACTTCGATTTGATTCACTCTGCTTCTAATACTAGCACGCAATACTTAACGCAATAATAATTGTCATTGCTCGCATTTAAATTATACTCGTATCAACTACATAGTCCAAAGCTGCTGGTAAATGAAAACGGTCTTGGAATGTATTATTATCCACTTTTCGTTTCTTTTTCTTTAGGCAAAGGGTGTTGTCAAACAATCGTTGGTTCATGTTTTCGCGTTAACAACAGTCTACGCCGCTTACAGGGACCATTTTTCTCGATAGCTTTTGCTGAAGGTGAGAAAAACAGCTGCTGTGCATGGTACACGGGGCATAAAACATCGGCAATAATAACGAACCAAAAGGGAGGTGTTTGAAGCTCATCTGAATGCGAGTTGCAACTCTGCTGCGAATGCAAATCTGTTATTATACCCACCAACGCCATTAATATGTAAGTATGGGCTTGTGTCCAAGCAACAGAATATGAGTTATCGAGTTTCGGGATGAAAAAATAAACAGTACAAGTGTTTCGGGCAAATTATATCATGCATGAAATATTCCTCTGGCTTTATAGGTATACTTATGTTCAGAAAATAAAATTCGTTCGAGGAATATGTAAGTTGATGAAATTTCTATTTAACATTCCTGGTGATTGTATCGATGAGATATATAATCAAAAACGCAATCATTAGCAAAACTGAACATATTTTAATGGTCGAAAATTTTTCTTCCACCCCGTCATTGGAAGAAAACCAAATCTTGATCTAAAAGAAGCACATATAGAATCTGTCCATTGAAAGTATTTTGCAATAAGATCTGGATTTTCCTAGCAAAAGTTTTAACTATATAGTTCGATATAAGAAAATAAGTTGTGTACCCATGTGTCGAACATTGTAATAATTTGTCTATTCCCTATTACTACAAACAGTTTGTCTCTGAGCTCAGATGAAGGCGATTGTGACAGTAAAATCTTTTTTCCAACATTATGTCAACTGGGCTGAGAATACTATTGAAGGGAGCATGTAAATGTATTTGTGATGCGGATTTAATATCGAAATATATCGAAATCAAGACTTATTTATCAATGGAGAAGTAACGATTATCGCTGATACAGTAACATTTAATTCTTGGTTGAAACAGAATGTTGAAATGGAAAGGAAAGCAAAAATAGATATAATACTAAAAGATTTAAGCTGAATAAGCAGGAAAAATCTTAGGAATGACATGAATACTTAAAATGTGTATGTTTACGTTTAACAACTTATTGTATCATGAGTTCAAGGGGTCACCGTGGTTCGCCGAGTTTGCCGACAGCGCAAGCAATTGTAGTCGGGACAGGTTCAAATCCTGTAGCTTACTCTAGATGATATCTCTTTACTGTGTTACTAAAACTTTCCTTGTGAGTATGTCCATTATTTAACGTCGTCTGTCTTGTGTATCGCACAGCTTAAATTAGTCCGTTGCGCCAGAAACCTGAACAAGATAAATAGGCATTTAAATTAACGTCCCACTGGAGCAACACAATGGGAGCTTTGTATTCCAAAGAACACAAATAGTAAAGCACGTACATACAAATGTAATACAATGCAACGCCTAAGTATATAAATTTGTATGCATATGCTTAAAAATTATTGTCTCATAAGTCGAAAGCGGTCATCGCGATTCAGATGGTTCACTTACTGTATTCACAATCTGCGATTGTAGATCGTGCAAGTTCGAATCTTGTAGCTTAATCAATATAATTCTCGGTATCAATAACACTCTCCTTGTATATGTATATCCATTGCTTGACGTGGCCTGTCTTGTGTTTGGCGCAGTTTGGCCAAATATGGTCCTTGCACTATAAACCCGAACAAACCATAAGTAGTAGTTTACTACAGTATTTCTTTACTGGCTTGGAGACATGTGGGAATACGCAGAATCCTCATTGAAAACGTAGCACAGGGGATCACTGTTTGCGAGTTTGAATCCCGATCCAACTAAAATACCTGCTAGTATGAGTTAAATGTGTCGTGGTCTCAAATGTTCTCTCGTTGGTGTGGTGTGAATGTTTGGAGAGTTAGGTGCCTACTTAAGTGCTGACATCATCATCTGATCCAGGTTCAAAATTAATAGGCCAAATATGGTCGTTGCACTATAAACCCGAACAAACCATAAGTGGTAGTTTACTACAGTATTTCTTTACTGACTTGGAGACATGTGGGAATACGCAGAATCCTGATTGAAAACGTAGCACAGGGGATCACTGTTTGAGAGTTTGAATCCCGATCCAACCAAAATACCGGCTAGTATGAGCTAAATGTGTCGTGGTCTCAAGTGTTCTCTCGTTAGTGTGGTGTGAATGTTTGGATAGTTAGGTGCCTACTTAAGTGCTGACATCATCATCTGATCCAGGTTCAAAATTAATAGGTGTTGTCCTCTGGTGTTTCCATTCGGCACTGAACCGGGACTGTTGTTAACAGGGGGTTGTATTGCTCCAAAGGGCGAGACTAATTACATGAAACACCTTGAAACATCCTTATAATAGACGAAAGGAAGACATTTCTGCGTATCAAAAACTACAACTGTCTCAAAAAATCGATTGAGGCAGTACAGTTTCATTCAAGAAATTTGTTTATTCCTCATAAAACCTATACTAAAACTTTCACCTTTTTGTCAGAGTCGGGTATTTCAACCTGAAACGTAAACAAACTGGGAAAGGTTATCTGCCATCTAGGTTGGGTGGATTGGGTGAATGACATGCGGTCAGAGATTACAAAAAAAGTCGTCAAACACCCTGACTCAAATGAAATGCAGCTCACGCTTTACCATTTCGGGAAAAGTGTCTCTTTCCCCAGGAAGAGTGACAATGCCGAGACTGTGAGGACTGCTGATTTGAAACGCTGCCTGCCTATGAGTTTAGCTTTCAACGTTGATAGATGATACCGGTCTTATTGAAAGGCTGAGAATTCTATTCATAAATAAGATTCAATGTATAACAACTTCTGCCGTTTCGATGAATAAGCTGATAACTGCTGTCATTTTAGTTAAAGCACGTTAAGGACTTATGTTATAGAATCGGCTTACTACTCAATGCTAAATTTAAGATATTCAAATTGCGCAGTTGAACTTTGAATCTATGAACTCCTTTGGTGGTTGTCGTCATTAGCAAAACTGATCAGATATTGATGGACAAGATATATTCTTATTAAAACAAAAACTAAGCAGAACTTGATCTTGTCACAAAAGAAAGTGACAATATGTGATGGACGAGATATCTCGTCGAAATCATTTCGAATATTAATGAATCCGGACACGTTCGTGACCTTTTTTTAATGTGGCATAGAAACATTTCAATGATATTATTTTTTTGTTAAGTGTTATTAAGCACTAGCAATGGGCTATAAATATTTAAAAAATATATTAATAATTTTGTAAAAATGACAATTATGTATGAAGTTTTAAAGAAATTTGTCATAAACTTCAAATGGGTTACATGAAAATCTTTTCCACCAATTTTATAAAAGATGCTTCCAAAATCAACTACAGGCACTTTTCTAATTTTACAAGCAATTGAAAAATGAATACACGATTTTTGATAGTTTTACAGTCCTATTTCTTAAATAAATTGCCATAATTTGTAAACTTTTGAAAGCATAATTATTATATTTCGTTCACTAGTTGTAAAGAACAAGTTCTCAAAATTTTTTACGAGAATCCATTAATAACTTTTTGTGTTATAACATTTAAAGCGAGGAAATAATTCAAAAATTAGTAAAAAGTAGTTTCAAGTGTTTGGTTTGGTTTTTCTTGCTTTTACTGTTGATGTGTGTGTGTGTGTGTGTGTGTGTGTAAACATTTTTGTTCTTCTATTCTCTTTAAAAAATGTCACAATATTTTCAAAAGAGAAACGATTTAATCACTTGAAAAACCTTTCTAAAATTATATTTGCAAAAAAAGTAAGTTTTAAATTTAAATTTTGACAAGTTTCTGGTCCTTAAATGGCCACTTTTGGTGTTTTTCAAACTTACTTCCAGTTTACCTGCCTTGATTAAAATTATACAATCTCTTCAACTAATTAACTTGAACAAAAAATCAAATATACTTTGGAAAGTCAAATAAATACTCTATCAAATAAGATAAAAGTTTTTTTGGAATATTTGGTAAAGAATGACATTTTAAACATGTTCGGATACCTTTTAAAGTGTTTAACCCGTTTGAGTTAAGTACGCCCTATGCTTATTATTTTCGCTGCATTTTTTTATTTGTTATAGATTGTCATTTTTTATTGTTGTCGTAAATTATATTTTGGTAAGCATATCTTGTATCGACATTTTTAATTGTTCTTTATGTGACCGAAACACTTTCCTGCGACAGAAGAATTGTAGATTGTCTTATTGATAGACTCATTGCCATATTTTCTTCCGTCGTATTTTGTCAGGCTGATATAATTATTGCTTTCATCGCTCTGCTGTCAAATTTTTTTTGCTAACGAGTGCTAAGTATAACGGCCGGTAAAATGATGACACTCTACTGATTGGATTAAAAGCTAAACAGTATTGTTTTTAGGAAGAAATTACATTCCAATGATTTCACAACCACGTCATCACAGAACTGTCAATTCAGTGATATGATTGGGTTCATTACAACTATCCAGAACTGTATGATTATCATATCAAGTATAATAATTTGAATTGTAGATACTAAGAAATTGGTCGTCTTATTCACAAAACATATGAAAAACTCGCTGCGGCAAGAATCAACAACAATTTTTGCCGTCATTCGTATTACGAAATGACTTAGACATGAGCGATACATGGGCTACCAATATTCGAGTTTACTGTACCAATTTTTGAACATGTTGAACTAATTTAAATTTATTTGAAGTGTTTCATTGATCCCTTGGCATTATATGGCGCAATGACCATACCTGGCAAAGTAAACTAATTTTAAGTTTTTATGATTAAAAATGGCTAATGTCTGAAGAATTTATCAAGAGCAAAATAACGTTGCAACGTAGTAATATGTGTTTAGATATAAAAAAATATTATTCACTGTTTAAATATCCATCACAAGCTTTTTTTTCATTTAAAACAAAATAAATTTTTTTTACTTCTTTCAATACAGGCATACCAGGAAGAAAATAATTTTATGTTGCTCAAAAAAACGGAATAAAAAAGAAATATTTCTATTTAATTAATATCTAATAGTTTTAATTATACATCATTTCATCCGTTATTAATTAGTGCGATATTTAATCATTTATATTACTTTTTCGGAATTTAATCATTATTTTTTTTATCATTTCTAACAGAAGCTCTTTTAAATACGTTCAATAGAAAAGAGCATTACTGATCTGAACGTTGATTAGTAAGTGAATTGCCGATTATCCAAATATGGGTGATCATACATGCACTGATCGTTACTAGACTTGTTTCTTGAATTCACTTGCTATTCCTCCCAGTCATAAATTTTGCATTAAAGAGTTTACTCTAAGAAGTTTTGTAGAATACATTTTATACGTTTGTATTAAAATATCTATTCTCGTAAGCATCGAAAGCGAAAATGTATACACAAATTATATTGCACGATTATGAAAAGAAATAGGTTTTACGAATATATTTCCATCTAACTGGTTCAAAAGTAATTTTCTGTTAAAGCTAAAAGTAAGTGGTGGTGATATTCTTTATTACTATTTTTGGCAAATTGTAATAGCAAATGTGAGACTGCGAAAGCCAGGTTGGAAAAGTAAAAGCTTACCAATCGGACGGATACGAGTTGGAAGCGCCGGCCAAACAAAGGCTGTAGTGTGCTTGGGGCTGGTTCATGTTAAATCTGTCTTGGACTCAAATGCAATCCTGATGGCGGGGTTTGTATGTTTGGAGAGAAGCCGACCAACCGGTATGGTGGTTAAAGTGCTGGCCTTTGAATCAGAAGGTACCTTGTTCGAATCCGTTGTCAGGGCATGGATGTAAATTGTACTGTTCTTTGTTAGGGGTAATGATGGTCTCCCATTGGGTACTCCTACACAAGTGACCATCACTTCTGGCCTTCTAATGGCAAAATGATTACAAATCAACAATCAGGTGTTGTTTTCGTCATCTGATCATTGTTCAAAATTTTAAGCTTTGGATCTTTCCCTTCAGGATTGATCACGGACCGTCTCCCACCACCCATTGTGTAGCTCCAGTGCAATGGTAATTAACTACCTACCTACCGGCGTTCAAATGTTTGCTCTTTCTCGTGGGATATCCTCAATTTATCCGTATAAGCGTCACAATAGTTTTCAGGTAATGTGATATTGATTTTACCCTGTAACACACATAATGGCTGAGTCACATTGTAGACAAATCTATTGAAAGAAAGAATCCTAGAAAGGATTCTATTGGTAAAAGTCTGAAATTAGTAAGAAGCTAAAAAATTCCAAAAAATTAGTTAAAAGCTAAGTCTGAAGTTAGAAGTCGAAAATCCGATTATAGAGGGTAAAATCTAAAGAATTAGAAGCTACGTCTGAAATTAAAAGTCTGAAGTTAGAAGTTGAAAATCCGATTTTAGAGAGTAAAATCTAAAGAATTAGTTGGAAGCTAAGTATGAAATTAAGAGTCTGAAGTTAGAAGTTGAAAAACCGATTTTAGAGGGTAAAATCTAAATAATTAGTTAGAAGTTAAAATCTAGAGAGTTAGTTACGAATAATGTAGATTTGCTTTTACTCATAATGGCTATATATACATACATATATTGGAGTTAAATAATCCTAGACAGAATTCTATTGGTCAAAAGTATAATGTGAATTAGAAGGATTTATTGAAATCTGCAGGTAGTATGGTAGACTAATGCGGGCAGAGTCTTGAACCGAGCAAGTTTCCATAAATGTTGACGTATAAAACCAACATCCCAATAAACAAACCTCACACGCGCCCGATTCCTAAACACTTTCCAAAAACCCCATAAATAACAAATGGGACGCGAAAGAATCACCATAAGGTCGGAGTTGAATGTCACTGGGTCATTGACAGCTGGATAGACGCGTAGGACGCACTAATGCAGGGCTACGCGATGACACAAGTACGTATGTACCTTGCACATTACCTCGGGACGCACACTGAATGTGCAATGATCTCCGAAAAGGAAGATCTGATAAACACAAGGGAGGCAACCTGACAGAAGAATCATTGTCTTGTCACAATTAGTTATTCTTCGGTGGACAAATGAATGACGCTGAGAGTTCTGAGAGAGCACGTGACGGAATATGATGCTTATGGTACATAGTTTCGCCTTTATCTGCACATCTAGGGGCGACAAGCAAGATCGTTCACTTTGAAGGATGCGTAATTTCTTTTTTGAACCTATCTGAATTTTAATATTATACATTTTTAGGTACGCGATGGGAATGATTAATATGGGACTACATCCAATGCCCTCTTCTTATTGACTCAGTGGAATTCACACACATTAATTACATTTTTAAGTACGTGATAAGAATGGCTAATGGGGTACTATATCATGCCCTCTTTTTATTTAGTCATAGTACCACCTTAAAGACGTTTGCAGGACATTTTCCTTGTTTTTAACTTTTGGAAATCACGTATTTATTACATTTTTGGGTCCGTGATACGAATGGCTACTTTGGTACTATATCAAGCGTCCTTTTCTTATTTAGTCATAGTATTATCTTCAAGTTTTTTTTTGCAGGAAATATTTGCCTTATCTTAAAATTTCAGAAATCGTATATTAATTGTATTTTTAAATACCTGATACGACTTGGTAAACTATGGTAAGTAAAGGTAATTTTTAATTAACGTCGTGCTAGATCAACACAACGGGTTATTGGCGACGGTCAGGGATCAATCCCTTACGGGAAAGTATCGAGGACAATACCTCGTAATTTTGAACCACGGTCAGATGACGAAGAACACCTGAGCTGGCACCCCACTTTCCAAACTTCCACACCAACCCAACGTGAGGACTTTCGGCCACGACATATTTAAGGTGCACCAGCCGCCTCTACACCATGCGCTTACAAACATCCATGCCCGGACCCAGATTGGAACCAGGAACCTTCCGAACTAGAGGCTAACACCTTAACCACTATACCGGTTGGTCGGCAAATAACTTTAAGAAGTGTGATTTGGAATTTGCTTATACAACTTTCAGTGTCTTTTAATTCTTTTAGAATTTTTAAAACTTTTGCTATTTTAACTGTACATTATTCAATTATATTCATTAATATGCATTTTCCTAAACTGGTAAAGGATGAGGCAACAAATTAGAATGATGCGTGCACGTACTAAAAATTCCTGTCAATCCTTTTAATGAAGTACGGCAGTAAAATGAAAGACATTTAATTTTAAATCCTGAAACAATAATAGCATTTCTGCTGTAGCATTATATATTATCTAGGTATGAGCGAATAAAGTATTTATGTTTATATTTGTCCATTATAAATGTTTCAGTTACGACACAGTACAAGTTTCCTATTTATCTAGGGTACTAAATATTTAATAAGCAGTTGACATAATGCTTAAGAAGTTTTAGATATCTTTAATGGAAGTTCGACTATATGTATGCATTGCGATTATTTACTAAAGTTGCATATTTGCAATGCTGAACCTTAAAACGAAATCATTGTTCGCTAATAAATATCCTCTCCCCAATCATATGACCATCTTAGAATAAAGTAAATTTATAATGTAGTAGAAGCTGTTTTCCATGCTTTATAAAATACAAACACCAGCCTCCTTTGGATTCTAAGTAGGAAAAAACTGCACTTTCTGTTCCTTTGGTTAAAAGAATCAAAAGATAAAAGTTATTTGTAAACATGGAGTCCATCTGTTCGTCCTTTCATTTCGGAGTATGTTTGTTGTTGATTCCAACATAAAACAAAACCCAAAACGGGTGACATGGCGCATAATAGAGTAAGATTACTGATTGCTCAAGTATGCGGAAGTTCCTCAGAAAAGATGACAGTTGCTTTCGAGGTTGGAAATTATTTCGATCAATGTTGGAGCACATTCCCACCCACTGGTTTGAATAAATAGTTTGCCACTCCTTGGAGCCCGGAATCACGAGCCAGAGAACTATAATTATTTTAGCACCCACCAAACACGTATTCCTTTTATTTTAAATAAGACTGGAAAGCAGACAGAAAAGATGGCAATCAAAAACGTTAACGTCAATGTCATTTGATGAAGTAATCTTGACAGGAATACCTGACATTTGTTGAACGAAATTTTGCTTCCTTTTTCTATAGTTTTGTTAAAAAAATAGGTTTGCGTCTATTCTAAAACAGGTATATATGTTTTTAACATTCCATCAAAAAGTACAAAAATGATAACTCCATTTTCGAAATATTATTTGCATAACAATTACTACATTAGCAAAATAAATTATTTCCATATTAATTAAAAAGTAAAAACGAGAGAGAAATATAATACTTCATTGAAAAAAGATAGATATTCCTGTATTTTAAAAACAGGTATTTTTGTATCTATAATTTGTACAAAAAGAATTTTCAATACAAGACCTAAAAACATCAGCATAAAATAAAATATAGATGGTCTCTTAAAGAGGAAAATTGGATATTCTTAAAAGTTAGACGGACTTTAAATGGTAATTCTAATTAAAGAGTATGCTGCATGATAATCAACTTCCCAAATTTCTTTAAATATTTTTTCAAAAGCAAAAAAATTAATTTAGAAACACGTTTTAATACATGGACTTGTAAACCTAATGTGTAAAAAACCGTAAATTTGATAAATATTTTGTTTTTCTTTCAATGGATTAGAGATTAAAATCTGACAAAAGGCATGCTATACTAAGTATCGGTTCAAAGTAGGTAATGAAATAAGTTTTATAAGAAGAATGCTGGTAATAATTTTTATGTGAAACGCATTCAATCACCCATTTTAATTGCTTTGAAATAACATCTCAAAAAAGTGTCTAGAATTTTTAATCTCGCGTAAAAGCCTATCAACCTCAATTTAAAACTCATATTGAGAGACTTAACCTGCAACACCCAATTCAAAATTCGGAAATGAAAAATTCTTCTTTTATCTGATAAGTTCTCAGTTTCATGGTAATTTCTTCTGCGGCGCTGGATAAATAATGCTTAAAGCGTTTGTTTTTAAGTCTTTTTCAAACAAAGAAATGATTGAGCGCGTTTACTTTTCCCAACATGTAAATAAAGCGATCCAGTAATTTTTTCCCTGTATCCTTTTTTCTCCTATCAAAGCAAATGGCAGCCCGTCACTTTGCATCCAAGTCCGATCCAATCGGAAAGTATCTTTGAACACAAATGTCTCGTCCTTTATTGGACGGTGGCCTTTCTCTTTATATACTGGAAGAAAAAAGTTGAAAAGAATTTAACCGAAACGAAAATCAAATTGGATTTTGTGTGGTAAAGAAATAAACTTAGAGGGAATTATATTTCTCCTCTTTTCTTTCTCTTTGTCCTAAATCTAACGTAATTCTGCTGTTTTTTTATATTTCATCTTGAAACTTTTCTCGACTATTTACTGTTCACGATGTGGAATTGAAGTCAAGGAATATAATTTCTTTCTTTTGTGGGAGACTTTTTTGTCGTATGGATGATATGAGAAAATGTTTTGGAGTAATTGACAAAGGAAGTTCGGTACGGGGATATTTAGGGACAAGAGATTTATGCGGACTTAAGGACGTCATGAGAAATTTCCCTTTTTTGAAGACGGAGATTTCATTTCGTAGCATTCCATACATTTTGGATCATATCAAATGAAAAATATGTAAAAAAATACTAATACTTTGTAACTTAAATGCGCACTAATTTCTACTGGTGCATGTACACATTTATAATAAAAAGTATTTTTATCAGTAGCTTAGTGCAACATTTATAAATAAGTCTGGTAGGTTGGTTTGGGCGCACGGGCCATATTAGACCAAGCTGAGCCAAACACAAAAATTTAATGACACGTAGTTGAAAAAAAAGGATGGATAGAAGAATGTGTAGAAAATTTGCCTGAGAATCCTGCGTTCCTAATTGAAAATTGGAGTGAAATCACATGCTGGCAAAGATTTTCATGCATTCCTTTGCAAGGCAGGTAAACGAGAATAATGTACCATGTACGAGTACCAACTGCGTATATTATCTCGCTGGGTTATTAACATCCATCGGAAGCATATTGGAAATAGTAAGTCAGTGCTGAAAGTATTCATTGCGCATGAGAAATACCTTTATTCAATCATGGCTCTCAAGCTCTATTTTAACGCAAGTTTAGTTGTAAGGTTAAGTATTTATAAGTATTTAATAAGATTTTCATGATAATCTAGTTAATATTTTTCTTTCATCGTTGCTACGACTATATAAAAATATAAACATATTTTTACGTCCGCTGTTAGTTAAAAAAGTTACTGAATTGTGTTGATCTGTGGTAAACTTTTAAAAACATCGAGTCATTTTTTTTTATTAGAAATGTTTCTGACGATTGGTCTTAAAAGATACCCCTAATCACCAATATTGAAGAATAGTAGCAAAAGTCGCTTTTTATTTGACTGTTTTGATGTTTTAGAATAATGCTTCATGTGTTCTCTTCCTAAACTACATTTTTATAAGTAAAAATGGATCAGATAGAATGGAAATTTATCCTCTTCAATCTTCATTCATTCAGCTAATGTTTAATGCTCTTGGATTTAATTCATATTTTGAACAAAATCAATTTGAGGCCATTCATTTAAAAGTTTTAAAAGTATCTATCGACAGAAAATGTGTAAAAATCTGAGGATGTATCCATCACAATACGGAATAATTTAATTTCATTGCAGTATAAAAAAAAAAAAACCACACGACGGGTTCTTTACATGACAGCATCACTTTTCATTCTCCAATTTAACTTTTTTAAACTTTTTGTCCCTTAGAAACCTATTAAAAAGCTGACAAAATGAAACGCTAAATACATCAAGTCCTATGTATTTAGATTCTTGACTACGTAATTCAATACTGACTGGAAAATGTTTGTCTTTCAAATTGCAATGATTACGTTAAATGCGGAAACACCGAAGTCGTAAAAATTGCAACTACTTTTTTTTAGAAATGAAAGATGATATATCCTCCTTTTACGTAATTATATTGTATAGAATTTTTAAACTGTCTGGTAAAATTAAATTAAAACACCCCATCCTTTCAAAATAATTATTTCGAATACACCCGTCTTGATTTTCATATTAAACAAAACACTTGTCTATTTGTGAGGGAAAAAGTAACAAAATATAATCAAATCAGAATAGTCAAAATTGTTAGTTCTAAAACTTTTAACTTTGAAATATTTCTGAAGTATTAACGTAGAGAGTAAATATTTGTTTGTAAAACAGTTGTCTATAAAGTTTTGTTTGCTTCCAATATGTGCTTAAATGCATGTATTATTCTCACATTTTGAATTGTCTGACATTTGTTTATTAACTCACTATATACGATCCCCTTAAATAATATAAATTCAACAATAATCCCCTAAGGATTATTTTTTTCATCATTAACTTTCCAACTAAAATACGATATAACAAATTCAATAATACCGAATATATGAGTTCTTAACATATTTTACTACTTAATTATTATGAGTCCTCAGATCAATTTGGATGAAGGGTCCCGGTAACATGAAGAATGACCAAACATGTTGAAGATCTGGATGTGGTCCAACACCCACGCTAATGTGGATGCAATTTGTTTCCATTCGGGAATATTATTATGAAACACCCTTCAACACGTGGTTCGACGCTTGTTGTGAGTTTATTTCAGTTCCTTTGCCCTTCTCTTTTACTCACACTTATAAAATCTCAGAGTTCATGGGACTCTGCATTAGTCCTCCTTTTTCGGTGTGAGTTTCGAAAATTCGAAATAGGTGTAGTCTTGAAAGAAGGTCGGAAATGCAAGGAGTCACCAGATGGCGCATTTCTGCGATCTCTAACAATGGCCAAATAAAGCAACGTTCCGATAAAAACAGATGCAGTGGCCGCCCTTACGTGGGATTGTAAAGAGATGGATCAGAAAAAAAATATGTTCTCCCAAAATGGTTGTTAAAGGCTATATAAGAGATGCGAAAATGGTATGTGGTTTATGGGTGTCATCCAGGAGAAGACGAGCACGTTGCCCCGCGCTGTATTGTTTGTATGGGTGTAAGTGTCTTTAGAGTCGTTAGTGGGAGTAAAATAAAAGATTTCTGCATCGCTTCAATTTTTGTCTATGATATATTTGATTCTGCATACTTAGGGTATCAAGGTATCTATATATATAAAACACTAACGTACGTGGACCCGAAATCGACGTTATTAGTGTATCCCCAAATGGCAACGATGGAGAGTTACAAGAAATGCTGAAGATAGAGATCGATAAAAATATTTGAACTGACTTATTATTTCTTCCCTTGATGTATAAGTAATTTATAAATACTTGATTGAAGAAAGAATATTTAAAACATTTTATTTTACACTAAAGCGTAATTTTGCTATCCGGTATCTGGCCACGTCAGAATTAATGTTTACTTTTTTAATTTGATTTAGAATTCTGTATTTGGGTATTTGAGTTGACTGTGAGATGTTGCGGTCATACTTGAGGATTCTCAAGTATTATAAATATATGTTCTTTTTGTTAATAAATCATTATTGTCTTTGTCAATATCGCTGAGGAGTCTTTTGTCACATTATTTTATTTCACAATATATTCAGGAAGTCGAAATTCAACACGTTTGAATAGTTACGTGTGTGTTATTTTTTCAGAATTCTGCATTTTTTCAAGGATTGGAATTTTATTTTTTTTTCTATTATGTGTTCCGGTATATTACTTATTGCAGAAATATTATTTAGGAGTTATATTTTAATGATTTGTCTATTTCCTGCAAAATATCACTGGACATGGATTATTTTGTAGCGGTATATGTATATTTCGACCAACTTTCCTTAAATATTTGATTGAATACGTAATTATTTGAAGAATTATGTTTCATAAAAATAAATAAAAACATGTTTAATTACGGTGTGTAAAAAAGTTTAAAAAAAAAAGGACTATTATAAACCGCCGAGCGCTAGCTGGCGTAGCCCGGCTAGTATGTCATAATTAACAATGTTTTGAGCAGTCAAAGATTTTTCCTATAAGGGTCACTTATTCGTTATCTTATGCTTAGAATTGAAAAAATAGTATGCTTTTGGTTTGCCGTCATAAGGGCAGTTTTGCACCACGAGGGCTAATTTTAACGGGACCTAATGCTGTTGAAACTGAATAGATAACATCAGTTGGTACTTCTACTTCAGTAGATTACCAATTTAAAATTAAGATTAAATAGACTATATATTTAAATTTTTATTAGGATTTCTTTAATTTGTTTAACGGTTAAAATTGGTATTTAACGGAGATAGATTTTATAGTATATGTATGATACTATTAGAATATGTACTTTAACTATATCTGTAATTTATATTTTTTAATTCTTTTTTTTAAAGCATCTCTAGGGCACTGCAATTGATAATTTATTTTTTGTGTTACAAATATCTCGTTACTGCAAGTTATGATTTACTATCAAAATGAATTTAATAATTCAAGTATACGTTCTATATTAAAATGTTTTCAACAAAACTTTAATTTTTAAATATTTTTATAAAGATGTGGTATTGATTTATGGGGATTGAACATTTAAAACCCCAAAATTATGTTACGTACAAAAGGTTGCCTACTGAGAAATTACTAGATTTTAAAAAAATCTCAGAAACTTTATTCGCCTTAACTTATTTTATGAACCAGTAAATATGCCTTTAGGATATATTCTTACAATGTCAGATCCCTTTTAGATCAAAGCTAACATCTTTGTTTAAAACTTAACAGCGTACCATTCCTGACGAACATCAAACATTCAGCACAAATATCGAATATTTCACACAAATCACATCTCAAAGAAAGGGAATAAAAACCCAAGTAATAAACTTAAAACCATATAATTCCGCCATTGACTTATCCTGTTGCAACGGATCACTTAAGACACGCAATTGAAACCCCTCCTTTTGCCGACATCACAAACAGCGCAACGCGCCTTACTTTTATCTCTTTTAGAATCCCATTTAGCTAAGTACGATAAAGTGTTTTGTTTGGAGCATAATTTAAAACATTTTTATCTCCCACTCCTTTATCCTGGAACAGCCCTGCGCTCCTGACAATCGAAGAAACAAAACCTGGATACAGCAAAGTCGAAGATCAGGAGCCATTTAAAGGTTTCCAGGATATCTGAGTAAGAGGAAAAAACGCCGAAATGCATAGAAATAAATCCTTTTGTGCCCGAAGTGATTGAATGCCCCTCCATAATCGACACCACCACAGCGGAGCAGGGGAAAGAGAGAGACCCGTGCTTAAAGCATTTCCGATGAATAACGATATCGGCAAAGTTTTCGTATGCGATTGTATATTTTTCTCCAGGGTGGGTTCACAGGGTTGCCGACTTGGCGAGGGAGGCTGTTTATAAATTCAGAACTGCAGAGACACCGGCATGCACTTAAAATAAATACATAAGCACCCGGAGATTTATCTTTGTAATGTTCTCTCATGGGGTTTCGATTTCACTCTGTGTAATCGAACGCAGATATGAAAGTGAAATGTTTTGAGTATGAAAGAAAGATCGTTAACCGTCCTGGTGGTTCGCGTCGAAAATCTGCCCCATACTAAAAAACCTATTCAAAACTGTCATCAGTTCAGGGGAGTATTAGGGCAGTTTTGTCTCGACGAGATATTTTGTTCTCAGAAAAGTTGACTACATCTTGCATGAGACACCTCGAGTAATAAGGCAGTTTTATCTCGACGGGATATTTCGTGCTCAGAAAAATTGACTGCATCTTGTATGAGACACCTCGAGTAATAGGGCAGTTTTATCTCGATGAGATCTTTCATGCTCAGAAAAGATGACTACATCTTGTATGAGACACCTCGAGTAATAGGGCAGTTTTATCTCGACGAGATATTTCGTGCTCAGAAAAGTTGACTACATCTTGCATGAGACACCTCGAGTAATAGGGCAGTTTTATTTCGACGAGATATTTCGTGCTCAGACAAGTTGACTACATCTTGCATCTTGCATGAGACACCTCGAGTAATAGGGCAGTTTTATCTCGACGAGATATTTTGTGCTCAGAAAAGTTGACTGCATCTTGCATGAGACAACTCGAGTAATAGACCAGATACCTTGGTGTAATAGGAGAGTTTTCTCTCGAAGATGTATCTTGACCTTAGAAAAATTGAGCAAATATTAAACGAGATGTTTCGTTGAATCATTTGGATGATTAACTATAATATAACGAACTCTCTAAGTAGCTTCGAAGAGCAATTTAGTCCTGTAAGGTATGTCTGAATATGCTGATGCCGAGATATATCGTCATTAAGAAATGGTCGAATATTTTTATGATGACGAAATCAAGATAAGGCCAGTTTTTTTCTAATGACGAGATAACACGTCCACCAAGATCTGCATATGGTTTTCCTAACGACCTGGTGAGTTAGTCATCAAGTAGAGAGTGTACTTTTGCGTTTCTCTAAACTATAGAAAAACGAAATGCATCTAGTTTTCTAAGGCTGAACAAACATCATTGCACGAAAAGTAATAGTTGTAATGTTTTGCAATACTAAACTATCCTCTCCTTATATTGTCAGGAAAATTACAAAAATAGCACTTAAATTATAATTGACAGAAATTTCAAATGCTAAAATTGTGTTTTACATCTATCACATCTTAAAATACACGTAAATATAGAATATTCATAAAATAAGAGAAAGTAAATTTGATTTATATATTTCGAAAACTTAATTTAAAGCTTGGATTCAAAGATATTAAACAAACTGTGAATACAGGACATATTGTTTACTTCAAAATCTTCGATCTTAAAGTACGATAAAAAGTTTTTCATTTAGTTAGAAATTAAGTTGTGTCCTTTACTGCAACGTAGCAGTAATTAAAAATATGAGAAAATAATGTATCTTTGTTGAGAAGGAATATAAATACTGATCTGTTATCTGTTTTTGAAGTAAAGGAACAAAGGGAAAGAGAAATCTAATTAAATTAAGAAATCGTGAAAGGGAATAAGTGTATGAATTGCCGAAGATGACTCTAATCAGAATTTATCTGTTACTCTTCAAAATTCTAAAGAAATGTCAATAAAATTGACAACAATATGATGAAATGAATAAAAGTGAATGATGAATGATACTATCGTAAATATTATCGAGATATATAAGCAGAGCAATATAAAAAAATCGATTAAAAATACTCTAAGAATGGAGGTAATTAAAAAAGTATAATGATCGATTTTAAATTAAGTTAATCTTACATTGAATACAATACCATGATAAATAACTTTTGCAAACTTCATTTACTTATTGAATTAGTTTACTTTTAGTTCGTTCCATATTCAAATTCGTTAAAGACAACACTTTAATTTTTAATTAAAAGCCTTGAAATACAAGCCTTGAAATTTTTCATTGAATCGTAGTGAAGAATAAAATGAATTGATTTATTGGTAAAAGTATATTTATTTATTTGTTATGCAGTATTATGATACCATATGATAAATGGATCAGTCTACTTCATTATTACTATAGGTTATTATTTACAACAAAAGTAATTTGGTATATAAATAAAACCAAATGCAACTCTTGCTGATTCCGTTTATCACTCTCTGTTAATTTCTTCTTACACGGACTAATTATGTTCGGAAAAAATATAAGTAAGGTTTCATATAGAATGTAGTTTGTTTTCTAAGAAGTATATATTAATAATTTATTCGTTTTTTTTAAATTCCATTAAAAAAAATCGCAACCTGTAAAGATAATTGATGCATATCAGTGTTGAAATTTGTATGTTGTTTGAAAAATGTTGACTATATCAAAAAGTAATAAGTGTAGTACGTTGAAATAATTCTTTTACCGTAATCATCGTCTTGCCAAACTTACTCACGCAATAACTCAATTAGATGAATGACTCATTTGGCACTAGAGAACTCTCTAGGCAAATATAACATTTTTCATGATCATGATGCATGCGATAGTCGAGTTTTTATTCATATCAAAATAATTTAATTATTTAAAAAAGCTATAATGAAGTTAACAAGCAAACCTATCTAAATCGATGTAGAACAAGACCGCTCTCTAAGGAATTTTAATTGGACACAATTGTTTTGCAACAAAATTTTATAAGAGCAAAAGCAAAATTAAATGCAGCGTTGAAACCATATATTATCCTGCATTTACCACATCTAATTATACTAAAACAGCATGTACTTTTAGTGATCTTGAACATTTGTAACTATAAAGAATGTTAAAATGAAAGTACAGAAATAAAATAATACCTTTTGGTACTACAGTGCACATTATCGGATTTAGAGTTCTATATGGTCATTCTTAGAGAAAGTCGGGTAAGGAGCTGGCTGTTCAGAATGCTGCAACTAACTTATATTACATCAGTATGATGATATAATCACAATTACTTTTCACAGCTCTGAGAATTTAACTTAAGAAAATCACTACCACAATCGGATGGGTAATTCATATAGAACACGAAAGATCATGTTGGGAACTTGGGGGGGGGAATCAAAATTGTTTCATGCTACTACGAAAATTATCAGTTTTAAGTGTGAATATAATTTAGGATAAAGCATAAGGCATATCAATTTTTTTAACTCTAAGCTGTTGAAGCCAAACATAAATGCCAGATTATTAAAATCATCGACTAGAATATTCATAATTATCTTTATTTTGGGAATATTTCATTATGGTTTTATAACTCAATGGCTATATTTGACCAAGCTGCGTGGCACACAGCGTCAAATAAGACTCAGTGTAAATGTTAAGATACTAAGATTATATTTTAGAAAATAATTTTTAAACTCCATAACACATCCTCCAAAATAAATTCTAAGGAAAGTATCCATAGAATTTATTTTGGAGGGATTCGTTACCATAAGTTGGACCAATAGAATTGTTACGAAGGACAATTCCAAGGAAAGGACCAATGTAATCGTTACATGGATTTTTGTTTATTAAAAGCATAGAGCAGTTTTACTAAGACCAAAACACAAATTTGACTCGTCGTAGCTGAAAGTGAAATTGATGAGGTTCCGCGTCCCCTATTAGGCCCGATGCACACATCCGGTATTCAACGTACGGCGCCGCTGCGAAAACGCAAGTGCGGTCTGAGATGCATTGGATCCAATTAAGTATTGCACACGTACCTTCGGCGCCGCTGCGGTGACGAACGTCGAACTTGCGTGCAGTTTGTAACACAGTTCTCCACGGTGCCGCAGGTCAGCGCACACGCTTCTCCGGCCTCAAATACCTTGTTTCCATAAATAAATGGAATGTAAATAGTAATTAATAAATGGATGTATCGCGTGAAAAAAATTCAATTTTGTTTCAAAATATATTTTTTTGTACACCAAGTAAGAGAAATAAACATGTTATCTTCGATAGATATCCATCGCAAATGGCGCGAAATGAGTACTTGCGTCATTCCACGGTTATTTGTGTATAGTTGGGCTTCCGCAACGCATTTGCGCCGCCGCACGTTGAAAAATTGGATGTGTGCATAGGGCCTTACTCACCTGAATACGGGCAATCACAATTATCGCCTTCTATTCAATTGTTCTATTACCCGGTCACTGTCTCTTAATATAATATAAACCCGGGTACCACAACACTTCAGTTCAATGCCAATGATAAAACCACTAGTACCATAATAATGTCACTTTTTTTTAATCAAAGTTAAATTTTTTTCAAGATATTTTTATCTTATTTATAGAAAGGGGATTTTACTATTCATCCGTATTGAGTACTTTTTTGAAGAACAAATTGACTATTAACCTTGTGAGGGGTTCAGATGCGTGATTCTCTTTTTCAACCTGCAGTCAGATCTGCGTTGCTTCGACCAAGTTTTGACCTTCTTGACTAATAGAACCCTTTTTTAATTATTCTATTCTAAAGAAATGAGTAATAAAGTTTTTCCAACATATTATATTCTAGAGAGAAAGTGAGAGTCATGTAGAATTTGTCTCGACAAATTTTATTACATAGAATGTGCTAATAGAATAGTTACAAAGGATTTTATTCCAAAAGATGACTAATAGTATAATTCCAAAGGAAGAATATATTCTAATGAAAGTATCAGAAGAACTTTTACAAGAGATTGTAGCCTTCAGAATGGGCCAATACAATCGTTTCAAAAGATTCAATTCCGATAAAAGGATCAATGAAATCTTTCCAAAGGATTCTACTATACAGAGTGGGGCCAATAGAATATTTCCAAAGGATTCTACTATACAGAGTGGGCCAGTAGAATTTTTCCAAATGTATATTTTAGTCTAAGGAAAGTATCCATGGAATTTCTTTTGGAGGGATTCGTTTCCACAGGTTGGGCCAATAGAATTGTTACAAATGACTATTCCAAGGAAAGGACCAATATAATAGTTACAAAGATATATTATACAATAAAGAAAGGATATAGTATGTAATTGAAAAGGTTGAAAGTATCCATTGAATCTTTGGCAAGATGTTTAGTCATTACGTTTGTTGTGGGGTATAAGCAACACTACACTTCTCGCAAATCTCACGACGCTCAGAGAGGTAAAGCTTAATTATTAAATAAGGATTAGAAAGAGCGTTATTCTAGACGTCCTTACTGTGGATCCAGAACGGGAAAACTGGAATTACACTTCAAGTGCGATAAAGGCCCTTTTCTTGAACTGGCACGAGGCAAAATCCAGAACACTGTTCTGCCATTGAGAAAACTGTCGGGGGGAAGGGAGAAGCCTTCGGAAATAGATAGATTGTGCGGGATTTAAAATGCCGGTTGGATTGAGTCTGGAGCATTGGCAAGCGTCCAAATCGACCCGATAAATGACAAGTGAAACATTTGTTACGACCAAATCCGGACAGCCGTGACAGTGGAGAAGGCATTTGTTTTAGGGTTCTACAAAATTTTCCCGCTCATTTTCAAAACATTAGAATCGTTCCTCGGGATGGGCGTGGCCTAATTGTTTGATCAATGGCCCGCTTAGTGGAATGGAACAACGCGGAGATAAATAAAAAGACGGACATAAATGTCAAATAGAGTCAGATGCTCGGTTTTCCCAGAGGAATGTTCGCCATTTTTTTTTAATCTTCTGCTTTTGTGGTGCAGATCTCTGGCTAGATTTATGGGGTTGGTCTAATTCATAGTCGAAAATTCCGCTTGAAGCTTGAGTGTGCAATGCAACATTTGGATGAGCTACACATCTATAAATCATTACATACATTTTAATAGCTGGACTAAAATTTCAAGTCTTAAAGTTTCACAGCGGTGCTTTTAAACCTTTGTGCCTTGGCAAGCTCCCCGTCAGATGTTATTACGTTCTCGATCATAATTTTGAGGTTTTTGCACTAATGAATCAAAGTGCTTTCCTGGGAATAATTATTACCTAAAGCAGCTAAAATTCATTCTGTAAAAAAAATCACATTTATCTTACTATTCAATTTATTTTCACACTTTGTGATACTAAAAGTAATTGTCCTTGATGTCTTTACAAATTATTAGAGGACAATAAAATGAAAGTGAGTATTGACGCTGTACGTGTGAACATCTAACGAAAATATACATCTAGAGTACTGCATGATAGCAAATAAAAAAAAACGTCACACACTGCTAACCCTTAAAAATATAACAACAAATAAGACAAGCGAAAAAAATACAGATCTTTAGAGCACATAGCAATACAAATTAAATTATCTAGTACCCAATTTGATTAAACTTTATGAACCCTACTATCAGCATCCTATTCTGTCACTATGGGATGAAATAAAAGCTGCTACACTGTTAGGTACGCTGATATTTTCGGATTGTGTTTGGGGAATGTCAGTCCATACAGCTTCAATACGTTTCCGAAGTTCATCTATATCAGCTGGTGGTGGTGGTGCCTAATGTGTTATTCGTCGTGGGATCATGAGATCAGAACTGTTGAGTAGGAGAGAAATCAGTTGCACGGTAGGGCAAGGATGGTGCGAAAGAATTTGTAACACACACACACACACACACACACACACATATATATATATATATATATATATATATATATATATATATATATATATATATATATATATGTGTGTATATATATGTGTGTGTCTGTGTGTCTGTGTGTGTGTGTGCATACCACATACTAATATAATGTGATCAAAAACAGTTGCAACGTGACTTAGACTATTTTTGTCTGGAAATGAACATTTATTACCTCATGTTTCCACGCAACAGAAGATACCTATCATTGATTCATCTTCTGGTTGATCAACGATTTAAACTGTAGCAATTTCACCATTTTTTACGCAACAATTTTTTTTTCCCAATGGCAGGCACATATAAATTAATCATTGGTCACTATAAGGCCGGAAGTGATGGAGCACACAGTGGGAGGACCATCATTGCCCCTAACAAAGGACATCGCAATTTGCATCCATGCCCTGAACCGCATATGAACCAGGAATCTTCCGATCCAGAGGCCATCACCTTAACCACTAGACATTGACGCAACAATAAAATAGTATTAAGACATCTACACGGTCATAAAATTTTATAGAGCCAGACCAGGTGATAGGCGGCCAGTTTTTGTCAATCAAGTCATATTTACCGCAGATGA
The DNA here is from genome assembly GCA_947359465.1 of Metellina segmentata. Classification (NCBI taxonomy): domain Eukaryota; kingdom Metazoa; phylum Arthropoda; class Arachnida; order Araneae; family Tetragnathidae; genus Metellina; species Metellina segmentata. Next base: position 92,927,658 of record OX375873.1, on the reverse strand, counting down.
ATCACGTGACTACTAATGGCCATATTGTTCACTAGTTTTGAACCTCATTTCAATCGAAATGCGATGTTGGTCCTTTTGAAGTTCCTTTTAATAGCTGATCAGTCTTCTTATATTTCATGTTTATGGTCCATCCAGGATTAGATGGACATTGAGTACTATATGTGGCATTGTGAGTTGATGTATAAAATCAGAGAGGCCCTGAAGATAAAGTTTCAGAACATACTCAAACACCTGATCGCCATTGAAACTTGGCAGATATACTCGCCGGGATCAATCTTGACTGATTTCAGAGAAACACGACGCGTACGTCTTTGTGTTGCAATTTGAAAGGTCAACAGTGTTTTTTCCTAAGCCTAGAGTACAGCAATCTTTTGTCTGACACAGGTTTGAAAATAATGTTTTAATTGAAAGTTTGACCGAGTTAAATTAAATAAAAAAATAAAGTTTAAAATAACTACCCGTTCAAAAAATGACAAATCCTCATTTTCTCGCTGCATAACAGCATTTTATATAATTGTTTGAAGCTGAATGCAACTAGAATATGAGATTTTATACGAAATTTTGCATACAAAGAGCATCCGTTCTTCAGAACTGGAAAAATGTAGTGTGATTCGAACTATCTCGTATGCAATTAATTGACTGATTTTGATAATTAAGTTATGCAAAATAGTATTCAAGCAGAAGCTAAATTTCTTGTGACATTGAACATTTGTTCTTAATTCGAATTAAGAATTCAAAAGAGCAAAAGTAATGACTATTCAAACAGGAATTATATTAAACTAGATCCTATATTTTACACATTACCTTAAAAAAAATTATAAATTACTTGAGAGAATATATTGAAAACCTGTTAATCATAATAACCAACTGCAATTCAAAAATTCTGGAAAACAGCTTATTTTCGTGACAAAGAAATTAAAGTTTTTCAAAGAATATTTATTTATTTCCTGTAGATACATTATGTGTACGTTTTCCCGTGTTTTTAAAGTAATTCTAAAACTTAAGTTTGTTTCATGAAATGAATCATATATTTAAGAGGGAAGAACCAGAGTTTACAAGAGTTTACGATAAATGAAGAGCAAAAAGAGAATAATGTACTTTTATACAAGACTACAGAAACAAAACATCATAGTGAAACTACTAAAAGTGCAAACAATATGTTTCTTTCAAAATGCGTCGTAGAATATGTTGGGATAAAGTAAAATAATAACTAAATATTTCCTCTTGAGTTAACCTATTTGAAAAAAAAGAAGATAATATTTTTTATTCTAAAAATGTTTTCGAAGATAAATGCATAATGCATAAAAGAAACTGAAGTAATGTAATTTGAGTATTAAGGCTGGCTGCCTTAAAAACATTTGGAATACGAGATATTATATTGAATGAAATGATTTTACACTCGCATACAAACATTTAAGCAGAAACATGCAGAATTTTTATATTTAGTTGTTTGTACACAAATTGAAAACCCATATTAGAGTTGTGTACTTACATTTTTATTTCATAATGTCTTACATTTTTCACTCATAACAAGTAAATTGAGTTTCCAAAGCATTTTTGTATATTGCTAGCAAAATGTATACAGAATGTTCAAACTTATATTTTATATCGAATTAATTTGTATACTGCATTTGTTCGCTCCAAAAATCGTTATGATAATATACTTCTAGATGTCTTATATCAATTTCTATATTTTGTTATCACGTCTGCACAGAACTAATTTCAATATTTTTTTGCCCGATTGAAAAAGCTAATATTGGACGTGTAGCATTAAGAGCACCGTATACCACACCGCCTGCGTTCAAACGTTGGAAATGTTTGAGCTTCTTTTGCTTAGCTTGTGTTTACTAAAAATATGTTATTACACAATAATGCAAATATTCCATAAACAGAGTTAATTAGTGAATATTTTAGAGTTGTCCTTCAAACATAAATCATAACACTTTACATTCACGCATGTTAACATACCTTGTCCAAGCTGCATTTCATCGCAATGGTATGAATTGTTGGCAAAAAAGTAGTCAAGCTTAAAATTTTTTTCTTTCTTATAATATTGCATACTGTATCTGATTATACAATTTTCTAATTATAAATATTACAGTTGATAAAAGGATATTAGTAACATTTATATTTGGTACCTCTTTCAGGACAGGACATTTTCAGTTTATCTCCTTCAATTGACATCACATTGTTACACTTATTAACAATGTTTTAAACTTTAAAAATATTTAATTTTCAGAAAATGAATTATTGCAATTTTGTAACGAAATGGTATACAATTTTATGCATGAATTATATTGTCAACCATAAATACTTCATTTGTATTCCAGATTACCTAGCAACCTCATAAAACAGTCCATAAATGTATCATTAAGAAAATATCCATATTATTCTCGTCTTCGAGTCGGCCATTCATGTTTCACATAGACATTATTAGTATCGTCTTTCTACTTGCATCGTACTATTATTGTCAACAACGTATTATAAATCTTATTTTAACATCTTTCACATTCTTATCTGAGGTTATTTGATACTTCATTCCTACCTTATCTAACCTGTTGAATCATCCTCCACGATAATCTTTTTTTTTATAATCTTTTTACGTTTCTCAATGAACTTTTACTTCATAAACTTTAAATTTTATTTCACTAACTTCCTCATTTTGATTTATAAAACTAAGATAAATCCATGATATACCGAGATGGCATTATCTATTGTGGTTTATTAAACTTCTATAAAGTGCTGATAAGCCGATATGGTGATTCCCCATCTTGGTTAAAATGTGTTTTTGGATCAAAGTTCTGTTTTGTGCATTGAAATTGCGTACTTTTATCACCTTTTTCATGCTCGTCAGGTTATTAGTTTATGTTTATTAATAAAATTTTTGTTGAATTTTATTACTTGCGTTTGGTGCAGATTAACCACTTTAAGATCATTTTCATAAAACCCAAATAAACCTACCAACCATATTAAATCTTTATGTTTATGTTTTTCAGATCCACAATGTAGTTTCTAATAAATAAACACATATTTACCATTTTGTGTAATAAAGGTTAGTCAATGGAATAGAGCATATGAAATGTGGCTTTTTAATACATGCTTTAGAATAAATTGCTTTGCTGTTTCCCCTAATTACCCAATTATGTGTATGAAAATATCAGTGAAGAAAACAAATAGCAAATTTAAATTTCAATGCTGTATTACTGTGCAAATTAAACGACTAGTGTGCTTAAGAGTAGATAAAATTATTGTTATGGTTGTGTTACGAAACGTTACCTACACACTTTAAATAAATTATTGAAGTGTAATAATTCCCGAAATATATGTTTGCATAACAATTTTCTTTCAGTTATTCAGTTAGATTATAATAAACTGTAAAGCAAATATAACAGTATCATAGCTAACTTAGTCTATTTCGAACAACATGCAATAGAAAGTAAACACTTTGGTTTAAAGTTTCGGTGCACGTATATTTGCTTATTAGTAACAAATAGAGCATATTATTACATTGTATTTTTATTAGCCTGTGTTATTAATCATAAGCATCCTAAACAACAACACTGATTAATATTTAGAAATTCTTGCGAAATAATAAATTGAGAATGCAACATTCCTTGCTCGTGTATTAAGTTTCACCAAACTATACATTGGTAAATTCATATAGTCAAATATACATTGGCTATGAGACCGATGCATAATATGTAAGGTGCTTTCTGAACCAATACCATAGTCCATTATATATGATTTAAATTGCGATTATCTTGTACTATATTATAAACTCTAATGTATAATCAGTTTCACTACAGATATGAACTGTATCTAAATGTGTGTAAATATCTTAATAACCCCAATATTGTACGGAATATTAGTTACAAAACAATCTCTTTCGCTTCATATTAAAGTGGTTGCTTGACTATTGGAGTTCTATGACACATGATACAACATAGGATCAACAATTAAAACATGAAGATAATAGTTTTGGAATAGTTTCCATTGATCTTATAGTTTTGGAAACCTAATATGTTTTTACGCTACTATACTTTTTTTAAGCAACGATATCTTTCAAGTTGAGCTAACACAAACAACATGAATATTGTCATAGTATTTGCTCTAAATTATAAAATATCTTATATTAATACAGATATTCGGAATCTTAGATATTTATTAGAAACACTAGTCAGTTTATTGAGACTCACTCCTGGACTATACAAAACTTAAATAGTTTAACCATCCTGAGGTTTTTCTCGACATGGAAACTCAGTATTAACAAAGATTACCAGATAATTTCGACGATATATCTCGTCATTAGAGGAAAACACGTTCACGATCATCGGAACAAAACTGACCACATTTCCCCGTCATCTAAAACTTGACAGCATCTTGTTAACGAGATATCTCGTCACTAGTAACATTAATATGATCATAGGGACGAGATATCTCGTCTAAACCACATGACAGGTTAATATCTATGTATTTCCATATGTAACGAGAGTCATCCTTTGTATTAACATTAATATATTATGGAGTGCAAATAGACAAATTAACATAATAAATGATGAAGACATTCTGATTTCTGGCACTGCTAATATTTGACCCCAAACAAAAATAACTAAATTTAAGACCTCATAAAAAGAATAAGCAAAAATATAAACAACATTCATTCTCACTTAATTGTATGGAAATTTGAAATTCCAAATATATTACTAAAAGCAGGTTTACATGATTTTCTCATTCACATTTAAAACGATAACAGCCCGTGATGTTCAGTCCTGCATTAAATCCTACTCTCTCTCTATTTTGTCAAAATACAAGTTAGCTACAATGGTTTGTTCCCCAGATTAACATTTTCGCTTTTTATGCCATGGTTTTGCTGTCTAACCTTTGTGGTAATTATCTCAACTAGTAAAAACATGACTGATACGTTTTCATTTTGAAGTTTTTCTAACTTCTAAAACAGTTTATGGTGGGAAAGATTTCAGTTGGGAAGCGACGCGTGAAATGTGTAAGTTGGAGTAATTTTATCTTCACTTTTCAATTTAATAGCAGAGCTGTCTAAAACTACTTTAAAGCAGTAAATATTTTTTAAGGAGAAGACAAGAAACATACATTTCTAAAGTTACTTCTGGAAAAGTTTAAATTCTCTTTGATTTAATTCACTTTACTTGATATTTCAGACGGCAGAAAAATAAAGTACTCGAAACTAAAGAAAGGGTGGAGAAGTAAAATTGTTCTACAGAACTTTAAGTTGTTTCTGCTTTTTGCAAACAAGAAAATCTCCCTTGATTTGCATTTAAAATATAAATGGGAAGGGGAAAATTTTATTAAAACTGAATACTTGTATGTTGAAGTAGATCCATCTTCTTGAAAATTTTAACCGACAGGTACTTACGAACTTTCTCCCATCGCATTAAAAACATTTTAGTGAAATTATTTATGAAATTCTCTCCTATATTGGAATTCTACTGGAAGTAAAACCTCTCTAGAAGGAAACCATCGTTTAAATAATTTTTGAGTTAGGAACGAAAGAAAGATATACTTCATATGAAAAGATGTGCTCAATCACTCCTAACAGTTTGCTTGTTGAAACTATTCCCACTTGAACGGAAAGCGCATATTCAGAAAGAGAGCGAAATTTTTGCATAGAGCTCCAGGAGAAAGAATTCCCTTTCAAATAATATAAAACCATTCTATATCGAAGAACAAAACTTCTTACAAACAAGAATATCTTTACAAAAAATGTGTAAGTTTCTATTTTTTTCTTATTTTGTATTTTGTGCAAAAATTTAAAGCATTTTTTAAATATTTAATTTGGTGATGTTATCTAATTTTGGGTGTATCTTACTTTTAATCTCTTTTGATTGTCATGAAATTTCTGAGTAATGTAGTGTTGCTTTTATTCCATACAATGACTGAATAACAATATCGATTGGTTGAAAGAAGTGTACGAAAGTTCAATTGGTGAAGAAGTTAAATATTGCTTAGTAGTCACATGCAGATTGTTTGCAGAGCGGATATATATGAATGAATAACACAGTGATTTAATTTATTTTGTGATAAGAATTAAGTCGCTGTGATATTTAGAGATATGTCTAGGATATCTGTATGGACAGCAATGTCAAAAACATGAATGGTCTATGAAAATTAAGTATTTTGCACTATGTTTTCGAAATGACGGAAAAATCTGTAATACTGTGATGGACACAGCTGAAATAGTAGAAGAATCATTAGTATAAAATTACCCAGGATATTTTGAAGTGTCCCTTCAGAATAAAATGTAAAATGTACTAAAATTATTATTATTTTCTTGACGAATATATTATTTATGACTTATGCATGTGCTCTTAATAAATTTCAATTTTATGTATTCTTTGGAAGAAATAATGGATTACCAAATACAAAAAAAAAACACGTAAATTATGGTAACGTAAATTATTTTATATATAGATAAATATTTTTGCATATGTAGCATAAATATGTTTGTATATGTAGCATAAATATGTTTGTATATGTAGCATAAATATGTTTGCATATGTAGCATGTTGAGACGTAACAAAGTGTTTGGGATAAAACTTAAACCTGCTATTAAAATTTCCTTTAAAAATACGTTTTTTTAATACAAAAATAAGGTTTCCGTTTTTTATCTCTTTCGTATCAGTAAAAATGTACTTCTTAAGTGTGGTATCATTTGTGGCATCTATATCTGAATATCCGACAATATAAGAGATTTTAACAACAGAAGAATATAGATATTGTAGAAAACCGGAAATAAAATTACTAGAGAATAGTTACAGAATCAAATTTTTACAAACACAAATTAGTTATTCTTACGCACTTAATTAGAAAAACAGAGCGTTAGCTGCTCTTCTCCTGAAGATAAAATAAAACTACTTTCATTGACATAAATTAGATTTGCTACTTGTTGAGATGAACCTTCGACTAAAAACAATCGTACAACATTTTTGACCAAAAACAAAGGTTGTAGAAAATACCTTATCTTCCTCCACTCCTTGTGACACATACAACCTTGTTTGAAAAATTCCGTAACCAAAAAAGTTTGTACTTACCACAAGCTGAGTAGCAAAAAAATAGGTACATGCCACAACCTCAGTGTTTGGTTTGAAGTAAAATCCAAGCAGCAAAAAATTCTTCGAAAAGCTTTTCGACAAACATGATAACCTAATTAATAAATTACTTTCCTAGAGACATTATACGAAAACTTTTTTTCATCCAAGTGGTACCCTAGAAAAGCATTTCCTTAATTATTCCGCTGGGTGAAAAACTAAACATTTCATTTGCCTTGATCCCTAATAATAGGTGCGTAATTATAAAAGGATTTTGCTAAGCACTTCTTTCTCTATTGTGAATATTTCACTTTAGTGTTTAGTTGTAAAAATAAAGATAAAACATTACCCAATATCACCATTACAAGGCTAGGAAACCCAACAAATGTTTATTTTCAAGTACGGTATGGTGTAGTGGTTGTCTTCCCCTTTTAATTTTTGGACGCCAAGTTGATTATAGTTGCCGACTTATAGAGAATTGGTTACATGTTCAAATGTTAATGTTTCTAACTATGAACAATAAAAGAGACGTGATTATGAATAGATTAAATGCTCAAACGAAAAATTGCTGGTACTACAGGAACCATTTTTTTTTGTCAGTTTCATGTAAAACGAAATCGTCGAAACACAGGATAGGTCTTGGACTTAATCATAATAGTTATACCTCTATACATTTATTTGCCACGCTCTTAGCGGTCATATCTTCCTGGCATCCAGCAGGTCCGGGTTCAAACCCTGGTTTGTATTTAGCCGGAGATAATTTATTTTTAAATTGTCTCCAGCTTTCTAATGTAATCTGACCGCTTATGGATGTTCAGGATAATTGCACATTCCCGTATAGTTACGCATCCAAGTGGTTTCGATGAGTTTATCACCAATATTGTTAATGACGATATATCTCATCATCAAGATGTTGCTGACATTTTACTGATAACGGGATCAAGACCAAGTCTATTTTTTTATAATAACGAGATATCTCGTCTACCAAAGTCTGGTCAGTTTAGTTAATTACGAAATACCTTGTCCAGGCAACCAATAAGAGGATTTATCACTTTGAGTATTGCCAATCACCATGACAATGCCTTTTCGTGTTTGTGTGCGTGTATTTAAATCAGAACCCTTATCTGGAATAATGACTATAGTTTTAATAATGTCACTCAGTGGGTCTCGGGGTCAAATACCGGTTTGTAAGCATATGGATGTTGGTGATTGTCCTGGTTAGGAGTAACAGCGGCTCAACCACTGTCTGCTCTCTCAAAAATAAAGATCAAGTCCCCTTGAAGAGCCAAATGCCGAAGAGGTCATAGGTCGGACATTACAAAATCTATTCATTTAATTTTATTAAAAAATGGAAAGTATCAGGTAATTACAGAACAGCTTACATAAAACAGACCATAAATACTTAAGAATAATTTAGGTTTTATTTAGTGTAGTCAAATATACTCATTACTATCGAATGTTAATAATAAATAATTGTCAGTTATGATTAACCAAATTCTAATGAAATGAAATACTAAATGAACAATGAAACACCCTTAGTCCTGAAACATGTTTTATCTTTAATCAAAGTAAATACATTTTCTACTTGAAATACTTTTTTACTGTCTAACTATTTACAACTTTGGCTTATGTCACTACAATAAGCAAACTGGCTGTTATTTGTGAAGGAATACATAACGTATAAGTCACCCTTGCTTTTAAACAGGAACTATCATCAGTATACATGTTCTTAAAAAACAGTAAATTTGGACACATAAATGATTAAATGCATGTAGATTATTGCAAGAATTCGTATGTCGCATAAAAACCCGTAAATGCTTCGATTATGTTATTGAGGTGAGAACAATTTAATAAGAAATTATTTCCGTCCAAATACAAACCGGGTATTGAATAGAGACATACCAGCAAATTTATAAAATTAGCCCTTTTGGTTAAAATATCACAATGTATTTTACCTATTCAATAACTTTCAATCGAAACAGAATCACCTCAGCAATCCCTTATGATCCCAATGACCACAATTTCGTTTTCATGAACTCCCAAATCCTCTCAAAAGCCACGATTCTCGTAAAGCGTTATAAATCGTCTCCAGCTATCCCGGTCATTCGTATTTACACCAAATAAATATCGGTCGATCTGTGAAATTTCAGCCTTCTATAGTGGAGTAACTCATCGTTGGAGAAGAAATTGCATGGAATGTCTTCTATGTAAACACAGATCAAATGTCTGCAACAAGGTCATTATTTACACTTTAAATATACACATACATGTGTAATAGAATGACACTCTATAATGTATATAAATTTAAATGATGAAAGGTATGAACTAACATTCACCAGAAATCCACTTGGAGATCCTCTAACGATCAGATTATACGAGCATGATGTTGATCATTTCGAAAGAATTTCTTTCCGTATAAAGACAAATCTCTAAAATGAGCCCTCATAATGTCAATGAAAATGTTCCAAGATATTTTACTAGTTCAATTCTTACTGCCAACTATATCAATCCGATCCGAATCACCACATATGATCGCAGTGACCACAATTTCGTTTTCATGAACTCCCAAATCCCCTCATAAGCCACGATTCTCGTAAACTGTTATAAATCGTCTCCAGTTACCCCAGTCATTCGCATAAAAAATTACACCAAATACATATCGGCCGATCTGTGAAATTTTAGCCATCTATAATGGAGTAAACTCTCGCTACAAATGGGATTGCATGGAATGTCTCCCATAGAATCACAGATCACATTTCTGTTCCGCGCCTCCAATTCGCATCTAGATACCGTGTAATATTTTATTTTCAATGGGGGCTCAACTACATTTTTGTTTTTGGCGTTCAGAGGCACCATTGAAACCGAGACGTTGCAATCGATTTAGGTGGAAGACGTATTGCTCGAGTCTGGTTACTGGTCGGGAGCGACTGTACTTAGACACACATCGTGGAAGAAAGATGAAATCGTTTTGCATAATGTGATTCCTCTCCTTTTTGAAATACAAAGAAAAGTGGCAGACTGGGCTGCCGAGTGCGGCCAGTTAAATATTTCACGCTGTGATTTAAAATTCAGGACGGCGGTAGACTGGCTCTATTTTTCACGCCACTCAGTTGGTAAAATTGCTTGTCAACTTGCCTGCCGGAGGAACTTCGAGTTTTTTAATCGTAAATATTAGATGGTGAATCTCTGTGTAAACTGGAGAGTGGAGACTTATATAAACCAAACTTTTTGATTTTTATTTACCAAGGGGATGGGATAATGGTTTGCGATTGGAGTTATGAACCTCACAAGAAGGATTTTCATAAAATTTCCTTTTTTTAAGATCAGTTGGCAACTTAGCTTTTAGATGAAATTATTCGTGTTTGTAAAATAACAAACCTCCAATATGCCAATATGCATGCATTCTGAGAATAGTTTTTTTGTAATTTTAAAACGATTTTGGATACAACAAAGGATATTTGAAAAAATATACAAAACAATTAACGCCATGAAACTAAAACAATCATATAATTTATTGAAGACTAAATTTAAGACTCTTTTGAATAGAAATTTTACTGTTCGTTTATATTATCGTATAATAATTATAAAGTCTAGAGAACTCGTAGAGAATCTCTTCCCCTGTCTGAATTTAAGCAAAAGACCATCAAGTGATGAAAAAGGTACGCTTTTGTTCTATTATTTAAGACCTCATCTGGAATAAATCCAATATTTCGAAGAAAGAACACGCTGTTTTTAAATATATCTACATCTTTTTAAACTAGATGCTAAAAAATTCAAGTCTGGAAAAGTAAAAACGATGTTCTTACTGCATTTTTCCAATGCTTGTGTTCTGAACGATGAGCATAGAATTTCAGACAAAAATTCGTATTACTCTGATCCTTCAACCCCTCCTTTTCCCTTTTCGCGTTGTTCTTTTTTTCCTAACGTTGTCTTACGTTTGGTGCAGCTTGGTCAAATACGGCCCTTTTAATTATTACTATCACTTTTTCAACCTACATTAACTAGTTAAACTCGTGTAATGTTAGGTAGTTCAGCTAATGATGTTTCATGTTCTCCAAACCATAATTATTCCATGCATGATAATTTTAACACTAGTATAGTGTATTTATTTTTCTCCAATACCATACATTTATAATTTTAATAATTAATTACATTAAAAAAGTATTAATGTCAGAAAAGTAAATATTCCCATGAAGCTGTTATGTTATTTGAGATTCTACAAAAATAGGCCTTTCTGGGAAAGCTTATTGCCCCTTGACTTATTCCATTTTGCATTTCTAAGTGAATAAACACCGGATTAAGTACATACGTCTTTCTACATTACCAAAACATCTGAAGCTCTCAATATTGTACTTTTAGTACATATTACGTTCCCTCAAATGTAGTCAAAATAATTTAAATACATGAAACTTGTTCTGTAAAAGAACTATTACCTTAATTAGAAGTTGCTATCTGTTTTTGAACCTAATGCAATAACCTATAGAATAGACATTAAACTATTGAATTATACTGAACAAAATTTATATGAATTGATGCAAGGACAAATGCTTGACTATTCTTCAAAATTTATTTTCCTAAACCATTTTCAATTCATCTCATGTTTTGTGTGGTGGTTCTATTTCATTATTAAAATAAACATTGAGGCATCTCATCTTCTCTTTGAGGTCTCTGATAGAGTCCTATTAAAGAGTTTTTAAGCCTCGCAGCCTAAACCATAAGTTGCCCCTTGGAATTAGATGACAATATAGTAATCATCTATTCAATGTAAGGAATTCTATATAGATACAAGTGGTTTTATTAGAACACGTTTTCGTGGTGATTCGGTGTCGATTCTGCAACGTGTAGAACTACGTAAAACGATACGAACTTTGTAAAATCCTTCCCATTGGAGAGAATAGATCACAATTTATGTGGGAATCTAAATCTCCTATTTCTGTAAACAATTTTTTCATTTTTAATTAAACTTTGTCATTTAATGAACTTCAATCATATAGTACGTGAATATTACGTAAACCAACATTGTTACAAAATCTAAATCTTATTGATAAATTATTAAAATGTAAAAGTAAGTCTTCAATACTTAAATATAATCTTTATTGATTAGCAAATTACATATTTCTACTCAACAAAGAAATTGACCATTGTAAAATTCGATTTTGAATATTAAAAAATTCCTAAAGATTAGACTTTGATTGAATCGTATGAATTCATCAAAGCGCAGTTAATGTAACTGGAAAAAATGTAGATATATGTACTTTCACACACATAGACCAGGTTTTACAAAAAAAATTATCATTGAACGCAAAACAAACGTATAAGAAAGAAATCGTGGATAAATGAGATTACAAGATTTCCGTGACTTGAAAATGCCACTCAGGCAGTTCGCAGATGGAATTTGGTTCCTATTTTTAATCTTGAGGTACCTTCCAGTTCCGTTTGGCTACTTTAATACACAAGATTATTGTTTTTTGTGTTTCAAGAATCAAATAAGATAGCAATTTCGTTGGCTTTAAGTGAAACACACTAAGTCAATATTTTTAAGATATGAGTTTTTAACTTTTCTAGACCACAATGTGTTGACCTTAAAGTCTGTTGAAGTGTGTGTGTAAACTGAATCATTTTTTTCTTTATACTATCTATATATATATAATTATCTTACGTGGCACGCAAAAAAGACGTTATTTGTAATCGCGGTTTGGCAACACTGTACGATTGTTTGTTTATCGCGAAGTCTCGCGCATCGATTGAATTTATAGCGTCATCGGATAAAATTTTATTGAAAAAAAAAGGAAATTTTAATGAGCTGTTGCGGTTAGTTTATAATAGAAATCAAAGAAAGCGGAGGATCTTTTCAGGGCCATTTAAAAAACGGTCCTTTTCAGGGCCAACAATTGAAGTTCAACAAGACGCTTGCACTACAACTTTCGGCAACCAACTCAATGAAAAAGTGTGGGTCGTTTGAGTGCTGGGAAAATGTACACACAAACAACATGCTGGGTATTCAATTTCCAAAGCAACGCTCACATTTCGAGTCAAAATTTGCACAAAGTTTTCATTTGAATTCTGATTTTAGAGATACTGTATATATTTTTTCTGTAATACAGCAAATTTAGATTTGAAAAACATTTTTTTGGAAACATATTTTGTAAACAATCCCTTCTGCTAGGACATATGTCTTCATTGAGGCGAGCGAAGCGAGCATAGGTTCGCGCAGCGAACCAATGAAGATTGCGAAGCAATCCTCCGGGGGTTGGCGAGCAGGGGGCAGGCCCCCTAGTAAATATTATATTTCTTCTTGACAACCAGTCAATAAAATTTTTCCCTTTACTTTTGTCAGAACAAGTACTTTTCAAATTACTGTATTTCAGTTGTATCCCGATAATGTAAAATTGTCATTCGTGATAACCTAATAATCCACTATTGCTTTGCACAAAAGTTTTCAATTTACTACTAAATATCTAGAAATTCTTCCATAACTTCGAAGTCCTGAACTTTTTCCCACGTTTTTTTATCCGCACTATATCATATCAGTTCACAATAATCCCGATGGTATCTATACACAATAAATCTCACTCTGTAATGTAATTTGAAATAGCGCGAGTACAATCAGTTTTAATACCTCACTTATCTCCATTCTTAGCCCCAAAAAAAATCGGCTGCCATCTTAATTGCTATGTTTTTTATCTCCAAACCTTAAAACGACCCATTCTCAAGCAAACGAAAACTTTCCACCGTAGTTGTGTGTTGTTCCTCCCCAACGACCTACCCCGGGGGGTTTGGTAGCGACGAAAACATTCCAAGTGAGAGATTGCTGCCCCACCCTTACTCATTATGTCATTCACCTCTTTGACCGCGGAGGTATCATAAGTATTAAACTGAGCAATGCTCTGCACATTGTTGTTTCACACAATCACTGAAACATGCTGCCACGAAGGTAGCTTTTGATTCATCAGATAATTTGCCTGTCGGTCGTAATTGATGCCGAGAATATCGTGTTCATCAGTGGAGGGAACAACTGTTCGGCCTTCTTTACTTTACCGACGATCCGGGCAATCCGTTTCTTGCGTGGTTATCGAAATCTAGAATCTCAGACGTTAATTGAAAATGGTTCTTTCAGCAAGTCTCTCATATTGCTCACACAGAAAGAAAGATGGGTATCTTTAATGCAGGTTTAGTGGCCCGAAATAGAAATGTATTTGTAACCAAAAAAAAAGCTCAAAAACTATCAAAACTTTTATGAAAGCGTTCAATCTTTCATTTTTATGGTATCTTAAGGATTAAATATGTACTTTGAATACTCGGGCATTAATTGAAAATGTTTTTTCAATAAGTTTCTCATAGAGTTCTAACAGAAAAAAGATATTTAATGCAACATTTCGCTGTTTTTTAGTTGCCCGAAACAGAAACGATTTTGCAATAGAGAGAAAGAGCTTAGAAAAACCCAACTTTCAATTAAAGAGTTCAAGTTTTTCATTTTTATGGGTAAAATTAAGAAATACATCTGTACCTTGAGTCGATAAAGTACAATGTCTGGATTCATATAATTGTGCGTTATGTTCACCAATAACTTCAAGGTAATGAATTTTATCTCAACAAAAGAGGATTAATGCCCTCCTGTAAATACATTCTGAAAGAATGAAAACATTGTAAAACATTTTTTATGCGCGTATTAAAAATATAAAAAATAGTAAACGTTTAAAAACCAACTGTTAATGCAGCGATTAACACACTTTTAGTTGCCCGAGGGAGAAATGTACTTAAAACAAAAAGAAAGAGCACTGAAGTTGTCCCAACTTTTATCAAAGTATTCAAGTCTTTTTTATGGGAAATCTTAAGGAATAAATTTGCAACTACGAGTACCAGATTGTCTAGATTATAGTCGATTTGGAGCTATATTTGCCAATCACGCCAAGGTAATGAACGTTATACTAGAAAAAGAGGACAAATGTCCTTCTGCCAGTACATTCAGAAAGAATTTAAACCTAAGAAAGTACTTTTTGTAAACTATTAAAACTTGATCAAAAAGTAAAAATTACAAAATCAGCTGCTAGCGAAATTTGAAAAATGAGCATCAGCCCCTTTTCTTTCTTTTTTCACAAAAGTATGATCTGGTTATATCAAGGTGGCTTTAATAAGGTACTAATTATAAAGGGGCCATTTTAATAAGTTGTTACATTTTATCTGGCGACGACGGGAAATGGGTATTGTTTGCTTGCCTTTTCAATCATAACTTGAAATTGGTGCTATTTTAAAGATATATAGCACTCATGTGTAAGCTTGAAAAATTTCCAACATAGATATATTATTCTTAGAGTTGTTATTTTGAAAGTTTCTAAGTTGATACTTAGAGTATATATATTTTCTAATCTTGGAACCAGCTACAAAAATAACACAGATATGAATGTACCAATACATGTTCTTTGCTTTTATTTTTGAACCTTTCAGGTTCCGATGTTTCTATTCTTGCGCTAGGAGCACTTTGGAACTGTTTTATCAATAAAATTTCAAATACCAAACAGTTCCACTGAAGAAATATAGCAAAAGTGACGATATTAAAAGAAACGATAGATAAACTGATACTTTCGTGTATACACATAAAATATTTTATTGTAAACATGCTATGATATGATGGTATCAGTACTTGTAAAACGATGGCATCTTAGATTGCCTAGAAGCGTTTTGAGAACATATTTATAACTTACTGTTCCCTCAAAGAGTTCCAAAGTAAAAACATAATTTTAATAGAAATTGAACATGTTGGTGGAAATAAGAATAGTCAGTTAATTTTCTTATGAAAACATCATTTTTAAATGCTCTTTTTATCAGCAATGTTCTTGAAAACGTATACCTACGGTATCCTAACTGACTCATACTAACACACACTCCCGTACCTAGTATATATATATATATATATATATATATATATATATATACCACAAGCAAAAGGGAAAATTTTCGCGTTTTTTCTTAGTTTCTTAGGATAATCAAGTCCTGATGATTTTCAATGAATCTCACCAGGTTAATAATTTTAACCATTGAACCCCTGATACATGCAATATTCCTGAGCCATGCGATTTTAAGGTGGTCGGCAGGCGTTCTCAAATGCCATGAGACCGTAAGGGGGCAAACTGTGATGTAATGTAAAGGTATGCCAATTTTACCACAGTAGCAGTTTTCAGACTTGATTTTCTTAAACCTCGTTAGATAGGATGGGAATGAACCATAGCCTGTAAAGAAGAGTGTCTTAGTGCTCTTGTGGTACTACCCTCAAAACTATAATAAATTTACTTTGTTTTATTTTTTACGTGGCAATTATTTTTACAAACGCATGTGAAGTTTGTAGATTGCTCTAATACTAAAATCTTAGAGCAATCTACGAATTGTACAAAAACGAAATTACTCCGTTAAACTTCTTTACACGAGGCCTCTAAGTAGAAATTTTACAATAAGTAAAACAAGAACCCATTTTCAGTTAGAGCGTTAATAATGTATTAATTTTTAAAAGCAGAAAGCTTCGAAGCTTAAAGAAAGTTGATGCACATACTGAGCGATTATTCAAAGATGCGTAGCGAAAAGGAAAATACTGATTGTTGCATAAAAATAAAAAATAAGTTAATTAAGAATATATAAACGAGAAAATTTTATTGAAATGCTTCGTCGGATGCAGCCTAGAAAATCGGACATGAAATCAATTAAAACTGGAGCGCTGATTTATAATTCGGGCATTTTTTGTTCACAACATTTTCGCTTTTGAACACGTCACTCAAAAACAGAACACGATCAATAGCTCGAAAACAAATCTTAATTTCATAAAGTTTTTTTTCCGTTCCCCAAATCCAATTTTTTTTCACTACCTCATCCAACACGATTTTTTCCTTCCCTCGCAAATGCTGCTCTTACTGAGCAAATTAAGTATTTCGCCATGTTATTCCTTTCATTACAGATAAGTCGTGAAAAAGGAAGAAAGAAAAGGAGGAAAAAGTCTTAAAAAATTACCCAGATTATTATTTTTATTTTTCCGCCCAGAAAGGCATGGGGAATTAACCATTTCATTAATTTCCTACCCGAAGGTTCAATTTTTATTTTCACACCCTTGGCACAGACCAAATGCTTCATAATGTGGGTGTTTTTTTATATTTAATCGCGTGCACGTAGAATCAACAGAGGCGGATTTTACACTTCAGTTATCACAAACGCCGAACTTTTTTTTCTCCCTCTTCCCTCTTTTTTTCTTTCCGAAAATAAAAATCAGAATAGCAAAGAATAAGAGCTAGAGCATATACGGAGCAGAGAAGAAAAAAAAATCAATGTATTTGGGGAGAAAGTTCATGCAAAACGGGAAGAAAAATTGTACGTGGGAAGAAACGAAAGTCATCAGTTCTAAACTCATTACTTCTCTTTTTTCTTCTTCCAGTCCCGTTTTAATTTTTAGGGTGTCCATTAGCTTACGTTCGGTCGTCATCTCTAAGCATATATTCAGCATTCTTTCCAAGAGACGAGTCGAGATTTTTTTAATATGCTCCAACCTCCGCATGAATATGGATGAAACGGCATTTTTATTTCTGAGCTATCACTGGCTGGTTCACACCGTTCATCATTCCATCATTAATGCATGCTAATTTTTTCTGATTGGAGTTCGCACTACTACACTGGATGTAAAAAACTACACCCGAACAGGAAGTTTTTCGCTATTATTAGCTTTTTTCCGCCCGGATTTCGGGCATTTTTACTGCAGAAATATTCGTACATCTTATGAATCTGTGATATTCGCTTTCTCTCTTTTTTTTCTTTGTAACGCAATGCATTATATTTGACTTCCGAAAGTTAATTCATCCGTACTATTTATTCAAAAAGTCTCTGGTGGAGTGTAAAATTCACGCTCAACAATTCGCCTCTACAAGACGTATGGGTCTGTGAATAGCAGAAATTATCCGCTTGAGAGCATTTAAGCTTTGCTCAAAAGCAAAATTCTTCGTAGTAACAAATGTATAAACGATGTAAGGCCAATAGAAAATAAAAGGCAAGGAATGAATAATTTTTTTATAGAAAAAGAATGTATCGTGAAATAATTGACTGAAGAACACGATATTAGTTTAATTCAGTTATATAAACACCACACTATGTTACGACACTACATCAACTAATTATTGAATAGTTAGGCTAGATATGTACTCGGGGACTAGATCGATATTAAAAAAATGTTCATATATGCCCCACCAGTGACCGAGTGTATAAGGATGTCGCCTTCAACCCTACAAGAGATATCTCGTCCATCAAGCACTGACCAAATTTGACTAATGGCGAGGTGTCTCGTCCTCAAGACATTGTAAATATTTTGATGCTGACAAGATTGAGATCTGGTCAGTATTGACTAGTGACGAGATACCTCGTCATGACAACCATGAAGATGGTTAAGTACTGGGAGATAAAAGCGGTCTGTTACGGGCTTAAATCTCATGTGCCGAAGACGAGTTGCCTCCTTGAAGTTTCGTGTTGTCTTCAAGAAGATACGTCAATGCCTGTCAACTTCCCCGAAGTCCTCCAGGAAGGTATGTCACCCACAGTTTCTCGGAGGGCGGCATGTGCAGTACCTTCCATGATGCCCCAAACAACTCTTGTTCATAGTGCTTAAATGATCATACAATCCATCAGCTGGCCTTAGAAAAAGTGCTTTGCTGTAAAAATTTATTCTTAAATATGTACAATCTTATGCTTAACGTTTTGACTGCGGCTATACATATAACTGGCTTGATTCTTTCTTCACGCGATTATTACAAGGCGCGATTCTTTCTTCACGCGATTATTACGAGGCGCGATTCTTATAACTTTCAAGGTACAACTGCTGGCGCGAACAAGGTGCAACTGCTGAAATGGTCGTAGTCTAAGGGTTAAGTACTTGGGTATCTTAAGATTCTTAACTGTCACGACTACCCATGGTGTATTTCTATCAGTATTGTTTGTTACGTCTAAATGAATTTATGTTATGGCTAGTGTATTTAGGCATAGAAAGAGCTTTGAAACGAAGAACATATTCAATTCGATTACATTTACAGTATTTACGTAGGGAGCAAACGCAAGGCAGATATCGAGGTTGTATGAAAATTAAGTTAAAATTGTTCCAGACCCGCTTTTCAATCGAAGCATTCCAGCCCTTCGTCCGTTCACTACCAAAACACCAACGAATCTCTATCCATGGTGAGGGGTCAGGAATGAAGATAGGTTCCTCCTGTTCTTCATTAACGAAAGGGGATAGTTACGAAAAAAGGGGACTGCTGGACACCCCTTAGTTCCAGCCGGTAGTAAATTCTTCAGACCCTTCAACTCAGGAGGATTTATACATCGTCAATCAGTTCACTTTACGGAATAGCGTGTCTTTGCTGAACTGGCTCCGAGTACAACCAGTTGTGTAGACGATTCTATTTAGGACCGTAGGTAGGTCGGTAGATATTAAACTCGTGAAAAGTGAATTGATTCTACAATTTGATTACTTTCGTAACATGTTAAGCGACATGAATATGAGTATAATAGGCTTCGTGAGTGGTGGTGCTTTAAAAATTTGCAAATACTTTATCGCGTTTCTCTTTTTCTTTTGTTTTGTTTTAAGGTCATTTTTATAATTGCTACGGACAAAATGCTAAACAAAACGCGCTGAGTCATATCAGTTTACTGTCGTTCCCCTCGTGATGGCAATAGAATAACATTTCAAATTAATTCATTCAATAAATCTGCTTCAAAATCATTGAAGACACGAAAAAAGTCTTCCAGACAAGAAAATAAGTAATAACAGTTGACTCTGACTGTGTTGAAATAAGTTACAAAATAATCGAACTGAAGAATCGATTCACAAAATCATTGAAGACACGACAAAAGACGACCAGACAAGTAAATAAATACTAATAGTTGACTCTGACTGTGTTGAAACAAGTTACGAAAGAATCAAACTGAATAATCGATTCACAAAATCATTGAAGACACTTAAAAAGACTACCAGAGAAGTAAATAAATATTAATAGTTGACTCTGAGTGTTAAAACAAGTTACGAAAGAATCGAACTGAAGAATCGATTCACTTTTCAGATTAATATCTATCGACCTAGCTGTGGTCCTCAAAAGAATCGAATACGCAATGGCTAAGACTCGGAGCCAGTTCAGCAAAGACTCGCTAGTCACGTTACGGTGGAATCTCAGACCCCCGAAGAAGGGGGAGCAAGGTGCACAGTGCATATGTCTATTTACTTTATGAGAAGAAAAAAACATTTTTTTGGCTGAGCTTAACCAGATATGGCCCTTGCGACATAAAACAACTACTGTTATTTTATCGACAACAAGTATATCATTATTGTAATAATTCTGTAATATTTTTATATTGGAATCCTAAAGATAATTTTGTGGTTTTAAAAGGTCAAGTAGTGAGTTCACTTCTACAATTCAACGAAGTGATATTGAACTATATTTGATAAAATTACAAAAATTACTGTAACATGTTTTAAGCTTAGTATTATTCTAAAAATGCTTTCTTAACAACCAGGTGTTTTCTTGCACCTGATTAATGTCAATCTTATAGCCAGGGTACTGAGCTCAAACTTCGATTTAAAAATTACGACATTCTCAAGAACAGTAAATTTAAGACGGACAATTTCTATACGGTATTATTGGATTTTAGTTTCACTTTCTTCATTAGCTGGATCCTCTGAATGGGCATGAGTATAGAACAATTTCATTGAGTACTAGCATCGCATTGTAATGTTCAATGAAAATCATTAACATTTGTGTTAGTAGATAATTATAAATAATCTCATGATTTCTTTTTTGTACTGCATACAGGAGCATCATCATGACAATATTTATAAGTTCCATTCAATCGACATTTGCTTTTCCAGGTATGTATGAATCAAATATCAAAACCTTAAGATTTTATACGTACGCGGCTTTCCGTAACTGTTGTTTATTTAATATTAGACCAGTATGCAAGCAACTGCTGTTAAAATTAGAGTTATATTGGCGTAAAATGATCAAAACTGACTGGCTTGGATGACCCTGTTTGCCTAGTGATCTAGTAACCTGAAAGCAAGTTTGATTCCTAGAACTACACTGAATGTTCTTATCTCTTCTGGTCAGTAAATCTTTTATTGTGTGTAAACCTATCTGTTTGACCGAAAAGCATGACTTGATGAGATCTGGTCAGAATTCTCTGGCCCTTACGCCTAAAAAGTATCAACCAACCCATACTAACAGGTTTTGCCTGTATTCATATCAATTGATCCCCGAAGTTTGATCTTAAAACCATAACTGGAAGTAAAGCTAAATTTCATAAAAGGTTCCGCATTAACCTTTTTAAGCGATACGAGATTTCCGAGTAGTGTAATAATAGAGTTTTTATCCTATGAGACAAACATAATGACTAAATAACCACATCTATTGGTTGACTGAATCCTAAGAAATTTTCTGTTTGTCGAACTGGCTAAATGTCTTACAGGAAAGACCGATATATGTGTGTCAACCCCCCCCCCCAGAGAGTTAACAAAACCTGAAATAATTTTTGAATTACGGTAACTGTCAACAAATTTCACAATAGAAAATGACTGGTTTTTAATAACCGATTTATTTTTTACACAAACTCACGGTATAACACGATTAGTTTCAAATATTTCAGTATTTATTTCTCAATAGATATTGTAAATATATGTTTTAAAATCCTTAGTAATTTCCTCAATCAAAATCAATAAGTTTACCTTTAAAAGGAATTTCCTCAAGTGTCCATCAATCTTCATTATTGACATTTTCTGCATTATTCCTCACAATCCACTCTACCCAAGCCAGTATCTGTTGCTGTTTTCCAGAGCCTCAGACCTATCCATCAACAGGTCCCCCTAGATGGAATCAACTTTGGGGTCGAAAATAGAGAATATTAATGGGTCTGATAATAGATAAACCGGTGATATTCCCACAGTGGCTAAAAGTTATAGGATCTATTGTCTTTTAATCACACAAAGTTCACACCAGCCGAGAAGGTGACTTTGTTCGCCATTGTCGGCGTCCGTCATAAATGCACTTATTAAAATGAGACCACAGCGCGTGTGGGTGGGGATTTCACGCCGCAACACTAAATAGCCCCAATGCACCGCCGTCCTCATTAAACCCTGTTGGACGTATTCCATTACGTCATTAATACCAATGACAGCTTTTGTAATGACAATGAATACCATCCAATTACGTGGCCGACTTTTGTGATGTCTCCTTTTGACAGACGAAATGCCCCTTTTATTGAAGCTATTCCCCATAGTGGCGTAGATCTGGAATATCGTCATGTTGAATCCGATGCATTTCGTTGGTGGAAATTATTAAGTTTGGTATCCCATTGCATTAGATTAGGCATCTTAGTAAACAGTAAACTGCTGCATATATACCATATAAAAGTAGTATTAGAGGAATTGTTTTTAAAATATCACAAATAGGATTATCTTATGTACTTAAATATCGTCGGTTTACAAGTGTAATACACACGAAATTGCCAGACCTGAATATTTTAGCTTTCCTATGCCAAAATTTGGGGATATTTAGAATGGTGAGATATATAAACAGTCATTAATTTATTGCATATTATACTTCTTATAAAGCACACTTGGTTTTTAAGTTAGTTTTATGAATACAAATTTTCCTTTTTATTTTTTTTTTAAACTATGTGTTTGAATTAGTCTTTTCTACTTGTAACCGACCACATATACCAATATATATTATACCTAGGTGTAATTTTATGCTAAAAAATACTACCAGTTAATTTAATAGCCTTGTGAAAATGAAACAAATTAATTAAATTAATTTTGTACAGTTAATAAACTGGGATATTAACTTCCCATTGCAGAATATTTACTTTGATCAAAGTTAACAGAACAAAAATTAGGGCTTATGAATTTTAAATTCCATCCTATATTTGGTTTGACACATAATTTTGCGGTTAATGATTGATAGATATGTGCTTATTTGAACGAATTTCATGAAAGTAATCAAGAAATTGTTCACCTCCCAGAAAAAAAAGACATTTTTTTAAAAATTTCGGTACATTATACTTTATGGTACTAATTATCAAGCTCTTCAATATACATTAGTCCAGTAATGAAGTCTTTATACATTTATTACTTGTTTTACTAATTTTCATATATTTATCTACTCGTCTCTTTATAAAACTCGCATCACTTTCTACTGTAATTTTTGTAATGAAAGTTTGTGGTGTTTGAAATAACATTTATGAATTATTGTAGTCGTGGGTTCAACGAGTTGAGTCTATGACCACAAGAACATTCCAAAACTTTGCCATGAGTGCTTATATATATTCAGGCTTAAATAAATATTTCCCCGAAATGTTCGCTTAAGTTTTCAGAAATTAATTAAGAACACACCAGGACACATCTGTGGAAAGAAGAGAAGTGTAGAAAGCATCTCAAGTTAAAATTTGGAAAACAAAAAGAACGCTTTTAAAGTTAGATGAAATCAGCGCAACTTCTTCAGCATTGTAGTAAGAGCTATATTCTCATCAAAAGCTTTTAAGATACATAAAAGGGTAAGAGGGATATAGGGTGGAAAACATTGACTTCATGGTAGAGATGACATTAAGGAAAATGTAAGTTCTGTGGTAAAGTGGATCAAAGAACATAATAGTGTGAGCGTGTTTCTTAATTTTTATCTGCTACATATGTTGATAATGTTTTTAGCACGCAAGTAGATGTATTCCATAGCATTTTCTGAAAATATTTCAATGTACGCTTTAATAAAATTTGCAAATTTTAGTGTATATCTGGTAACTAACAATTTATTAGCATTACAGTATCCGTATTCTAATATTAACTACGATCCGAATAGCAGTAATCTGAGATTATAAGATGCCATTAAAAGTTTAATTTAGATCAATTTCGTTTAATTAACATAGAAAAATATTCAATATTCCTATTTAAATATAATTTTTATCGTACCTATCATATTCGAAATAGCATTATTCGAAGATGGAATAAACATTGCAATTTAGTACGTCCTTACCTATTCAAAGAAGGACATGAGAACCCAGAAGGAAGCGTAACGGACGACTACAAACAGGATGGAAGTATGTTCAAAACCTAAGACCATCGTTTAGGTGGGGCAGGTGCACGTGAAATTTGCCATGACATTAAATATACTCATGTTGGCGTGAAGTGTATATATACTATATACACCAGGCACTCTAAGACAAAAAAAAAATTGCATCTAGAAGGAATTTTCAGAATGCAAGGAAATTTATAAGGTTGGTAAAAAGCTAATGAATAAGTAAATGATTTAAATTTTAGACTGAAATATGCGCTTTATTGATAACTATTTTAAAAAGTGGAATCATTCAGTATGGCATATGGCTGCCGTTATTCGTAATGCAGCATACTGAGCTCCTTGGTAATGAGTCATATAGGCTCTTTATGAAGTTCCGCGACAGTCCATTCAATGCTGCTTGAACACTGTCACGTAGTTCCAGCAGATAACGCGGTACGGGTGGATTAGTGACATCTAGTACAATGGCATCCCATACATTCTCGATCGATGACAGGTCCGGTGAGTATGCAGGCCATGGTAAGATATCGTTGTTGTGTCGTAGACAAGCTCTAGAAAAGGTAGCAATATGAGCTTGAGCATTGTCTTGTTGAAAAAGCGGTTGAATCTGTGAGTTCAAGAATGGGAGCGTAATTTGCTGTAAAATTTCTTGCACGTAAAGCTGGCCTGTCAAAGAGCCCGTAAATAATATCAAAGGTAATTTGGCATCATACGCAATTGCACCCCACACCATGACACCAGATATTGTGGACGTGAAGACGGTACAAAACAAATTGTGAATCTTGGCTCTAATATGTTGCCTCAAAACACGGATTCGCCTGTCGTCTCCTGTGGGATTTCTCATTGAAGACCATTCGACGCCCCATGTCCGTCTGGCACGACAACATTCCAGTATTTGACGGCGATGCAGTGCTGTTAAAGGCAGTCGTCGTAACGGTCTACGTGAGTTTAATCCCACGTCGTGAAGCCGCCGATAAATGGTGCGATCACTTATTGGATGATCGAGAGAGGTTCCACTGCCCATTAGATGTCTGAAACAGTGACTGTTAAATCAGTACGCACATGTTTTACAACACGTCAATCCTCTCTCGGTACAGTTTCTCTAGGCCTTCCTGAGCCTGGTTGACACTGGCATGTGCCTTGTTGTATCCAAATCTGCCAACAGTGTGCGACAGTAACCTCACTACAACCAATCCATAGATTAGACCATTCACCTTCTCGGAAGCCAATTACTCGGCATCTGTCAAACTCTCCCAGTTGCTTAAATTGCTTACGAACTTTTTTCCGAGGCATGACTCAATGAGAAACGTTGTAACCAATACAACAGCATGAGTCAAAATGAATTTGCTGGGCTACTCAATGTTCTCTTATGTCCCGGTATTATGCAGAATGTTTGAGATATGCCCTGCGCGTGGCACAAGCGCAATCGATTCTTAACATTTGATGATTTGCATTTTCGAGGCAGACGTAACACTCCTCCATATTTAATTTTTACCCGTCCACTTCTTCCAGGTTTAACTTTCATTTTATATCTTATTTTTGTCATATATATATATATATATATATATATATATATATATATATATATATATATATATATATATATATATATATATATATATATATATATATATGTATGTATGTATATATGTGTGTGTGTGTGTGAGAGAGAGAGATAAATGATTGGTCGCCACCAAGTAGAGGAATCATATCTGTCCCTTCAGGATGCAAACATTCACGTTGCTGCAGTGCGACGTTAAATCAACTACCTATCTAGCGAATAATGTATAATCTTAAAGCCACATATTCCCCCTTATAATATTATACACAAATCCGAACAGGATAGTATCTGACAAAAAAAATATTCTCTCAATCAAACAGACAGCGGTTGAGAATGCAACGTATTACAAAGTGGCGCATTTCCTCTGAAGACCGGAGACATAACGCCTAAATATACTCTATCCACAATCCCTAAGACAGCATCTGATTTTCCTTTCATTCAGGCCGGCCATCAACAACACCTGCCTATTCATACTTGGGCAAATAGTCCGCATCCACCAAACGCCCATGTTATAGCAAATATCCTTTCACCGTTCCCACAGGGGGAGATTCCGCGCCTTCTATTATTAATGAAAGAGTCTTGTACTCTGCGCTTGCCGAATACTAGCACCAACCCGCTACAAGTTAATTTATTTTGGATGTCCCTAGGGACGCAATGCTTTGGAAAGATTTTTCCGAGCCACGTAGCCGGCCTCCTATCGGAGAAATTAAAGGGATTAGTGCATTGTGGTGATCTAGTTTTTTCTTGTTTCATCTCCCTTTTCAACCTCCCTGAACTAATGATGTATGTGTGGATTATTTAGCGGGGCAGACAAAATACGAAAGTGCATTGCTAAATGTCTCTTCATCAATTCTTACCCATAAACTGGGTGTTGCCGATATATCCGGATAGTAAGAACCTAAGATGTATTATTTTATAGATTTGGAAATGAGATTTCAGATTTATCTGGTGCTTTTATCTATACCTAATATTATATTTATGTATCTACGGAAATATATACCATTGAAGAGAACTGTCTGTGTTTATGAGATTGTAAATTACAGATAGGATTTCACTTTGTATTTATAAATCAAAATACGTGTTGGTACATTATTCAAAGGAATAAGGGTGTTTATTATGTTATGTCTATTTCATTTCAGAATACCTTTTTGAGCAGAAAATTTTTATTAAATTTTCCGCTTGTTTTTACTTAGTTTATTAATTATTTATGCAAGTATCCTTGTTTAGACACCGGCCAAATGACCGCTGCAAATACGATCTATTTTAACCATGTTTTCTATTGCTGTAGGTAGCAAAATTAACTTACACGGAAGCCAACACAAAGGGCTATTGACGACATTTTGTCCGTTATGTTCAATCACATTTCGGAATGTGATTTGTTCAATTTTTTCTGGAATGTTTTGTTTAAGGTGTTGAATTGTTGTCGGTTTGTGATCGTAAACTCGTTTCGTTAACTGCCTTCATAAAAAAAAAATCAGGAAATTTATGGTTACAAGGGGGCCAATCCAGGGTGACCAATGGACATCACCAGACTTTATTCGACCAGGAAATGTGTTGTTTAGATTATTCATATTTGCACGGTTGTATGACATATTTGCCTCATCTTGTCAACACCACATGTGTTATGAAACTTGTCGATCAATTTCAAGCAGAAATAAATTTTACAATATGGTACAATACTGTTCACAATTGAACAAAAGTTAAATTTTATAAGCATCTAATGGTTCAATATTGCCTCTATTTTAAATTGCTTAGTATTGATTGAACAGTATGTGAAAAAATCAGTTAACATTTTTATTTAAAAGATATTCCGAAACAAATCGTGTGTTCGCACACAAAAAAACATGTTAAATTTACTAACTGAAAAGTGCTAAATTTTT
Source organism: Metellina segmentata (assembly GCA_947359465.1). Classification (NCBI taxonomy): domain Eukaryota; kingdom Metazoa; phylum Arthropoda; class Arachnida; order Araneae; family Tetragnathidae; genus Metellina; species Metellina segmentata. The sequence goes on along the minus strand of OX375873.1, from coordinate 92,900,087 downwards.
AAAACGTAAAACATTATAATTAACAATTACATTTGCTGAATTTGTTGTCTTAGAGTGTCAAAGTATCACTAAATTAAAATATATATGATCGTGTTATAGATAAGTAAACAAATACCATTAGATTAATTTTATGAGTTCGATTTTTAATTTATGAATAGTGATTTTTCTTAAGAAAATAATTATTAGAGTTAATTTCTTTCGAGAAAGGAGTAATAAATTCTTACATATAGGACATAATTACATATAGACATAAATGACCAAACCATTCAAATTTCTAGCATCCATAACATTGCGTCTTATAACACGAAGTATAATAAATCATCTGTCCCGTCTTTAAAACTTTTGAAAACAGGGAAGATAATTAAAATTTTCGATTGAAAAATACATGAAAACCATCTGACTTCCCATGTCATAAAGTGCAAATGATGGTCTCGAGGTTAAATGTGAAAATCTTACTCAGAATATTCTAACCGAATGGGTACTTAAAGGAACCACAAAACATCACCAAGTGCTCAGAGTATTAGCCTTTAAAATATAAAGGTCAAACGTATCTCAAGTACGTTTCGAGGTATTATTTTACAGTCCATCAGAACGGAATATTTGTGGGACTGTTTATGTGCAATATATGAGCAAAAAGCTTTTAAGCAACCGAGTTAATTATGTTCGCAAAGTAATTATTTGAGTGTATTTTCACTTAACTTTCACACTGAAGAAGACACAATAAAAGTAAACAGAACCCCTTGAGTCTTCTGAAATACTTAAGAAGGATAATCACTTTTAAACATCAATACCTAAAGGCTTAAATGTGTCAATTAATTCAACCCAGAAATTTGTAATGCGAAACTCTGCAGCAGTTTAATTTCCTGCATAGTAATATTTTAAGCATTCCAAGCTTATAGAAAATAATGGTCTATCCCGAGGTAATAAATATTTAATAGATTAAGTATCCACTCTGTAATTAATAGTTACCAAAATAGATGCATGGGCTAAAATATTCCAGTCTCAACAATTCGACATACTATGTTCTAATATCAGTTAACATGTATTTAATCCTACTTAGTCCACCGTACTTTATTAACAATGCATTACTATCCCAATATGAGAGTTGTAAATACATAATTAATAGTGGAACATCCTTTCACGAAGATTTGACTTCACAATGGAATAGGTTGAGGGATCAAAAAATAAAATTTAAACACACTAGAACCACACTGCATCAATATAAAAAATAGCCAATTTTCGACTAATTTCAATTAAGCGGAATTTATGTACTATTTATAAGTATACTGCCTTAAATTCCCGGCAATGACACATAATTCATGCAAAGTGTTCCACTGCCAGTGGTACTCTGTGATTGAGTAAATGCAAAACATATTCCAGTACGATTATATATCAGGTATTTTGATGGTTGAAATGAACTGTACAGATTAAGCTTTGAGTTAAATTTGGATTAAATTAAACTCAGTAAGTTTCTATGAACGTAAGCAGTGATGTTAATTAATCGACAACGTTCTAAAGATTATCTATAGTTAGTATGCACTGTTTAGTGCTCCACCTTTGATGAATCCACTTTCGCTTCACCTGTACCATTTATTCTAAATTATTCCTATACTAATGTGCTAATGCACTAATGGGAAATCGGCTCACGACTAAATCAACGACTGGAATCATGAACTACGAAACCAGCGACGTGGTGTCAGCACGTGTATGGACCGTGGCTACACTGACTACAGTAGGATATTAAATATAATGGTGCTGTACTGGAAAAGACAATGGTAATTTTATGGAATCGTTTATGTTTTGTAATAAATAAATACAGATCTTAGTAAATATTTCAGAAGACATCTGTTGCATATAATCTATATAGTGTTTTATATATATATATTTCTGTGACAATAATTGGCTATTTCTTGGATTCTCATCTACAAATATATCATCAATGGTGCGTAACAATCCTGGTGGTGCTCTTGACGAGATATATTGCCATTAACATACATTAAGAGATATTGATACATAAGATATATTGTCATTACAAGAAAACTAGCCAGATCTTGATCTCGCCGTTATAAAAAATTACCAATATCTTGATGACAATATATCTTGTCAATAGCAAAATTGTTCAGACCTTGGTGGATGCGATGCTTCGAAATGCTTAAGGTATGTAAGATTATATGACTCAATCCAACTCCTAAAAAAGATTCCACAAATTTGAGAAACTGATATAGGGGTAATACCTGAACCACCTGAAAATGTTATGTTTCAATACATACAACCGTAACACATATTTGCCATCAATCACGACATACTCCTAATACCTAAGAGTTTTATAATATCTATATAGATACATTTGGGTTATCCGTAAATTAAGTTATATTATAGGTTAAAGACTATTTTGATATTAAACTTGTGAGTTTTAATATCTAATTGATTTCTTCTTGTGAGATGCACATTATTTTATGCACATTTAAACTGATACTTTTAGTAATGTACTCCATTCTTTTTTTCATACGATGTTTGCATTAGCGAACAGTAACATGCATTGTAACAAGATTCCAGTTGAATTTCTATAGATCAGGGCCCACGAACGGCCTTGTAATGCTTTTATCGATTTGGGAACGATCACACACGGGAGTGTAAAAAAATCGCGGGCGTTGACAAGAACAGATGTGTATATGTTGCCTCGAAATGATTATTTTCACTTGATAAAACTGCGAATTCCTCTGTTAAAGAAACCTCTCACACACTTAATTTTTTCTCAAAACCTACATCGTGTTCATCTAAGTACTTTTTTATTTCCCTACCAAGAGGAATATGAGAGCTCTTATGTTATTCAACATAGCTTAATGAACATTCACTTGTCATTTGAAGTACTGAAACAAAAATCGTCATATACATTGAGACTGAGACTCGTTAAATTGGTCCTGATCTCAAATGTCCTGACGTTGGTGTGGTGCGAAAGTTTGGAGAGTGGGGAGCCAGCTCAGGTGTTGACCTCGTCATCTGACCGTGGTTCAAAATTACCGATGTTATTCTGGGATCTCTCCGAAAATGATCCCATACCATCGCGAAAAGCTGTGTTGTTCCAGTGCGATGTAAATTCAACTACCAACGAACCATTTGAGGTCCTTCGGTGCAGGTTCTTGGCAAAGTATCAATCTCGGATTGCATTGTTATTAAATTTTGGAGTAGTGTTTATTATAACAATCAAAATAGCGATTGTTACTTTACCGAAGCTATTCGCATCAACTCTAGGTTAGAGTGCTGGAGGCGAGCTGCAAGATGATTGTACACTTCACATTCACAACTCAAGCTAGTTTAACACGGGGAAAACTTATCTATACCACCTCAATGAAAACCACTTCAGATAGAAGACCCCGAAGTAGTATTCGCTCAATGGGTTTCCAACCTGCAAAAAAAGATTCGCGTTCCTCGGCCATGGAAATGATAGGTATAGCCAAAGGAGGTTGGCTTCCATTAACCTGAATCTAAATTAGTAAATTTATGTTGATTTCAGACTGATTATGATTTACTTTTAGTACGACGTGCGAAAGACAGTGCAGCATTGTCTGCCACAAGTACTTCGTGTAGGTTTCGGGTTAGAATAATACAACTACACTATTGAAAGGGAGTTAATTATTGCAGTAGTGGTTACGTTTACCACGATACCAGAATTTAAAGTAGCTGAATTCTATAGATGCTTCCACTAGTTGGTTGTTTGCCAGAGAGTGGGAGATCGTGAGAGCTGTATTAAAATTACGAGTGTATTTCCGAATACTCGGTCGTTCAATGGATGACTGCCGTGTATTTGACAAGATAGCGCATTTGACTGTGTGTGAGCGCAGCCGCAGTTTGTTGAAATCGAGCAGCAATGAGTAGTGGAGCTGAGATGGGAGAGGATGAAGTGTATGTTATCACAATAATTCAATGTGGACGTGATATGAATGGAAGTGATCCAACTCAACTACTAATCGTGGACCATTCATCAAAGTGAACCCGTCGATTGAGGTAAGCCCATCTGTAATTTGTCAGAAGCACTATCTGGCTTCAGTTTTTAAAATATCGCGTGTTTAAAGCGAGATTACAAGTCACCAATTCAGAAAATCCACTAAGACCAGTCACCAATTTAGTGTCAGCCCTGGAAGGACTTATGAAAGGCCGTTCAATTTCGTCTACCAAAAAGAACTTTAGAGCCGAAGTGGTATATACTGCTATATTTACTGTCGTATTTTAAGTTAATTTATGTAGTGGTAGTTAAAATCTCAAAGGTTTATCAACTGGAAGTCGTTCGGGTAATGTCGTCGGGTTGATCTCTAATGAACTCTTGGCCTTACCTGAGAGACTTCGTAACCTGAAGCTCGCTACATAGCATGTTATAGTTCGCTAGAGAGTGTTCGCTGAAATGCTCGCTATGCAATGCTATCCCTCCCACTCCGTTATTTGACTTGAAGCCTTACCCTCAATGCAGGATCCTCTCTCATAGAAATAACGTCCCTGGGCGTTCGGGGGCCTGAGCCCTTCCGTGATGGAGTACGAGTCATCGGGACTGAGGAGACAGAGGTTCGAGCCGGGATCGAACTCGAAAGACCGGCACGTGAAGTCCGAGTGGTGGACGCAGGCCAGCTCGCACTCCTCTCGCGTGCCGGCCGAGCTCTGCACGTGGACGTGGCCGCCCTGGACGAGGGTCCGACCGTTCTGCTGATGAAACATGCATCGGGATGGTTCTGAAAAGAAAGGGGCAATCTTCAGAACACTGCTAGGACGGAAGCTGGTCATGCTTTTGCTTCTGTGACACGGACTTATGACTATGTATCCTGTATGGGATGCAGTTTGCATTTACGCTTTTATCTGTTGGACCGTTTCGACTGTTGTGAGAATGTTCCCATAAAACCTACGGGGTTGTGAAAAAGAAGGTTATTTTCACATTTAAGAAATAGCAAAGAATTTCAGAATTTATTTAATAGAAAAATAAACAAAATAAAGAAGCTTTGGCAGATATAAAAAAATTAAATTGCTTTGGCAGTGCTGGGTACAAAGAATTTGTCCTGTGAGGGAAATAATTGCTGGTTTTTGATACAATGGATTATAATACTTATAATTGGGTCTCAAATGCAAATGATTGATGTTATGTTACTGGTCCTATATGAAATAAGTAATTCAATCCTAATTCAGTGTGAAGTATTTAATAAGTCTGACAAAATAACATGTGTTCATGTTATGTGAAATAAAAGTTGTAGAATGAAAGTCGATGAAGTCGACAGCCATTCCGGTTTAAAATTACGTAGAATTGTGTCTTCGTGAAAAATTTCCCTACAAATATATATAAGAACGATTTAAAAATTAAAAACAGAAATAAATATATGTTTTTACGTCTGTAAAGACTCATATGCTTATATTGAACTAATTACAAAATGTCTCATTCACCAATGAGATAGTTACAGATAACATTAGTTTAAGAATTGCGTCTGCGTATATGAAAAATGAAATACTATAGAAGCTTTTCAAGTTCTAAAGATTCAGGGAAGCATGTAAATGTGTGAGGACAATTATATAGTAAATTCCATATCTCCATTCATTAATTCAAATCTTCAAATCCTTTCGGTCAATTTTATACTGCCCTTTTAATATTCAAAAGATCATTACAATGCAATATCATGTATTCTATTTAATATCAATGAAGTATTAGAATTTAAGCGTCTCAAATGCTATTCTTAAAGAGGCAAAGACAAAATTAGTGTGGGTCTTTAAAATTTGTGTGTGATAAGTCATCTTAAAAAATCGATAATAAAAGAAGCACGGAATCGCTTGCTCATTTGTTAACCTCAAAGTTTAAAATACACATTTTGGTACAGCTATTTATCCCATGCATTAAAATTAATTTCATTTTAAAAAGCAAATACGGTCCACATTTATATTTGAAAAAAAATTTTAAGGTGGAAGCACAGGACTCCATGTTGCTGCTCAAAATAATTCATCATAATTATGAAAGTAAGGCATCCTATCACAGAAGCAGAAGCATGCAAACCAGTTATGACAGCTTATTTACATGCTTATCGTCTTTAATTTAAACAATGACACACTTTGTGAAATTCACACACAGTCATAGAAGCTCACAATACAGAAATTATAATCTAAAACAAACAAAAAATAGTTATTAAATGCAGACTGTACAGATATTATAATAAAAATTGAAACTTTCCGAAATAAAACATAAAATACAAGCATGCTAACAGTAAGTTTGAAAAGCAAAATAAAAAACAGAGTGTGTCATACATCTACTTTCATATTTTCTATATTGAGAAACAAAGCTTTTCTTAGCATACTTCTATCGAAATGAGTTTAAGTATGCATACAAAATACTTACCTTCATAATTACAATGTTTCGCACTATACAATTTTACTGTCAATTATGTTTTAATGAAAAGCTGAATATCGATACCTTGATATAGTTGAATGTTATGAATGATATGTGAACATAAAAAGCAAGGCTTGAATCAAATAATCCAAGTAAATACTAGTTAGATAGAAAAATAAAATTATACAGAGCATTGTAGCATTAGGTATTTTTAAAATAAGTTTTATTTGATTAGATATGCAGAATTTGTGAGAATTCCGTAAAGCATCATGAAATTAACTAGATTTGTAAATATATCACATTCTTTAGGAAACACGTCATTAGTTTAAATTCGTAATAAATAGAGACGAGAACATATGACTTCTTAAATTAAAAAGTTCTCTCAATTTAATAAGTATTAAGGGTAAATAACATCGAGTAAAACGTTATAAAAATTAAAAAGTTATTATATATAAATAAATATATTTCCAGTTACAATTTACCAATATATATTATTTATTTTAGATCAACCAGATAGCAAAATTAATCAATTTTATAATCGGATTCAAATTTGAAAATATTCCAGTGCCATAGAGGTTCAAGAATTTACTACCTTACATAATTCCTTAATTGATTATAATAAACAAAAATAAAAATCAGGTAATTATCTCTAGGTTTATATAACCCTGCATTTTTCCAACTTTTTTCACTATTGGCATAAAAAAAAACACCATAGCAAGTGACATTTGTATTTATATTTCATGTCAAAACTATGATATACCAAATGTATTTTCCATATAACTAAATAATACTTGTACATACAATTTTAATAATAACGATGAACCAACTTTTTCAAGAATTTGATGATATAGTTGAAAAACAGAATTAAACCTGCTTTTAAATGTCTAATGTACAGAGAACAACAAGATCAAATTTAACTCTCCGAGAAAGCGTATGCAATAGTAAGAATTCATAAATAAATCTATTTAAATAATGTTTGAGACTTCAGGCAACCGAAGAGTACCTATTGTCGCAATAGTGTATATCTTGTATCCTGCCCGATATGAAGGATAAAACTATAAAAAAAAATATTATTGTTTAGTAAACCCAGAGAACCAAACTTTAGCGTAAGTCTTAAGAAAGGAATTAAAGTAAAACATATTTAGAGAGCCGTATATGGCATATGGTAAAATTACCCAGATGGCAATATCTGGTCTGCGGCCCTAAAATCATATTCGCTATATCTCCTTTAACGTACGCGTTTGTGTTATTTCACACGTACATGAATTTGTGGACACCACCCGACTTTAACCATTACAGCAGCTATTCCGAACTAGCCAAAAACCTTGAGCGTCAGCCATAAGAATCGAATTTAAATATACAAACACAGTTATTAAAGTAAGAATAAAAATGAATGGAGAGAGAACTTCAAAAGGATCGTATTTAATACGCATTAGGCAATAAATCATTTGAGGAATGTTACGACAAGTTGTTTTACATAGGTCCGTATGAGAACTGACCATTATGGAACACATTTTAAGACAAAAATTGCTATAATTCGATTCAAGCAGGAGAGGCATGTTGTTCTCAAATAGGATTCTAGAGGACAATAAACGAATAACCTCATACAAAAAATGCATAAAAACAAAGAATATTCCATGAACGCTGATGATATAATCTACATCAGATCTCGTAAAATGCACAAGTGATATAAATGATAATTTACTACATTTTTCCTTTAAAACAACATATATTCTCTAAAGTAATTTTGGAAATGTTTGTTTTCACAAGCTAGAGAAATAAGATTGATAGAAGAGGATTTCCATTTCACTAATCAAATATGAAAACACGTAATCCCAAATAAAAACTAAAAAATACATGAACACAGAATATTCAATGAGCGCTGATGATATACTGATCAGCATCAGAACTCGTAAATCATTTCGTAAAACACACTCGTAATAAATGGTAAATTGCTACATTTCCCCTTTAAATCTTTAACATATTCTCTGGAGTAATTTTGCAAAATTTTGGTTTTAAAAGTAGGACATATATCATTGATGTGTGGGAATTTGCACTCCAATAAGCGTATATCAAAATACGTAATCTCCAACCGGATCTACAAAAGGAATTTGTTCAATCTCTGGGGTGCAAGGAATGAAGATAATGGAGGATGGATGTTTTCAAAGAGTAGTTAGGAAGTTTAAAAGAGAAGACAGGTTGAAATGTTCTCATGAGATCGCACGACAGTAAAATGATAGTGGATGGACCTCACATGACAAAATAACATGAGCCGTAGAGACTTTAAATGTGACTTGCCCGGAGGAGATTATTATATTGTGATTAAGCATTTCAAGTTGTGACATTTCACAAGCTTCCGTAACTCGTACTTATGTTGCCATGCATGACCAGATCTGAAGGTAGATTTTTAGCTATCTTAACAGTGTGGTAGTAGCATGATAAAAATCATACCGGGAACGCTTAAAACTTTAAAATGAAGAAATATCAAGCAAGACAAGTCAATTAGAGATGTTTTGACAGTGCTTCAAAATATCTTTCTGATCCATACCAATTTAATCCACTAGTGTCAATAGATGATATGCAAGTTTTACTTTACTTTCAGTACAACTAATTTAACAATGGATGGTTGGTTGTTCCGGAGTTTTAAGGCGAAATAACAATTTACTCAAGCTGCACCGGACACAAGTATGTAAGTTTTATTTTACTTTCGGTTCTACCAATTTTAAATTTGGTGGTTTGTTATTTTGGAGTTTTAAGGCGAAAAAACAATATATTTTCAAGCTGCACAGAACACAAGTATGTAAGTTTTATTTTACTTTCGGTTCTACCAATTTTAAATTGGATGGTTTGTTATTTTGGAGTTTTATGGCGAAAGAACAATTTTTTCAAGCTGCACCAAACACAAGTATGTAAATTGTATTTTACTTTCGGTTCTAACAATTTTAAATTGGTTTCTTATTTTGGAGTTTAAGCGAAAATACAATATATTTTCAAGCTGCACCGAACACAAGTATGTAAGTTTTATTTTACTTTCGGTTCTACCAATTTTAAATTGGATAGTTTGTTATTTTGAAGTTTTATGGCGAAAGAACAATTTTTTCAAGCTGCACCAAACACACGAGTGTAAATTTTATTTTACTTTCGGTTCTAACAATTTTAAATTGGATGGTTGGTTGTTTTTTAGTTTTAAGGGGAAAGGACTATATATTTTCATGCTGCACCGAACACAAGTATGTAAGGTTTATTTTACTTTCGGTTCTACCAATTTTAAATTGGATGGTTGGTTGTTTTGGAGTTTTATGGTGAAAGGGCAATTAATTCAAGCTGCACCAAACACAAGAGTGTAAATTTTATTTTACTTTCGGTTCTAACAATTTTAAATTGGATGGTTGGTTGTTTTTTAGTTTTAAGGGGAAAGGACTATATATTTTCATGCTGCACCGAACACAAGTATGTAAGGTTTATTTTACTTTCGGTTCTACCAATTTTAAATTGGATGGTTGGTTGTTTTGGAGTTTTATGGTGAAAGGGCAATTAATTCAAGCTGCACCGAACACAAGTATGTAAGTTTTATTTTACTCTCGGTTCTAACAATTTTAAATTGGATATTTTGTTTCATTGGAGTTTTATGGCGAAAGAACAATTTTTTCAAGCTGCACCAAACACAAGAATGTAAATTTTATTTTACTTTCGGTTCTAACAATTTTAAATTGGTTGGTTTGTTGTTTTGGAGTTTTATGGCGAAATAACAATTTATTCAAGCTACACCAAACACAAGTACGTAAGTTTTATTTTACTTTCGGTTCTACCAATTTTAAATTGGATAGTTTGTTATTTTGAAGTTTTATGGCGAAATAACAATTTATTCAAGCTACACCAAACACAAGTATGTAAGTTTTATTTTACTCGCGGTTCTAACAATTTTAAATTGGATGTTTTGTTTCATTGGAGTTTTATGGCGAAAGAACAATTTTTTCAAGCTGCACCAAACACAAGAATGTAAATTTTATTTTACTTTCGGTTCTACCAATTTTAAATTGGATGGTTGGTTGTTTTGGAGTTTTAATACAAAAGGACAGTATATTTCCAAGCTGCACCAAACACAAGATATTTTAAAGTAAAATTTGTCGTGGAAGTGAAAACAAGAGGGTTCGGTGAAGAAAATATATAAATATATCTCTCGAGATTCCAGGGAGCGCGACCTCCTTGTTTAATCAAGACATAGAACGCATGAGAAAATAAAAGATCACTAGGATAATTCGGGTCCGTGAAGCCCGTACATACCAAAAGGAGATAAACCCTGAGGACATTTAATCATAAAATAGAATATGAGTTACTTTACTTGAAAGTAATGCACATTTAAAGTAAATACATAGCTTTAAGAAATAAAGGATAGTACTTTCAATATTATTTTGCGATTATTTAAAAGCTTATTAATTAAATTAAAATAAATTAAATAATATTAATCATTTACTTAGTGTTTCTCAATTATGTTTTATAAGTGTGTTTCTCGAGTAGAAATGTGGGATCTTTCCCTTGGAGATTCATCCCGGAACGTCGTAAATAGTCCATAAGGTTGCTCCAGTACAACATTATTTTTTAAAAATACCAAAAATACCAAGGAGAAATCTGATTTTCACGCATAGAAACAATGACATAGGGGATTCTACCAATGTGAAGATCACAGCATTCTGATCTGGAACACATACTTGAAACTTTTTATGCGTGTTTCATTTGTAAGCTGATTACATACAGCTTCAATACAACCACTCAAAAGGTTTAATAATTTACTAGTTATAATGATTCGATTTATGGAAATAATGTACAATTGCGGGAAGAAAAACCAAACCACCCCTCTTCATTCGAGCAATTTTACCACTAGAAAAAATTCAAAGATTGTGTTTGACAGGAACTAACGTCATCTATAATTTCAAATTCATAAAATGTGAATATAAATAGGCTGCCTTTATATTAAATTGAGCACGAACTTCATATTTTTGACCAGGAAACCTATCCCTATTTTGGCACACAGTTTTAAACTCATATCAAAATTTAACTTGAGATACCAAATTTCATGCCATTAGGTCTTACCGTTTCGAAGTCATGATTACAGAAATATTGGAGTTCCTAATGTTAAATCAGCTTATTGTACTTTAATATATACTTTAATATATATTTTACTAAATAATATTTATATAGCAAAGATGTTTTGAACCACGTTACTGTTAATCAACCCAAAGAAAAGCCACCTTATATTTTATTTAAAAAATAGTTTTTAGCATGTAAAAATAATTATTAAATTAATGTTTGAAAAATTATGAATAGTAACCTTATTATATTTTGATAGGAATCGATTCAGAAGGACTTCTAATACGATCATGCAAAAATATTTCAGCTTATTTTAATACTCAGTTTTTAAGCTAAATTAAATATTCCTCATTACTGTGATTTTACGGGACGTCCAAAAGTTTGAAAGACGTTTGACAAACCTCGGGTAGTAATTTTCCGATCATTTGCAATGGCATAGTAAATATAATAATGTCATAATCAAATCGCTTCCACCCGTTAATAAATTTAATAATTTTCAGATCGCTGAAAAGTGCGTTTGAAATAGTGTTCAAATTTAAATTTCGGATAGCTATAACTGCAATTAATCTCGATCTACAAATAGCGACTTTCTATTTCGAATTGATCCTGAAATTTACACAAACTTTAGGATGGAATATCTCGGGAAATAAAGTTAGAAAAATCATGAAATTTCATATTTAGACAAATTTAACGATTCATAATCTGATTATAGCACCAAAACATCGTTTTTCCATTAGAAATTTTGATGTTTGTGCAAAATTTGATATTAAGACGTCCCCTTATGCAATTGTTTTGAATTTGTAGCTGCAGTTATACCCTAATGAATAATCTTTTTAAAATTTGCCGTAGTATGAATAGTGCTCAAAATAAAGGCGGTTTGTTTTTCTTCGAGGCTACATAGTTTAACAAGTACAATCTAATATACTATGAAATGTTCCTGAGATCCACATTTGTATGAATGTCTCAACATCTTAAAAATTTTAGTTCCATATATGAGAAGTTTTTTTTCTGGAGCTAAATGCAGATGGTCGTAGTGTTTTGGGGCGAAACGGGGGGGGTATCATGTACATATTCTAAATGTGACGTCCCTCGGTTTGTTTTCGAATACGAGTTTAGCATATTGGCATTAAAATTTCAAAGAATTAATACACAATTGACTTTTGATAGCTGGTTGATTAATGACTATTAAATTAAACACTAAACGTAACCAAAAGGACAAACTATATTTTAAGGTTTACATCGATATGTATTGCACTATTTGGACAGTTGAAGTAAAATCGCTTTTCGTCTAAATTCTTCATATGCATTGAAAATCTGTCTTATATGTTTCCTGATTATAACTTAACTGAAGAAATTGAACAGAGTCTAAATAGTCATATTTCATGTGATAAAAATTAATACGCTTAGTGCACATCTCTCGTCTTTCCTTAAATATGAAGAGAATATAATTTAGATTAATTAATTATAGTTAATTTATAAGCTTTAAAATTACTATAACGAGCGTAAATTTTAAGAGTAACGCTGATAAATATTTTCACTTACAATGCGTAATATTAAATGCATCGTTATTTTAAATTAATAACATTAGAGAGCATTCATTAAACCTTTCCGGCGTCTTTTAGTTCTTATGACTAAGCAAGGACTAATATGAGATAGAATACCATTAAAAATTAAAAAATTGAATGATGTATATTGTAGCAAAATGAAACGTTTGTGTATTGGATTATTGAAAATAAAACGTTACAATTGCATTGGAGAGACATCGAACAGAAAAATCATCCGTTAACCTGTAGAAATAAATCTGAAATAGAACGCAATCTTCCGGTGTTTGAAAGTTAAAGATTATTTCTTTCGTTACTTATCTCCCGAAGTATTCAAACATCTCATATATGCGCCCTCCTCTTTGTTTGCGAAATACCCTTCTATAAAGTTAATAAAGATAAAAAATAAAACGCGGGGAATCCCAAGTAAAACTATCTTAAATAAATATTGCCGTACCTCTTCGTACATAACGGAGTTCTGCTTCAATCTGCTCTACCAGAGATATCGCTTTAGATTTCGAAAATTTGATATCATTTCAAAAAGGGGTGCAATTTTACCCCCTCCCTCACGCTAGTCGTTTTATGTATGTTCTATTTTCAGAACCGAACCTCATGTTTTTACGACGACGTTCGCCATTTTTTATTTTTTTTCGGAGGGGGGGGGGATTTCATTCCGTTTCTTTTTCAGTTTATCTAGATGGAAGAGTTTAGATATCTCTTGGCTTTTAAATAAAAACGAACTTTTTATGTGCATCTGTGTGTATAAATATACAGGGGCCTGCATTCCTCAACAAAATGCCCACACTGCTGGAAGATTTCTGTGTTTGCTTTGCCGGTGCGTTAAGGTGGAAGTTCGGGATTTTTATTTATTCGGGGGTAGGGTGATGCACTTACGAGCTTTATGTTCGGGAAAGTAACTCCTGTAATGCAAGCTTTGACAGAGAGGTAGCAAGTTGAGGAACACCTACTTACTTTAGAAAGGAAAAAATAAAATAGCGGATGGGGAAATAAAATTGCCTTTTTCGCATGGCTTCCTTATTTGTACAATAAATCTGCTCCGGAGAATAAAAAATAGCGCTGGACCGTCAAAGGGATGATAAAGGCACGACTATTGCTTTTAAAAATTTATAAGTTTATGAAAATATTTATTCCTAGCCAGAAAGCACTGCAAATATGACGACGTAATTTGCTTTCCACAGCTTGAACAGCACGCAGGCAGCATGCTGTTACACAGATTGAATCACCGTCTGAGCATTTTGTTTACAAAAGCACGCACAGAGATGTAATAAACCTTTTGGATACACAATTTGGTAAATTGTTAAGTGCGATAAAAGTAACTCTAACGCATCTCCGTCATGTCTCAAGTAGTTTTCTTCTACCATTCTAACTCCATCAGTACATAGCAGATTTTACACGCTCTGAATACACCGGGGAATTTTTCTAACCATCTTAACTCGGGCAATCGGAATTCTTCACAAATGTCAAAGAAATGGAACGTCGGAAGTTCAAGGATATCTATAGCAACATTAGACTTATTACTAGTTAATGTTCAAGCGTGAGTTCGTATTGCACTGCATTGCCTTCAGTATAGTTTTGAATACTGTTTTTATTTTAACGGGTCTGCTCTTATAGGACATAAAGTGAGTAAGAGATTCAGATATCCGGTGGTTTAGTGATTCATTTTTTATAATTTTGTTATTTTTTCGAAACAGATTTATCTTGGTTCAATTTGGTTCAACAGAAACAGGTCCTCGGGGACATATTTCCTTTAGGTGCGTATGATCTTCATTGACCTTGAGGTACTCTAGCAATCTTTTATTCTTTTACTTTCTATAGTAAACAGGGGGGAAAGTTATTGGGACACCCAGGCGTTCTTTCTGCTTTCCTCTCACTACTCTGTTTCCCAGTCCCTCTTCCTCCTTTTAATTTTTAATTGCTTAATTGCGTTCTCTTGAGATTGGATCAGCTCGGCCAAATAAACACTGGCACCATAAGAAGCCAAACAAAACAAATGAAGATAAACTTATCAAAAAACTTGTCAAACTACAAGTCTTATAGAAGCACTTTTTCACAAATTCACAAGGCAAAAAATTAGTAAAATTACTTCCTAGAAATCACTAATTTCCCCTAAAATTATGATGCATAATCTAATAGATCGTCTGACTGACGCAGTGTCAAAATCAGAAATGAGTTTTCGATTTTCGTATAAATTATTTTCCGATAAAAATAGCTTGCAATCGATTCAAATAAGGCGGAGCATTATTTTCTAAGTATTTCATTAAGTTTCGTCAAGTATGAAAAGGTTTTTTTTTATGCATTGTTAAAGCAAAATCTTTCTTTCTTGGAATGTTCAGTAAAAATATAAAATCGAATTTGTTGGGAAAAAGATTAACGGCCGCATTTAAAAAAAATTGAAAGAATATATTTAATTTTTAAATAACTGTACTTTTACATTTCCTAATTTTTTTTTAATTCTAAAAATACTTGTTAGAAAGTATAAAAAGGATAAAACTCTGGAAAGATTAAAAAAATGTATCGTATTTATAAAAATAAGATCGTACGCTTACTTAGGAAATTAAAAAATACTTATCGCATAGATAGAAAAAATAAGTAAACAGTATTTGTTAGAATAAAAAACCTTACTCACACCTGCAATAGTTGTTTTATTTGTTGCAGTATCGTTTATAACTAATTCCTGGAAGTGTTAAAAACTCATCAAAAAGTTGTGTTTAGAATAATTAATGTTAATGTTTCCTATAAATGCTACTGTTATTTATTTTCCTCTACGAAAAGTTTAAATTTTGCAATAACAGCATCAATTTCTATTACATTGTTGTACAGTAAAAAAAGTCAGATCAAGATGTTTGTTAAACAAAAACTTGAAATAATACATTGTCACAACAATATTAAATGCACAAAAGGATGATCAACACATATGTGACAAAAATTTAATTTTTAACAATTTCTTTCTTTGCCCGAAAATTAAAAAAAAACTACCAAATTTTAAGGGAAAAAACGAAATCGGAAATAAATCCACTCAAAATTCTGATTTATTTACAAATAATTCTTTGAATGATTTTACATTTGTCCATCAAGATCTGGTCAGTTTTACTAATGACAAGTGCCAGCTAAAAACAAGATGACGTCACGTCATCAGTGCGAAGCTGGTAATTTACTGCGGGACGGTTTTCCCTAAACAAGGTGGGAAAAGGAAGGTGTATAGTAGAAAGAAAAAATATGACTTCACGGGGGTTTGTTCGCTACGTTGTTCTGAACACTGCAGTTATGTGTCATTCTTAAACCATGTGTATGGTTTGTAAATAACTAATTTGATCAAAATATATAAAAGAACTGGTTCTTTCCATTTAAACCGATATGAAAGAACGTTACAATGTGATATCTCATCAAGACAACCATCAAGATGGTTCAGGTTAAATCTATATTTTGAAGATTTTTATAAACATAAATTTTAACGAATTTAGAAGATATGAAGAAGATTTAGAATAGGGGAGATCTGTCTTGAAGATAAAGCTAGATATTGAGGGAGATTGAGGAGTTCAAAACTGAGGTACCTCGTTCAAAACAGGTTAACCAGTGCATGGAATAGTAGGGGGTTCGAGTGTTGTTCATCATCGGGGGGAATCTTCGCTTATCTGTCCATGTACTGCACCATGCCTTGTATCTGTCTGTGCCTCTATAAACAGTATCAAAAAATTATATTGTGCTTTTCAGACGTGACCTTACTTTTGCAAACCAAGCTCTCTCTCTCTCTCTCTCTCTCTCTCTCGTCAGGGATCTGTCCAAAATTCACTCTTTAGAAGGTCCTACAAAGTTCCACAGTAAATTTGGCTTGGTGATATCCCCTCCGTGACTCCCACTTGTATGAACAAACATAAAGAAAAACTCTACCCAGTACATGCAAAACACAAATAACAGTGATTAAACGTTTATATTGTTTTTGTTATTGACCTTCACAAATAAAATCCTTCAAATATAAACGATCCAATTCAAATATCCTAACCCTTATTAGGGATACGATTTCAAGAATTATTCAAGTGTCAGTTATGAAATATTTTTATCAGTGGCTCCATAATCTTTCTTTGCAAATTAAACTCCTTCTTTTGTCAGAGCTGTCCACTATTCCTTCTTGAAAAATGTCGCTTTCGATAGTAAATCTGGCATGATGTTCTCTTTCCTCCGTGGCCATTTTCCACAGTTTTTCAACAAGTATATAGAAAACACGCTATACAATACACGCAAAACTCAAAAATCAAGAATAAACATAGAAATAATGAAATCACTTCCGAGTTTAACTATCAAATTTAACTATAAGGGACTCAGTTTAAAGAATTATGCAAATAAATCATCAAATATTTATTTTCATTTGAGACTTCTCTACACGCAGTCTTGGATACTTCAATCCCTTCAGTAACCTGTACGAAAGTCCGTTAAAAATGCCGCTCTTGCAATCAGAACTAAATTTGGCATGCAAAGTCATGTATTAAATTGTAATATAATAGAATATATATTATAACTTAAATAACATGACCGTTATAATATATTATATTTCAAGAATTGTGCATGGCAAGCGTCTTTCATAACAATAGTTTAATATGCATTTCCTGGTATATGAAGCATATTTGTGAGTAATAAGTAAAATAAATCTCAACAGGCAGTTCATAAAATAGAAGATCTGTTTCTTTGTAACATGCAATGACATCTCAGAATTAAAGGAATAAAGAGCAACTGTTTTCCCCATCAAAAACAGTTCAACAAGTGAACAGGGGAAGTTTTTTTTGCCGAAACTGCAATTCACCAAATAGCGTCACCAACAGAACTGCTAAGAGATCAACTTTCAAAGTTTTTTTCTACATTGAGCATCTTTTGAATGTTGCTCTTTTGGGAAAATGTGCAATACAATTGCTTAATACATTAAATAATTGCATAATACAAAACAATTACCTTTATATGCTAGAATATAAAAATGCAATGAAACACTTAAAACAGTTATTAAACTAAAATATAGCCTAAACTGCGCAGATTGAAACAAACGCAACTTCCTTCATAGCCCATAACTTTAAATTTAAACAGGCACTGGAGAAGTACTAAAATCATTGTAAACCTTGAATATGGATTTTTCTAACAATTTCCTTAGTCATTTTCATGTTATTTTCCCTTTATCCGCATAAAATGCCCGCCTAGAACTTTCCAGGTTTTGTTAAGAGTTTTAGTAACACAGCAACTTTGCAACAGAGTATGCGTAAAATATTTTCCAAAGAAAACTACAAGGAGCTGGGTGTGTGATCCCTAAAGTAGGGTTGGATATTGGTGTAAACCTATCCATCACACCCATGAAATATATTTTGGGGCATGAAAAATATCGAATACCGGTATATATAAAGAATTCCAATGTTGGAATGGTAAATCCAAAAAATGTGAAAAAAAAATCGAATTTTCTGACTGAATGTGCAGTTAAGGTAATTTATGATCGCCGTCTTAAACTTCGCGAAAATGAAATAAGTCCTATTTTTACTTTGTGTGTTTAACATAAATAGAAACATTCCAATTTTAATGCAACAGATTTCTAAGAACGATTCCAGATCTTAAAGAAAACTCAATTTCAAAAGTTAATTAAGGATGCGTTCAGGTATTAATGAAGCTAAAACTGTTTTAATTGAGTGAGGTAAGAAATAATTCATTTTACTAAGCACTCTTCGTGGAGGTACTAATGATCCGTTAGATGTATTTGGCAGTACGCCAAGTAAGATAAATATAGAAGTATAAGTTCCTTGGTTTGAGTAAAGATTGATATAGAAAAAATTAAATCAGGCATGTAAGTAAAGATGAGTGATAGTTACACGTTTCCTAAAAAGTCCATATTCATTTTACATTCTCTACAGATTATATTTTTGGCAAGGAGCGTGAGTACTAACATATGAGAGTACCCATCTGTTAGTTACGAATGTTTCAATTGAGTTACAATTGAGTTTCATCTACTGTTTAGTATGATAAAATGATAAAATAATTGAAAATTAGAGCTAGATAGAGGACATGTTATTTAAACTTGCTACGTATTGAGAGCGCATAGAAAAATATGTCCATCAGTAAATTAGACGGAAAACATATATGTTGGCTTAAAGTTGTAAGATAGGATTATTCTGTAAACAATGGTGAGCATAATTAAAAAATTGATAGTTCAAATCAAAGAAAGGAATAAATTTGCTGCATTTCGAAATCCATGATTATGTGCTGAAAAGTGGTATGCGTTGAAAGATTAGCGAATTAGCAACCGGAAGGTTGGGAGTTCAAAACTCCATCCAACCTTGACTGGTTTAGCAACAGTCCGGGATCAATCCCGAAGTTAAAGACACGATAGCAACACCCCGAGAGTTTGATCCACCGTCAGATGACGAGGACATCATCTGAGTTTATTGGCAAATGGAAAAAAATGAATGTCTATATATAATTCTCTTACGTGGCACACAAAAAAGACGTTATTTGTTATCGAGTTTTGGAAACACTGTGTACGATTATTTGTTTATCACAAAGCCTTGCACCTCAATTGAATTTATAGCGTTATCGGCCATTTTCAGGGCCAACAATTATAGTTTAACGAGATGCTTGTATTACAACTTTCGACAACAAACTCAGTGAAAATGTGTGTATGGGTGGCTCGAGTACTGGATAAATGTAAGCACAAGCATACTGGGTATTCGATTTCCAAAGCAGCGCTCATATTTCGAGTCAAAATTTGCTCTACGTTTTTATTTGAATACCAAATTGTTCTGTATCCATAAAGTACTGCATAACTTTTCTGTAATCCAACAAATATATATTTGAAAAATATTTTTTCGGAGTATCATATTTTGTAAACAATCCCTTATGCTAGGACAAATGTCTTCATTGATGCGAGCGAAGCGTGCAAGGTTTGCGCAGCGAACGAATGAGTATTGCAAAGCAATCCTTTGGGAATTGGCGAGCGTTAGCGAAGCAGGTAGAGGGCCACCTACTATAGTATAATATCAACCCCTTCTGTATTCAAACGTCAGTTTCCCTGTTGTTTGAATATGCTTGATTTCAGCTATATAACTGCATACAATAATTAAGAATGCATTTAATATCTAGAATTCTTCAGCAGAGGGTCTGATTATAGAAGGCATCCAAAGGTAATGGTAATGCAAATTAATAAACGTAGTAATAGATTAACACAACGGGCCAGTACGGGATCAATCTTGAAGGGAAAGATCCGAGGACACCACGTATAAAGGATAGGAATCATTTTGAAAACAAAATTTGAACGAACGGTAAAAATAGTTTAGGCATCAAAGGATCAAAAAACGTTGTGATTTTGAAGAAGTAAATGGGTAATTTTTTAACTAACGTCGAACTAGGGCAACACAACGGGCTAAGAAGTAAATGGGATTCAATTAAAGTGCTTTATTGGCAATAGGAAATAACACAAGTAGAAAACACAAAATACTGCTTTATATTTTTGATTAATTTTAATTTATTTGGAGGTCTGAAAGGTACATATCGATACTAATATTCATTTTAAATGGCTAAATATCCATTATAAATTTAAGCAGTGAACCAGATGCGTGTGAATCACAACAATGTTTTAAACTGACTTAAACAAGTTTGAAATTTTAGCACAGGGTTTCTAGTCATTTTACCATCATCTCTACTATTAAAAGGAAGTGTTTTTTTTTCTCTAAGATCAGTGTCCTGACGAATCGGTATTACATATAATAATGAAATTTGGCACACAGGTAGTCCAAAATGTTTGCTATTTTTCTATCGCGCCCGTATTTTAAAATTTAATCTAGAACGTTTTAAAATAAATATATTAGTTTCATTTTCACCATTTGTCTTTCTCTCCGGAATGTAACGTCACCCGTACCTCGAAAGAAGAAGCAAGCAGATTTTGCTGTTTTTGACCGGTGACCTCACAAGCGTTGTTCAACCTGAAGCCTTAGGAACCATGGCAAGTTTTCCGATTCTAGCGTGTTTTGATTTACGTTGTTGATTAATATGACTTTCGTTCTAGCGATTTCAGCTTTGTTACGGGCAAAGACTATTTGAGGTTTTCTATCTTCGTGATCGATAAAAATAGAGTACAAATTTTAACGAATTTTAAATCTACGGAACTAATTCTTAAAATTACTGTTTGATATTTTTAATGTTTTCGGTATCAGAAAGATTTAATGTGTCCAGTGCGATTTTCAAATTTTACTCTAAAATATTTTTAATTAAATTATTGGCATCACGGCGTTGCTGGTTTATGATGAAACCAAATGGGTACGCGTTGAAATCACCGGGCTTGGCGAGCATTAGCGAGCTGTGGTCACACATGAATGGTCCCAAAGAACTGTCATGAGCAACGCCATTCTAGCCGCGTAGTGGTATAATAAGTATTGTATTATAATGCGGAACATATTTTTTTGTGAAGCAGCAAAAACTCTTCAAAGACAAACTCTTGTGGCATTGAATTTGAAGAGCTTATTTTTTCTGAAATTTCTAAGCCAACACAACTGTTTTCAGCACGCCCTTTCCATAGAATCATAGAAGTAAAATTTAGTAGAGAACACTTTGCAAGAAAAAACTAATTTTTAATCCCACTCGAAACCACACAAAACGTCACATACTGTCGCATGTGAAGCTTTCAGTGGTTTTGAATCAATTTGTTGACAATACCAGGAAATCGGGAGAGGAAAGAGTACAAGCGAGTGATGAGGACAAAATTCTAAAAACCGTTCAACGACACTACTAAACTGCTGAAGATATAAGGCCTCGACTTAGTTCCTCTGAAGCTTGAAAAAGGGTGAAGTCGAGTATTGCCCTTCTTCTACAACAATACAGTTGGTTTCAAACGGGTCTCTTAAAGAATTAGGGAACTAATGAAAACGTAAAAAATCGAACCCTTCGTCAATTGGTGTGTATAACACCTATTCTGTCACTAAGTTTATCGTTCGGTTCCAAAGCTAGTAATCTATAAATCATCTACGATTGCTTGGTTCTTTCGCTCCTGTGTACAAAGCTCTTATCCGCGACAACATTTCACAACTATTCAGAAATCGACTGACCCAACAGACTCAGCGGTAGTCGTACTATGTTTAAGTTCACAGCGAGTAGCATTTAATTTTCAATAGATATCTACTCAGATAAGTGTTAACTGAGTTGTCTGAGAAGTCTGATCTTCTTGAGTAATAAAAGACTACGCTTTTATTTCGCCACATGACCATTCCTTTTTTCTGTGTAAGTAAAGCTTGTGTGTATATCATTTGGTACTGTGTGTCATATGTATGGCGCATCATGGCCAAATATGGTTCTTGTGCCATAAGAATCCAACCTATCCCCTGGTAATATTTCCGAGAAAATATCTTCTCTCTTTCTCACCTTACACCTCCTCCAATACAATTACCGCAGCAGGTATCGAAACTCCTATGGGAATGTAACAACAAGCAGTTCATAAAGCAGAAGATACACCACTTTCACTCTGAACCGAAATGGATAGTCACCCCCCAAGAAAAGACGAGCATGCAAAACTAATTTAAACACGAACTTTTCGCAAAAAAGGAAAGAAGGTTGAAAAAGGGGAGGGGTCGTTCACACACCAAATGGGATCTATCGTTTTATGGCCATCAGACGAGATTTATTGGCAAAAATCTGTCGCCTGAGATGAGATTTTACTGCAGGTAATATTTCAATATTCGGTAGGTGGGTAGGTTTTTTTTTCTTCATTATTATTTCCCTCTTGATGCAGTAGATTTTTCAGGAGAGAAGATTTTTCTATTACCCAGCAGTCGCAGGTAGGGTAAGTGCAGTTGAGGGAATGTAATTTTTCTTCCCCAATTTCTTGGGGAAATTATTGAATCACGATGATGGTTTTTAAGAGAAGAGTTTTTTAAAGCTAATTCGCGACTCGGAAGCGATATTGGATCGTTCATCAATTACCTTCACTCTTCCACTACTTCCGGAACTCTTCTTACTCTTATCAAAATAGGAGAAGAGAAAAAATCAAAGCAGCCGGAGTCTAATTTGAGCGTAGCGGAGAGAATCTGATAGCTATTGGTGCGCTTCTCCAATTTAAACGGAATGGGATAACAAGAGGTAAACTCATTTAATTTCGGCAGGAAAGTCTCGTGTAAAATTCTGGGAATAAAGCGCATTCCTAAAGCTTTTGTTAGCACCATGCAACAAATATTAACGTGTAAAGTAATTTTTAAAATGTACATCTGGTGTACGCTTGAGAGCATTCTCCTTTTTGTATCACATTTAACTTTCGTTCGGTATTTGAAAACGCGTATCTAACCAATTAAAAAATGAATTTATGATTTTTCAAAGGTCTCAGACAAACATTCTCAACTTATGAGTTTCACCCTACTGGAGATTTACCCTGGCGTTGAAAACTGATCTGTATTGATTAATATAAAAAACCATTCAAAATGGTCGCCTGTTCAAGGCAAGGAACTAATTGCTTGTATTATTTAGAATTTCATTCCATTGGAGTAGTAGGTCAGTTTTAACTCGACAATAAATCTGGTCATTTTAAAAACTCCAATGCAAATACCTTTTATAGCGAAGGAATTAGTTGGTTTTCCGACTCGGGTTTTCATTCCCTTGGACAAATAGGACATTTTTATCTTGCCGAGATACCTTATCATTTGCAAAACTGGTCTTGTTGAGATAACATAGAATGTTAAACAGTGTTTGTTGCGAATATGTTGACAGGCAAACATTGCATTTCTTAAAACTTTTTAGTTGACGAAACTATATAGATGGTAGGTAGAGAGTTGAATTTATATCGCACTGGAGCAACGCAACTGCTATTGATGACTGTCCGGGATCAATCCTAAGGGGATCCGATAACAGCACCTAGCAATTTTTAACTACAGTCATATGATGAAATCAACACCCCACTCTCCAAACTTCCTCAATGTGTAAACGAGGTTATATGGAACACATAAATTTCAGCAAACCAAACTCAAGTTACTTGATGGTTTCTAGAAAAGCTTGGAATTCTCTGATCTGAAGTAAAACTCTTTTCGTGATAGCTTTAAGAATAGGTAATTAACGTTGCACTCTGGGGCAACACAGCGAGCTGTTGGTGAGGGTCCGGGATCAGACCTGAAGATCCAAGGCCAACGCAGTATAAGAATAATTTGGAAAACACAAAACTCACCTAACTCAAAAAATAAAGTGTGAATTGTATGCTATGTGCAAAATATTTTCTTTAACCAATTATATGTTTATTACTACTTGCCTTATAAGCATAGTTTTGTGATGTGAGGTGATTTTAATTAACGTCGTACTAGATCAACACAACGGGCTATTGACAACTAAGAATAGCTTGGAAACACCATTCTCAAAACACACATCTCAAAAAATTAAATGTTAATTGAATTTACAGTGCAAAATATTTTCACAATTTATCAATTTATATTTTTCAAAATATTAATAATATACTAAATTAATCTGGTTTGGCTAAGTCCTAGCGTCATACCAAAATTAGTGAGTACATATTAGTTATATAACCGATTATTTCTTGTATTAAACAGAAAGCACTTGGATTCAACTAAAATATTTCTGTCTCTATTTTAAAACCTTCTTACTTAAATAACATTATTTAAAGATTCTAGAATTTATATTTAGAGATGAAATTCTAAGCTCTTTCAATACCAGGGTAATAGATAACACTTCCAAAGTTAAAGTATCCATTAGTACACAGTAACTATTTACGTCTTCGTGTAGGAATCTAAAAGGTATTTAATTTGTAAAGTTTGTTTCAATTACTGGACTTAAGAGAATACATTGCAACGCATTTTAATTTTACGGACCACAGTCGATTGTTGCTATTTTTTCCAGTTTTTATTTGATGCATATTGCTATTCGATTGCATAGTAGACAAAACTATATTATATGATGTTGATTGAACACTAGGAAAACTGTACTGACCAAGTTAAAACAGTTGATAAACTCGACTTCAAGGTTCAGACAATGAACTGGAATTATTACTAGTTCTGTCTTTTTTGTTAATAAGATGGATATAAAAATGAAATATATCTTAAATAGCGGATAATAGACTACCTAAATTTCTAAATATTTAAAAAAATTTTAATTATGTATTTAGCTTGTTCTCAAATAACTGCCATTAATCTCTAAAATATTTCTATGAACGTGTACGTCGTAGGAAATAATTTCCCACAAACTATGTGAAATAAAATATAGAACGCACAAATGGCTTGTGGTGCTACTGGGAACTAAAGGAATGAAAAAAATTGCTTAGGTGATCTCATTACAGATTTACCTTATCGCGAAAAAACATTTATTACACGGTAAAAGCAATCTTATCAAGTATACTCCATGTTTGTCTCGGACCCTAATGCAGACCTCCAATTGTGCCGACTTGCTTTCCAAAAAACTGTCTAAGAGTTACTAAGAAAATTATTTACACTAAGTCAATTATTCACACTAAGTCAATTATTCACAGTCTAATTTGAACACTAGAGCAAGGTTTTAGTCTTCTGCGATCCTTGATGGTGTTATGTAAACTGCAATCCTACGTTCGAGAGCATCCAAGACATGTTAATGAGATTAAATGAGCTTTCTTAACATGAAATCAGAATTATCCTTCGGATGAACATCGGTGTGAAAAAATTTACAATAAAATTATGAGAAGAGTAAATTTTTACATTAATTCAACACCGCAAAGTAAAGTATTTCCGAAAATCAAGAGTATGTTACAAGGGAACTATGAAATTCATTGTCATGGAGACTAAAATAACAAGAATGGCGATTTGCATTCTTGATAAAAAAAAATCACACCATAATATCGAAAAAAATAGTGCAGAAGAAGATTGAAAAAGTTAGGTACTAAAAATAACGATTATAAAACAAAACGAAAAAAGCAATTTCCTTGAAATTAAATTTTACGCAGAAAACTTTTTAACTTAGGTAGTTAAAACTCGGTTGCGAAGGCTACGCTCATCGCAAACTATTGTCTGATGTCAACCATAATTTGTAATTTCTGGTCATTGAAGTGCGACCAATTTTTAATGAAGACGAGGTAAGCAAATGAAACAATATGGAGTAGGAGGGAAGGAAGAAAGAAAAAGGAATTAAAAAAAACCTCGAGCAATTTGCATTTTCATTATGGTCGGAGACCCGCCATGTTTCACGGTGCCTACATCTTCCTCCGACAAGTAAAATTACTTTTATGTTTTATTAATGCGCATTTTAATTTTTGTTGTCCTCTTTTTACTTGTAAATTTGCTCGGAAAACTGAATACTTGATTTTTTTCCAGGGAAATAAAAAAATCCTTCTTAATTTGCACGTATAACCTTTTTAAAAAGGTTTTAATTTTGTTGTTTTTTCGTTTTTCGAGCACTTATACGTGTTACTCCTTCGCACACTTTCGTACGGGGTATCGCAAAAAATGACTGTTAGTTTAATTACAGAACTAAATGAAGCAGGGGGAACTATAGAATCCATTAAAGATTAATTTTTAATGCGGATATCGCGCAAAAATGGATAATTTCCCCCTTCTACTCATTTTGCCATTAATAGTTCGAAGATGATGGGGGAATGTTCAACGTAAAGAGATACTTTCACCCGGGGTAATTATTGCTTCACTTTTACTTCCCGCATCCTCAATAATTACTAAATCATTAAAAAAATATTACCGGACGGCAATTCACTTGTTATTCACGTCGTCCGATTTTACAAGTTTTCACACTTGTAAGAATTACATCTGCGGATGTTTGGGGAATACCGTAAAACGAAATGGCGCAGTTTTTAACGCCAAAGCCTCATTTCACCCCAATCAGTGATTAAAAACTCGAACGGAACGTGTTTAATAGTCAGACGGACGTGAGAGAATTTTAAAATAACAGTTGTTTTTAATTTTTTTTATTGGCAACTACTGGAGGTTTAGGAGAGAACTGGAAAATGCCGTTTGGAATGTTGACTGTAATGGTCGTACTCGACTTCTAATTGAACGAGTTCTTCGTTGGTGAGTTTTCTTAAATGTTCAGGTGATTTCAGAATATTGTAACTTGTTAAATTTGATGGTAACGGGAATTATTTCAAAAGCAGTTCCGCGGGTTGAGTATCGTTCAGTTTTTTTAAGTGCCATCAGATTTAAAGAAGTTAGAGCGGTATGAAATTTTATTCCTAAGTAGTTTTAAACTACTTTTTAAGTCATTTTAGTATGATGATAATTTTTTTTTGTTCCATTGCACACTTCTAATGTTTCCATTAACTTAGAAACAGATTTTCAAATAAATAATAAAGTGCTCTCTCACTTTGTTCTCTAATCACTTCTATTAAGTTTCTAAACTCGACATTTTCTACAGTTGATCATATAAAGAGGAAAACTTTCTTTATAGATGTAATATTATTTGCACTTAATATGTTTTAACTTAATACAGTTCTTGATATCACTCCTTCAGATGGTTTTTAAGGATTCTAAAGTATATAAATACTCACTAATTTGATACTATTTCACTATTTCAAGAAGTGTTCAATACATGTGGATGGAGGTACATAAAGAAGGTACCACTAATTTAAAATCTAAAAATATAAATGTTTTGTTATACACGATAAACATTTATATAATACGATAGATCTTCAGGCATAAGTTGTTTTGATAAAAACCTTCTTCTGACTAGTGACCATGAGAGGTTTAACATACTATGTAAAATTGCTTAACAATCTCTATTTCTGAATAGGGATATAATTATCTTGTTACTTCCATAAATACGTTTGATTGATCATACAGATTTTATAGTTATACAGAAAGATATAGAATCAGACACACATAAAATGTTTATCTGTATATAAGGGTTTACAGTTACATTATCCCTTATTAAACTAAACGTTGCGGAGTACGGCCCTCCTTGCGTATTTTTCTAACTTGAGCGATAGAGCCTTGAGTGGCATTTACGACTTTCCTTACATAGTACTGTGTGGCATATCGTTTGGAGTGATATTTCTTCTTTTAGTTCTGGGTACGGCTACCGTTTTTGTCCTTACTGAACGAAATGTCTCTATGAATGGGCTGTTCCGAAAATTTCTAATTTATTTCCCATAATTTATCTCAAAAACGTACCTGATACTGAAGAAAAAAGAGAGAAATAGAGAAATAAGTTATAAGATTCCATTCCAAATATAGTCAAGAAATATTATTCTCAAATGGATCGTAAAATCATAATAACTTTATTTACAAATTACTGCGTTTTGATAGTTAACTCCATGGTGATTGTGTAGGTGAGATAACATAACAAAACTGACCAGATCCTGGTGAACAAAATATCTCGTCATTAGAAGGAAAAGCATCTTGATCAAGTCATAAAAAAAATCGGCAAAGTCTCGGTAACGAGATATGTCGTCATTTGAAAAGGAGTCAAATCCTGATAGATTAGGTATCCCATGGAAAGAAAACTGACTTGATCTAGATGGACAAGATATATTACCATTTAAAGAAAACTGACCAGATCTTCATATCATCGTTATAAAAAAAATGGCATGATCTTAATAATAAGTTATCAGGTCATTACTAAAATTGATCATACCTTGATGGACGAGATATCTCGTCGAAACCACTCAGAGGGTAAAACAAAAAGGACTATTCTCCTACTTCAATAAAACATATTGCTAGACACCAACAAGGATCTCAACTTTTTTAGAAACAAAAAGAACACGTCGAATGTCCATTCCGAAACTGCCACTAATGTCCTTTTCATCACATCTACAAGAGGCGTACTTGTAGAAATATCCCGCTCAGAGCAAAACGCTACCACGAAAACTAAGCGATCATTAGAAAGCATTAACATTACGCAGAGTTCCGCCTTTCTTCGGTGAACATCTCATACTCTTCGTACCTGGGCATCCCAACGCGGCATGGCGGAGACAGAAGAAAACAGTTGGCGCAATTATCTCGAATAAATCACCAAGAATACTAAATCACCCCTTCCCAGGGCCGTCTCAAGAACTCCTTCGTAGAACTGATGAACGTCCTTAGCATGGCTTCAATTTTACTGGAAGAGGTGGTTTAATAGTTGTACTTAGTCTGAAGATGAATATCTAGACGTCTTGCCGCAAGCAACAGTGGAACGAATTGGCGGATATGTAAATAGAAGAATGCATTAATGTATTCGGGGATTAGTTTTAAAGGAAATAACGATGGATGGTAGTCAATACGCAGAGATGCGTAGTATTTAAAATTTATTGGAGTTGATACTTTGTGAAGAAGCAATACAATATTAATTCGTGTGTATTTTAGAGATAACATTATCTTTTAGAGTGAAATCTACACTACTTTTGGAGTGAAATTGACACTTTGATGCACGTTTATTTTAATATATTGCTGAATAGTTTAGTTTTGCTCAATGTAGGTTAAAAACCATAAATCTTATTCCATAAATCAAAAGAGATGAAACTGTACAATTTGAAATACGAACATAAAACTTTACATTAAATAATAAAGTATATCGTCGGCTTTCTAGAGAAACACACTTAAGTAGAAATTTTCACGATATGTTTTTTTTTTTAGATTTTATAGACCAGAATGAATGGTGAAATCCCCTAAGTTATATATTTTTGCCTGATTGTTAGATGTCCTCGAGAAACACACTGACTCAATGAAGCTTGGGGTGAAGCATTTTCCCCCTTCGCTTTCTCAGAAATATTTATTTTATGTACACTGTGTAGTAAGATTTCAAAATAAATTTTAATAAGTATTGCTGCATTGTCTTTTGTTGCTTTACACTTATTTAACTATAAGAAATCTAAGAGACATATTTTTATGATACAGCTTTAATGGATACTGAAATAATTTTGTAACATCAAAAAGCATTTTAGCGTTCTTTGAAATCCTAGAAACATATGTTAAAAAACGCATTAGTTAAGACATAAATCTTCCCAAAATTATACATGCTATTTTGTCACTTCTATTAGCATATTTTTGAATTTTACATTTATTTATGTATAATATACTCCGTAATATACTATCGTAGAGTATACTTCAACATGTTAAAATTCAAATTTGATTTAACACGTCTGTCAATGAGCTGTAGTCACCAGAGTTAACGCTGTTTATTAAAATATTTCAATGTTCTTCAGGATATTATTCAGATAAATATTACTTTTTTGTATTGTTGCTATTAAAAATTATCCTTTTAATTCTTTTGGTGGTTGCATAGAAGTATCGCGTTATTAGCAAAATTGGCCACATTTCGATGCACAAGGTATCTTGTGAAAAGAAAAACTAACCAAATAGGTGATCTCGTCATCATAAATAATCGTAAATATCTTGAAGACGAGATATCTCGTCATTAGTAATATAAAAGTTCTTTATAAAAGAGATATCTTGTGGAAACCACTTGGAGGGTTAAAATAGCATTACAGGTTTTGCTATTTGGAACGTATATGGAACATTATGGCGTATATTTTACTACTGGAATTTTGCTCAAAGTATTAATAAAATCAGTTCCCTTCTGGTATTGGTACCAAACACATATCTCCAATACTGGTACAGAATAAATAAAATAACTTGCACAAAGGGCGATTCATGCATTCACAACGAAAACATTCGTGAATTCAAAAGACATAAAAATTTGAAAATAAGTGATGATGACACTCCACGCAAAAATAATCTTTGAAATTATTCCACACAAGTAGGAAAGCATTGCTTTAGAAAAAAAAATCTTGCTCCGAAATTCCTTTCCTGTGAATAGTATTTAAAGTATTTAAGGTTTTGGAATTTAAAAGGGAGTACTTATTGCATTTTTTATAATCCTCTGTGCCCATTCCAGCGAGTAAGTAACATAAAAGAAATTATCACTGGAAACTTGCACTAGAAACCTTTTATTGCACATTCCTTCCAAACAACAACTAGAAACATTCTTGAGAAGAATCCTGGTATGCAGAGACCCGAAAAAAATACCGGAGTAATTTTATTAATTTACTCCTGCGAAAAACTCTTTTAGCAAAAGAAAATTACGAAACATAATTATGATTTGCTTAAAAGGGCAAGACTTTTTGAAACACTTAGTAAATTTAATTGAAGGCACATCATAAAATTGTTAGGTAAATCATTATCATGTAAATAAGTGCATTTACAGACTCAGACAATAAAAAATAAAGCCTATTTTACATCAAAAGAAATCTGTTATTTTTCAGTAAGCTGAAATTACAGTTACTTATTTCTTGTGACGCAGCGTCAACAAAAATTACTAAGAATCACAATAGGGGTCCAACTTTTCAATTAAAAGAAAAACAAGTGCATTTTTGATGCCTTTTGCAATGCTAATTTTTATTTCTAAGGCAGGACCATACATTGAGGAAAATATCAGACCTGCGAAAACAATTTTCTGAAATACGCATGCGTATCGACATGTTTTGAGTTACGAAACGGAGTGCGCATGCGTATATCGTATGTTTTGTCACATGCTGATCTAGTATGTGATTGGTGTCAGGCTGCATTATATAGATCGCAATGGAATAATACATGTGCGATCCAGTGGGAAAACGATCACAAATGCTAGGTTTGGGTCATGGACCCAATAATAACCATCCGAAGTGCTCCCACGTATATATCCCTTCTGTAAACTCTAGTTCTCCCTGCACGGATACTAACCAATCTTCACCAACTTGACCAATAGGATCTGTCTTTTCTACGATTCTGTTAACCAATCGATGCAGGATGAAATCAATGCTACACTACTTAGAAATCTCGTGACGCTAAGAGAGTTAAAAACGTCTATTTATAGCTAACCTCTAAATATTGTGTTCCCGATATTTTGATGACTTTAACCTTGGACAATCATCATTGATCTTGGCATTTAAATGCTGTAGAAATGAAGCACGCAGTGCCTTTTTGTAAAAGCCAATACCATTTTTAAGGACTCAACAAACATCGAGGCTTTTCAAGGTCTCCGTAAAAACTAAACGAAACTAAATTTCTTATTGATGTCTTTAAGGATTGCGGGAGCTCTGTACTTGCTTATATATCATAATATTTTTTAAAACATTCATTTTATTACAATCAGATAACTGAGGCCCTGATAAAAACTACTTTATTATAACTTCTTCAAGGACATTTTTGTACTTGTAATACAGGTCGTGAAACACCGAAATGTGCTCCTTGTGTGTTTTGGTTGGATGCTGTAAGCATTTACCATGAGCGTTTTACCACGTTTTAAACATTAAACGAAATCTTTTGTCCAAGTACATCACGCGTGACACGTTTCATTTAGAGCGAACAGTGAATTCGGAGTGTTTCGATGTTTTGAGAACAATGTGTATTGAAAAAGGTGCGACTTTTTATTACATAGTTACGTATTACATTACTTACAATTTCATCAAATTGAATTAGTTACAACAAAAATATTTAAATCAACTTGGAATTACAGAATACAAAGATATATTGTTTATTTTCACAATAAAAAACAATGCTGTTATTTTCAGAGCGACTGGTTAAACGAAAAAAAAATATGGCAAATCCTTACTAATACAGATGAAAAGTTTTGTATATCCTCATCACTCACATATACTACAAAAAATAACTTTTGTTACTTTTTGATGAACTTAATCCAACTCCTAAACAGCCCACAACGGCATTAAATAATTAGCTAGTTCATGAAAAGATAATTTTGTTTCCAATGTCTCTTAATTTTGTGATTTATCTATATATATATATTTCTCTTACGTGGCACGCACACAAAAAAGACGTTATTTGTTACCTCGTTTTGGCAACATTGTGCGATTGTTTGTTTACTAGGAGCCTCGCGAGTCATTTGAATCTATAGCGTTATCGGATGAAATTTTATTGAAAAAAAAAAATGAATTTTAGACGAGCTGTTGCGGTTCGTAATAGAAATCTAAAAAAGCGGAGGATCTTTTCAGGGCTATTTAAAAAACGGTCCTTTTCAAGGCTAACAATTATAGTACAACAAGACGCGTGCACTACAACTTTCGACAACAAACTCAGTCAAAAAGTGTATGGGTGGCTCGAGTACTGGGGAAATGTACACACAAACAACATGCTGGGTATTCAATTTCCAAAGCAGCGCTCACATTGCGAGTAAAAATTTGTTCAAAGTTTTCATTTAAATTCTGATTTCAGAGGTACTGTATATATCTTTTATGTAATACAACAAATTTAGATTTGAAAAATATTTTTTTTGGAATATATTTTGTAATCAATCCCTTCTGCTAGGACACGTGTCTTCATTGATGCGAGCGAAGCGAGCATAGGTTCGCGCAGCGAACCAATGAGAATTGCGAAGCAATCCTCCGGGGGTTGGCGAGCGTTAGCGAGCAGGGGGCGGGCCCCCTAGTTATTAATATTCCTTAAGTCTAATTTTGATAACGTTTTGTATACCATTATGTCAAATTATTACATATAAATTTATTTTGGTTTATTTTGTTTTTGCGGAATTTATTTTAGAGTTTATTTTGTTTTTGCGGAATATTATTTTAGAGTTTATTTTTAACGTCAGTCAATATTCAGAACAACTTGTATTTGCTTGAATATAATATAATTCCATGTTTTAGTAAATTAATTTTAAAAAATTCCAAGAAGGCACGATTAATTCCATTAATCGAACTATAATACGCGTTTTTATCTGATGAGACACTCAAGTTTTTATCTTTTTATCAGTTTTAGATAAACAAATTGAATAATCTCCGTATTAAATTGCTTGAGCATTTAACTATATATATATTAGTGAAAATTATTAAAATTTTTTTTGTTTCTTCACATCCTTATAAATTTTATGTTCTTAGGTCATTAATTATTGTATCTACTTTTTATTTTCTTTGAAAGTATATCATCTCAATTATAAAATTTTTTTGACATTTATCATTTAGGGCTTTTTTTTCGAAAAATAAAACTTATAGTTTATGATTAATTGTGAACTCACTATAATCTAATTACTATATATTTACTCACTAGTATTTAACAACTAAATTTCCATTCTAAAACAATACAAATGTTAGGATAAACATACATTAATCCAGTATTATTCAATTTGTAGTGTAAGTAAGGAATTATTCAGAGACAAATAAATTATTTTTTTGAGTAGTTTAAGATTTTAAGTTGCTTGACTGGTGTAACCATCATATCGTTTATCTAACACCCAGTGGGTCCAGGGTTCGAATCTTGATGTGAAGAAACTGTGAACTTGATGATTACCCCTGTAGTAACGCCGTCTCTTCCACCTGGTGTTCCTTCACGTGTTCGTAACTTGTAGCACCAAGGGCCAAAGAGGTAAATGTTTGGGCATTAGAAAATAAAAATATCTTTAAATGCTCCTTTTCAATTCAAATCGCTAATTGCAGGATCACATCATATATCTCCAACTGCCCTATTTACCGGTAAGATAATATGAATCCAACTGACGAAAAACTTGTGTGAAATAAACAAAGCAGTGGACTACGACAGAACATTGTCAGTCTTAATAATGGGGAATTTTATGTCAACGCAGGTAAGTACAAATCCAGTTGAAGAAAAACGTCAAAAACAAAATCAACAGTGGACCATAACAGAATAATTGTCAGTATTTGTAATGGGGAAAAGAATATCAATGCATGTAAGATAATACGAATCTAATTAAAGAAATACGAGTCAGAAATATAAAATCAACAGTGGATTACGACAGAAGCATTGTCAGTGTTTGTAATGGGGAACTTTATATAAAATCAGGTTTCTAATAAACGAAAGAAATGCTTGTTATTTAAAGTACATTACATTTATACTATGTATAAAACACCCGAGATGCTACAATAGACCTTGTAACCAGGGCTGTAGTGGAGGGTATACGGCGGTATACGCCGTAAAATCTCTGCTTTTTATTAAAAACTGCGAACACCGCTTTGCGTTTCCTAGAAAATATCGCGCGAAATATCACGTGGAACGCAGGTAGCTGTAGAAGCAAAAGAATTCAAGAAGAAAATAATTATATTCCAAGATATCACTTTGGTACATAATTCAAAATAGTAGCTATTAATCAAAAGCAATTCATTCAGAGTACTGTCGATATAATGAAATTCAGACTTTGTTCTGATGTTAATGAAGAAACAAGATTGTCAACTTTTAAAGGATATATCCAAGCTTGATCCAGAAATATAAATACAGGGGATATTCGCAATGTAGAAAAGGTGGTAAAATGAATCTGTTGACGTTTTGGTATAGATGAAATGTGCACTATTCAGGATTAGAGGGACCAATTAAAACGCCCAAGTTGTTTCAGAAAAATTAAAGCCTCTTTTAAGAACAATTGAAATATTACCATATATAATATATATATATATATATATATATATATATATACATGTGTGTATATGTTTTTTGTGCCCCCCCCCCCGTGGAAAGCGTAAGTAGTAAGTACATGTTTCGCCTCCCCATGGAAAAAATTCTGCGGGTATCAGAGTGTACCATCAGATGGTAATACCATGGAGCCCTTGCCTATACTAGTGCAGGGGCCCCTATGGTATACGCTCTGATTTATTTACGACTACAGAACTGCTCGTAACCTTAAATTCCGAAACATAACTTAAAAATTCTATACCAAACTACATCATACAAGACATGCTAATATCATATTCATTCATGACCAGAGTCAATTTTAATATTAAAGAGAAACGTTCTAAGTGAAAACCTGTTTTTAAGATACGAAAACCTTTCCAAGGAGTGCCAGATAGAGAAGTAGCTCAACCAAGAGATTAATGTAAAATTACCCACTAGCAGTTAAGATTTTACACAGGTAGCGATTATCGTTACCGGCGTGAAAAGCACTTACAAGTGTGTCTGACGCTTCTTCAGATAGTGGGTGTCATTTGAATACAATGTGTTCATGCCATCACTCAAATCTAGTCGCTCTTTTGAAGAGAAAATATCCCAAATGCATACTGCACTTAAATGATCCATCCATCAAAGTGAAGGTTAAACACTTGGTTGCATAGCTTTCGTATATTTTGTTTCTATCTTAAACTTGCACGGAGCAAGTAGGCTGCAAGTTATGAGCCTTTTTTTACACATTTTTGAATAATGTTTCATCGCTATACATTTCTTTAAAGATACATTTCCTTCAAAAAAAACTCTACTTCCTATCCTTAGGCAACAGGAATAGGAAAAGACTTGCTTTCTTCCTCAGATGCTATCAGAAAAAAGACGAGTTTCCCAAGTGAAATAAAATCTCCAGTTAAGAGTATACTTTACAGCATTCTTTTATAAAAACTAAACATTTGAAACTTTATTCAGCAAATAAAACAACAGAGAAATTCTTTTGTCGGACTTATTGATGGGAACACTGTGGTTTAAAAATAAAATATTTTGAAAGACGAGGGTAAATTGATTTTATGAAGCTACCTTCACTTTATAGAACAATTGTACTTTTCCACCATTGGTTCATAAGTAAGTCTCCAAGAGAGCTTTTAAATCTCAGCATGTAGAGAAGGGTTTTTCCATAATGGCATCTAAAGCATATAAATTGAGTCGATCATATTTTTTCTCACAGTGCACTGAATGTAAAAATTGTGCCAGCCTCTTCACATCACACCCTACATTGCATCAATTTCAAAAAGTCAAAGCAATGTTCTCCGATCTCACTACGACAGCCGAAAACTACTTTTGCACCATCTCCATGAGTTGGAGTGGAATTTGTGTAACCCCAAACCACTAAACACGTTCATAACAACTTCTTTATTTTTAATTTTCGAAATTAAATTAAAAGGTTTGACAATGGGGTTGAAACCTCTGAGCTCAACGAGATTTCTGATCATTGCAGCATATATATCTTATATGTTTAAGAATTATAGTATTGATTTTTTACACTCAAAATGACTATGTAACTACGTAACTAGTTGGAAAGAATCCCATGAAAGATTCTACCTATAAATAATAGTTAAACTGGTTAGAATTCATGCATTGTAAGACTGCAGTTGGCTTAACTGATATGCGTGAAAACCGCTCAGAGAGATAAGTCGGTATATGCAAAACTAATTTTTATGCAATCCTATGTAAATAAGAAATAGGAAACAGAACTAACAATGACCTATTCCATATTATCACTTTATTTTGATTCTTACATTGGAAACTATCCATTAATTAAGAACGCCTTAAATTAGTCTACACTATTTAACTTCATATGTAACAAAACAGTATCTTGGTTATCAAACTGCATTGATGTATTTCGATATTTTATTCATCTCAATAGAGAATAAGGCATATTTTAATTTTTTTTTCAAATTTTGGGGCTTTAGCTAATTATTGTAGGATCTGTAGTATTTCTCTGACAACAAAGATGAACGTGAAATTAATCAAACGTTCACTATACCTTATAGATACTAAATTATGCGTAACAAAACATTTATTCAAAAGCAAAAGGTATAGGAAAACTGAATTTTTTTAAACTTATTTAGTATGGTTTCGTGAGACACAAAATAAATATTAATAAAATAACATTTTTTATACATATTTTATGAACTTTTTATCCTTTATTGTTAATACATTATGTATTACATATGTAATACATATGTATACATTATGTTAATGTATTATAATTTGACATCTGGATAGATGAATTTCGAATTAGGAGCATATTTTGTATTTGCTTAATGTTTTAAACTTATTTTGAGGAAACTGGAGTCGTTGTTCATTTATTTTTATTAATCTTCTATCCACAATTTAAGATTTACGGCTTACATTTCCAGAAACATAACTTGACTTTTTTCAACTGTTTCAGAAAGGTAAGCCTCATTTATTATATCAACTGTAGTTTTATTAACAATTCTATTTAATTAAAAGATACTACCACCAAAAGCACTTTTTAAAGATAAATAAATGTTCGTAAGGGTTACTTAATGCTATTGAATAATGTTGCATAAAGTTTTTGTTTTGCAGATCATTTTATACCATTCAATATTGCGTATTCTTTGAACTATAATGAGAATTAATTAAATATTAGGGTCGAATATGAATTAAAAATAATGTTAATAACTAATGATGTTCCTCTTATTATTTACGAAATAATGAAATCCGCTGGAAGTCTTGCAAACATTTGCGCCTTAAACAAAATAATAACTACAAAATAGCATTGTTAATAATTCTTTGAAAGCACCATTTGTCTTTTCATTCTGCTTATACACTGATAGAAAAAATATTTCTTCTGTTTACCAAGAAAAAAAAATACAAACATTATTTCCAAAAGTATCGGTGTTTGAACAAATAAGACCCCATAAATATATCCGCAAACTTTAATTTCCAATAATTAAATACGCGAAGGTAAGTAAAAAAAAAAGCATAACGACATTAATATTGATGAGTAGAAATATTCAGCACGTAAATACATTGTGATTAATAGCACGGAGTGGTCCGATGTATTAAAATTAAAGTAACTAATTTTCGAAAAGAACAGCCCTCTTGAAACCAAAAAAAAAAAAATGATCGAGGGAAAACGAAACGAAATAGCATTAGAAAACGAAATTTGGAGAAATTACTGAGGTGAGTCAATAGCAACCATGAATCTTAATTTTGCCCGCGTTTAAAAAGCAAAGATTGTTAAGATTTGACAATTAATTTAAACTAGGAAAAAATTATCAGTTCATTAAGATTCACAACCGCAATGCCTCTTTCGCAAGATAAACTAAGATAGCTCGGCATCATAAAATAAATAAGGATTACACCCAATGATTTCCACATGACTGCAATTAAGTAGACCGCTATTACTTTTTCGGTTTTTAATTTCGTACGGAAACCAAATAGCTTCCAGCTAATAGTGACCAAAAACAGAAGGGATGACAGTCTACGCACGCATCGATGCATGCATAGAGGATGAGATGAAGTTTAATTTTTTGTTCTCTCTTCACTTTCCTGCTCCCTCTTTGATTGTTTCTCCGGGATTCTGTCGATCGGGGGATGGAATAATTAGTTGTTTGAACTTCACTTTTGATTTCGCTCACTTAGTAAACAGTTCTTAGGTCGAATTATACTCAATAATTAGGTTCCTCCAACAATGAAATGAAATATTAATCAAGACTTAAGGCAGCAAAGGAAGTGATCATGCCGTTTTTTACTCTCCTTGTTCGAGGCTTTCCTCCACTTTTTAGATTAACTTTCATTTCGGGATAGTGTGCGGATGTGAAATTGAATATTTATGAGAAACGCATCGAAAAAGGATTTTTAATCAGTAATTTTAATTTCATACCATCTTTTCATCTCTGCGAAAGTAAAATCGTACAAAAATATCAAGTTAGTGAAATTGTGAAAAGGAGAATTGAATATTTATGAGAGTTGTATCGGAGGATTTTTAATCATTAATTTTAATTTTATACAATCTTTTCGTTCCTGTGGTAACAGGATCATACAAAAGTATTACTAGTGAAAAATATGATAATTTGAATACGATGAAATATTTGTATCCCTCGAGGAACTAATTCGCAATCATCCAAGTTGCCTAACAAAATTTTGTTACCCTTGTACATTTCCGTCAACTATTAAACTAGCCAGACGTATGGCGATGAGACGAATTTTTTCAAACTAAATGTAAGTGCCGGTATTGTTTATGCTGTGAAACGTGTGTCCTGTACGTATGTCACTTAACTTGCTTTTCAAATACGATTTCAACACATTGCCAATACAAATTACAAAATAACGGTTTGTTTGTACCAAACGCCAGTTCTGCGTAAGTAATGAAATCTTGCAGACATAACATCAGAATGGATAAAATTGATTTACTATAACATATTTACAACTCCAGAAATTAGCTTATTTACAACAAGAATTTGACGTAATTCCACAGTCGAAGCTTGCGAAGCAGAAAGCTAGAATGAATCTAAAACTCAAAACGAACGTTCCTTCTTTTCGTTCTTTATTTTTGCTTAAGTTCGTAGCTCACAAGAACTTTCAAAGATCCCATCAGAACGTCAGAACACAAAGAACAGTTGCCATTGTGGTCAAATTTTAAAGCCATTCCGAATAATCAAGCATTTTACGTCGCCGCATGGCTTTTTACTTTGCAGGATATGAAGTTAACTGGATGTTGTATTGCCTCTTGAAAAGGATGGATTCCGAATTGATGCATGATAGTTGATTGGTCAACACAAATTAGACTAAGGATTAAGATTTTACAAAACGGTGATAAATTGTGTTTTAAGGTAACGACTGATAAGTATAATTCGAGATAATTTTCGTATTAGAAGTAAAATTTTCACATTCCATCTGGCTTGTTTACTCTAAACATCTTCTTCAATCTGCTTGTAATGATCATTATTTATTAAGATTTTATAAGAAGGTAATCTAATACAGATTAATCAATTTAGATTGACAGTTCATTTAATGCGTATGGATGATCAGTCTGTCCCTCTCATCAACGTTAAATAGACCACCCAGTTATACAGAGGTTGTTGACATGCAATTACTTGTATATCCAACTGAAAAGCAACACCTGAATTCAATCAAAGCTATTTAAATATACTACATTGGATTAAGGAAAAAATGGCATAGCTTTCTATATTTCTGAGTGTCCCTTCAAATTATTATACGGTGAGCCTTGAAACTGTTTATATAATGCACGATAGGTATAAAATTCCATAATTATATCCACAAATTTTCTCTTCCAATTATTGAGTACAAAAAAAAAGATATTTAATAAAAAAATAGACATTACGACATATATAAATTAATAGACTTCAAAAGCATCTGAAGGAAATACATCTCGATTTTGTATATGTTCGAATATTTTTTTTATATTTATCTATAGGGTGGACTGTTTTCGTGTACTTTAGTAAAAATCTACATTAGTTATTAAAGTAATGCACTAAGAAAAAACTCAGACGTATAAAGCCCATCTTTTCTTTGAATCTGTCATGGTCTTTTTGTCGCTCAAAGCCTTGTTTTCTGCAAATAACATATCACACTACTTTAATTTATTAAAAATTGCTTTTTTTAAGCAGATTTCCTTAAGATCTTTTACTTTTCTACCATGTTCTTTTACCAGGGCTATTTGAATTTTTTATTTTGTGATTTAAATCAAGTTTTAAAATTGGAATCACCTTTCCATAATAATTACTATGTGGATCCCGACGATGACTTTCGCCCCCACAACTTTGAGAATTCAATCATCTGAACGAAAACATACTGATGATGAAAACATACTGATATTTGGCAAATATGGTTACTAACACTTATCTTCAGTTATCATTCCAGCTAATATGTCTCAACCAAGCTTTATGAAATAAGGATATGACTAAGCAGTATTTCAATAAAAAATTCCCACATTGGATTTTTTACATTAAAAAAATTACTGATTTTTCTTTTAAATGTATGCTTACTTTAACTCAGCAGGTTTGCCCAGTGTGAACCTGTGTTTTCAATGCGGTGCATTTTTGATACCTGCATGGATGTATTTCTCTTTTCGGTGTGTAAACGCTCATTTACTTGGTTCCTATTTGCCAAATATGCCCTTGTGTGATGAAAACCATAACCATCTACTCAGTTTAAAATTTCACGTCTCCAAAATATCAATTGAAAAAAATGTTTCATTGTGCAATTGGTTGAATTTCCATCACACTGGAGTAACAAAACATGTTACTCAAGATGGCCCGGGATCAAATCCGACAGGAAGATCCCTAGAACGCTCGTAATTCTGAGCCATGGTCCAAATAAGAGTTTAACACATGAGCTGGCACACTAATCTCCAACCGACCGCTTTAACCCTCTTGGAGATTGTCTATTCAAGGTATATCGTCATTAGCAAAACAAATAGACTTTGGACCAGATATCTCCGTCATTAGAGAAAAATACAGAGGATCATCAAAACATCTTGAATATCTTGATGAACTAACAATCTCATCATTGACCAAATTAGTCGAATCTTGATAGAAGAAATATCTCGTCGAAACCTCTTGGAACTTGCCCCAACCCCAAAGTAAACGACGGTCTTTGTTTGGATCCAGTATGGAAGTCGCAAACATCCAATCCCTAATCCTCGTCTCTACCAACTGGGCTAATGCAAACCCATTTTAATTGGGATTTTATTCTTGAGATAGGAACAAAGATTCTAAATTATCCTAAACTGATTCTGAAAAGTCGATTTTTTTTCACTCCAGCCTATTGTGTATAATTTTTCAATCCACATACATATGATTTATAATTTTTATTTCAAAGGCTGTGTTAGTAAATACATGCTGGAAAGAGGTGGTGATCGTGAATTACGCAAAGCACAGCGTTTCAAACGAAAGTTTTAAATTTTTGCCGATACTTCCGATTAACACTAAAGTTGTTGGCGGCCCCTTCTTCCTCTGTATTAATGAATAATGAAGTCCGTCGGATTTTTTCCCGGCTTGTTCTTATTGATTTTGGCAGAGTTATGAGAACAGAAAAAAATCCCAGAAGGGGAAAGAAAAACCGCTGCTTTATAAAAATCAATATTCGCAGCTAAGGAAACTTTTTTATTCCAATTATTTTATTCCCTTTTGTTTCAAATGTTGAGAATATCGTTTCTCGCAAATTACATCGATTCTTTTTTAATCCATCACTTCGCGGGGAGAGCAAATAAAAAAAGTTTCAAGGACTGTGTTTGAGATAAGAAGGTAATTATTTATTTTTTTTGGTGGGAAGAGAGGAATAATAGTGACGTTTCAATGTAATTCTTAGAATTACTACATTGAAGAATCTTGAGTTATATATTCTTTGTGGATTGAATCTTTTGTTTTAATTCGCCACGGTGAAATTAAATATTTGGGGATAAAAAGTTTAGTTTGGGTTGGTTGTATCTTTTGTTTCTACCTTAGATGAGGAATGTGTATTTTTTCTAACCTCATTCCGTTGCCAGATATCTATATAATGTTGTTGCCATACTAGTGAGATCTGTTACTTTACAGGAAGAATATTGAAATTACGTAAGGATATTTTCTCTCGTGCGAGACGAAATTAACAATTTTTCATAAATAATAAATAATCTTAATTACTCGCCACGAAGTTTGAATTAAATGTTGCTAAAATCACTAGAATTTTAATATTTTATGTTCACATTAAAGTGAGTGTGAAACAAAATATACTTATATTTTTATAAAAGATTAACATATGAATGTTTTTTATTTAATAATATTTATTATTAAACTAATATAACAACAATGTTTCCTGTGCACAGAATGCGCCCACTATGCGTAATGTATGAACTGTATCCATTATTTTGCGAGTTCAAGTATAAGAATTAACCTCTAAAGCAGGGATCAAAAATATCACTAACGTTTGGTGCAGAACAACTAGGAATAATAATTAATATTTTAAATTAAAGCATTTTTAAAGTCCCACCATATTTACCAAATTATTTTTGAATTTCAAATAATATGAAATCAAAATCTTCTTAAAGGCAAAACATTTTGGACAGAAATCTACAAATAAATATACAATTTGATGAATGAAATTCCCAGTTTATTTTGTTTAAGATTAATCATCCAGATCATGTAAAGATAAATTAAAAACACATGTGAAAGCATATTTTCATATTAGTATACAAACCCCATTTCCATCAGATAACACATTATTTCTTTTACTCTTATATTGAATCGATTGTTTGTACAAATGATAATACAGGGCTCTAGGCAATATAATAAGTCACAAAAATATATGTTCCGTAATGAAAAAATTTAGAAAGAAACTATCTAAGAAGATCAAAAGAAATTCTCATTCTGTGAATGAGTGAGTAATACATGCAATTTTATAGGATAACGAATTAGCCATTACAATATTTGAACATTTTTGAAATATGAAATTCGATGTTTGAAAAATTAAAAAGAGCGTAACTTATAATTATGTTGCCCTAAGCCCTTCATATATACAGACATTGTACAACTTCTTCATCTGCGTCTATGTAATAGATTCTGATGAAGGTAATTTAAGGTATCCAACATAAACGTATTAATACATATACTAATGGTACTTAAGTGTATTTACCTGTTATGCACTGATTTTCGAGATATTCCACTTGATGCAGGGAGCGTCGAAATGCCTCGGGAGCTGTCCGACGGTCATGTCGGCTAAGGACGCATGTCTTATTAAGCCTGTCGTAGCGAGCTGACCGGCACACGAAACTGTCCTCGACACTGCATTT
The DNA here is from genome assembly GCA_947359465.1 of Metellina segmentata. Classification (NCBI taxonomy): domain Eukaryota; kingdom Metazoa; phylum Arthropoda; class Arachnida; order Araneae; family Tetragnathidae; genus Metellina; species Metellina segmentata. The sequence continues at coordinate 92,855,990 of OX375873.1, read as the reverse complement.
CTCCAGACATATGTCCCGAGACTCTATATTAGGTAGGGGCATGTCATCATAACCAAACAGCTGAACGCCCGGTATTCTGTCGAAGGCCCATTGCCTGTGGCAAGGCTTGCCTGTAAGATAAACTTCACGTTAGTTTATTTAAAAATAAATACTATTTTGTATTAGAACCAGCTATAAAATATTGGTTCAATAATTTAATTATCTACTGTTGGTAAAATAGGTTAACAAAATCATGAATCAGGCTTGTTATTAATTCATCCACAGAGTCGGGTAGGAATGAAAGGTTCCTATGACTCCCACGTCTATATGGTACACTATTTGGAGCACTTACATATTAACCCATCAAGTGGTTTCAACAAGATATCTCGTTCATCAATGTTTGACCAATCTTGCGGATGTGACGAGATCTGTACAAATCTGGATTTCGATGATAACGATATCAAGATCTGGTCAGCTTTAACAACGAGAGACGACAATTTCTAGATAGACACTATATCTCGTCCATAAAGTTTTGGTCACTTTTGCTAATGACAAGATATGTCATTGGGAAGACCACTAGGAAGACTAATATTTGGATGTATTCAAACTCATTTAAAGGTTCTGAAGTCTTCCCTGTAGGACCTATAGCCAGTTTCAACTTGCTCGACCAATTGTATATGTCCTAGGACTCTTTCAACCAATAAGATGCGGTTACCTACTCGTGATGTCAATTACGGATAAAAATCAATAACAAACTACTCGTAAATAATGAAACGCACATAAGGTTAATGTTTTATAATCTTATATAAAAATGAAAACTGAAATAATTTTATGCAACCGACAACCATTTTAGTTAACTCCGATATTTTAATCACTCATGGTTTTCAGATATTTTGTCTTGTACCAACCAACTATCATTGGACAATATTAAATTTCTTTTGGACGAACTTTCCATTTTCACTCTGAGTAGTTTCCATGCATATATCTGTTCCACAAACTGCAGTCTTCCCATCATGACCTAACCAATTTTGAGCTTTTGAACAATAAAATATTCTCTAAGATTCTTTCAACCAATACATATAAGGTTATTTAGCCCTTGTGTATGTTGCGAGGAAAAGCAATACTATACAATTCAAAAATACCGTAACGCTCAGTGTTAATATTTTCCATCTATTTACAAAAATTGAAAAGCAGTATAGGCGTTTTAAACATTTACGAACTTGGCTACATTTTAAATAGAGCAAAAGCTTAGTTAAGCATAAGCTGTTTTTTACAGTACAAGACAAATTTTGGACAAATTTCAAGACAAATTTTGGAATAGAACAATAAAATGAGTTAAAATTAAACCGTTTTCAAAAACGTGTCTTAATATATATTAAATCCAAGTAATTTACCCAACATAATTTGTTATATATTCCCGAAAAATACTATTGTAATTCTTGAACAAAATACATTCTTTCAAGCTCATATTTATTCTAACGCAAAATAGATTTTCTAAAAATATATATCCCTAAGAGAAAAAGAGTAGTTTTATGCGCTTGTGTCGCGTTTGGTAATCAAACGAGTACGATTAAATCCCATTCCTTACTTGTCAAACATTAAATGAAATATTGTCAACTATAATGAAATTGCAAACAAGGTCTGGAAATGGAAGGATTAGAATGATTTTACAACGAGAATTATACGACGAATTCACACGACTTTGCACAAAGTGTTTGGGTGACTTCTGATATATGAGCTGCCTCTGAGCATTACTTCAACTATTTTATTTCATCACAAGAATCAGCATTTGTTGACAGGAATATGATATATACAGTACAAGACTCTCTGAAAATGAGAAAAGAGAGTATGCCATGCATAATAAATGCCAGAATAAAAGTAATAAATAGTCTTCTCCTGAATGAGAAATTTAAAAAAGTTGTTGCACGCTGCAGAAAAGCATAAATCGTCTTGTAATAAAAGAACATTCATCATTTCTCTGGATTGAAATCTCATAGATTTGATAACCAAAACATCTCTCACGAAGTAATTTATAAAAACGGTTTCACGTATTTCTTGTTTACTGAAATAAATTCAGTTCATTTTGTATTTGAGCTATAAATTATAGTTTGAAATAGAAACAGTTGCTATATCGCTTGAATAATTGAACACACACACATTTCTGTTTTTTAGATCAGTCATAAACTATTGCTTTTGCTTGATACATTTGTTTGGCACAGAGATCACTTTAACGATCACTATTTTAACCCTCTTGGTGATTGTCTAGACGAGATCGTTAGTATAAGTTTTCAGGTCTATGTGGACGAGATATCTCGTCATCAGTAAAAAACTGACCAGATATTGATCTCATCATCATCAAAAATAGGAAATATCTCAAAGACACGCAATATATCGCCATTAGTAAAATTGGTCAGATATTGATGGACACGATGTATCGTCAAAACTACGCAGAAGGTTAAAAAGCATAGACAGAACTCCCAAATAATTCCTTTTCAATGATAGTGTATTGGTAATACACACACAGAGTACAATACAAAGTTAATTCAAAATGTTAAAAGGATCCCTTTTCGCATGGAAAAGGTTGTCACTATTTTAATTACTTCCTCGTTTGAAAATGAGGTATTCCTAATTGAATGATTAGTCATTTCTATATCAAAAACATACACCAATATGATACTAAGATTTTTAAAAAACTAATTGATTGGTTTCGTATTTTCGGAAAAATTGTAACGGAGAAAAATAAAAGCTATCAATGGAAAACACTCGTTAGTTTTTTTCAATACAATAATAAGTATTTTATCTCGTTATTATTTTTTTATTAAATTCAGGTATGTAGGTAGGTATTTTAACTAATATAGCTCTGAAGGCTACACAACGGGGTATTGATGTTATTAAATTGAGCACATATTTATTATATTCTGATCAATATAGTTCATTTAAATATGCGTATTTGAATATAAAATTATTAAGGAACAGTCATCAGTGGATTAGAAAGCAATGTGCAAATATTTTGTGTAATTGATATAAATGAAAATTGTTTATTATATGACAGAAAACTTATAGTTAAACTATCAATTCAAATTGAAAGAAGCTCCCAGAATTATAGTTACCTGTAAAGAGGGGACGGTTTATCATAAAAAACTCAAGTAATTTTGATTTAAGTTTTGTGGGGGGTTAGTCAGCACATGGCGTCATGTGTTTGTGATCTTGCAGAAAATAAAAGAATTTACTTTGTGACCACGTGATCTAGTACCAAATAAAAGGACTTACGTCACTGATGCTATAAAAAGTTGGTAGAGGTAAAACAATTACTATAATTGCCTAGAACATGATTGAACTTGATGGCATTCATTGGTCAGAGCAATGATTAGGAAATTGGGCTTTATTGAGGGTGGAACCATCGTGAATAGAGACAAAAGAGAGATAACATACGGCCATAAATTGCACAAACCAGCTCTAGAAATAGATTCTTGGGAATATTGACAATGTTTAATAGTATAAAGCGTTCATAGACTGACAATTTCTAATAGAATTACCTCTTATGCCTTTTCAAAGTCAAAAACTTGTGTAAACTTCCAAGTTGTTGTTTCTACGAGATATCTCGTCTATCAAGATTTGATAAATTTTACTAATGAAGATATATCTTGTCATCAAGATCTGGCCAGTTTTGCTAATGACGAGACATTTCGTCAACCAACAGGAGAGTTAAAAAGTAAATACTAGCACTAGTTGATCGCACTATCATGACGGGTGAAACATTGTGAACTTCTTGAAAATGTCAGAATTCTTCAACGATAGACAGATACAGGAGCATATTTGTGGTAAGGGAATCATCAACTGACAAGTGATGAACTCTTAGCTAGAATCGATGTACGTATAATGGGAAAACGAATGTTTCGTGATGATCCCAACTTGCTAACCACGATAATAACTGTTGATGAGACCTGGGTCAATTGTTTTGACCGTTAAAAGAAGCACGAAACGATTGTCTTGAAGCACACAAATCGGCCTTCTCTGAAGAAAGTGAACCGAACTAAATCCGTTCTGATGGTGCTCATGATACTTTTTATCGTATTGAAGTCATTTACCATCATGTTGATGCCCTTCATACAGTTGCCAAAGAAAAATATTACCTTTTGATTTTGAAAAATAAAATTAATGATATTTCACCACATACATGTCATGCGTGAAACACTATTTGATGCAAAGAAAGATTAAATTTTGTCACTATCAGTTTGTATCTCTAACTTTAATAGGTTTTATTTTTTATTATATCTGACTTAAGATATATATCATGATGATACCTGAGATAAGTGTTCCTTGGACTGCAATTTTTAATTTGTTTGCAAGGAGTATTGGATTCAATCTGTCGAAAGGTAGCTCAAACAAATTCGGCCAAATGCTTTTACAATCTTTTTTAAAAAGTGGATGATAATGCCGATGTTAGGATACATAATACGATGTTACGATTTGTAATAACGATAATATCAATGGCGTATATTTTGAAAGTAGTAGATATTCTTGTAAGACCCATTATTTGAATTTTGGTGAATCTATTAATTAGAGATGACTTAGTATTAAAATTTTGTCACTATTGGCATGTATATCTAACTTTACTTAGTTTTATAGTTTTATTATTTATGAGTCGTGGAGATGCTCTATAGAGTTTTTTATCATCATTTGCAAGAAAGTGTGGATTTAAACTATTAAGAGGCAACTCAAACAAGTTCATAAAAATGCTTCTTCCACCTATTTTAACATGTGAACGATGAACTGATACATATCTTTTTGAACATACTATTAAAAGAAACAGAAAATTCTTGTAGGATCCATTATTCGAACTTGGTGAATCTGCGTATTTTATTGAACTGACTTTGAATTTCCAAATACATAAATACAAGTTTCAGGCAAAGCTGTTAAACCAGTAAATGCTTATCCCCGAGCAATTCACTTATTTTCTAATGCAAAACCAATGCTCATACATTTACTTGTCTCTTATTAACCGCAGCCAATGTACAGTACCTTCTTAAATTTGTCTTATTGAACTATCGAGAACAAGACCATTTCCTAAACCTTCTTTGAACCGAACAACCAAAGCAAATGAGCCATTCCATTTAAAGAAAAGTCCAAAGCAATAAAGAATAAATCCCGAATTTCGGATATCGAACTAAGCAATGCCTTGATCACGCACAATAAACGAAAGCCATAAGGATAAATCTAAACTACGGTCTGTCTTTCGATTAATTCTGTCTTCTAACGACTGGTTAAACACCGAAATTTGCATAATTACCTCATAAAAACAAATAAGCGGTTTACCAAGAATGTGTTTTTCTTGCTTCCATTGATCTGAGGATGCAGATTCAGCGGTAAAATGGCATGTTTTGAGCTTAAGTACAGTATTATCTGTGATAATCTTTATTAGAACCGATTAATTACCTCATAGTACCTATTTTATTTACTGTGGAAAATTCAGCTCATGCCTAAGGTTTATGCATAAGTTATTTATAATTTTTTTTTATTTGAATTTGCGTACTTATTGATGTGAATTATTTATTTGAAATCAAGAAATATGTTTTAAGTTAAATGTACGCACGAACTGTTGTATTTTATGACAGGAATTTTCTTGATGGATTATGTACCTGAGCATGTGTACTATTATATCCAACATAATCCTGACAGTGAGTTACGGACATTCGATTAAAAATTGACATACTATTGCTATTAAACATAAATAATGTCATATTCCTAAAAAGCATAAGGATTGAAAATATACGTTTAGAAAATATTAATATGACGAACATAAAGTTATGATTTATATTGCAAAGCCTTGTGTCTATAATAGAATATCTGAATAGAATGTTCGTTAGCTCAGAGAATTTCAAATTACAAAGGATTTAACATGCTCATGATAGAACGATTCACTGCCTCTGAGAAATTCAAATTACAATAAGGACTTGCAATATGGCATATCAATCAGTATGACATTTCTATTTAATGGTTAGAAATTGTGTTGTTGAGAGAGAAAGCAAAATATCGATTCTTACTTTACAATAACAACCTTTAAAAACTTTCGTTCAAGTTTTCTTCAGATAGTATTCATAAATATTTTGTGTAAATATGAATAGATAAAAAATTGCAAAAGAAAAAACATAGAATTGTTTTTTTTTTCAAATAATCATAGCGAATCGGCTTTTCTGATCATATCTTTTTGGATTTAGGAATATGTCTGTCTTATTGGTTTTATTGTTTTTCTCTTTTGTCCTGTGAGAGTAGTCTGGCATGTGTAACTTTGCCCCAAGCGTATCTGGCTACAGTAAATAGCTATTATTCATAGAATGTAATAGGTAATGGATGTATTTTATTTTATTTCGTATTTATAATTTTAATTATGTTAGGTAGTTTGTCGCCTGAAAACATCTTCGACTTTATTACATCTAACATTTTGTGCATACATTTATGCAAAAAGTATAAGTCATGCCATGTCAAACCGCACAGACTTCGAGCCTACAATCTCCGATTTGTTTAAATATTGGCTAATTTGTTTTGACGAACAAAAAAAAAGAATATCCGTAAAATGCAACCTAATCTATTAATATTATTTCTTGTTGATACTTTAATTTTAAATTTGATAAATCAGGCAATATGGCGTGTTCTAGAATCACTAACGTGTCCGTATCTCTGGATATAATTGGTGTACTTTTCTGTCAAATTACTTACAAGAAAGTATATACTTTATTTATTTCGAAAAAAAATATATATGCTAACTATTTAATACTGTCTTTGATTTCTGAAATTTTTAAGTTGGAACACGCATATGTTTATAATAAAAAATATTAAAAGTAAATATAATGGTGTAGTCAGTAACCACAAAAGTACTAGTATTATTTGACTTAATTGTTCAATCGGGATCATGTAACACTTATTGTTGATAAAAGCATATTTTTAATGACATACTACATGGCACTTTGACATTTTGATTTTAACGTCCCTCAGTGATCTAAAATACAAAATGTTTTTTCCAAAAACTATGTGTCATTGTTACTTTATACGAGAATAAGTCGAAACATACGACGGCTTTTGCCACTTATTACATCATCCGATTTACTTTGAATAATTGTTTTAATATTATTCTGTCTGAAACCCATAAGCATTCCACCTTGAAGCTTTCAAAACGCTAAGGTAAATAACGTATATTTAATCTAATGCTAATGTATTTAACTTTTGGCAAAAAAAATATAATACTTTTTGTAAATCAAGATAAAATATTGATTGGTATGATCTTAAAAGTATAAATATCACGCTACTGATAAGCAGAAAGCCTGTGAATTTACCTACAAAACACACACACATATATATATATATATATATATATATATATATATATATATATATATATATATACATATATATATATACACACAGTCCAGTCACATTAATGTGGCCACCTGTCAAAAGCCAGAATAACCATCTTTGTCAGAGCGGACCGCTGCAAGACGTGCAGGAAGAGAGTCAATTAGGTTTCTGAAGGTGTTCACTGGAATGTTAAGCCATGCCGACTCGTGCCGTGGCCAGCTGCGCTAGATTACCTTCCTCCTCCAGCCTGGATCCTTCCGGCAATTGTTGCAGGGTGTTTGCTTTCAGACGTTTCACGCCGTATACGCCAACGTCCATCTGTCCGATGGAGCATAAAACGTGATTCATCGGAAAAAGCCACTCTGTGGACGTCCAGTTGCGGTAACGGTACTGGCGTGCAAATCCCAGCCTTCGTCGCCGATGAACAGCACTCAGCATAGGTGCATTAACCAGGCGTCTGTTGCGGAGGCCCATGCGCAGCAACGTTCGCTGAACCGTTGTTAAGGATACACTCTTGGTAGCCCCTTGGTTCATTTGGGCGGTCAGTTGCTCAACAGCTGCACGTCTATTCTCCCGAACGCATCTCCGTAGCCTTCGTTCGCCTCTATCATCTATAGCCCGTGGTGCACCACATGTGACACGCCGTTGATTTTGGATAGTGCTATTTTGCCATGCATGCCATCTTGACATGCACGGTATACTTTTACCACGGCGGCATGCGAACAATTTACAAAATTAGCCGTTTCCGAAATGCTTCCACCCTTGGCCCTAAAGCCAATAATCAGGCCCTTTTGGACGTCGGATAAATCGCTACGTTTCTGTATGTCGCCAACGATTCAAATGCTTTCCAATGCCCTAGGACATCCTTTGTGATTGCTTAGTTCACGTTGACGTCGAAAGTAGGTGGTGATCATATTAATGTGACTGGACTGTGTAAAATAGTGCGTTCGAACAATTAGATCTACAGGTGAAATAGGGTTGGTAATTCTAAAAGTCATCAAAAATTGTCCAATTTTTCAAACTTAAAGCGAATGTAAATAAACTATTGCAAGCACAAATCAAAACTTTTAGAGAATTTCTTATATAGGCAGAAATAAAATCATTAGCAAAAAAAACCCAACTATTTTTGTGTTTTGACATGTAATGACCCATATACAATTCAATATTATTAGGAATAAAACACACAGAAATCTGTACATGCATTTTTACTGTAAATTGTCCGGTAATCTCATTATGTCGATATGAAATTTAAGCCTCTAAAGAAGAAAACTAACTGTCTTAGAGCCTTTGAATTCAAATAATGCCTTTAACTTTCTAAGGGTTTCAAACGCACCTTTGACAACCCTGCATGGTTTCTAACTAATTTTGACTTTCGTGATCAATATAAACTCTCGTATATGATTATTTGAACTAATAAATAAGGTTGCTAATTCATTAAATGTTTGATGGGTACAATTTATCAACGCTCAAGAGGTAAAGATGTCAGAAGTATGTATTATTCGAACGTGTTGAACACTAAGAGTTCTTCTTTCAATAACTCATGTGATGAATTAAGTACTACACGCTATTTATATATACAATGTGTTTTCAACAAACATAGAACCCTGACGACACCATAGTTAGGCCGATGTTAAGAATACTTTTTAGAATAACTCTTAATAATTAGTTATAATTCATAGTTCATAATTACTTAATAATTAGAACAGGCAAGGTTAGAAAATATAACACTATCTATTTCACAACCTATTTATTTGATAGATTGCTTGTCACTATTTTCTATACAACCTGCTTTCAACAAACTTGCCATCAGAATAAGGTTCAACGACACTAATAACTTTCACAAATCAACCAACGTTAGGAATACTTTTAAAAATTCGTAATTAATATTTTTAAAACACGTTGAAACACACAAGGTTAAAAAATTTTACACATTATATTTTGAAGCCAATATAATGAACATCAATTTTTTCATGCAAGCTGTTTTCAACAAACCTAGAACCATTAACATCAGAATCAGGCTCGACCAAACTAATACTGTTTTCATAATTCAAACGACGATTAAAATATTTTCTAAATGTTCATAAGTATTTACATTTTAGAACACATTGAAATACATAAGGTTAAAAAAGTCGAAGCACTCCCCGCCACCAACCCTTTTGACAGAGCACGTGTGTGTTTCCCTCATTCCCTTCACTGCACTCCGAATCGACATTACCAAATATCGCATCCCTGCTGAGAACATATAGTAATGACATATGGGAACATCGAATTCTCTCTCTCACCGGAGATAATCTCCCTCAGAAGAGAAAATTTTTCGGCTACACGCGACTAAGTATCGATTTTTATTCTATTTGTCCCAAAAAAAAGACTTAGCGCTGCTTCAGTCAATATCGACACCGCCCCTATCATCGAACCTCTTACAGGACGTCTTCACATTTCGATTCTGACTCGTCCGAAATATGTCGTTTCGGAGAACCACCGTTAGGAAGTTCTCGTGCGGGGAACTTATTTTCCGATTTGACTGTCGACATTAAGAAGGGGACGTAAATGGGACATTTTCTTTGCTAAGGAGGGATAGAAGAGAAAAGGACAACTAGGAGATACTGGAAGGACTTTCGATGGAATGCTGAACAAAAATATGAATTGGAAAGAATGGTGGAGCGAGGATTATTTTTGAAGGAATTGTCTAATTAGCTTTACGATTTCATCATAGTGTTTGCGTTGGAGGGCAATATGAGTGTAGCCTAGAGGAAGACCAAAGTTTACATAGACTTACTACGTAAGCAATTTATTTGGCATTTACAAAACTAAGATCTGACGAACTATTGGAAAATTGCAGGCCAAGAGATAGAACATAATCACTTCTCTAATTTTATATTTAGTCCAGGACAATTGGAGTTGGTACTAGAGGAAGAATAAAGATTGGATGTTGTCCGGCTGACTGTGCAGACAAGTTATTTGGCATTTGCAAAACTAAGAACTGGGGAATTATTGAAAGTTGCTGGTCAAGGTTGAACATACTCACTTCTCTAGTTTTGTATCTAGTCCAGAGCAATTGGAGTTCGAGGAAGACTAAAACTCGGATGCATTGACTGAGTATACAAAGACTTTGGCATTTACAAAACTAAGAACTGGAGTAATATCTACAATTTCAGGTCCAGAATTAACAGAGTCATGGCGAATGTCAATATGTCGTTTTGGACTACCACCGTTTGGTTCTCGAACTTTTTTCCGATTTGAATGTCGACATTAAGCAGGAGGAGGCAAATGGGACTTCTTTGATAATTATGAATGTAAGCGAAAAGGACTACTAAGATGTGCTAAAATAGGATTAAATATAATGCTTAACAAAAATACGAGTTGAACTGGTGGAGAGGGAATGATTTTTTCAGGAAAAAATGTACAGTTAGTTTAAAATATTTTCATAGTGTTTGAGTTTGAGGGCAATTGAAGTTTTGTCCAGAGGAAGATCACATTTCAGTCCAGAGGAAGGCCACGGTGTGGACAAGGACTTTTGCTATTGCCCCAAAAGACTTGTCTACACAGCCAGAACTATTGACAACATAATCATGGTCAATGTCACTATGTCGTTTTTGTTAACCACCGGTAGAAATATCTCAGGAGAAGAATTTCAGATATGACTGACTCAACATTAAGCAGGGAGATGCAAATGGGATCTGTTCTTAGCTAAGGAGGAGTGTACTTAAAACGCACAACTAAGAGGGCTTTTATTAGCGTTAAACAGAATGCTGAACAGACAAGTAAGTTGTTTGGATTTGGTGTTTTAAGTTGCATAAGCCATATTAGGCCATGTTGTGTAATACAAGGTGAAGTAATAGACATATACGCACGAGAAAAGTTTTACTGATTTATATGAGAGAAATACACACTGAGAAGAATCGAACCTGACAGATCACACCACTGTGCCGCAACGTATCCCCACGTTAGAAGGAATAGGAACTAAAAATAATGTCAAATGATGGATTATATTTGTAGAAAATAATTTAATTAAAGTGTGTTTAGAATAATTTTACTTTTAGTGATTTAATCCTCGGAATGTGAAGACATTTTCATGTAATGTAGTACCAATTTTACCCCACAAAATGGATACTAACTAAATAACTACATCGCCATAGAAATTCTTATATGAAAAGAGACGGAACATATAAAGGAAGCATCATGTTATATCTCCCGATCACACGATTTGAAGATCTACGGATGAAGTTCACGTGACATTATGGAAAGCACAAATCCTAATTAATGATTATTTGGATCGAAGGAAGAAAAACACTAGTTCCCGTTTCGATAATTAATCGGTTCCTGTCAATTCGCAAATTCACGTGACCTGCATTTCTCTGATCTCCTGACAACAACTCCGCCTACATGATCCGTCTATTTTATTATGTGATCAATGTACATATTGATTGAAACAATCCTTGGGGAGATCCTGTTGTTCAAGAAATACAAAAGTGGTTACAATTTATAGAAAAGACTATACGTTGCAAAACGAATTTATGAGTATGAACTGTTCAGATGATTGCGAGTTTTAAAATACAGCAGATCATGGTCTGATTAGAACTCATGTAAGAACACATAAAACTCATGAAGCAATAAATTAATCAGTCTTAAAAAATCATGATCGATATTAATTTAAAAATTAGCGAGAATCCACACTTCTTAGAGACTAAAAGGTCCTCCAATTAATAATGTATTAAAAATGACGCATTATTAATCAACCAAACGTTTTCAATGTTTTAGTTTCTCGTATAAAATGATTCATTAATTACGGTTTAAATGTTTTTCTGAGGATGTTTCTCTACAATGAATGGAATTTGTTTATAGAAATTGAATGAAAGATTATGAATACTTTTCTTAAAAAACAACTCAATCTAGTCTCAGCTTCGAAAGAAATAATTCCTTTTAAATGATACAGTTTAGCGAAATAGATTATTTATCTGTGGACATTATTTGTTTTTAATTAATTCAAGGACTTCTACTTAATCAGCGTCTGCTACGCTTTTTATTTAAAAGCGTTTTGATGAAATTGTCATCTTACTATAATTCATTCAGAAACATTCCATGACAGAGAAAATAGGCATTTTGACTACCAGCCATCGAACCCACATATGTGATTGATTGGGTATTATGGGTACTGACCATACTTGGCAGAGAAACCCAAAATAATGCCAAGTAAACGGACATACACTCAAGAAAATTTTTATTAACTCAGAAAAGAGAAATACACCCTGGAAAGAATCAAATCTACGTTGCCTAAAACGCAACTTGTATGTTGCTAGCTCAGCGGGAAAGCCTACTCAGTCACTAGTTTATGACAATTTTTGTAGAAACATCAAAAATGTTACTGCAATAATCCAGTTTACACAGTACTTAATGCAATTCAAAGGGTCTTCAGTTAATGATATCATAAGGGCAAACTCGATCTCACATCTTCTATAGTACTTCATATGAAAAGATTCTAAATTCTCCAAGTGGTTTCATCAATATAACACGTCCAATAAGTTCTGACAAATTTACCCATGACGAGATATTTCGTCCAGTAGTATCTGAACAATTTTGTTAGAGACGATATATCGTCATCAAGATATTGTTAATTTTTTCATGTTGACTTGATAAAGATCTGGTCAGTTTTCTTCTAATTAAGATATATCTCGCCCATCAAGGCCTGGCCACGCGTGCAAATGGCAAGGTAAGCAACAACAATCACCCAAAGGGTTACGTAATTCTCTATTTCAATTAAAAATCTAAACATACTCCATCTTGAAATGAAACACTCATTTCAAAATACAATAAAGTTTGACTTTACCAACTTAAACCTTCCGTTAATCACATGTGTTAAGACATTTTCACACAGGTAAGCATTTCTGCATGGTGTATTGTTTCTATGTTACGCAATGAAACAAAAAATCGTAAAAAAACATTTATAAAAATTTAAATAATACATTTTCACACAGTTTCTGGTTTGTTAGTATATCCTATAACAATTTACGTAGTATTTATAAAATAATTTAATTATTACATGAGTAACTCGAGTAAGTATTCTGATTTCATTTGCGACTAATGGAGAGTTATTGAAAGTTAACTCGTGTGTTCAAGAACCAATGCAACATACAACATTTAAGTAACAGGTGCATTGAACATTAAATAAAAATGTAAATATTGATATACATACTAAACAAATGCTCATTTCGGTACAGTATCAAGTTATTTAAGCTGGTTTCATTTTTATCTCCCAAATAAACATCCCAAAGAAAGATTAACAACAAAAGCATACTGTTTGTGCTTACAGAAAATGAAATCTCTTTTTGATTTGGAAAATCGTTTCTAAATTCTGGTATGCAATTTACGTATTTTTGTTCCAAGCAAACTCATTTTATTGGCAAATTGAATTTTAGGATGTTTTGTTTGGATTTTCCAAAAGCAATATTAACTTCCCATCCATTGACTTTACATCCGTTCTCATAGCTGCGTTTTATCTCTGGATAAAATTACTTCAAAATCAATACTTTCACATAATTTTACTAAATTGAAAAATGCCTTGGCATATATTTATAGACGCTCAAATTCTACCACCGAAGGAAATAAATGTTTGGAAACGAATTATGTTCAAGCAACTTCGTATTATATTGCATATTAAATGTAGAATAAGTAGTAATGTTGAAAAAATGGTAGCATTAAAAGCTTAGATTTAAGCCTAATATATACCCGTCTAATACTAGATTTATTTTGGTTCTCAGTTGTATAAGTCATTTTTTTCACATTGTTTTCATTTCATATTAGAACTTTTTTTGAGTAAATGATATTTTTTGGACGTTCAAAAACCATTTTGAAATTACTATTATAATAAAATTGGATAGTTCCCCTTAAAAATCGTTTCAGATCCATTCACAACAGTTCAATTAGTTTTAGAATACTGGTTTCAGGTATATGAATTGAATGCATTTACAGCAGACCGAGACAAAATGTTATCTGAACTCTCATTTCCACCTCTGATTTACCGTCTTCTGTTTAAAAATTCTTATAAGAACTAGTTGCCACCCCGGGAGCAGAAAGTACTTAAAACTGCAACGCACTTCACAGAACAATTTTTCCTTAATTTTTATTAACATTCGATTTTTTTTTCAGTCATAACTTACGATGTTCTGCAGTGCAGAGCGCGCTCCTTCCAACACGTTTTTTTTTCTTTTCTAGCTACGAAACAAACTCACTACGCCGCCCAAATTACCGAAAATAGTTTATAAGTAACCCATATTCTATGTCAAAGGCAAAATATTTAACTTCAAAAGTTAGCGACAGAATTGTATATTCTGAAATTATGCCTTAGTTTTAAATAAATAAAGTAAGTTAATTAATTTTGATGTTTTATTATAAATATGCTATCCATATTTAGCCGATATTTGTGTTCTAAGTCGGTTAATATTTTACTGTAGTTTTCAAAATTCTGACAAAATGCCTGCAGAACAATTGCAATTGCTTGGAGTAGTGTTGCAGAACACTAAATACGATTTTACACCTGAGGTGACACCATGGCTGATTGAGGTTTCCTACTGTGCTAGAAACCTGCGAATTGTAGGTGACGTAGTGTGTTTCTGTGACTTACCCTGAACGTATTTCGGTCTTCGGTATCAGTTGAACTCTCCTTATGCGTATGAACATTTCTTGATATAATATGAATCTTGATATAATATAATATCTTGACGAAAAATGGTAAATTTATAACCAGTAAAGGATTAGTATTATTATTGGAACTGATGATATAAAATAATGATATATGTTTATATGATTTTTATTTAATATTTAATCATATTTAATATTTATCATATTTATCATTTTATTACATTTATAATATTTATCATATAATAATATCATATTTAATATTTAATCATGTTTATTACCAAATAAGGGCATGTTTTGAAGTAATACACATACTTTTAAGCATTCATTTAAGCGGTTGGATAAAACGTAACTTTAAAAATTGTTGTTTATACACATCAAACGAAAAAAGTCAGATAGGAAGAAAGAGATAACACTTGTTTATGAAAGTACCGCATAAGTACTCTCACGCGTTTAAGTGAATTATCCTAACCCAAAAGTGTCTTATCTAGGATCTTACCATCACTTATTCTCCACTTATTTTTATCACAAACATGGCTTGGATATAATTAGGACAACAAAATTTCAGTTCCTTAGTTTCATTTAATTTTGCAAGCTTTGAGCGCAATCAAGATTTTTCGTTATTCTAACATCTGGTACGCTTTATTTTGGTGTAAATGAATAAATTTTTAACTAGATACTTTCTATTGAGTTTGAGTTTTTATATAACCTTCGTACTCTGTTGAACAAATCACGTTTTATCTGTATGATTTGATTTGATCAAGGCTTATTTTCTCAACTGTAGACACCAAAGTTAATTCTATAATAACTTTATTTTATCTAATTGTATTGTAAAAGTGAATACAGAGATTTCTACTAACTTTCTCGCATCGTTTTAGTTTTTATTCTAAATTCAAGCAAGTACTAAAATCTCAAAACAAACTTTTGTAAATTTGAAAACATAAAATAAGTGCACTAAAAATAAACACGCAAATCAAAGAATGATTTAAGTATTTTAACTTCTATAATATCAATAAATTATTTTTACAATACACTCCTAGCAAAGAAAATCCAGTCAATGAAGGAAATAAAGACACATATTTGTATTTCTAGTATTGGCCTACATAGTTGACATCTGTTGTGTTTTGTCTTACTGATAGTTGCAGAAATTTGGCTTTCTCCTTTACACCTCGGTTTTTTTTAAATAATTTTTATATCCTGCCAGCTTAGTTATTATAATGCTTCTTTGAGGCCTTCAAACTGTATCCAAGCTCTTTTAGAAAGAGGTATATTTGAACAGATTATTTTCATTGCAAGAAGCTTGGTTGTTGGGTTTTATGTCACAAGAGACAAGCTGCGCCAAGCACAGGACAGTCAAGTAATGGATGTACTCAAAATCATTGTATGAAGTTTTTATACGTATAAAGATAACGTAATAATTTGTTGCTACTAAATAAAGTAGAGACGAAATGGTATCAACTTTGCAATAGGTATGCTAGAGCAATACACTAGATATTGACGTGATGAACACAGAGAGGGACGCAATTATTCTATAAATAATTTATTTTAATATGCATAAATAGTGCACTATTTAAACAAAATTGCATGGAATCGCTACGTCTAATCCAAATCTCTATTCTAAAAAATTAAAAAACTACCATTACACATTTGAGGCTAGGTGCTGGTAAACTAGCCAGCTCATTGTGATTTACTGTATTATTTTAATTAAGAATATTTATATTTTTATTAGCCTAGTTATTCATTGCACCAGTTAACATCTTCATAGGGAGTCCTCTCCGTAACACGGAACATACCAGTTTTTTGTCAAACATTCGTTCTCTGATATTTTCTTCGAGTGTCCAATATTGCATCTTTTCAACTCCCTTCACTTTTAAGGAACCTCCATTGGTCGAATACTCTAGACCCGTAGTGTCCTCTTGTAAGGAATAGTGATATCAATCCTCACATACTTATTTCTCTTTTGTATGTGTCGGCGTCAGCTAGTTCTGGTAAACTTTATATGCTTTGATGTCAGCAGATTCCGTGGTGCACGATCCAGCACAAGTTTCATTATGTTGCAAACCAGTATTTATAATCTGATGGTCAGCTCCTAAATATTTTGGTCTCATGGTGCATAGTTTAAATAAGAAGTAGAGATTTATTATTTTAGGGCACATATGATACCAATGTTGTTATCCGTTGAAATCCAAGTAACTATTGCCGACCAACCGGTCTGGTGGTTAAGATGTTAGCCTCTAGATAAGAAGGTTCTTGGTTCGAATCCGGGTCAGTGCATGGATGTTTGTAAGCGTGTGGTGTAGAGGTGACTGGTGTACCTTAAATCTGTCGGGCCGAAAGTCATGACGTTGGGTTCGTGTAGAAGTTTGGAGAGTGGGGTGTGAGCTCAGGTGTTGCCTCGTCATCTGACCGTGTGTCAAAATTACGTGGTGTTGTCCTCGGATCTTAGGGGATCTTTCCCTAAGGGAATTTATCCTGGAGCGTCGTCAATACCCCTTGTGTTGCTCTAGTACGGTGTAAATTAAATTACCAATCACCAAGCAACTATCGAAATGGTACTCTTTAAGTTGGTTGAAATTCTGGTGGAATAAATAGCCTATTTTCACGTAGGGTTCAAACAAATGTTAAAGTATTCAAAAAGTCTTTAGCGATGTAGTCATTTGTAGAAAATTGTCAGTTGTCTGTTCCGTGTTTCAAGATACTCAGCAGAAATGAATTAACATGCTTTCCGATATTCTTCATATACCTTTTTTGTTTTACGACTGGTTTCCTCAATGAGTAGTCACAGTGTGTCGCAGATATCTGCTTGAGGTATTGGCATCGTTCAATTAGACCCAGACAGCTTAAACGTGACCTTTTCACATGTAGGATATAAAAATATCTTCACAACTTCTAAGATGATCCCGAAAATAAACAAGTGTTTGAGATTTATATAATATAAAAATATATATGTTATAATCTGAGTGAGAAATGATATGAAGAATTACGAAAATATGTCAATTTGACAACGAGAGGGTAGAACGTTTAACTCCATGCATCTCATGTCCTACAACTTATTCTATCTTATCCCAAAAATCAAAGCAAGTGTTTTGGTAAATTATCGGGGAGCAGTAAATGATGTAGCAACATGTAGTTTTATTGTCGTCCTTGAGAAAATATGCATCTAACAATACTTCTTTATTTTCGGTTTGTTTTGTTCTCGACGGTTTCTGTGGATATTACTGTCTTGTTAATTTAAACTATTTTGAAGATGCGAATTGACAATCTTACAATACACTTATGCTTTGACGCATTTGTCTTATCGTCACATAGATAAAATAGGGTTCATTAGAAATTTTCATATTTTTGTTTGAGTCGCACTGATGTTAATAAAACTCAACTTTAGAGTATTAGAGTATATTTTGGAAATAACTTAAATTCCATTAGTGGTGACAGAAGAATTCAAAAATTAAAAGCTATTATTTCATCAGTTTTGAGATTACTCTGATTGACTAACAGACACTTCGATGCTTCCATCATAAATTGATTAGCGCAAAGAAAATTTGCAACCTCATATGTAAGAAGCTTTGAATTTAACTCTATGAGCGTCATGAGATTTCAATGGAAACTCATGAACAAAAGAATCGATATACAGCATATGAAAATATTGAGAGATTTGACCAATAACTGTCAAGGTTGGACAAACATGCGAAATCCAATAAGGATAATGAGTGCAATTGATTTTTTACTTCATTTTATAGTATGAAATTTCAGCTGGTTTTCGCGCACTTTTTCACTTTAATCATAGCGACACAAAAAATCAATGCTAGCCGAACCGACGATGTACTGAGTAGACTAAAATACTGGAATCTTTACCTTGGAAAAATGCCAAAAACGCCGAAAAACTAAAACACAAGGGTCACTAACTAGGAGGAGATATTTTATGATGTCGGTCATATATATATATATATATATATATATATATATATATATATATATATATATATTGTCAATCTCTGATTTCTCAAAAAAAAATTCTAAAAAAAATCTCGATATTTTTCTTTGCCTTAACCCCGCAGGTACACTAAAAATATCGATGCCAACCAAACTCTTCATTAGACGATATACATTTTACTAGAAATAAAAATACCTTTGAATGTGGGAAAGTAGAAATCGAGACACTAACAACGCCAAACACGAGCAGAAAGGGTGGGAAAAAAAAGGAGAAACCATTCCTTCCAGATATTTGCCGGTCAAACTCTGTACAGTCCATTTCTTTCCTTCTTTCTAGGACACGGTAAACAACACGACTGCGAGTGAAAGTAAATATTCATTCGCCAAGGAAAGGAAAAGATGTGTGTGAGGAAAGACAGACAAGACGTTTCTCCTTTTTTTTTTCTATCCCGGAGAAAATTCGGGAGAGAGGGTAGCCTCTTGACTGAGCACTTGTCTTTCATACTTGTACCGTGCGAGTTTTCATGCTCTATTTCAGGAGTCTTCCTTTCCTGCTCTGTCAAGGGATATGCCATTTTCTTTTTCTCTCCTGAATGTTTCGGAGTGAACCTATGATCTGCGCGAGTTAAAATGGAAAAAGGCAACGGAGGGAAATAACTTTAAAGAGCTAATGCGTGCTTTTTTTCCCCAAGTGCAGGTAGGCAAGAGTAGTAGAAAAATGTGCTTCGTCCCAAATGTGTTCACACATTTTATCTAGCGGAAAGTGAAAAGTAAAAAGATTTTTCTGGTGGACTTCACGCTTCTAAAATAAACTGCAGGTCCTTTTAAAGGCACTTTGTCACACTCCGTAAGTCTCGAGTCGTAGGGTCATGATATACATAAATAAATCCACCTCCATAAATTATGCTAATATCTAAAGTAATTTGCTAACTGCGTGATTTTAATTTTATTTCCTTGATGATGCTTTGATGAAAATATATGTTATAATCGACTCAACTGTTTTTTTACAAAGTTAATTAGCATTTGGATAGTGTGTAATGAAAATGGAAAGAAAAAAAATCGAAATTATTCCAAAAGCTATGGTAATATTTCTCAATTTACTTATTTTGCTAATGTCTAATATAAATACGTATCACCCAATGAAATTAAATCTTTTAACAGTACTTTTTAGCTACTCAAAAGTATTTTAATCTAAAACTGTCAACAAAGTATTTCATTACATTATTAAAAGAATGGACAAGCGCGAAAAAGCTACATTATTGTATATTAAAGCAACCGCAAATATTATTAATGAGTGTTATAACCACAATCATGTAAATAATTATTATTTGCATCCTACCATCACATATGACAACTCTTTGTTACAAGTTGATTTAATAAAAAAAATATGGTACACAAATGTATAAAAATTAAGAATAAGGGCAATACAATACAAGATGAATCCTGCGCAAATACCTATACAGAAATACCTAAAATGAATATTTCTCAAGCCTACGTGAAATATAATAAAATCATCTATATTTACCCCGCCTCGTGGTGCTAGTGGAAGCTAAAGAAATGAGTAAAATACTTAGGTAAACAAATTGTAGGTTTTAGGTATTGTAACAAAATATTAAAAGCAACCCTTAATTGGAAATGTACTGACCTATGATCCTAATTCAGGCCATCACAAGGCATAATAACATTAATTTGTTTGGCCCTCGATGGTTTTGTGGGGGGAAATTGTAATACAACGTCCGGGAGCATTCCAAGAATTCTCTATTGGACTTAGATCACACCTTAATTTTTAGACATGTGTAGGCTACAGTCTATTAAACATTTACAATCTCCACTATAAACAGTATATTACATTCACAAGCAATAGTCTTACATTCAATAGTCTTACATTCACAATCTACATTCAAAAGTCTTACATTCACAAGCTTAAGCGTGTGGGAGAAACAATAACAGTATATTATTATACAGCCAACTTAGTTCTCAAAATATTGAATTGGAAAAACTCAACACTAAATTTTAAAAAAGCATCTACCTATTTTCAATAAATTAAAATAATTCTAAGAAACAAGTATGTTTCAAACTAGCAATTCTCAACATTATACTTAAGTACACACATGTCCAAGTCTAAGGATTATTCTTAATTCGTAACGATCAACGTCACTTGATATCAATCCAATATAACATGCTTATGATGTCCTTTCAGACATCGAATTAGCCTAGGCACCGATCGAGCCTAGGCACCACCACCAAGGACCGCATAACAGCAAAGATGGACTGTAATGCCCAAATGGGTCTCTCATGTAAAAATTCTTGGACAGCGTATTGGAAAGCATGTCCGCACTTTGCGAAGCCTGCATTAGTATCTGAGATCAGTACGTCCCCCATTATGTCTTTTAACAGAGCTAAAAATGCGTTTGCATAGTAACTAAAACCTACTAACCTAATCATTTTTTTCATTTCATTAGTTGCCAGTAGCACCACGAGTAATATGGGTGTGGCAAGGATCACTAAGCAAATTTTAGGCACGTTCGCACGCTGCTGTTATCTGGCAGCTCTGCGCGAAACTAAATATAAAGTCACGCGTGCAATGTTTTACCCGTTTAAATTAAAATTGTTCAAAAGATATGTTTTCTCGAAATACTGAATGTCAAAGGTTTTAGTTATGAATTGTTTTTGAATAAATTATGCTTTCTTGCTCGTGTAATACTTTTTCACCGAACGATTACTGCTAGCCAGCACTTGAAATGATGTTGTTCTTGAAATTCGAACCACCAAAAGTTGTGACTCCAAATGGGTATTCGTATTTTAGTGCACTTGTCTAGTGGAATATTCAATTGTCATGTGATATATACTTCAGACACTTGGCGAAGGATTGATACCGGATTGAAAAATCCGTAATTTTAGGACATGTACGTACATTAACAAACTCTTGAATAACTTCACCTTACCGCTAAAATAAAGAAGACAGTCACAGAATCGATTTATCAGTTACCACAGCTTTAAGCTCGACATAAAACTATTTTAAGGCACCTGATCTCTTAACCATTGCGCTTTCAACGTCTAGAGGAATCGATGCATCACGCACAACTTCAAAGCGAAGTTGAAAGAAAAAACTTAAAGACGGCGAAAGCAAATACGCCAAATAATCAAGAAAGACAAAAGGCCGAATGCGTGCCCCCAAACACAATCGTACGGGAACCGGGGAAAAAGGGAGCCAAAACAGTGGAAAATGTGATAACAGGTCGATCATTCTATTGACAAAAGACAAACCCCTAGTCCATTTAGTTCCATTACGGACAACTCAAACACAAACACTCGCTGGAAACCGAGAAGATAAACAGAACAAGGTTCTTTTCTGTGACCTCCCTCTAAAGGGGAGAATGGAAGAGTTTGGGCTTCCGGGCACGCTTCTCCTTAAGACGGATGAAACGACATTTGCGAGAGATATTCAGAAGCAAGGAGTGTTTCCCGAATTCATCAGTTCAGTTTTAAATGGGAAGTATTGACATTAACATTGCGTTTGTAGTCTTTGAAGCAGACATGGGGTGACTATTGAAGACCCAGATAGACTTCTAATTTCTTTGGTAGCTGTTCACTACACATACAGTATAGCAAAGTAATGAAACTGATGCGTGGTAGAATAATCTATTTGTCACAAAAAAGTACAAACTTCAGTAAATAGCAAGGGAAATTAGTTACTTGTGTCGTATATTTAACGAAAGCGCACGTAAAAAGACAAAAAGACGTAAATATTCAAAGGGAATAAGAAAACTGTTATTCAACCAAATTGACTTAGACAAAAACTTTAATTTTGTGCAAAAGTGTTTGAGGTAGCCAGGTATTTTAATTAACGTCGCACAGGAGCAATACAAAGAGCTATTGGCGACGGTTCGAGATCGTTCCGAAGAGAAAGTTCCATGGACAACCCCGGCGAACATATTTGCATTTGTTACTTTGTATTGTCGCTCAGTATTGTTTAGTGCCATACGATGGAATAAATTATTATATATATATATATATATATATATATATATATATATATATATATATATATATATATATATATATATATATATATATATATATATATATATATACAATGTCTTGGTAGTCCTCTGTTGACTTCAATCTGCATCTTTACAGAACCAGCAACGTTAACCTCTTTTAAGGATAGCAAGGATATATATATATATATATATACATACATTTTTCAATGAACTCGTCTGGATGACGTGGAGATCGCGTGGTTAAGTTAGAATGCTATTTAACTGCTGCTGGAGAAGGTAAGTAATCATTCTTGCACTTTCTTTTGCGAGTGGTGAGAAAGGCTGCTGATCTAAGGGAATTTGATAGAGGACAGATCGTCATGGCCCGAAGACTCGGAACGAGTATCACCGAAGTTGCACTACTGGTAGGTTGTTTACGATTTGCCGTTGTAAGTATTCATACAAAGTGGATAAATGACGGTGACACCAGCAGTAGACGCCAAGGTGTGGGTCGTCCACGCTTCATCAATGAAGAAGGACGTCGGAGACTGCCCCGCTTGGTAAAGCAAAATCGGCACGAGACAGTGGCTTAGCTAACAACCCAATACAATTCAGGTCCAAGCGCAAGTGTTTCGGAACACACAGTTCAGCGGACACAGTTGGATATGAGACTGTGCAGCAGACGTCCCAATCGTGTGCCTCTGTTGACCAAGCGTCTTCGTCTACTACGCCTACAGTGGGCCCGGGAACGTTGAGACTGAACCATGGATGATTGGAAAAGAGTTGCCTGGTCAGATGAATCTCGATTTCTCATTTATCACGTGGATGGTCGTGTCAGGATAAGTCGTTTGCCAGGCGAACAGTTGCTCCCCTCTTGCACAGCAGGTCACACACAGGCTGGTGGTGGCGGTATTATGCTTTGGGGAGCGTTCTCATGGGTGACTCTGGGATCCGTAGTTGTGGTAGAACAGACCATGAACGCTGTGAACTATCTAAACAGCATTGAGGATAAGTTGCACCCTTACATGGCTTCTGTCTTCCCAACTGGAAATTGAATCTTCTAGTAGGACATCGCCCCATGTCCCAAGACTCGGATTGTGTTGGAGTGGTTCGAGGAGCATACTGATCAATACCACTTAATTTCCTGGCCACCTAACTCGCCGGATCTTAATCATTTGGCGTGTCATGGAGCGGCAGCTCAGAGATCAAACACCACCATGTCCGAATATCTCGACTTTGCTTGACCGCTTCTTAGACATTTGGTACAACCTGTATCCAGTCATGCAGCAAGAGCTTGTGGCATCTATGCCCAGGCGAGTTACAGCTGTTTTGCTGGCCAAAGGAGGCGCAACGCGTTATTGAGTAGGTAGTCATATACATTACTACTTTGATATAAGTAAGTGATTAGAAAATCAAAGAAAAAGGATCATTTATTACAGAAGATAGTACAAACGAACGGAAGTTTTCGTACTCTGTTGTACCTTCTCTAGCGCGAATGCACGATACGTTACGAGCGGGCATTGAGGCATACAAGTTCCGTATGATGTCTTGAGACATCTCGTTCCACAGTTGTTGTACACGCGCCTCTAGTTCGACCAAACTCGTAGGGTGTTCAACTTGCTTTCCCAAATGATCCCAGATTTGCTCGATTGGTGACAAATCTGAGGATCGAGCAGGCCAGGGAAGGGTGGTAATGTGGATGGATTTTTACCTTGGTTGCATAAGTACATTTAAACTTCAAAATTTTTATTTCTATCATAGTTTGTTTCAAAAATGCAAAACGTCAGACAGTTGAATTTTTATCCATAAAAATTATAATTAGTCACGGTCTTCCATGCCCAATTTTTTATCAATTATCTTTTTGTTTGCTAACAAATTATATATATTATTAATAATTTCTTTAACAATAGCCTTAATGGACAAATTTTAAAATCAGGACAGAAGAAGTTTCTTGTATAAGTTATTTCAAACTGCTCATTAATCTATAAAAACTAAAAATGCATATTGCAAGCACATTTTTCAGTATACGTAATATATATATATATATATGTGTGTGTGTGTATATATATACATATATATAATATAAATATATATATATATATATGTGTGTGTGTGTATTGTGTATATATATATATATATATATATATATATATATATATATATATATATATATATATATATATATATATATATATATAGTGTGTGTGTGAGATACTGTCCTATTTTCGTCACAGGTCTCTTTGAATTTAACTGTATAGATTACTTTGAGTTACATCAATTGCATGAATATTAACCGTGCTGGTGGTTGTCTCTCGTCAATTGTAAAACTGACCAGATCTCGATGTAAGATATATCTGTCTTTAGAAGATAACTGACCAGATCTTGATGGAAGAGATATCTCGTCATTAGAAGATATCTGACCAGATCTTGATCTTGGGTTCAGAAAAACGTCGACAGTTTCTTGATAATGATATCTCTTTCTTAGAAAAGTTGGTCATATTTTGATGGACGTGATAGCTCGTCAAAACCACTTGGAGTTTTAATCGTCATCAATTACATGAATTACTTCTACGATGATCATAGAAAAAAAGGGTAGTTCATGTAACTAGAAAAAAATTATACTCAAACCGTGGTTCTTAAACTTTTCTAAATATATTTCTCAGGTGTTGTATATCACGATGGTATTGGTATTTTTGATTAATGTCACCCTGGATCAATACAACGGGATATTTGTGACGGTCCGGGATCAACCACTGAAGGGAAAGATCCTATGACAACACCACGTGATTTTGAACCATGCCAATGTGAAGACAATTGAGGCAACAACAAATTTAACGTGCACCAGTCCCCTTTGTACAGGATTGTCTTTTGTTGGATTCAAATTCGCAACCCTCCGGTTTCTAGTCCGCTCTTCTTCCAACCGAGCTACCGCCGCCCTGTAATATATGACGAAGTGAAAATATTTACGATAATAAATTTGTTTGTAAAGCAAGTCAGGATTATATGTCAAAATATTTTTTATACAATCCAACTTCATTTACATAATTCGCAAACCAGAGATTAATTCCAGTATAAATAGCATATTTCTCCAGATCTGTACCACAGCGATGCATCAAAATAGCAGTTCGTTATAAATCCATATAAGATGATTACGCCGGCAGCAAAAATAAGGCAGATCCCTGTTCCTTATTTATCAAAAGCGGCCCACCGTTGCTGCTTTTGGCATACTGCCATTCCTCCAGATGGCTCTCTCCGTAATGCAATAAGATTACTGCCTATTATGATCGGCTTACCTCCTAAGCAGATTTTCCGATGGTAGCTCCAGGCACTGCTGTGCTCGAGGGGCCCCACGAGGGGCAGGGCCTGGGAGCCCCCTCTCAGTAAGACGCACTTTTGGTCCTCGTGGTCAATGAAGTAGCCCTCGCAGGACTCGCTTTCCAGGCATTTCCTGTAGCACGCAGTCGGAGCGGTCTTGGAGAGGAACTCCAGAGGGCCGAAACCCTCCAGTTCGTTGCTGGGCAACCGGAGACCGGGGGTCCTCTCGAACGTCACACGACCCGTCGTGCAGTTCACAGGTAGGGATGACACTAAAAGGGGAGACGTGGGAAAGGGTTAGTCGTGTAGCAGAGTAAGACATTTGCAATGGTAATAACATAAAATGAGCTATAAAAGATCATTTCTACTTAGGAAAATGAGGAGACGGGGGAAAGAGTAAGCCTTGCTGGAAGAGAAATGCATTTTCAATGGTAATAACATAAACTAATCTAGATGAAATTGTCAATGTTAATAACATAAACTAATCTTTATGAAGTTATTAATGTTAATAACATAAACTAATCTTGATGAAATTATCAATGATGATAACATAAACTAATTTTGATAAATTATCAATGATAATAACATAAACTAATATTGATGAAATTATCAATGATAATAACATAAAGCTATAAAAGATGATTTCTCGTTAGGTAAATGGTGACTGAAATTAGATTCAAAAGGGGAAGGATTAAGACTTTAATGGAGATAAAGACTTTTTCAATGAAAATGACATAAACTTATCTTTGAATGATGCTTTCTGTTTAGGGAAATGTTGGATGAATGCGGAGATGGGGGGGGAATGTTTGTCTTGATGGCAAAGACATTTTCAATTGAAATAACATCAACTAAGCTATAAGGGATGATTTCTGATAAGGTAAATGGGGACTGAATGGTAAGACGATTTAAATTATTAAGTCTGATAGAAAAGATTCCATCGTCAAGGATAATAACATAAACAAATATATGAATGATGCTTTCTGTTTAGGTAAATGTTATATGAATGGGGAGACGGGGGAAGGTTAGTCTTGAGATGGGAATAGAAGGACTTCTTAGACGGTAATAACATAAGCTATGTAAGAGTTTTTGTGTGTTGAGCCAACATTCAAAAATACACTGACGAAATTTTCTATTTTTCTTATAAATGTTAACTAGCATTCATTAAATCAGTCTAAGTAATATACTTCAACAACTAGAAAACGTTTCGTACCACTCTTTGGTTGGTTTGGGTTTTTTTTATGGCACAAGGTCCATACTTGACCATGCTGCGCAAGACACAAGGTATACAATATCAAGTAATAGGCACCACACTCAATGAAATTTTACTGATACAGAAGAGTGAAATAAGCAGGAATACACTTGCCAGGAATACACACTGACCCCCGATGGCCACGACATTCTTTAAAGACCCCGTATGGAAGTTATGAATAGGCACCGTATGTAAGTTATCATAATGTAAAGAGAACCATGCGAATAAATGAGCTTTGCATCATGACGCTAAAACTATTTTAATGATGATAACACACACTATAATTTAAAGGATGCTATATGTTAAGGCACACCAATATTATATACACTTCTGTAATGTACTAACTTCGTACAAAAGGTGAAGATATTCATTAATTTAATATTAATGATGGAAACATCAAGAAGAATTTCCGCACTATTATTACCTTTATTGTAGAGAAAAATCCGTAATTTAAACTAACAATTCGCACGAATTCAGCCTTGAATAGCCAAGGTGCAGGTCTTTGAAAACGGGTCATACTTTCGGACTCCATGGAAACGATACAAGCTGTTACTTCTCACACTTATATGCAGACACTGAACAAGACTTAAAAGGTGTATACTTCTAAAATCTAGACACAAGACTATTGTGCTTCAGTGGGTCCCTTTTCACTGCGGGGAATTTGGTAAAGCAATGATCGATTCTGGCAAAGAAAGGGGCGGAAAATAGTTAGTCGCTTCATGACACAATACCTCCATTCACAAATTACGATAATTATTACACTGATTGATGGTAAAAATCTTTACAGCTAAACAGTTGGAGCAAATTAAGGATATCTACTGGAGAAATTCCTTCTATAAAATTATCAGTTTTTCAAGACTAAATGCTGTCTCAATATTTCGTTTGGAGATGGGAGATGAATACATTGAATAATATGTATGGTACAGCTACAGTCTACGTTTATGAGCGATGTCGACGGCCTTGGTGATTTTTTTGGCAAACTTCTCAGGTTGCCAAGGAAATAATTATTTCAAAAAAATTTTCTTTCAAAAAAATTTTCTTACAGCGGAAAATGAAAGCCTGAAAACACATTTGAAAACGTTTTAAAAGGTATATTTTTAAACAACTTTCGCAAAAAGTAATAAGTTTAAACACACTTGTGAACCAGCAGAAAGACTAAGCTCCGAATGTTGGGTAAGAATACCCTGAAACTTATCAATTACACTAAATACAGTAGACTGAAAAGAAAAATATTTTTAAAAGAAAAAAAAAGCAAGAAATTACTATATAAATATTATAATAAAATAAAAATTCCACAACTGTAGAAATGCAAATAAATAAACCAATGGAATCAAAGGAAAAATTTCAAACGAACCAATGAAATAAAACGACTTTAACGGATTTTGGAAGAACTTTTTAGAATATTCAAAATGAAAATTGAAAATTACTGTTTGCCGAGATTGCCATGAAAACCACAATAACCGTAAGAACAGATGGGTTGCTTTAATCTACAGTAACTCGCTACGAGAAGTGCGCCAAAGATAATCGCCAAGGCCGTTGCCACCGCTCATAAACGTAGAGTGTAGCTGTACCATATTTATATAGATTTAATTTTCTTCCTTGCCCAAAATGCCTGAAAAGTGGTTTTAGAGTTGTGAGGTATGCAATCCACCTTGATAACCGTCTAACGTTCGTGAGAAATATTTATGAAAGATATTGGAGCGCAAGGGAAATGAAAGGGCCCAACGGTCTGATTGACCTTTTAAAACTGAAGTATCAAGTATCAGTAAGAATAATAATTTCAAGTATCAGTAAAAATATTCACATCCAAGAAATTCACATGCAGTATAAAAACCACGTAGAATATTGTTAGGGTTATAATGCTACTAAAAAAGCTGTAATGGTATCGAATGTGCAAATTACGACTACATCTCCATAGAAGTTGCAACTGATATGAATGGAATTTTAAAGAATGCTGGGAAAATGTAATAGAAAAGAACATTTAAGGGCTACATTTTTTATACTAATTTACAATTCATTCAAATTTGCATTATTTATTCAAAAAAAGATTTTTCAAAAGTGCACCCAGCAATAAGGTGGAGATGGCCTAATGGTATATCTTTTTCAAAAGCTTATTTTAGGAAATATCACTTACTTCTTTTGATAGCAAAATAGTTTAGTTTAAAATTTTAAAAAATGCTAGTGAATAGTTTATTTCCTAGATTCGCCGGAGCCAATCTTCTTGAAATTGCGTCGTCTCCCCCTCACTTACTTATCCATCCTATTCGCTTCTTCGCAAGGGAAAAGTTCCACCAAGGCGTTTAAATACAAATTTAAATTTTGCTATATAATATCGATTACTAATATCGTAATCAAACACGTTTTTTGTTCCCAAACCTCAGGGACGCAATGCTCCATCTCCCATTGGCTCGGTCGGTTTTATTTGTTTCCTTTACCACAAGGGATTGAAGCGAGCTTACAGCCACAGATTCGGGAGAAATTATCCGCTCGGATCTGGCATCACTGATTAAGAAGAGGAATCACGGTGGGTGTTCCGTGCGAGTGTGTGGGGTTCGAACTTTTGGTGGGAAGGGAAAGACAAAGGAGATGGAACTAAAAAGAAAAAGGGGAAGCACTACCGTCGAACTTCAGGAGGAATAGATTAACTTTCTAATTGAATTCGGTACGCCGTGTCTCACTTTCTACCAAGAAAAGGGAAGAAGGGGAAAGTACCCGGGAATACATATGATACCGGGTTCGTTCCCTTTTTTGGTTTTGTTTTGCTGAGGGGTTCGTTTCGGTTCCATCGTCTCGGTTCGGAGCACGAATTCCTTTTCCGGGCTCTCATTATTTTCCGGAAATGTCCGGAACTTAGTGGAAAGTGCTGTGAAATGCCGGCTTCTCTGGATAATGAAGCCGAGAGATTGTGCTTTGGTATTCGCTGCTTTATGGCCCTCGCGGTGCGAGACGTTGGTTACCTCTTTATACTATAAACGAACGTTAGTAAATAGCTGGGAATAATTTAAACTAATCAAAAGAATGAATAGGGATCTCGAAGATAAGAGACGTTAACACATGTTTGGTAGATACATACTCATCATAAAATTGGAAATTGTATTTTAATATCGCCGAGACTTTTTTTTTTTTGCAATAAATTGTACGTTAAGAAAGTTAACTTTCACCGCATTTCGTAACTGGAATAGTTTTTATTATTGGCTGTAAATAATTCTGTATTGTATCCAAACAGTAAGGAAATGCTAGTATTTGCAATTACGGATGCGAGTTTTCGTAAATTAATAGATTTGCCTAAATTAGCTAGAAGAAATGATTGACACAAACTTTTATCGCTGTAACAACTATATATTTTATTCTAATTATTACCGTCTACACATAGAGATTTTAGGAATATTACGTTTAGGCTCAATAGAGATTCACTTAGCACTACTGGTGCTTGTCTCGACAAGGTATCTCCTCTCATTATCAAAATTGACCGAATCTTGTTATATACATATCTCGTCATTTGATAGAAACCAAGCAGATCTAAAAAAAAAGGCAACTGCAGCTGCTGCAAATCGATACAAAGGGCACTGCTTGTAAGATCACTGAAATCTCAAAGGTATTTAATTTTGAACATTTAACCTGTATGTTGCTACATTTAGGTAGAAAATAATATATTTTTCTTCTAATAAAAAATACACATATGGACATTTGACATGTTTCTGAGTAGGGATGTGTTGTGAGTAAATATTTAGAATATTGCTAGTGATTTGAATAGTTACAAGTTTTAAAACATTAGTATATGTGTTAATGGAAATGTACACTCATTGTCATAAATATTTGCGCACCAAGAGTTGTTCGAATGGAACGAAACTTTATATATGTGAGTACACCGCAGATATAAGTGAGTGATTACAAAATCAATGCAAAATGATCATTTGTTAGAGGAGAAACTACAATGAATGGAGGTTCTAGCACCCTATTAAGCCACCTCTAGCTTGAATACACGATGCGATAAGGGTGGGCATTGAGGCATACAGGTCCCGCATGGTGTCCTGCGTCATCTCATTCCACAGTTGCTGTAAGCACGCTTCTAGTTCAATCAAACTCCTAGGCTCGCCATCTTGTCTTCCCAAGTGATACCAGATTTGCTCAATTGGGGATAAATCTGGGGATCGGGCAGGCCAAGGAAATGTGATGATGTTGAGGAGGCAATCTTGTTACACCCTTTCTGTGTGTTATGGAGCATTATCCTGTAGAAAAATGCCTTCTGGGAATCCTGCCATGAGTGACACGCATGTGGCTAAAGGGTGTCGCGAACGTACAGCTGGGCTGTCATGGCGCCATGGATGAATGTTAAAGGCGACCGAGTGTCGTATGCTATACCATCACATCAACTGTGGGAGCGGTATGGCGCTGTAAAGCCGCAGGATTGATTCGGTCTAATTGGGGTTGGGGGAATGCCTTAATTCTACCAACACATATACATGGTTGTCATCACTGCCCAAATTAAATCTCGATTCCTTGCTGAAAACGACATGTTGTATTCGGTTGCGTTCAATCCCGTCGAGCGAGGCACCACACGGACGATACGGTGTGTGGGTGTCATTGGCAGCACACCTAATGGGAGCGTTGACATCAAATGTCCTTCAGCGAGATACAGAGGCCTGTAGTGTAGGTAATGCCTGTGTCCGGATAGCGGACAATGATGCAGTTGGTGCTGTGTAGGGTGATGCAACCGTCTTCTCGGCTAGTGATCTGCAGAGGGCGTCCTGAGCTTGGCTTCCGTGTAGGCGACCTATTTCTCTCTGTCATCCACTGGTCCTAACATCTCCCCACAATAAAGTCAGATCGGCCTAAGTGGTGAGCTACTCGCCAAGCTGACCACACGTCTTCCATCATCCCGATTACTCTTCTGTCTCGAACTCTTATAGCTGATCAAATTGTCTTCGATGGTAGCTTAACAGCATCCCTAATGGAAAACCATCCCTCTGCAACAGATTAAGTACAGGCAAAATCATCTGCGCACTTTTTTTAAAGACAGGGAGAACGAAGTTCAACGCCCTCTGGTGGCACTATGCATTGTGCAATCACGGTGTATTTCTAATCATTTGCATATCTGCCTGCTATGCTAAGTTTCGTTACAATCCGACAGTTACTTAGTTGTGCGCAAATTTTACTGGCAGTGAGTGTATCATGAGATTAAGCATTTGCAAAAGAAGGTTACTTTTTAAGCTGAATACAAGTTATGATGAAAAAAAATTAAACACAAATAAACGTTTTAATGTCAGCATGATTAAATAAATGTTATTTTAACAAGTTTATGCACTATTTAACTCTTTATTAATGTTTATTTCTTTTCTAAAAATGTGTCAAATAAACTCATCTGCATCTACTCGTTTCCAGTATCAACAAAAAAATATGATTACAAATAAAAATTTCTTGAAAATACTTTATTACAAGCATGCTTATCCCCGACGGTTCGGTTCAAATTTATTATTGACAAAATTACTTTTAAAATAACTTTTTATCGTTCACAGAATTTTTAGAGTTAATTTAAAAAAATAAAATAAAATAAATTACGTTCAGTTCATGCTTCAATGATTCATAGTTGCAATATTATTCACAACCTTACGTTTATTTTATAAAAATAGTAATTCGTAGCTGGAAACCACATGTATTTTCCTAGACGTTTTTATTTTTATTGAAGCTTTTTTTTCCAGCTAAACAAATAACTTTCATCGTAGATTTTTGCTTCAAAGGAGAAAAATATACGTTGATTTGAAATGCTAAGGTATAACACAAAATTCTACAGATTATTTACTTACAGAATCAATACATTTATCCTCTAATTAAGTGAATTTTAACAAAGACATAGTTTCATAATCATTAATGTAAACATTCGTTTAAGTGGTTTATCTTGTTATGGGTTGTTTGATTTCTAGACTACATCAAAATGACAAAAACTGATCTAATAAATTGTATTTAAAATCATCCTAAAATGTTTCATTCCCTTTTACACAAATTCCTTCTAATTTTAGGAAACACAGATATATCCATTTATAACTTTGAAATTGTAAATTATATTTTGCTTACTCATTTAAATGTGAATTTTAAAACTTCAAAATGGGGATTTTACGTTAGCCTAAAATCATCTTGATGTTGTAGTCACGGAAAAAAAAATCCGAACCACTTATTTTCATTCGAGCAGTTATAACTGTAGAGAAAATTCAAAGATGACAGGAACTAACGCTTTCTACTAATTCATAATGGGTCTTCTTTGTATTAAATTAAGCACCAACTTCAATAATTTCCTATAGAATCCCCTATTTTGGCACACAATTTCAAATTTTATTCGATATTGAACTACAAATACCAAATTTCATGACTTTAGATCTTACCATTTCCATGTTATGAGGGCAAAAAGTTTGTAACTTCTAATGTTAAATCAGTTTCTTAGACTTTTATGGATATCTTCCTAAATAATATTTCTATATCGCTGATATTTCGTATCATGTTACTGTTAAAAAACTCACAGAATATACACCTAATATTTTATTTTGATAATAGTTTTTAGTATGCAATAATAATTAGCAAATTAATGTTTGAAAAAATATGAATTGAAACCTTAGTATATTTTGATGGGGAATTTATTGAGGACTATTATGGCTATGCACAATTACAGCTCATTCCGATACTTAGTTTTTTTAGCTACATTAAATGTTCCACATTATTGCAATTTTTGGAGGCAATCATAAGTTTAAAAATCTTCTGGTAGACATCGGATACAAAATATCGGATCGTTTGCATTTACATAGTAAACATAATAATGTTTTTCTCAGATCGTTTGCACTTACGTAATAACTAATATAATTATCAAATTCCTTATACACACTTACGTAATAAATATAATAATTATCGCTCACTGAAAAATACGTTCGACATCGTGTCCAAATTTGAAATTCGGGTAGCTATAAAACTACAGTTAATATCGATTTACGAATAAAGTATTTTCATGTCGAAAAATCCCTGAAATTGAAACGAATTTTAGTATTGAATATAATTGGAAAAAAGGTAATTAACTGAGTTGCCAGCTCAGGAGATGATGATGTCTTCATTATATCCTGATTCAAAATTATGGGATTTGAAATCTTTTCGTTTGGGATTGATCCCCCATCATCACCAATAGCTCGCTGTGTTTATTCAATGAAGTTATTTCAACTGCCTATCTGCCATCCAATCCGAATATTTAAAGTCTGTACGAAAAAATCGGGAAAATCCTCAAGAAGTTCTAGAAGATGGGTTTTGACAAACTCTAATAGGAAACCACGATTTCAATGGATGTAGAAACTAAACTTAGGCAACATCAGTCAGTACTATTGAATAGTATTTTCCTTCATAGAATCTGCCGTGGCACGAATGGTTCGCAGCGGGTGACCATTAAACGTACTTAACCTCCATTAGTTTCGAGGTGACCATAACAATTTTGTTATGGACGACATATATTGTCGAGACAAAACGGCCTTGTTATTCTAATTATGTTACTCTCGATTTCGATGTGAAACACAAAGCAAAATAATTTTGCTTCATGATAACGCACCATTATACACTTCTAAGCTAGTTAGAACGTTAAAAGATCTTGTTTGGGAAGTATTAACCAGACCCTGCTCCTTCAGATTACCGCTTGTTTCGAACGATAGCACACGTACATTCTAAGGAGCACTTCAAAACGTACGACGAAATGAAAAATTGGGTCTCTCAATGGTTTATCTTTAAACAAGAAATGTGCCATTTGGATTGTATCCACATATTAACTGAAAGATGTCGGGAAATGTGTATAGCTAGTGATCGATTTTACTTTGTATAAATCACTTTTGAAGTTACTCTTGAAATTAAAGTGTTTTCTATCAGAAAAAAAAACATCCGCATTATTAATCGTTGGACCTAGAAAAGAGTACAATTGAAGGGGTCTTAGAGAGTTAAATATGTAAATTTTATTTCCTGGTTAATGGTTGGATTAATCAGATCTTGCATAATTTCATCAATTTTGGAAGCCAACTCATTCAAACTGGAATTATATGAAGATATCCGTTTCTAAAAAAAAAGCGGTGTAGATAAATTAAAGTTTTCATGGTTTTACACGTGAGATGGGAATTCGAAAATTGATGCTTATTTTCCTGAATTTTTGTTTCTATTTTTTTTATATTTCGTACAAATGTTTAAATCATGGCATATTCCTAAGAGTATTTCTTTGTAACATTCTCTGGTTAATTTTCTTAATTTTTATCGCAGCGTCATTTCAGTTATGTAAAAGTACGTCAGCTGTAACACATCGAAGTGATTACACCTCCAGTCCTTTGACTATTGAGTGATACCGAAAAGGTCGAGGAATAGTACTTCACACCGATATTGAAAACTTCCAAATGCACTACTGAAATATTCTTCAGAAGAAGCTCTGAAATTTCTTCAAAAAACATCCAACCTGAATATTAACACTTTTCACACAGTCATAAATAGACTTTCTATTTATATTTACCAACATCCAAAATGGGAGTACCATTCCTACCATACGAACCCGAAGCCGTTCCAGCGCTTTCAAAAATAGATATATATATTTCCGCAATATCATTCCCAGAATCTAACACAAGGAGCCAAGGAGGTTACCTGGATACCAAACCGCCCTCCGCCCCGAAGTGCTGCTCCTTAATCCAGAATCTTGGGTTCTTTCATTTGATCAGAAAGATTTCTTTTTTCACCCGATAAAAGGAGGCCGTAGCTGCCCCTGTTGGCTGCTTCCCTACCAAATTCAATCAGGGGCATTAGGAAAAGGTGACGCCAACGGAAGGGCTGTAGACTCTTTCTTTTGTCTTCAGCAATCACGTCTCTACCAGTCTGCCCGCCTACGGCATTCCCCAGTAGTTTGTTTTACAAGGCTCAACGTCTTTTTAGAGCCTCCAAGGGTTAGGACGTGTGAGGAGAGTCGAAAATAGAAAGTGCCGTATCCGATCTCTGAGACGTTGAGGATTAAAGAATGGCTCAAAAGAGCAGCTCGTTTTCTGATATGAACTGCCTGATTTCCTATTATATTGATCAATTTATAACTGTGCTTTTTGTAAAACGATTTCAGGATGAATTGAATGCTTGATGAGATTAATCAATAGCGAAGAGGTCTCCAATAGCCAGAGTAGCAGATTAGCAACTGGATACCTAAAGTAAAAATAGGTATAGGATAGAAAGTGCTGTATCCGATCTCTGAGATGTTGAGGATTAAAGAATGGCTCAAAAGAGCAGCTCGTTTTCTGATATGAACTGCCTGATTTCCTATTATATTGATCAATTTATAACTGTGCTTTTTGTAAAACGATTTCAGGATGAATTGAATGCTTGATGAGATTAATCAATAGCGAAGAGGTCTCCAATAGCCAGAGTAGCAGATTAGCAACTGGATACCTAAAGTAAAAATAGGTATAGGATAGAAAGTGCTGTATCCGATCTCTGAGATGTTGAGGATTAAAGAATGGCTCAAAAGAGCAGCTCGTTTTCTGATATGAACTGCCTGATTTCCTATTATATTGATCAATTTATAACTGTGCTTTTTGTAAAACGATTTCAGGATGAATTGAATGCATGATGAGATTAATCAATAGCGAAGAGGTCTCCAATAGCCAGAGTAGCAGATTAGCAACTGGATACCTAAAGTAAAAATAGGTATAGGATAGAAAGTGCTGTATCCGATCTCTGAGATGTTGAGGATTAAAGAATGGCTCAAAAGAGCAGCTCGTTTTCTGATATGAACTGCCTGATTTCCTATTATATTGATCAATTTATAACTGTGCTTTTTGTAAAAGGATTTCAGGATGAATTGAATGCATGATGAGATTAATCAATAGCGAAGAGGTCTCCAATAGCCAGAGTAGCAGATTAGCAACTGGATACCTAAAGTAAAAATAGGTATAGGATAGAAAGTGCTGTATCCGATCTCTGAGATGTTGAGGATTAAAGAATGGCTCAAAAGAGCAGCTCGTTTTCTGATATGAACTGCCTGATTTCCTATTATATTGATCAATTTATAACTGTGCTTTTTGTAAAACGATTTCAGGATGAATTGAATGCATGATGAGATTAATCAATAGCGAAGAGGTCTCCAATAGCCAGAGTAGCAGATTAGCAACTGGATACCTAAAGTAAAAATAGGTATAGGATAGAAAGTGCTGTATCCGATCTCTAAGATGTTGAGGATTAAAGAATGGCTCAAAAGAGCAGCTCGTTTTCTGATATGAACTGCCTGATTTCCTATTATATTGATCAATTTATAACTGTGCTTTTTGTAAAAGGATTTCAGGATGAATTGAATGCATGATGAGATTAATCAATAGCGAAGAGGTCTCCAATAGCCAGAGTAGCAGATTAGCAACTGGATACCTAAAGTAAAAATAGGTATAGGATAGAAAGTGCCGTATCCGATCTCTGAGATGTTGAGGATTAAAGAATGGCTCAAAAGAGCAGCTCGTTTTCTGATATGAACTGCCTGATTTCCTATTATATTGATCAATTTATAACTGTGCTTTTTGTAAAAGGATTTCAGGATGAATTGAATGCATGATGAGATTAATCAATAGCGAAGAGGTCTCCAATAGCCAGAGTAGCAGATTAGCAAATGGATACCTAAAGTAAAAATAGGTATAGGATAGAAAGTGCTGTATCCGATCTCTGAGATGTTGAGGATTAAAGAATGGCTCAAAAGAGCAGCTCGTTTTCTGATATGAACTGCCTGATTTCCTATTATATTGATCAATTTATAACTGTGCTTTTTGTAAAAGGATTTCAGGATGAATTGAATGCATGATGAGATTAATCAATAGCGAAGAGGTCTCCAATAGCCAGAGTAGCAGATTAGCAACTGGATACCTAAAGTAAAAATAGGTATAGGATAGAAAGTGCTGTATCCGATCTCTGAGATGTTGAGGATTAAAGAATGGCTCAAAAGAGCAGCTCGTTTTCTGATATGAACTGCCTGATTTCCTATTATATTGATCAATTTATAACTGTGCTTTTTGTAAAACGATTTCAGGATGAATTGAATGCATGATGAGATTAATCAATAGCGAAGAGGTCTCCAATAGCCAGAGTAGCAGATTAGCAACTGGATACCTAAAGTAAAAATAGGTATAGGATAGAAAGTGCCGTATCCGATCTCTGAGATGTTGAGGATTAAAGAATGGCTCAAAAGAGCAGCTCGTTTTCTGATATGAACTGCCTGATTTCCTATTATATTGATCAATTTATAACTGTGCTTTTTGTAAAACGATTTCAGGATGAATTGAATGCATGATGAGATTAATCAATAGCGAAGAGGTCTCCAATAGCCAGAGTAGCAGATTAGCAACTGGATACCTAAAGTAAAAATAGGTATAGGATAGAAAGTGCCGTATCCGATCTCTGAGATGTTGAGGATTAAAGAATGGCTCAAAAGAACAGCTCGTTTTCTGATATGAACTGCCTGATTTCCTATTATATTGATCAATTTATAACTGTGCTTTTTGTAAAACGATTTCAGGATGGATTGAATGCATGATGAAATTAATCAATAGCGAAGAGGTCTCCAATAGCCAGAGTAGCAGATTAGTAACTGGATACCTAAAGTAAAAATAGGTATAGGATAGAAAGTGCCGTATCCGATCTCTGAGATGTTGAGGATTAAAGAATGGCTCAAAAGAGCAGCTCGTTTTCTGATATGAACTGCCTGATTTCCTATTATATTGATCAATTTATAACTGTGCTTTTTGTAAAAGGATTTCAGGATGAATTGAATGCATGATGAGATTATTCAATAGCGAAGAGGTCTCCAATAGCCAGAGTAGCAGATTAGAAACTGGATGTTGGCGGGTTAGAAACTGGATCCTAATAACGATAGTTCTTGAGGCTGGCACACGTTAATTAAATCGTGGCTTCAATTGTCCTCACTTCGACGTCGGTGTAGAAATTTGGAGAGTGGAATGACACCTCAGGTGTTTCTTATTCATCGCACCATGGTTCAAAATTACGAGGTATCGTCCTCGGATCTTTCGCTTTGAAATTTCATAGCCAGTTAGTGCGAAGTTAGTTCAACTATCTATCAATCGTTTTAAAGATATAAACACAAATTTCACTTGCTTATAATCAACCAAAGTGCAGAAAATTATTTTCCTAATATCTCTTAAAAAACTTTGAGTCTGAAAGAGAGAACTGAAAAAATTGAAAATTGAATTCAGTTGTTATGTTACCTTTGATATTGAAGAAAAACAAAGAAAATAAAACAGCATTTTTCTATCAAAAATTTCTATCGACTTTTATTGATTAATTTATAATTTAAATTTTTGATGGCTCTGATAGCCAATAAAATTCCTGATGTGATGTATCACTTCCAAAAATGTCTCCAAAAGTTTTAAAGACAAACGCACAGAAATTACAATTCCTTGTAATTAACAAAAGTGCAGAATTAAACACATAGCTTCTCTTCCAAGACATTTCAGATCCTCCAAGAGACCCTTCGGAAAATCGAAAATCGAATATGCCTTCCATTATACCTTTGACATTGAAGAAGAATAATGGGTTGAAACCGTAATTCCTTATCAAATAATGTCTGCTTATCTTCATTGATTAATACATTTTTTATTTATTTTTACGATGGGTTATCATTTCAGGTGTCAATTTACTTGTAAGTCGAAAGACGTTATCCCATTGATTGTAAGCGCAGTTTGGTAAAATATGCCTGTCTTAATGAATAAGTTTACAACTTAGTAAAGTACACCATAAAAATCCCCAGCTAGCTAATTGATTCCACATTGTTTATTGCTTGGAAGTATATCTTAGATCCTATACTGGGAATCATAACTTCAGTACCTTTAAATCGTATCTTGGCCAATATACTACGAAATAATTCAGGTGTACACTTTATAAGTCTGCCGAACGTTTTTAAGGGTTAAAGTGCTTTTAAGGGAATAAAATTGACTACATTACCGAAACTATCGGGAAAATTATGAACTACACCCAGTTTCTCGCTTTCTTCCTCAAACTTCATTTTTAATTTTTTTTCTGTAGTAAAAAGCGAAAATTATTAATGAAATTATACCAAAATGTGTGTGAACGTGCAATAAAAATACATCTGCATTTATTACATCTACATTTATTACATCTACACTAAGAGTAGTCAAAATAGAAAAATTATTCATGAACTCTATGCCGACTTTATATTTGTGTATGTGTAATATGAATCATGCACGTGTAATACCGTTTATGGAAATATAAAAAATTCTGGATGCATTTTATTTCTTTATAAATAAAAGCACAAAAATATCTAAACTATTATAAAACTACGGAGTAAGATTCAAATTATAAATATTTTCCCAAGTCTATGACTCTTAGAGATGGTACCCTGAGGAAAGTCGAAAATCGAAAATACCATATCCCATACCTGAGACCTGAAGGATGAAAGAATATGCTGAAACATTGTTCCCCTGTTTAAAATATCTCAGTTTAACTGGCACAACCATTAATTAGTTATTGGAAAAATATAATTTTAATTTTTAACAAGGGGCTTTTTGATGCCTTGAGTCAAGTAAATCGCTGATGAAATTGATGAACCACAGCAAAAATTAACTCTCATGAGACTTTTGAAGCGAGACACAAAAATTGTGTGAGATAATGTATGCGTGATGAGAAATTAAGTTTTGGAAATTAATTGTTTGTCTTGTAGGCTGTTAATATTTTTCCAAAACATTTTTCTCACGAAAAGAGGCGATTTTGCAAAGATAAAAATTAATATTTCGGCAGCGATGAAGTAGTATCTTTTTGTCTTCGCTGTTTTGATGTTATATTGGATACACACTATTGCGTCTCAAAAGTCCTTAATAATCTCCATAATGGGTAAAATCAAATAAATTGTTTTTCATACTACTCTATAAACACTAATTTGAAAGATTCTTTTCAGAAATTAAATGTACATTATACCGTTTATTAATCTCCAAGAGGGAATAGTTGTGCACATAAAATGCCTGTATTAATGGCACTTGTTAAAATAAGTAAGTTATTTCGTCTCAATAAATTAATTAATTAAAATAGTTACATTAATTAACTTTATGTTTATGCATATTTTCGGTTCTTGAGCACGAATAGTTCTGTAAAATCTCGTCATAACTAGATATTTTCGCAGCATTTCATGCGTAAATTTACTAGTTTATTCATTTATTATACATTTACTTTTACCATTTTTATCAGGCCCGGTATTTACATTTAATGTAAAATAAGCAAAAATATATAATTCAAAAGTGTTAGCATAGAAACAATAAATCCCTTTTGGGCTTTCAATTACATTATTCAACCAGAAAAATGTACTTTAACCTTTATACCTTTACAGCAGTTGTACCTTGATCGTACCAAGAAATAATTTAGACTACGGCAAGTACAACAGTTGAACCTTGAAAGTTATAAGAATCGCACGATGTAAGAATTTATACTACGGCTAGTACAGCATTCCTACCTTGTCCTCCTTGGAAGTTATAAGAATCTCATTAAGAAAGAATCGTGAAAGTAATATAGCCGTAGTCAAAAAAGTTAACATGCCTTAAACCTACATGTATTATGCAACGTATTGTTAAAAGCACCAAATGAAAAGGATAAAAAACAGTTTTACAAAGCTCATAGAAATGAAAGATATATCAACTGAAGTTTGCAAAGTACCGGTATAACAATAGAATCATTTCGACGTTCATAACTTTTCAGTTGTAACATGAAGCCGAGACAATAAACATCATACTATAGATAAAACACATACAACGTATTTGCCCATACTTCAACAGATGAAAAATTATTTCCTTTTGTTAGTATTTCAAAGATAATGAAAAACCAAAAATATATTATTTTCAACACTTTTGCAGGATGATACAAAATTTGGAATCAATTTAATTTCCAAGCTCGAATGTGAGAATAATCTTATATGAAAAACTAGATTATCCTGTGTTTCCGTGGGTATTAAAGTTTTGATTGGTTCTAGGATAAACCATTTGGAGGGGCTTCTATTAGTCTATTTCTTATTTACTAATGGGAGTAAGATCAACTTTCTGTAATGATCTGTTCAGCATACGTCTCATAAAAAGACTGCTAGCCATTATTTACAGTTATAAAGAAACTAAATTTATTCGCAAATCCCAACTTCTTGTAATACAAGAAATTCGTTAACACTACAAATTAGTTTATTATTATTTTTTTTTATTGAAATTTTATGTTAGTCTTTTATGTTTGAAATATTTTTTGAAATGAATTTGAGTCTCTTTCTAGTATCAACTAGTGACCGTGTATTACGTGCTACCAGCATTAAAATTGTAATGTAACTATTTGACGTCAGATGCTAGTTTCCTGTCATTTGAACAAGCGGTTTGAATATTCAATGCTGTACTTACCGATAGTTGCAACTGCTAGGAAACAGAAGAGAAGCAAAGTTATGGACCAGGAGTTATACATCAGATTATCTGAAAGATGAAACAAAATTAAAATTTGATTTTGTTTCAACAAAATATGAAGAAAACAAATCAGTTTTTATCTTATGATGTGTACAACTTATTTACATTTGTATTCACCGATGTCAAAAATGTACATATAAGGTTTCAATTGAAATTTGAAAAAGATTGGACAACAAACGTAAAAACTCAATAATTATAAATAAGGATAACATTAACCTGCTTCACTTTTTTACAAATTTTCAGGAAAAGTCATTTAGAAATTCCATGTATGAAACGATGAAGAGTGATTGTAATTACAATTTATTAGCTCATTTCGCAACAAAAAAAAATGTGAAATAAACACATCGTAATAAATTACCGAATATTTTTCAAGTGAAAATGAGATTTCGAGGGTAAAAGTCTAATTTTGTGTCTCGGATTTTCAGACTTACACCAACAGGATGCTCTCTCCCCCCCCCCAAATTTGGGACTTCATTTCATCCATCAAACAAGATTAAAGCAATGTTGCGTAGCCGTTAAAGAGTAAAAAGAAAGAGGAGGTTATGACTCAGAAAATTAACAAATGGAAAATGCGCTTTAAAAATGACTCTAATAACTCGGGTTAATACACATATGCTCGGGAAATAGCTGGGAGGCTTCATATTTTATAGATATCCTCCCGGAGTAACAAAGTACCCGTTAAAAATATCGCCTCAATTTGTCTCGCTTAATAAACATGGCGCCGAATCGGCCGTTGCCAGATCCCGCTCAGTTTGCGGTATCTTTGAAAAATAATGTTCGCCATTTTGAATGTAAGTCGGGGAACGAAGCTTAATAATCCGAGAAAACTTACGGGGATTAATCTCGTCAAAGAATGAGCAATAAGACAAAAACACGAGCTATGACACGACAAAATAATCTCTGGATTCGGAAGGGAGAGAAACTAACCATCGTAAAGAGTCATTAGAGTTTTAGCGCTCTGGAACTAAGCCCTCTGGTACCGTTAGCTCCGTCGAACGAAATGGCTACAGCAACGCGTTATGGAGGTGATTAAAAACAAAACTTTACCGATGTGTCGTCGGCCATCGAATATTAACGTAATTAAGTGAACAAATATTAACCAAAACCGTACAGTTAAGCTCGATGTGATTTAGAGATAATACAGTTACGCGTAAAAGTCATGTTTCTGGAAAAATACAGGGAGCCAGCGTAATGGAGTTCACACTTTCAGTGATTAATTTCCAGTTCAGCTAGCAAAAATGCTGATGAAAATTTAGCTTATTTGTAACCATTATGGTATGTTGTTACGGGTGAATAAGAGTGCAATGATTTGAGTTGATGTTAAAGACGTTAGTCACTTTAAGGTATGATAATACTTTAATTCTCAGTAAACGAGTATTAATATGCCTTTGTCATGATTGTAATTCTAAATTCGATAAAACATTCGTCAAAAGAACTTTTATTAAATAAATTAAATTCACAGCAGCAACAAAACAAAAAGAAATGTTCCATGGCGTTAAGCTATGAAAATGTCTGATCCCTGGCAGCTATATCACATTATAAGAACTAGATATAGAACTAGAATAGAAGAGAAGATTATAGAACACTATATATTCTGTTATCGTTTGCAGGACTAATCATGTTCACTTTACCAGATTCTAAAGAAATTTTATCGCAAATAATCTAGACTAAAAAGCGTGTCGTAAGCATTAGATTCATTAGGAAAATCTTTATTTCCACCACAAACTTTTATTAAATAAAATATTAACAATTAAATACACAACAGCAACAAAACAAAATGAAGAGTCATATATTGTTAAGCTACAAGAATGGCTGCCCTGTAGCAGCTATAAAATATTCTTAAAGCAAAACATTATAAAACGTCTGTTGTATGTTATCATTTGCAAGACTAATGCTCGCTTTACCAGATTTTCTTAAGAAATTCTATCACAAATAATCTTCCCCAAAAAGGTTGTCATTTGTCTTAATCTGCAAACACACTCACACACACACACA
Source organism: Metellina segmentata (assembly GCA_947359465.1). NCBI lineage: Eukaryota > Metazoa > Arthropoda > Arachnida > Araneae > Tetragnathidae > Metellina > Metellina segmentata. The sequence goes on along the minus strand of OX375873.1, from coordinate 92,811,081 downwards.
GCCTTCAAAGGTATGATATTTATTGACTTCTTGAAGAAACCTTTTTGATTTCATGAAAGATAAGCAGGTAAGTAGTTTTAATTAATGTCACACTGGAGCAACACTACATATTTCCTGAAAGATATTAAGTTTTCATTTTAACCAGAAATTATAGAGTTTTTCGAAACCTGATAATTGTACTCCTAAAAGATGAGTTTCTGTAAAAGAAATTTAAATAACTATTCACACCGTTTACTTCTAGTCACCCTAGTAAAAAATTACGCTTAAAAGTTTCCAATAGCTTACTACAACATTAAAAATATTTTAATTTAAATCAATTTTTGTTCGTTTTCATTTGAAAAATAAATACATTCTTATCAGCAGACATACATTGAAAAATATTTAAAATCCATTGTATTCCCAAAAGGATTGCATATAAAGTTTGTTTAAGGAGTTATTTAATTATACCTATCTTTCAGATAAATATGAATAGCGTTATGAATGTTCATGGTTATTATTCATATATTAAGGAAAAACATTAATTTGAAACTGTAAATTGGGCTTTAAAGTAGTAAGACGAAAAGTACCGAGTTTTCAGGAAAGAATGAAACTTTGGATTATTTTATTAAATCTCGACACAAAAGAGTTTTTCAAACTATTTTGTTTTCATGTTGTTCTCGCAAGTAAAATATCCTACTCTTACATAAATAATTTCAAAACATAAAATAAAGCCTGAATATCTCTGAAAGCATTAAAACAGAGCTGCATTTGTTAGTGCTTACTTTTAATGCTTTTTATAACGATTTCCATTTCAAGAAATCTTTCTCACATGCTTCCTTGAAAAGAACTTAATAATTGCGTGAATTCGAGGAAATGTTAAGCTCACACTGTAACGTTTTTACCGGGGCACACACCTTCATCGGATTTTTTTAATCCGCATAGTTTCTTTGATAATACTCAGCAAAACCGCATTCTTTTAATGTAAGAAAAATTGTTAACGAAGTCAAAGAGAGAAATATGCAGGGTAAATTAAAAAGCCCTCGGAAAACTTCTGCTGTATTAGATAAATGTGAATTGTTATTTTTTCCTGATTCCGACCTCTACCGCATGCATCTGTGTCATTTTATTTTAACTTTTAATTCCTTCTCGGTGGCAGCAAGCTCTGATGGTTTTGCAGATTTTTAATGGCTTTTCTCTAAGCAGCAAATCCAAGGAGGTAGCCTTTTACGTTTTTGGTATCGATTCGCGCGGCCTCTTTGTACCCCCTTACTTGTTTTAATGGGAAAAGAATGAAATGGAAGTTTAAAATAGAAAAAAATCAATTTAAAATTGAAGAATAATCCGATAAATCCGAATAAGATTGGGAAAGAAAATAGAACTTTTTCTTACCTTCTCTCGACTTTCTCTACTTTTGAAAGAGAAAAAAAGGAATTAAAAGGAATTTATTTTTTCTTAAAAGAAAGATTTACATCTAAAATTTTTATTTCTTGCGTTCAACATTTATAGCGATTTAAAAGAATTCAGTAACATTTTTATATTTTTTGTAGTATCGATTTGTGATACTAAGTGAGGGGCTTTAGATCAGCAGTGTATTTTTAATAACTCCTCACCTTTTACACCAAAGCTGATATTAACTAGCTAGCTTTTTATATTTTATAAAGTTATCTACCTTTTTACTGTAAGTATATACTTTTTAAAACAATGTCAAATTTTATTCAGGAGAAAGCTCTAATACAGCGCAATAAATAAAATAACTATTTTAATCCCTTTAAAAAAATGTTGAAGATTTAAATAACATTATTTGATATTATATACATTTTCTCAATCCCCTGTAAGTTTGTTAATGGATTGTTTTCAGTCCTATGAACCTTTTAAGATTACAAATTGAAAATCTCAATGGCTTTTTTTAAGTAATATTGCAGAATAATAGTTTTGGAAGTGATATTGAGACTTTTGAAAAGAAGTTTTGACTTAAAATTGTATTGGATAGTTTGAAAAGCAATAATATTTCTTTGCAGCCACCAGATGTAACTCTGACTGCATTAACTGTTTACTCTAGCAAACGTAGACAGAGTCAACATGTATGTTGGATGCCTCATGTGATATGTGTTTGTTGTCTTTATGTTGCATTTTTCCTTTGTTTATCGTTGAATGGTTGTTTTCTACTATGTCAAGCATGTCTATTGAGCCACAGAGTATTGTTTAAATTTATAGACAGCAATAAAATAAAAACTTCTTAATCTACAAGACCCGTTATATCAAAACAATGTCCTTTCGTCACGCAGTTCTTTCTTGATGTCATTGGTAATGAGTTTTAAAAGTATAATGTAAACAAAATGCTTAAATTTCTTAAAATAATTGTAAACAGCATGTATTTGCAATGTTTATTCAAGAACTAATGTGACTAAAACTTTACCTTGACTTCAATGAAGCTTCTAGATCAGACTTCTGATAATATTTATTAGTTATCATGGTGTAAATCTAAGAACTCTCACGATTATTCGAAAAATATTTACTGTCATTTTCACATACAAATTCTAATTTTTTAGGTAAGGACAACATGTTAGGGTGTCATTGCGCTAAACCTACTAAATTATTTAAGAACACGTAAATGCTGCGTCATGAAGATTATACTTTCTACTTATAAACACATACAAGATGTTCTGGGTTAGCCGTGCATTATAACACATTAAAATAAGTATCTGCTCAGTATGGCCTTAGAGAATTCCATGTAAAATAAGTAGATATGACATGTTGCTAGGAGGTTGGTGTAGAAGCAATTCTACAGTAGAACGACAAAACGTCGTTAGTGTGTAAAATTCTGTTATTATCTTTTGAAGCAAAATTGGATTTGATGCGTAAGAGAGAAGCATCCTTAGGAATGCTTGTGGAATACAACTTAAAGAAACAATATCTCTTGGTGCAGATACCTAATAAAAATAAGGCATATATATGCAGATGAAATATACATATAACATCCGAGGAGTTATTCTGCAATGCTTTTAGCCTGTAATCAAGAAGTGTATTAAACAGCTCTGTATATAAGTGGTCTGCATGTAGAAATAACAAACTTTGTGCACCGTTCAGATGCAGGGACCATAGAGAAAGTGCAAGCACAGAAGTTTCGTGAGATTATTATATAAGCCTAAAGATTTTGATTATTTTCACAAATGAGTTAGGATTATTCTTGAAATCAGACAGTGGCAAAACAAATTAATGCCTGAAAACTTTTCGTATAGTACATGAATGTGGAAAACATGAATGATGTAGCACAGCTTCTTCCACTGACCCATATCATGTAGTCTTAATTTTTGTACACGAGCGAAATACTTTGTTGGGACACTTCACTTTTATTTCGTTTTAAGGCTGTTAAATCTGATCACAAAACTACAGATAATCGATTGGAGGTAGTTCAATAGGCTTCACAGCTTTTACAACACCTTCACCCATTTAAATACAATTTACTGTTTAGAATTTTCCCCTCTGATAACGTATTGATGATTTTCGAATAGCAGACGTCACTGATTGTTCTGTGTTCTCCAAAGGCAAGTGGAACAAGATATCACTTCTCTGTCCTTGGTGCTTCCTCTGTTTTATATAGATGCAATTTAATCGGATTTCCTCTAAAAGACGACGCTCCTCCAAATAGATCCCCTCTAGTCTAAGAGTGCTAATAGTATAAAAAGATTGAACTAATGGAATGGCCAGCATATTACCGAATGTAATTCTGGAAACCCAATTTATAAAGGATATTTAGACTCGTGTGCTGCACTTAGTGTACTGCACGTGATGTTTAAATAAATAATAACATTGTCAGAGTTGCTGTACCATATTTTCAAGAAGTAATGATATTTTATGTATCATATCCTATGTATATGAGCCTTATGTTTGGGATAAACCACTAGAGCTTTTGTCACATTTAGTTTAATACCAAGATTAATACATTTGTATGATGCGTTCTAATTTTAAATTTTAGTAAATGTAGAGGTATTCAGAAATTTATAATGTAAAGTTATAAAAATACATTAAAACGAGACAACGTTCGAAAACAGTAGAATTTTCTACGATGAATGAATCATAAAGTCTAATTAATGATATTTTTAAAGAAATCCTTAGATTTTTCTGAGAGTTCAACGCAGTACAGCAATTTAATAAGGATATAATAAGGATTGCAAAAAATTAGATTATTTAAATAGTTTATCGAAGTTTAAACAATCCGAATAAATTACATTTGTTTGATTTTCATGTATCAAAAATAATAAATACGAAAAACATTCAAAATACACCCCTTTACAATTAAAAGCTATTCACAGAACTAAAATCAAATTCTTATCTCATGGTTCTTAGATATAATTATGATTATTGTAATGTAAGTTTTCTTGGTAAAAAGTTTTGAATATGATATAATCAAAAAATCTCACAGGGTAAAAAAATTGATAGTACTAAATTTTCAAAAAAAATTCTCAAGTAAAAAAGGCAATCTAGGACATAAAATCAATGTCTGCTGAGTAAAATTTGTTCTAATAACTTTATAGGTACTTAAAGGCTGATTGTTATCAAATCTGAAATGTTTGAAAATTATTTGCCAATTGCGAAGTAATAACTGTCAAAAAGGTACACATTTTATATGCATATCAAAGAGTCAAATTTTGATATTTGAAATAAAAAATTATACAGAGAGGATTTTTGAATTTTAGAGAGCTCAGGAAAAATCAAAAGTATTTTCTAGAACTAAATAAAAAAGTTCTGTATAGCAAATGCTCTTTCAATCCAAATTATTTTAGCAGGGAAAATATCTATGCGAATGCAGTGCTCTGCTAGAATAAAATGCTATCTAGTATTGAAAGTTTTATTTCCCTGGACGACTACAATTCACCCTATCAGCAGATATGGAGAATTTCTTTCCTGAGAATCTTGGATAAACGTACTTTTTATTTTGAATTCAGATCCCAAACTGTTTATCTTTATTCAATGTCCTTTTCTGTGGAATTTTCAGGTTTTCCTCATCAATAAAAAAATGTATATCAATGTTTGGTAAAATCTAGAATATTAAATTGGCATACAAGCTTCTGCATTTATTTCCATTTAATTATTACTTAAGTAGTGTCGGAAGAAAATATTATTTTTTTTGATCGAACACAAAAGACCGTTGAAATAAATCTAGTTGAAATTAAATACTTATTTAAACGTATTGAACGGCCTAACTCCGTAGTGGAAACACCCTCAGTGTTCCTCATAGAACGAAATTTCTATTGAAAAGTGGGTTATAAATTAAAAAATATAAGGTAAACAATGTGCTAATTGATATCTAAAATTTTATGTTTTTAGTTTGTTTCATATTAATACTTTTATTTTCATTCATATACAGATGATACTTTAACTAAGGATTGAAAGTAGATAAGTACTTTAAATAACGTTCTCAGGAGCAACGCAACGGGCTATTGACACCATTGGATCAAACCCCAAGGGCAATAACCGAGGACAACTCCACGTAATTTTGAACCACTTGAAATGAAGGAAATGCACGAAGAACATTTATAGTGAGATAAAATCAGACATTTTTTATAGTAATACTGCAATACATCGAGGTATTTACAAGAATAATATCCATTAGGTTTAGCATGGCCACCTTCGTCATTATTTAAAAAATAATTTTTTTAAATAGCTGCCTAAGATAATTTTCTTCAAAAAATTTAATTTATAACAGCTTTACGATTGATTCTCCCAGTCATTAATGACAAACAAAGAGAGGGTCTGAATTTCTTTTCTTTCAAAAAGGTTTTGTAAATCTAATTTTAGAGCGTCTTATTCTTTTTGTGAGATGACATAATATCTATTTTATTTCAAAAGGGACGTAACTTCTTATGTTATTCTAATATAGTACACATTTCGACTTTGAATTAATCACAAATGTAATGCTCCTAAAACTTATAACATTTCCACATTGGATTGCATACTTCATATACCTACTCCAAGTGGCATAGTTGCACCCCCGTAGCTCAGTGGTTTCGCCCACTATGCTAGAAACCCATGAGTTGATGGTTATACAGGTTTGATTCCTGTAGCTTACCTTGAGTGTAACTCTTATCTGTGTTGGTACAACTTTACTTGTGTGTGTATCTTTTACTTATTGTTTTCTACTTTGTGTTTAGCGCAGATTGGTCAAATGTGGGTCATGCTCAATAGAACCCAAACGAACCAACTAATCATGAAGACTGACTCTGTTTCAAACGTGTCGAATTTAGCGGCAAGGAAATTACACGACTAAGCATTAACAAGACGGCTCTAACTCTTTCCAAGAAATCGGGCCTCGGTAACTCAATTGGAAGAGTCGCGGAGTAGCGACCGGAGGGATGCCAATTCGAAACTTGATCAGGCCAAATACCATTGTGGGGCTGGTAAATTGTAAATCTCTCGTCGCCTCAAACGTCCTCTTGTTAGCGAGGTGTGGAAGTTTGGAGAGTGGGGAGCCAGCACAGGTGTTGATCTCGTCATCTGACCGTGGTTCAAAATTACTAGCTGCTGTCCTCGCATATTGCCTTCGGTCATGCCGTACCGTCGTCAATAGCCCACTGTTTTGCCCCAGAGAGACGTAAATTCTCCCCACCAACCTACATTTCCAGAAATTTTTATTCTTCTAAAGACAGTTTGTTTACGCTTTCACTGATGAAATCTGTCTCAGAAAACGCTGGTAGAATATGAGCTTATTTCTGAAGCATTCTCAAGAAACATTAGTTCTTTTATAAAGGCGCTGACACCAAGATGCACAATACACGAACAGAAAAGAGAAGGGAGTTGATGTACGTCTTTGAAGGAAAGGTCCTTAAACCTCCCATACCTACCCTGCTTTTGTCCGTAAACAATATTTGTGACAAAAGGCATTCTGCTTTTCACTAAAGAGGTGAGCACGCGTGGATGTTTCCTATTTCGTTACAGCTCGTGAAGTGACGATGTATGCGAAAATCGCGTGGCCAGCCTTTTCTGTAATAAGATTAACGACCAGATCACGCGATGATACTGCTTTGGAAACTTGGTCACGGAGCTTTTTCTACTGTTTCTTTTTTACTTTAGTCAAGGAAACGGCAAGAAAGGTACTATTTACAACGAAAAATTTTATGACGCTTTTTTTTTTATGATCCTGTATGTGCTTTCTTGTGTACGGTATGGTATGATTATGTGTTGAAAACAATAACTTATCTTTCAAGTAGGTTTGTGACAGGTGTTAATTTTGGCACGATATTACTAAGTAACTAGGGAATCAATGGAGTGTTAGAATGTGGTTTCTTTTATTGTTTAACAATTAACAATATCTATTTAATTGCTTGGAATTTATTTCACATGATGTTATTCAATTATTGGTATGTGAATGTAAACACTAGTTAATATTTTTTCCAATATGAAGTAGTGAGCTATCTCACAGCACTGAAGTTGCTATTATTCAGCGAGTTAGCCACTGTGAGTTCTAAGTTTCGTAGATTTGATTCTCTATTTTGTGTAATTATAACTTTCATTGTGTATGTCTATATTTGAAGGTCTTTCATGCAGATAAGGTACTTGTGTCATGAAACCTAACCCACTGATTTATAAGGTTCATTCAATAAATAACAAACCGGAGCCTGTTACGGCAAACCGTTTTTTTTTTTTAATTTAGCAGTATTGTGGGGGAACACGGCGAGCTAATGTAGAAACCATTCCGTACGCGTTATTGCCGCAAGAGGGCGTGCGTGTCGCGGCTTGTAGTGAAAAGGTGAGGTAAATGAGATCCAGCACCGCCCAAAACACATTTCATGTTCGCACTTTGTATTGGAAGCATCAAAAGAGGAACAACGAGGCATAGTGCGATTCCTCACAGCAGAAGGATGTAGAGGAACGGAAATTCACATGCGAATGTCTATTGTTTACGGGAAACATTTCATGTCTCTTTCCAGAGGGAAGCTGTGGTGCACACGTTTTCACGAAGGCTGAGTATCGCTAGCAGATGACGATCGAAATGGAGCTCCAAAGAGAGTTAGTGATCACATTGACGCTAAAGTGGATGAGTTGATTCGTCAAGACCGACGTCTAAGTGTTTTCAACATAGCGGAAAATGTTAACCTGAGTGTCGGTCCAGTACATACCATTATCAAGAACACGCTACAGTACCGAAAAGTCTGCGCGAAATGGGACCCTCATGATTTGGAAGCAGCACAAGAAGCCTTTCGCATGCGCCTGTCATTGGAATTTCTGCAACGTTTTGCGGACGAAGGTGCGAATTTCTTGTCCAACATCGTGACGGGTGACGAGAGCTGGTGCCACGATTATGAACCGTAATCAAAGCGCCAATGTCTCCAATGGAAACACACAGGTTCATCACCGCTAAAAGAAAGCAATGCCGTTCGCAGCAGTGGGGGCAAAGTCATGTTAACATTTTTTTTCGACCAACTCGGACCACTACTCATCGAGTTCCTGACAGCGCCACAATTAACGCAGCCTGTTATCAAGAGACACTGACCAATTTGCGAAAGGTAATCAAAAAAAAAAGCCTGAAAAACTGTCTTGCGGCGCTATTTTCTTACACGATAACGCCTGTCCCCATACAGCAAATGCCGTCAAAGATCAGCTGGTGAAATATGAGAGGTCATAAACCATCCCCCTTACAGTCCTGACCTATCTCCCTGAGATATTCATGTATTTGGGGAACTCAAAAATCATTTACGTGGCAGAAGATTTCAGTTGAACTATGAAATGCAGTAGGAGGTTCGAAATTGGTTCTTGCAAACAACCGAAGACTTTCTATGAGAGGGGAATATCCTGCCTAGTTTCACAGTGGGATAAATGCTTGAACCACCAGGGTCAATATTTTTGAATAAAAAGAACTGATGTTGTCACAAGTGAGCATGGCACGTTATTTTTTAATGTACCTCATATTTTTAAGCTAATTTCAAACTCATTTAGTGATAAAAAAATTTGAGTGAAGCGAAACATAAACCATTCTCTCAAAAGAACTTTGATCAACCAATGTAATGTGAACCGAGAACACTTCGGATAATACGGACACTGTAACAAGATGGTTTCTACGGAATATAGAAAAAACGTACGGGGCTGTGTCCGGTCACGGCAACTAGGTTCAAGGCGTGGAATACGTCCGTGAAGTGATAAGGTGAATGAAAATGAAAGAAATTAGTGCTAGACTGTTTTAATTTCACACATCAAACGTTCATCGCTACTAACATGTATCACAGTTGGTGCAACAGCTGTTGATGTTAAAGTTTGTGGCTCATTACAATCTTCGATGGGCTTAACTTCATCATTCGATTATAAAACGGTTATGTCATCAGACAAGCTATATGCGTCGAACTGAGCGGTGTAGGTACTTGATGCACTCGGGTATAAAGAAATTGTTCACCTTGAAGGTGCAATGCCTATACTCTCAAGAACTTTCTCCGAGCCCGTTAACACTCAGCATCGGAAGTCCGGATCTTTTTGGATTCCCTGTTCCTCGGTCAATCTTTCTGTTGACGGTTCTATAATTTTCTTGTGTTTCTTTTGTATATATTTGGACATTTGGAAATTTTTGCGAAAATTCAACACTGAAGTTTTATATCTAAACAAGTATTAAATATTTAAGTTTTATTTCTACAATTCATTATAGAGAGAAAAGAGACGGAGGTAAAGACACCTCAAACGTAGTGTTTCAAAGGAGGCCGAAGCGATTACTAAATTAATGTGAGTGGCAGTGCGAATTTTCGGGTCTCAACTTTAGACTGCGATTGCATCAGCCGATGACGTCAGCGCAAGATCAATGAGCATTTATAACATTCTTTGTTAATGTTCATTGAACGAGATGTCGTTCATTTATGTATTATTTATATATTTTAAGTTATTAAAATTTTATTCTTACTTTTTTGTGACACTCGAAATTTAAGCGTGGTACCCTGATTTCGATAGGTAAGACGAATTCTACTTCAAAATTACTGTATTAAATGTTACTATTGCTGCTACTGAAAGATTCATACATCTAGGATTAAGAATAATCTGTACTCGGATTTCAGTCATAGCATATATTTATTACGATAATTTTTAAATACAGATGAATGGATGATTTACATACAGTTTAATTCTCTTTTTTTAAAGTCCGCAACTGTCTTCTGTTTCGCATTACTGTCTCGCCCCTCTAGTCAAAGTAAAGCAGTATAAGCTTTGTATAACTTTAAACACACTAGTGCTTAAAGTTATTTAAAGTTTAAAGTTCTGAACATCGAATTTAACTCAGTTACTTTAGTATTAACTTTTGAGATACAAAGAAATTTGGTATTTGAATCAATCTTACCTATGGGTCTATATCTGTTCAGTTAGAATGATGAATAATATAATATATCGATGGTATCTCTCAAAAACATTAAAATATAATCGCTTCATATGCTACTGCATATTCATTTCAGAAGAGCGTTTAATTATATGTATACTCCAATAACTAACTAGTATTTTACAATCATTCTCTTTTGAAAATAATTGTGGTTTAGAAACTATTAATATACAACAATAAACTACTTAATAAATATCTTAGAATTCTGAATTTGTGATGGATTGTGAATATTTCTCCACTCAATTTGTCTTAATTAAATTGATGGGGTATTCATTGCAACACCTGTCACTTATACTGCACAATCAAAGTATCCACAGACAGCTCTAGTACACCAATTTATTTACCTGTCTTCCAAGAGATTAAGCTATGATTTAGATGATATACGATGAACATGCATGTGGGATGTGTACTTTGTTCTCTATTACAATTCAGGAAACTGCATGATCGATATCTCAAGTATGTAATTTGAAAATATTCTGTAGTCTGTGCTATTTAGCCTAGAGGGAAATGTCTGAATATACTGAAGGAGAATCTTAATATCATGGGTTAACTTATGATTAATCATTATTATGAACGATCATCTGCTAAAACAGTTGATGTATTTATACAATTTTATGTGTACAGAATATTTTATTGACATAATAACAGAAATATTATTTTATTTTTTCACTAGTAGAAATACAAATAGTTTGCTGTTAAACATCTTTAAAATTATGCTACTAATGAAAGAGAAGTAGTTTAATAAATTGCCTTCTGGATGGCCAACAGCGCTCACGTCTTTCCCTCCTTCCCAGGGCAGAAGGAGTTACAAATTTTAGAATTATTAATGGACATGACTATCTGCAGGCCCACTTACATAAAATCAACTTGGTTGATTCACCTCACTGTGTACTTTGTGGCACCTCGCATATGACTGGGGAGCATCTCTTTAGTTGCCCCTCTCTTTCTAACGTCCGCTCCAGTGATGACTTTCGGGACCTCACACCTTCTGGAACCACATTGATTTTATACTGGACTGCAAGACGCCTCATGTCCAAAATGACGATGGCGGGCGTAATTAAAAAAAAGTTTAATAAATTAGATTTTGATTTAATATAACCTACTTCAATTTCAGACTATGACGTTTTGCGAAAATACTCTTTTTACTGTGATGTTATGCTGGAGTCTTTTCAGCTGTACGTATTTTTTTTTCAGGTGTTAGCTCAGGTGTTGACCTTGTAATCTGATAATCTTTCAAAACTATGAGATGTGTTACCCGGAATCTTTCCCTTCGTGAATGATCTCGGAACCTCGACATTAGCGCGTTGTGTTGCTTCAGTGCTTCATAGGCTCAGCTACTTACACTACTCTCTTCCAATTGGTGCCTCGTCATTAACACAACTGGTCAGATCTTCATGGACCAGATACCTCGTCCATCCTTGATCCTCGTCCAGATCTTGATATCTCACCTTTAACAAAATTGGTAAGATTTTGATGGACGCGATATCTAGTTGAAACCACTTGGAGGGTTAATGTGTACAGAAGTTTACACAGTAAGTAAGTAAAATTTAACCTTCAATTCTTCATAATGCCTGTACGCCTCTATCAAAATACTTTTATTAGTTTTAGTGAGAGAATGTTATTGAAACGCTTCTGATTTGATAAAATCTTTTAGGGTCGTTAAATGAAACTCGCCTTCTTAGGTAGAATGAACAAACATTAAGAACAAGTGCCGGTTCGATTTCCGTGTAAGTAAACCTTATTACAAGTTGGAGCGGGAAAGCAATTTGCAGCAGCGTTATCGGACCCAGAGATCATCCCTGATTGAAACAAAGAGGTATAACATCGGTCTCTTAAACAACTTTTTGGAGCCCATTAAGAGAAATACTCTAAAGAGGAACATCAATTACTTTCAAGTTCGTGGAAAATACTTGAGCACTCAACCTTTGAGACTGAAAAAATTACAGCGCAGAAAATAGTCTTTTAAACGATCGGAATGGGTTACTTCGAATCAGTTTCAATCTCAGCCTTTTGATTTTCAATCGACCGTAAAAATTCCATTGTGCAGAGACAATAAATAAGGAGGACCAACCATCTGATTCCTACAATCATCGAACTCACAGTTTTAGAGAAGGAAAAAAACATTTTTTTGCTTTTAGGTCGACAGAGGGCGCTTTCATTTTTCACTTCTATTTTCGGAGTAAAAGGTTTTTATATACATTTATTTTTATCGTCTGCTTTTAAAAAAAGAATAAAAACTCCGGACGATATTTGGTGAAAGAGCGTTGATTTGTCTGTAGCAATGAAACTTGATAGTGCTATCTACAAATATAAAAAAGTAGGAGGGGAAAAACGAAGTTGGAGCAAAAGAGAGAAATAGAGGAGAATTGACCGAAAAAATCTTTATCAGATTGTCCAACCGTTTATAATCTTCCGTTCGCAGACCAATAACAATTTCGTATTATACAGATGCTATCAAGCTCATCTTGTTTCATTCTTCATGATCACATCGGAGTTCGGCTTCTGCGATTGGTTGAATAAAAAAAAGTTTATCGAAAAAAAAAATGGAAACAAAATACTGTTTAGGATTGCTGTTTTCGTTTTGTTTTTGATCCTCCTCTAATCTCTCCAATACATGAAATCACAAAAACTAACAGCTACTAGTTAAGGGTAAAAATAAATGAGAAAAGGAACTGGGGGAAAATTGCCTTTTTCTTTCGCAAGGGGGGAGTATCATATGACTTGTTCTATGAAGTAATTTCCAAACTAAACTAAGCATTCGACATGTAGATATGATTCGACCAATTTACTGGGTCTTTCTCTAAATGCGTTGCTGGAAATTACAGCCAATTTAGTTAATGTTCTTTCAAATTGTAAAAATAAAATGTGTTTTGACTGAGACGCTGGAATTCATAAAAACAGAACCGTTTAAGAATACAAAGAACATAGAGTCATTCATGATTGATTATTTGGAAATATTTTTTGTTACCTCACAAAAAGCATGGCATTTTAAATTCTTCATAAATTAAGATTAAACTATTATAATGTCAAATTTCGAATTTATTTTCATTTACTCGTCAATGATAAAAATCTACAATTTCGCAAATAAGACATGTCGTTTAAAATTCGTCTAAGTTCGTATATAAAAGAGATAGCAAAGAAATATGTATATATTAAAACCTGTATTTAGTTAATATTGTTTTTTATTTGTACGAGTTTCTCTTATGAATACATTCCTCATGCAAAGTAAAACACTTATAATTGTGAAATAGTGTAAGCCGTTCAACATGCGTTCTAGTTCATATATAAATTATCATGAAATTTTTGCATTTTAGTTTTGTATTAAAAATGTCCAGGCCTTATTGTTTTATCCCGGTATTAAATATAATGTATCCCAACAAGTAAACTATCGATTAAATCCATTAAAAGATGCATTTATTCATAATTATTATGTACCTAATAGTATAAAAGTACTTTTCTCCTTTCATTTATAAATTTAAAGACGAAATAAATTATGATTAATCCGTTTTCTTCGTGATACTTATGTCCCGAAGATTATAATAGTAAATAACAAAGCTCACTTATACTTTGGTACATTGTTTACAAAACCAAAACTAAATCAAATCGAGCTTAGAATGTTATTTTGATCGGTGTACTTAGAATAAATTCCTCTTCTGTTCTGATTAGTATGTTCAATTCCGAAGTTAAATTAACTGACGTCAACCTTCATTAGATCTGTTTATTTAAGAATAGAAACGCCGCTTGAAGAATAAATAACAAGGATTCTATTCTTTTTCACAAATTTATCCTGGTATTTCGAAAACCCAATACAAAGACATTAAAATCCGAAAATTTGTTTTCCGTTCACGATAAATAGATCTCTCCATAAGGTATTAAAATGCCTTCCGGAACACCATCGAATGTACATATAATGGCAGTCATCGTCCACGGTACATTAAGCTCCGCTAAAATAAACTCACTATCATCATTATCAGAGGTCCAGCAGCAGAAACCAACACATCATATATAACGCTATCGATTTTCATACACCGGCAAGAAATTGAGACGATATCTTTATTATCGTGTGTCACCAATGACAGCCGATACAGCAACAGAGCTCAAGAGAAAGAAAAAAAAAAGAAAAATAATCTAGCCATAAAAAAATTCGGAAGAATGGGTGAAACACTGGGTGACACTCACGAACATATTCGCATTATACGCATTTTTGTTCCATTTGCTCTTTTTTTGTAGTAATTAACGTGAAAAACGAGTGGACTGGTTGTTCGTTTCACTTATAATCACCTTGTCACTAGGGGTTACTGACTAAATTTGAAGTCACGGAGTTGGTAAATGTCCTCTTTTTCATTCTTTTTAACGATGCCGCCATCCAGTAAATGACAATAACGCGCGGCATTTCGGATTTCCATTTGCATTCGACTTGTTTTTAACGACTTCAAAAACTAAGGTTTCAAGGTGGAGTGGTGAATGCATGCGACAATAGAGCGATTTGGGGAAGGTGGCAGGGTGTTCTGTCACACGTTTGCGTGATGTCGAGCTGTTTGAGCGAATTTGGTGGTATGGATTAGAGACCGGTTGAGGTGTAGTGCACGAGAATTATCTTTTGACTTCAATGATCGCATTTATTGTTAAGGGTGAGGAGAGAATTTGAATTATGATTTGCAAAGCCAGGAATTTTAAAGGGAAATCAATATAATTTTACTTTTTTGTTTGATTTTTGGGATTTTGTGTTCTAAGTCTTAATCTTTGGACTACTGCTATAGATATAACAAGCACGATTCTGTCTTCGATATTGGTACAATTGCTGCACCGGCCGTATTCTGAAAGTTAACTCACAGTTATAGGTAGGACCTGTATGTGTTTGTCCCAACTAGTGTTGTCTTAGCTTGGCCAAATATGGCTCTTGTGCGTTAAGCCTAATCCAACCAACAAACCTACTATGAAAGTTCGAATCATTTAGTTTAAAATTCGGTGATTCAATGCTTTTGTTGAGTGCGAAATACTTAAAGTATACCATGCGTTGTTGTTATTAGTGTTATTTTTTGTCTTTAAAGTTTAGTTAATAATTAAGAGCGTTTAAAGTAAGAACGTTATTTATTAATGTCTTTAAATTAGACCATTTCATACATCACAGTACTACCATCGTATTCTAATTAGTCGTATACAACTTTTCACAGCCGACCTATTTGTACTTCAAAAGGTTGTAGTGACATATTCTACTTTTACATCTTACAAACTTATGAAGTAAATTGCTGTTCACTATTTGGATATGAGGCTGCTGGTAAACGTTTATGATAAAGACGTAACTCAAATTAAATTTAAATAAAATTTTGAGATGGAGACGAAAAATGTTGCAAATTGTGTTTTTGTTATTTTATCTATCATCAGCGTGATATCGTGACTAAAATTGTGGTTAGTTGTGGGTACATTTGCTAATTTACATTACTAAAATACATAAAATAGTAAATATTTGATTAATGTAGTCTACAGAAATTATAAAAATCAAAACATCTAATAATCATTGTTTATCTGTATATACATACCATACATCAGATTATATTTCTTTTCTTTAGCTTTAGAATAAAATCCGAATTAAGTAAATATGTTTACAATAGCTCTACCTACTATTTTTTGAATTTTGAAATATATTTGTTTCCAGGTACATCAAATTATCGATAATAAATTGAAATAGAACATATTTTTTATTTCTAAGAACATTCTATCTAATATATTTTTGTGCTATGCATTTTTTTAAATTCTTTATCTTACAAACTCGAAGACCCCCATATTTAAATCAGGAACTGAATTACTCAAAATAAAACTAAACAGTTATATTTAAAATATGCTAAAAATGATCCTGTCTTATTGAAATGCCTCAGTACAGAAAGTTCAGAATTATTCTCATAGAAGTATTTTGATTGCTAAGTACTTTTAATTTAAGTAATAAAGCAAAGGACCAAAATGTGAAAAAAATTCAGACTCAACGATGACTCACTGGATTGCTCGAAAAAATCAAGACCTGAAAATTAATACTGAACTTAAATATATATATATATTATTATAGCTCCTAACCCAAAAGGGCAATTGAATGCTATAAGTTAAGCACCAACAAAAAAAATTGAGAGATAAAAATTAACAACACCCCTCTTTTCCGAATAATGTAAACCTATACACATACATTCCTCCCAATTCACAGTCTTTTGAGCAGATGCTATTCTCCTGGTGGATGCCCAATGCGATTTTATAATTGCAGCCTTAAACCAGGGATGTTACTCGCTACAGGGCGTTTTTAGCCCACGTTTCTGGAAAATATTAAAACTTCGGTGTCAAAAAAGTGTAGTGGCACTTTAGCCAGAAGTCAACGACGTTCCAAAAACGAAAAGAGCCTTCTCAATCTCTTTGGTAGCGACAATAATTCAAACACATTCCAATTGTGTCTCTAAGTACTATGTAAAGCCAGATTTTAAAAACGCAACTTAAATGCATTGCCCCATTCAGACAAAAATTTTAACGTACGAAAATCGCTCAGTAAAAATCAAAATTTAAAGATCAATACTAAAGTTATGAAATTTTTTAAATCACTCTCAACCCTAAAGGGCAATTGTGTGCTATGAATTAAGCCTCAACAAACAGAATTAGGAATTCAGGTACTGTAAAATATATTCCTTTTTAAGAAATCTAAATTGATAATATTCCATTACAATAATTCAAATTGTATCACTATTATATACGCCGGTTGAAAAAGCACAGCTGTAATCCATGTATGAAAAACAATAATTCATTGAAATTGCCCAAGAGTCAAGATTAAAAATCCATACTGAATTTCTTAATTAGCTCTCAACCCAAAAAGGCAGTTATATGCTATCCATCAAGCACCATCAAGCTGAATTAACAATTCAGACTTTTTAAAAGCGATAACACTTTTCGAGCAATCTAAAAACACACGCGCGCACACACCTTCAACTTTTCAATCTCTAGGAAAAATGATCTTCCCCTTCTGAATGCTCAACGCAATTTTATAATTGCAGCCTTAAGCGAGGGGAGTTCTTAACCCACGCTCTTGGAAACATTAAAACTTTCTAACTAAAAATATTTCGCAAAACCTCAAACACGCTCCAAAAACAAAAATTCTCATTCTCTTCAGCAGTGCGAAAAATTCAAACACTTAGAAATCGTACGACTTAGTATTATATGTTCCATCTTAAAAGAAATAGCTAGAGTCCATTGTATGAGTTCATTCAGACTAAAAGGTTAACTCATTGAAATTGCTCAAGAAAAATCCAGACTTAAAAATCAATATGGAACTTATGAAATTTCCGAATTCGCTCTCAGCCCAGAAGGGCAATTATATGTTATAAGTCAAGCACCACCAAACAGAACTGAGACTCGATAAAAATAAATAACCCTTTTCAAGCAATCCAAAACCACACACCACCACCCCTCCAACTTCGCAATCTCTCGGGCAGCTACCCTTCCCCCTCTGGAGGACCAATGCAATTTTATAATTGCAGCCTTAAACGAGGGGTGTTTCTAGCCTGCAGGCGTTTCTTAGCCCACGCTCTCCGAAAACATTAAAACTTCGGACTAAAAAGTCTGGTGGCACTTTCGCAAAAAGTCAACGACGCTCCCAAAAACAAAAACAACGCCATCACCAAAAAGAAATCGATAATAACAGCCCTCTGCGGGAGGGAATGGGACAGTCAATAACGTTGCCAGAGGCTCACATCGCAGCGTCAATCTCACGACTCACTAACATGGGAAAGAACGAAATCTTGATACTGGGTAGACGGCTTTTGCCCCAAAGCAGGTATTGTTTTCGAAGGGCATGCCTGGGATCGATGGTGGTTGGTTGGGACAGCACCGGGCAGGTAGCGTTGCGACACGGGGAGTGCTCGAAACCGGACACATTTCTCTAAAACGACAATTAATTCTTCACAATGTTTCGGTTATCGAACTTTGGTCGGAAGGACTACATTCATGATTAATGGGTTTCGGAAATTTTATTTTTTATAAAAATTATTAATAACTTGATATTTTTTCCGTCTTGTATACAGATAAGATCGGGTTTTTTCGAAATTGTTCGGGTCTTTAAATTTGGAAACTGAACTAGTATGCTCTTGAACTTTCTGCTAAGTAATGCTTTACATTAACCGCGGTAAAGTGCATTGTTAAAACAATATTAGAGTTCAAAGAACTCCAATTTCTTGGTTAAATCACTAAAGTAATGTAATGTACATATATGACAACCGAAAACATTAAAAGTTTATTGGTCTCACTGATGCAATGAAATGTCGTAATTTAAACATTTATGCTTCGAGTATATTTCTAAACTTGTGTTAAAGTCTTATTCTACATATGATCATATAGAGATAATATTTTTCAAATACTGTAGAGGGCAAAGCAAAACTTTTCATCTTAGTACAACGTGTACAGTTTAGATTAAAAAACAATTATCCTAAAATAATTTATATCAATAATCATATGATATAAATAATCATTCAAAAACTACTAGTATCCATAGAAATAAATAAGCTATTAAGAATTGTAATTAGTACTTTCTTTCTAATAATTTTGACCACCTGTAGGTTCCAAAAGTCAAATTCAAAATTTGAGATTAGAATCGTTTATAGAAAAAAGTGTTTTTTTTTTTTTCAGTATGCAGTTAATGTCTAAAGGGAAAGTCAAAATAGAAATGATGCTGATTTTTTGCAATTTGTGAAAATGTTTTTGGATTTATTCTCATTACAACGAAATGGAAATCCTTAAAAGTACCAGCAAACAAATTATTGCTTTTCTTTGAACTGTTTAAACATGCGTGAATTACGAGAACCCCCTACTGAAAAGCCTATAGTTAAAATTGAATTTCCGCCTAGTCGTGTAAAAGTTAAACATGCATTCTCACAAAAAACAAGAATTTAACTTACTTCAGAATATTTTATTTGAAACAATAGTTTATCCTATACGAAATATTTTTTATAACAGCTATGGCTTTGAATTAATATTTTAGAGATTCATAAAGAAGCACGGATCTTTTAGGAGAAAGTAAAAATCTCTAATGGAATATTTCCAGAATACTAGCTAAGAACAAAAAGAGTTGTGTGTTTTAGTTATTAGCAGCCAACGTCCATTTTCTTAATTCTACAAACTACGGTGGCTAATTCAAAAAGGACAAACATCAAAGAAGAGCCAACAAAAACTTTAAAAATTTTGCTCACCGGGACTTTATTTGAAATTTGCTTTCTTACAAAGAAAGAAAAACTTTTTCAGTTCCCGTTGCTCCAGGCAAGCAAGAGGATGATTGAATTAGGTGGCCACAAATTCATTTTCCGTCTTTACCTGATAAATTAAGTCAAAATATTTTGAGAGTCACCTCCAACTCTAAGAAAAGTTTCCATCTTAAATTTCATCACGTCATTTATAATAAAAAGAAAACAAAGACCGAACTAACGCGTTCGTGTTCTGAAGGGTTCTAAAAGAATCGAGTAGGATGGAATGGAATAGAATAGAACTGCGAAGTGGTGCTGAAAAATTTTTGAAGCGCGTTAAATACTTCAAACTGAATTAGTCCCTTCCTTCACTTTTAAATTATGGTAATTTGTCAAAAGGCTCTGAGAGGCGTTAGTTTGAATTTTAAACCGGTTGCTCCTGGCGTTACAATGCAAAGTGGTACAGGGAGTGTATAGGACAGATGTAAATTAAAGTAGGCAGACTCACAAGGCTATAAAACTAAGAAACTCTTCTAAAAATAAGAGAGACGTCTTAAAACAACTATTAACACTCATTTTGTAAGACTTTTTAATTCCGATTAAATGTGGGAGACTGAAATTAAATTTGAAATTCCCTAAACGATAAATTTCAATTGGATAAAAAAAAGACAAAGTGCTTAATTTATATTTACCATATGTTAAGATATATTTAGAGTAGTCACTGGTTTTTAATATTTCAATCTCATTACATCAAAGATGTACAAAAACAACTTAATTGAAATTAACTCCATACAAATTGAATTGGGTGATATTTTTTTTAATCATAAACCCTTAGCAATTATATATTTCCAAATGTGCGAAATCTGATGAAAAAATTTTAACTCATGGATTTAAAAATATCCCAAGTATATTTTGCAACTTCGTAATCATTAAAACCCATACCACTTTTATACTTAAGAAATTAAATAAATCGATAGGCTAATACAGATTTGGTAAACAATCTTATGTAAGCAGTAAATATTGCTTTAAAAACCTTTTTCAGAGTTCTTTTCTGGTTAACATCCCTTTTTAAAAAAGAATTACAGTTCAAAATATAATAATAATTTTCATCATGTAATAATAATTCAATTTTTCATAATATATTAAAATAATACAATAATTCCTTCTATAAGAATTATAATATACGTACGAGTCTTAAAAATTTGGAAAATTAATAAATGGGGATTTGGTAGATAAATATAAAAGCCAATATCGTATTATAAAGTTGATGTTAGTGAAGTTAAAAACACACGCTTCAAATCTCATATTTTCTAATCCTTTTAGTTCATTCCTTTTAGTTTCATATAACTATACTTCACAATGACTTAAATGCACAAACCGTATACAAAGATAACCATACAACATGCAAAGTATTTAATAAACATTATATTTTAAAGAAGGGAACCAGAAAATTCAAGTTTGGTGTCTTATTGTGAAACTCAAGAACTTAACCGTTGGAGGGGTTCAAACGAATTTTTCCTTCCTATAAGTTACAATCATTTCTGACTTATATACAGTTTTGAATTTCTTCACCAATATAATCATTCCTAGATTTCTATCAACCAATTAATGTGGTTATATAGTCATGTGGGGTAAATAACAATACTACACTATTCCGAATATATTTATTAGACTCTTTCAGATTTGGTGCGTTCTTAAATCGAATTCCAAAAAACTTCTTGAAACCAAGCTCAAGGATGTGAAAACACGATTTGTATTTAGCATGTCGTTTTGTAAACGTCATTTAAATTTCATGAAACTAAAAAATTTGTAAACAAAGAAAATTCATAAACTAAGAAAATTCATTAATTAAGAAAATTCATAAACTTAATTGAGAAATTATGCATCAGAGAGAGAAGGACTTGTGGGAAAACACTTCAATAAGCCACACTTTTCCAAATTTTCAGGCAAGCAATTTTCTAATTTTAAGAAATTCCAAAATCTTAATGGTGTAGTCACTATTGAAGAGGTTATATTTTAAACTTCAAAGATACTCACTAATTCAAACAATCTGAAACTCCTGTGATCCTTTTGAAGACTTTGTGTTTAGTAATTGTCATTACGAAATTTTCATTCTGTAGCTTATCATTATGTTTAGCCTAGAAATTTTCACATTACTCAATGTTCCTAACTCTAATTCTAAGACATAAAAGCTGGTACCTTATTTGACTAGGTTTTTATCACAGAATCCTTTAATTCAAATTCTGGGACTTTCCTTGTTTGTAGCCGACTTGACTAAGTCGGTTTGCCTACTTCTGTAGCATCCTGCGACGTGTTGGTGAGGCAGGTGCAGTTCCTGTAACTTAAATCTACTTAAATGTTTCTGCAATGTGTCAGTGAGTTTCCTTGATTATATATGTGTATTAGTTAACATTGTCTTGCGTTTGAGGCATCTTGATCAAATATGCGTAATCAACACCCGACCAATCGTGAAGGATAGAATCAATATACTTCAAACAAAAGTAAACATATTTATTAAAGGAATAAAAATGCGAGTAACTTCGGAATGGTAGGTAGATAACAAACTGGACACTGGACCAAAGCAACAGGCTGTTGGTGACGGTCTGGGATCCATTCAGAAAGGAAGACTCGAGAACAACAAAACATAATTTTTGAACCAAAATAAGTTGACAAGGTCAACACCTAAGCTGACATCCCACCCTCCGAATATCCCTACCACGCCAACGTAAATCTATATTTGAAGCCACGGCATATTTAATATACACCACCCTCGTGTCAACGACGATCTTTGGTTCGGGGAAGTTTCAAACTCGCAGCCTTCCGGTTACTAATTCATTACTCTTCCAACTGGGTAAACGAGGCTACTGTGAAGATAGACTTTCAGGGAGTATGCAAAGAAAAATATATCAGAAACCTTTGCTTCAGTGTCTTAAGTAAATTCCTCTTTTTTCGGGAGTGCCCAAGATAATTAAATACTTTTACGGCTAACAAAAGCAAACTTGTCTACTTTTTATCTAACAAGCATTGCTCTCAATGCAATTTACATATTCATAACGATATTTGGCAAACGTGAAAGAAGAATTTTCAATCCGTGCGTGTTTTATGGCCAGTCGAAGGTTACGCATGTAACGGAACTAAGCAGGGGAGTGTAAGGCAATTAACTTCCCTGATTAACGTCAATAAATTCAGTGAATACTCTCTTAAGCGGAAGAACTATCTAGCCCCAAACCTTGAAATTAACAACTAAAATCGCCTTTCAACCCCTCATTCTCAAATAGTAATTAGAATAAATCAGAACTCCCTGGGCTGTGCATTTTCCTGCCTGGAACACCCCACGCCATTTTCACTCTCAGACGTCGTTCGATTACTTTATGGTCTGGAAGAACGAACTATGGAGTTCCCCGAAATTAAATCCAATAAGAGACTGGCATTTTGGGTGACTTAAAACTTAAACCAAATAAAAGGCGACGTGCGAATAATTTATTATAACTCTTACCCTAATTCGTTGCGGAGGAGAGAATGGAATTAATATTCTACGTGCGTCGAATATAAATGCATTTTAGGAATGGAATTTAGATGAATTCTATGCTCCCTCCTTAAGAGGGATGCGTATGCCCAAGACGTTGGGCTGTCTTGGTAAGAAAAGGGTGGAACTTGGGAGATTGGCGTAACCCTAAAGGCCATTGGAATTATTGCGCTTTGAGAAGAATCCAACATTTAAATAAATCAAAAGCAATATAATCGTTCTCTGTGAACTAAGGAAATGGATTGCTAATTTCATCCGTTGGTATTCTTAATTGGTACAATGATTTTAAAATGAAAATTAACTGATTGATTCAACGAATGAATATCATGCATTAAAACGAAAGCTCTCAGGTAAATTTAGTTTCTAAATGCATCAAAATTGTGTACATATTTGTCATCAAAGCTAATAGAAGACTTTATGGGTCAAAGGCATGTAGAAGGAAGAAATAGATGTCATTTAAAAGTATTCTAGCTTGGATAATTAATAATGTTACAAAAATTAGTGACTAAAATATTAATTAATTAATTTTTTTAAATAAAAAAATTACAGCCTGATTTGACTATTCAATAAACGCATTAAAAAAAGTTATTTAGCTAAAACTCCTGAAATTGTGAATGCATTTGGTTGGACATGTCGTACAGAGAAATTTGTTCCTAGAAAGACATGCAAAGGGTAAGTATATCTTGTATTTGAAGGCAATCCTGTCTAAGGAATTTAAATGTAGCAAATTAACGAAGGTGATAGTTTTGGGATTATCGAATTAACGTTTAACTTAAATCTGCGTAAACGAATGAGTTAAATTCAATTTCTATAGCTAAATATGCACTAGGATTCAAAAGATAAGTGTTCAAAATATCACTACTGAATCATTATCATTGCCAGTAGATATGGTTGGCTTGGTTCTGTGACTTAAGGGCCATATTTGTCCAAGTTGCGCCAAAAATTACTGACTACATCAAGTAATAAACTTGCAATCACGTAGAGTTTTACTGATACTGGAGAGAGAAGTACTCTCAAGGTATTTTACTGGAATCCAAATTTCACCTTGTATAAGTACCCGAGTCAGTATAAGTACCATAATGACCTAAGACAGCAGCACTATTTTGATCAAAGCATTGCATACTACTCTGAAGCTAAAGTAGCATTTGATTATCTTTGAGTATATTACGGAATATAATTAGGTACATAAATTAAAATTTGTTATTCATTCTACAGGGATTTATCTGAACAAATATTCCTAGATAGCAATTAAATTGCATTTAATCTACATACATACGAGGTACAAATTTTCGGGTAGCAGATACCTTTCAATGTACCACAAAACATTTTCTACGCAGAATCATAAATTAAATTAAATCTCGAACTGGGGCGTTACTTTTACTTCTAATGCAAAACTTAAAAATAGAAGTGATTTCGATGAGCAATAAAAGCTGATTCTTTTAATCAGAAATAAATATCGACAAAACTGTGTGCAATTTCACAGAATTTAAAAAAGTACTAACGAATGCATTAAAGGTAGGTATTGAAATTCGTTCTAACCAACGTCTTACTCTACTAAACCCTAGAAAATTCCTGTTAAATTTTCATAACTTTCAAACAGAAATTTCATGCATTAAAATTATAGATAAAAAATAATGATCTCTGAGGGAGAATACTGTGCGTAGATCATGTCTGCTAACAACTAAAGATGACATTTTTCTATCGAAAATAACATTAACGTTCCCTAATATTGGAAGCGTAAAAAAGATTCGGCTGATAAAATCCACGTTAATGTCATTTTGATCATAACATCATCTCATTAATAATACATTATTTTCAAAATATTTTAAGGAAAACTTCGAACTGTTTTTCGATAGGTTAATTAATCTATACATTTCGTCTTTTCTGGTAGGTTGCCCTAATATCCAAGGGTACTGTCTCAGCTAGATTAGAGTAATCGTAATCCATTTTTTTACCCGTAAATATAAATAAAATAGTTGTTGGATAAAAAAAAAGTAACATTCCGTGGACACATCAGTTAACATGGACCTTAACTGTAGTACGATTTGAATTATTAATGGGAAGTAACATAACTTTTGATAAGCAAATTAACTGAAACCGCTATTAAATTACGGTTTGTGATGTATGTGTGAAATCCGGTTATGATTTTGAAAATTGGGAAAACTACAAATGATAATATACAATTAACTTATGCTAAGTAGCAACCATATTAGAGGCATCGCATGCAGGAAATTGATATTGATGTCGTACATTGGATATTAGATAACAGGGCATAAATTTTATTTTCATCAGTAAGGATTCTAGTTTGAGCAAAGTTTATTTCAAAAAGCAAACATTTCGGATACACTGCTACAATAATTTCTGACTACTTTTGTAACAGTATAAAATATTGGAAAATAGTTTTTTAACTGATTTAGTAGTTAATGATGGACTATGTAGAACTTTCCACAAGCACACTTATTTTAACTGCGAAGATGGCTGCAACTCTTATTAATTAAAAGGTTTTTCAAACATAAGCTATCTACCTTTTAAGTAAGCTAATCTCTAATATTTTATTTACATCTATCATATTTTCCTATTCAAAAAGAGCTCATATCAAACACCATATATGGGACATTTATGATTACATTCAGATATTCTATATGTTGCTGTCTGATATTAGCTTATTACCCAAAATCATAGACATACCAAACAATTTGGAATAAGCTTACTTGAAAGAAAGATATATTTTTATGTAACGAAAGAGTTCATATTAAACCACTATATATGGGACATTTCTGATAGAATTCAGATGTTCCATGTGTTCCTGTTTGTGCCTGCTGTTTAGAGAAAATAATGTGCTTGTTTGTAAAATGCATACATAATATAAAAGTAAAATCTATTTCCAACTATGAGCGGGTGGTAAGTTAGTAGAAATTCCACTTTAGGTGCAATAAGGACGTTCATGTCGTACTCAAAACATTTCTAAACTTTTGTCTCTTTGAATTAATAGCCTACTGATCCATGTAGGAATTAAAATAAGAAGCAATACATATGATATTTTCAAAGAGTAAGTAGTGATGCAATAAATTATAACTACATTTAAATTAAATTTTCACATATATTTGTGATATCTTTTAATTGTTCCTTTTCCAGAGAAACGTATTACCAGGGAAATATCACAAATTACATATATCTATGGTGCCACGCTCCAAAAATTTTAATTCATTTAAAAATGTAATGACTATTTCAAATCAGCATTCCCCAATGTTATAGATCGCTAATTTTATTATTTTTACGAAGGTATTCGTCATAAAATTTGAAAATATAGTCCAAAGGCCCAAATCCGGACGACCGAAATCCGAAATTGTTCAAAATCCGCACGTTTTGCTAACCAACGTTTATTTCTTTTTCACACTTTTTTACATCTGTCTGACAATTTTTAAAGAACAATGAGTTAAACCTGGACCCTGGAACGCAAAACAAAGGTCATGTTCAGAGTAAATACCGCACTGAAAATTTAGAAGACTTGGAAGTAAAATTTGTTGTATTGTATTAGGAAGGTTTTTTTTCCCTTTTAAAAAAATATTCGTATTTATATATCTGCTATTTTACTATTTCAAACCCAAAATTCCCCCGGGGGGGGGGGGTTGATAAAGGTTTTTTGACAAACAATGCAAATAATCCGAAAACTGGAATGGCCAAGGTTCGGAGGATTCCGGATTTTGTACTGTATTAGACATTTACCTTCGACTACGGCCGATACAGTAGTTGTACCTTGAAAGCTATAAAAATTGCGCGAAGTAAGAATAGCACCAGTTATATCTATAGCCTAGTCAAAAGGAAAAGGTTAATATTTAATAGTAACCCTCGTTTTGATATTTTCAACGAGGTATGTCTTCATTAGAATTAAACAGACCATATCTTAATCTCGTCATCATAAACAAATCGCCAATATCTTGATTATGAGATATAATGTCATACGTAAAATTCATCAGATCTTTGTGGACGAGATAGCTCATCCAAACCACTTGAAGGGTTAAATTACATATTATTTTCCAATTTTACCAAAATGTAACACTGAAAGTTCCTCCCAAGTCTTGAGCTCGCCTCTGATTGTATAGGAAGAAAGGATCTATGCGGTAATTCTAGTGTTGGACCTCGGCAGATGATCTAGGACCTAGCAGATGATCTAGTTAATGATCTAGTGTGAGACTTTTAGAACTTGTTAGGACTTATAGACATGATCTAGAAGTTTAGCTGGGCCTTTCAAGTAAGTAAAATCAACAACGAAGTGCATATATTTATTACATAGAATTTTATTGATCTTTATCCTTTTGTTTTAAATGGTAAAAGTTTGTCTAATCTGTACTAATTTTTTTTTGTATTAGGGTAAATATACCTTTCAGATATACGTCAAACTATTGCACTCTATACTCATCACAGGGAACAAACAAACAAAAACTACAAAAAAAAACTAAACGCTGAAACCACAAAGAAATTACTTCATTCGAATGGGGTTTTTATCGTAAAATTAATTGACAGCTGCCTGTGTTTAAAGTACGACTTTTGAATAAATCTTTTTTATAGTCAGATCAGTATTCAAAGGATATTAACATAACAATCGCCACCCTATAAATAAAGAACACCGCCGAGAATAGCTCAAATAGGTATGTTTAGCATATTTAAACAACTGTTCTTTTATTTAAAAAAATCCCGACCCTTAATGTTTGAATAGTTTAAGTAATGCACTCGGGGCGGTAGTTACTTAGCATCGGCACTATTTAAGTTCAGCAAAATGTCTGAGTGCCGAGAATTCCTAATGAGAAAGAGGGAGGGGAATTCTCTTTATACGCTATTATTCTGATCTGATTTATGTCTAGACAAGTAGAATTTTATTTACATTTCAATTGATATTTGCAGACGTTATGTTAAATTGACAAATATTTGCTCAGACAGCAGGATTTTTAGAAATATCTTATATGCATATTTCATGAGCAGAGCAGTTAAAAAAGAGAATCTATTTCATTTTAATTTTTACAAATCATATCATATTTACGATGGTAAATCCTATGGAGAAGCGCAGTCTCGATTAAGTTTAATTTAAGGAAGTGCAATTCGAGAGAGAGGATCTTTAGAAACACATTAGATTTAGTAGTACACTTAAAATAAATTTATATGTGATTGAAATATCATCCATTTGAGTATTCTAATACAGTTCTTTTTTATATAGGCATAGTGTATTATAAGCTTTGTTCTGCACTATTCAATACATTTCCTATGTCTGCTCTTTTACAACTGTATAATCTTTGATATATTAGTACATACTATTTATATGAATTTAGTATTAAACTCGACGCTTGTAGCAGTTACTTTATTCCACGATTGTAATAGTTTGTAGCAGGTCTAAATGTATTTAACATTCGAATTCTATACTCTATTGACATAAGGAATGCATTTAAGGCTTAATCTAAATTTTTCAGGATTTTGAATACTAAATTACTTTGAAAGCATTTTAGCTATTAGTACAGAACTAATTTCGAAGATATCCGTAAATCATTTGAGAACTTATATATCGGGAATGTTTTTAATAAAAAAATAAATCATTCAAACAAACCATCAAACACTATTAAGTTCTTTTTGAGACAGACATCGTGTATTATATGAGTGACTCTGCAAGATTCAATACATTTCATATATCTAATCTTTCGTCAATAATAATCTTTTATATATTTGTATACACCAAAGGTAAAGAATTTTAATTTAGTATTAAATTCAAAGACTTGCAGCTGTTACTTTATTGAACATGTGTAATAATTCATCGTATTACTAAATATATTCAACATTCCAATCCCTTATTCTAGGGCCATAAAAATTTGCATTTAAGGCAGGATATAAATCTTCTAGATGCTTCACTACAAAAATTACTTTGAAAGCAAATTAGCTATTTAAAGATATACTGAATGGAATTCCTGAAACATCGGTGAATCGCTTTAGAATATATAGAATATATATCTAATATATATATATATATATATATTTAGAATATATATCTAAGCCTGAACAGTCTTACTGAAAAAAGAAACGAAAACAACAAACCATCAAAAAACTATTAAGAGGGAGAATAATAAGCAATACTTCAGTTTCTAGACCGATCCTACAAAGATCGAAAATATTTGAGTTCCGGAAACTTTCCAGTAAATTAATTTGTAAACGAAGGAGGGATGGCTTTGAACAGCAGTCTTCAGTCTAGGGCTGTGAGACTTCCCCTCCTATTTCATAAAACTATCGTCAATCAAAAGTACACATTCGCTAAAAGGAAATACCGGACATATTGAAATTATGAATTAATTACCTTTCATTACGCGGGATAAAAAAAAAACGAGTCATGGGCGCTTCCAGAACTCCATAGGCCGGCCCGCTACATGAGCCATTAACCGTTCGATAACAGTTTCATGCAAATGAAGATAGAATTCCAATTCTTTTGTGTAAAGGAATTCAATAATTTCCAATTCCCTCCTTTTGTTTACGCGAAAATATTCCGGAAATGTTCATAGAATTCCAATATTTTTGCACCAGCGAGGTCTGGAAATGAATATGGAAAAGAATCAATAAGCAGAGAAAGCGCGCAAGAAAGAGTTCCCGGGCAATAGCAAATGTTCCCGAATTTTCTTTTTTTAATTTCCTTCTTTTCATTTATTTGTTATTACTCTTCCCTTTCTCCTCCAAACTTAAGTTCCACGATCAGAAGACTTTATCTATTTCTCCAATCCGTGGATTTGTTTGACTTTTAAATATGGCGGGTGTGGGAGAAGAACCTTTTCGAACGATTAATTCGTCCCCCCCCCCAAATAGTGGGCCATGCTCTACCTTTTAACAATACAGAAGGCGCCGTCAGCGATGTATTTATACATCGACAAAATTCGACTCGCGTTTCATTTAAATTCGGTTAATGCGAAATGGAACACAGTAATGGAATAATGGCTGAGCGGGCTTTCCTTTTCCGAGTGAATTTTTGAACCGCTGCCATTCGAGGAGGAGAAACTTCTTATTCGGAACACAATGATTTGCATCTTAACAAAAATCCATATCTTTGAATTCTAATGTATGAGGAAGAGTGGTGATTTGGAAGCTGAGAAATTAACGCATAAGCCATCATTTTAAAATGTGAATACGCTTTTGGTAAGGACTCCGAAT
This sequence comes from Metellina segmentata, assembly GCA_947359465.1. Lineage (NCBI taxonomy): Eukaryota > Metazoa > Arthropoda > Arachnida > Araneae > Tetragnathidae > Metellina > Metellina segmentata. The sequence goes on along the minus strand of OX375873.1, from coordinate 92,780,852 downwards.
CAGTTCATTTGCATTTGGGTTTCCATTTGAACTGGGGATTTTTTTTTCTCGATCCCAGAATAAATTTTACTAATGTTGTCTGGCCTCAACTAAATATTCGCTGGAAACCTTAAGAGAATGAGATGAGTAACAGAGAAATGTATGTGCAGTGAAATTCAAATTAATGATTAAGCATTCCGAATTTTGAGCAAACCATTGACGTGAGCAATAAATTGCATTAGAAATGCTATACTTTTTCATGTTAAATTCTTCAAAATATCTGAATGATGTAGAAAGGAATTTTACTTATTTTGTCTACATTTTTATCAAAAATGAGCTTTGTTAATGCTTTTTATGGTGCATTTAATAATTCATGAAAAATAATAAAATTAAGTAAAATTCGAAACATTTTGAAGAAAAGACCATCATTTATTTAGAAATGTGTTTCAATCTTAAAATCTAACTACGTAAGCTATTAATTTTGCTAATATTTATAGAAAATATTTTCTTGAATAGAAAACAATTTTCGTTTCAAACGTTTTAAAAAAATCTATCACATTCAATTTTCCAAAATATTCTTTTACTTTTTTTTATCTTTATGTAAAGGACACACGTAGCATTTTACCACATATATGAAGAAAAAAATGTTCTGAAATACTGCGATTTTGTGTAGCAATATATAGATTATTTAGTCATAATGTTAGTTGTAGGGAAAAGCAAATCTACACTTCTCTGCAATCTGGCGATGCTCAAAGGGTTAATTGATAGTTACTTTGTATTGGAATGTCCACCCGTTAGAACCATAAACAATTTTTTCAGGTAATGTTACGTAAATAAACCATTACTATGAACGGATATACGTTCCTCATAATTTATGTCAAGATTCATTTTCTTTTTTCTTTACTAATATCCAGACGTAGTAGGTCTAAATAGATTTTATTAACTAATATTCAGTCCTATTATGTCAATTCTTTCCTAATATGGCTGTTCTGGTATGGCGAGATAGTTTTTCTTTACTAATATGCAGTCGTTGTATGTACATGTAGTAAGATTTATTTTTAATGAAAACAATTCAAATATGGTCAAGATAGTATACTTTATTTTGTTCCTTTACTAATATAAAGTCTTATTATGCCAAAATACGTCGGAACCTTTAATATGTTCCAAATTTCATTAAATGCCGTGACCTTAGAAATACTATTCCGAATTAAATTTATCTATCCAACCAAAAATACATTATCTAGCGGTAAATACCCAAATCAACGAGCCCAATTGCTTTGGAACTTATTTATTCCTAAATACCTACTCACAAGATTTATGCTATAAGACCACCGATCCCTTAGTTTCACACTGCCGTGAATTTCCGGCCACTGAGGAACGCGAACCGGATGTTTGCCCTTTAAATATATCTATAAATCCAAGGTAATTCTATGGAGCAGTTTCCAAACTGCCAGATCACTACCGTAAATTCCCACCTCCAGAGAGCTTAAAACCGTTTTCCATCTTTTAAAGATCTCCGCCAAAAATGATTCCCAGACGAGAATGGCGAGGATTTCGGGAAGGGGAAAAGCCGGAAATCAGACCGACTCGGGACTTCATCGCATCAGTTCGATATATAAGGCAACAGAAATCGTTACTTAATTCTTAACGAAGGCACATCAAAGCGGACCGGTGTCAAATTCGATGTCTGGTTCCCTGAAGATTTCGTTCGTAATATCAGTCGACTTTGCAAAACGTTTACTTCCATTTACAATGGACACCGGGGGAGAATCTGCTGTATTACTGGCGTTAATTCCAGGTCAGATCTCTGAGAAGAAAGTATTCGACGTTGTTCGCTTCGGAATTTTGATTAAAAAAATTGTGACTCATGTAAACTTGATATGAAAAAAGAACTTAATTAATGTCCCTCTAGAGCTATACAACAGGCTATTTAAGGCGGTTCGGGATCAAACCCGAAGGAAAGTTCTGAGGACAATAACACGTAATTTTGAACCACGGTCAGATGACGACGTCATACCTGTCCTGGCACCAGACTTTCCACACCACGCCAACGTGAGAACATTTGAGGCCAAGACAGTTTTAACATGATCCAGTCCCATTGCACACGACGGTCTTTGTTTGGATTTGAACTCGCAACCCTCTGGTTTCCAATCCGTTACTCTTCCAACCGCACAGTTCAGAAGATAAATTCTATAGAAATGCACTACCCTACAACAATGGACCGGACGCCAGGGGATTTGCATAAAATCCGACTACTTCTTTTGGGGAAGGTTTTCGTGGTATGGACTGGGATCTTTGCATGTTGTCTCTGGTAAATTTAACGTCGATGCCTACATGAATATTTGGACACTCAGATTCTTCCTACGCTCTGGCGATTTTATGGAATGGACGAATGTTACTTCCAGGACGACAACGCACTCCGTGTCATGTTGCAGCCACTGTCAAAAAATGGTATCAAGACATGGATGTAAGACTTCTTCCCTGGCCTGCTAAGAGACCCGACCTAAACCCCATAGAACATTTGTGTGATGAGTTAGAGTGACTCTTACGGATCAGGGAACCAAGTCCAAAATTTACAACTTAGATGGCGTCATTCTTACAGCAGAAATGGACACAAATACCCATAGCTGAGTATCAAAACCTTGTTGAAAGTATGCCCAGAAGGGACGCAAGTGCAATTGCAGAAGGTGGGGGACAATCCCGCTATTACAGCATGTGTTCCTTCCCTTATACCATCACATCTTGCTGTCCGGTCTATTATTGTAGGGTAATGTAATGTATATTCATATGTGCCCTTGTACATTCCGTTGGCTTCCACGGGAAACACAGTATATCAAAATTTTCTTGACATTAACACCCTACTGATGGTTGTCGCGACAAGGTATCTTGTTACTAGCAAAACTGACAAAATCTGAATAGACAAAATATCTCTTCATTAGTGAAATCTGTCAGATCGTACTGGACGAGATATCTCTACTAGTCAAAACCTCTTGGTGTATTCAAGACGTTTTTTTTTTACTAGATCAGAATGTGACTAGAAAAAAGAGTAAAGCAACGCGTGTCAGATCTTTTCTGAGATTAAAAAAAATTGTGATAAGTTTCATAATGTGAAATTTTTATAAAATATATCCTGGTGCGTTTGAGGTCATTTCATCGGTTTGTAAGTGAGACATTGAAATACAATAAATCATTTTTTTCCAGACATTGAAACTCCTGATGGTTGTCCCTCGATAAAACTGCCAAGATCTTGATGTATTAAGAAAAACGGATCATTACAACTAACTAACCTGATCTTTATCTTATTTGTTTAATTCTACTAGATCAAATGTGACCGACCAATATGTGTAGAGGTCAGGGTTCTGGATTCTGCATTTAATATGGGATACGGCATGCATGTCTAACCGCTTGGAATGAATTTTTGGTCTCTGTTTAAACAGGCTGCACATAACCGTGTTGTTGTTTCTCATGCCTACGCAGGCAGACCAGAGGAGTGCCAGGCCCGTCGAAGACGGCAAGAGGCGAGGGGTGCGCCTTCCATGTTATTGAGCCCATTGGGAGGAAGTCCGACTTTGCTCGACATACATGACACATCCGTTTTACAGGAAGGTCACTTTCATACATCCATTCACTCACACATATCGTAATTTAGATCCCAATCAGAGGCCGATAACCCCCTGATCAGGTACCCCCAGAGGTATTGATTTGGTATGGGAACATGGGGGACTTCGTGACCACGACCTATTTAACGTGCCCCAGTCACCATTAGTGAACACGACGGTCTTTAGCCACGTCGAAGCGCCGATCTCGCAATCATCAGAATTGCAGGCTCCGCCGAGGACAGAACCCACAACCCTTCTGATGCGAGCCCGACGCCCTACTGACTGAGCTACCGCGGCTCGCACATAACCGTTTACGGCATAAACGTATACGGTTTCCTGTTTTAACACACCTTTTAATTCGTTTTAGTACTGGTTTTCTTCATGAGGAGTTTACAAGGAGATGTGTTCAGTTTTCCAAATTCTTCCACAGTAGTCATAGTTTTGAAATGACAAAAGAATCAACATTATGTTACCTCCGATGTGTACATAGAGTATAAAGATGACTTTTGAATTTTACCGACTCAGTATCACACCCCAATATATATATATATATATATATATATATATATATATATATATATATATATATATATATATATATATATATATATATATATAATACATCTGTTGTAAGGTGTCTGCTTATTGAGACAGCATGGTCTTTAGATATTTATTTGTAAGCGTGGAGATCAATATAAGTATCGAGTTAATGCCTGTATTTCACTCCCAGGAGCAAATAGTAGATTATATGTATGTTTATATACTTTTTCTACACTAGAACTAATAAGGCCGGTGAAAGAATTAGATAATGCTTGCGCTTAAATCCCCCCCTTAGACAAATCTATAAAACTTAAAAATTCAATACTGCATCATGTTGACTGTATCACTTAATAAGAACAATTTACTCTGAATATTTGACATGAAGTTTGATATAAAATCACACTTTTGAACACATTTTTCAACATGTTTATTCAATACATGTTACAGCTGTGGTATTTTCTTCCACTTTGCGTGCATTGTTTACCTACAACAAATGGTAACTGGACTTACAAGTTTAATGCGATCCCCATCAAATCCGCATTTTACTTTTAAGCCTTCACTGAAAATTCAGAAAAGGGAAACAACATAATCTGAAATTCAGATTCATGTTGATGACCCAAACACGAAAAACAAGATTCCCTGGCAACATCATTTTGATGCAGATAAGGCAAGCTATATGCCATCGATTTTGACACGATGGTATCTCTACTTGGAGCCCTTTAAAAAGAGCCCTAAACGGGGACAGTTCGGAAGTCACGAGGACTTTAGTTCCCCTAGTATCCGATTCCAGGGGAGATTAATTGCTTTTATGGGTCTCCCATAAGTAGAGAGGTGAGATTCCTGAGCAGATTGAAGGTGTCTTTTCCCCAGATTAAATGCATAATCAATGTTCATCGTTTATTACAAAAGTTGAATAACGAGCTTTGAGGGTGAGCTTATAGGTGGGAAGACTTCCTGCACGGTTGAGATCGGAGGAATGAGATTGGGCTGATCTCATCGAGTTTCTTATTATTTTTGTATCGATTTCATTCTTTATGCAGATGCCATGGCACGGTATGTTATCTGGCACTTAACTTAATAATATTATACCCAAATTCGCTTTATCTTAAGAAGTGTGGTTACTGTATCTTCTTTCGTAACGGATAGGGATCGCTTCAAACGTGTGGGTACAACTTTTCAAAGCAAAATGGATAGTATTGTTTATAAATTATGCAGGGGATAGCAAAATTCACGGATTAATTAATGATAGGTAGGTATTGTAATTAACGTCACACTGGAGCAATACAATGGGCTATTGGTGACAGTCCGGGACCGAAGCCGGAGGGAGAGATCCCGTAATTTTGAATCATGGTCAGATGACGAGGTCATATATGAGCTGACACCCCCACTTTCCAAATTTCCACATGTCGCCAACGTGAATTAATAGATGGATATGTGGAAATGTGAGATCAAAAAATTCCCCATACCCAACACTTATCAGGATTTGATACCCTGAGAGGTTCAAATGCATTTATCTGAACTGAAACCTGAAGTCCTTGTAAGACTTCTTACCAATTTTGACTTTAGAGACCAGAAGCAACATTTAATGAATTATTTTAACCAATATACTGTCGTTATATAGTTGAGGGAAAAAAAGGAATTTTATACAACTCGGAAATCTTATAACGCTTAGAGGATCAATTGTACATAATCGGTACAATAAAGACTGAGCTGATATGTAAATTCTTCAATTACCCGTATGTAAATGTACTTTCCAAACACCAACGACTCAAGTCAGTTAAATGCTAAATTCTGAAAACATCAGCTAGCTGTAGTTCCAATTAAAAGTAATTACCTATACTATAATGGATTGGAAATAATAGTTTCTGGGAAACTTTCATTTTAATCTATCCTTTGTCCTAACGTACCTTTTCAAATTTTAAAAGTTATAGTGTTTATTCTGAATTGGTTTAAACCTCCAGATATGCTGGTTCGAATGGAGATAATAATTGATTTGCATAGAGGCAAAGCACGAATCGAAGCAGGCATAAGGCAGTTTTGATTCATAACTATTATGTTAAACTAAAACATTCGATTATCTTTCTGATGTTATTTTCAATGAATTATATGGTCCAAATTTATATGGAAAATTTCTCTCGAGGTCTTGAGTAGTTATTTAATTGGAAGTCTGTATTTCAGAGTTATTTCCTTGGCCTCATCTTTAATCTGGATGTTTAATACCTAAATGACACTTATTTACTTTAAATTAATCTCTCAGTTGTTTGCTCGGTGTTTAATAGTCCCTTTCATGAAAGATGAAAGAAATCAATAATTACTGTTGCACAAAAAACTATAGGATCAGAAGCTACATTTTTTTTCTAATGTCTGACTGTTGACATATTCGACACTATAAGAAACGAATGGACGAATATTTAGAAAGGAGTGCTAAATAGACCATCATCGTTAATTCTCGCAGGGGCAATGACTAACAACTATCCACTTACAAACTGCGATTCGAGAGTGGACCTACTAGGTACTATGATCCGGTAGGTACTATACCACTACATGAGTTAGGAGGTGCAACATTGAAATTTTAATACAACAGTAAAATGCCATCCTACTACCCCTCCATTTAATTCATTATGCTCATTATTTACACCTGCCATATAAATTCATTATTCACACCTTCTAGTTCGTTTAAATAGTTACCCTATGATGATATGGTGTGTAACTCCTTGATAATGTGCATACTTTTTAGGAACTTAATAGAGGGCTACATAGTGGTCGTAACATTTGTCTAGTAACCAATAGGAACTGGTTTCGAGTCACTGATTCAAAGCTAATGGACTTTGGTGGTTGTTCCTGTTAGTTAAGTATTTAGTTGAATTTACGTTGCACTGGAGCAACACAACTGGTCATTGGCGATTGTTAGGAACAATCATGAAGGGAAAGATACGAGAACACCTCGTAATCTTAAACAACGGACTGTTCTTGTTAAAAGTAACGGCGGCGTAAACAATGTGCAATCTTTCACAAATAGCCGTCAATTCGCCTATTGTAGTGTCGAAGGCCGAAGAGAAGAACGAAATTATAAGCCTTGTGTAGTGCGTTTCAAATAAAAATGTATTAGTTACTTTTGAAAGTAAGAGATGGTTAATCCTGTTGAGTTTCATGGTACAAATGCCATATTTGGACAAACTGTTTCAAACAACATAAAGTAAATATTATTTTACTGACATAGAGAGAAGAGGATATTATTTTACTGACATACAAGCGGAGAAAACAAATCTGCACCATATAAACCCGCATGTTATTAGGTTAGTGGGATTGATATTAACCCTTCACATTGTTTGGACTCTATATCTCTTCCATCAAGATCCAACAAATTTTGATAATTACACGATATCTCTTCATCTGCCGATATCTTACAAAGACGAGATGAAGATATGATAAGTCTTGTTATAATGACGAGATATCTCGTCCATCAAAACTCGAGTCAGTTTTGTTAAAGACAAGCATTTTCGTCGATACAACTATCAGAAGGACAAAGCGAAATCACAAATAAAATAATTCAACTTCTTACAAACAATTAGTAGATTTGCATATCTACCGATATGTATTCAATCTACAGATAAACTGCCTCCTCGTACGAAATCTAATTTAATTTCAAGACACATTCCACATATAAGCTGCCAAGGTGTTTTGCCAGCACAGCAATTTTTGCCTTGTCCCCCTAATCGTTCAAAATCTCTTACTCTCCCGGGTTTGAAGGGAATAGGTTGGGTGGAAAGAGGACGGGAGTGATCTTAGGATTTCCAATTTTATCCCTTTGCTCAAGAAGGCATTCAACCTGCCTTTTGATCCCGAAGTATTTTCCATTATGTATATATACGATGCTTCCTTCTTCTCAAAGACGTTGTCGGGAGTCAAATTTGAAGATAGATACCCAAGCCTCCAAGGCGAAAAGAGATCTCTTAAACGTGTTTAAAAGGTTCTTTTTAAGACTTTCTCCTTTCCTTTTAAAAGCACAAAGTCGGTTCCCGCGACTCTGGGTCGGGGTGGAGGATGGGAGGTAGATCATTTAAATGGTCGGGAGAAGAAACTCCTTATCATTTGTCGGGAGTTATTACTTTCTGGGTTGAGTTTCTTCGGATTATAGGGGAACACAAATGCTAACTACTCGCGGCAACTCTGAGAACAGAATGAATGATATGAATAATCGCGTGATATTGATATCAGATGGATCGAGGAGTGATTCTGGAGAATGCGGGATGGTTTGGGGGGAATCGGTGACAAATATTTGATTTTTCTTTCTATCCTGAATGCTGTTTGGTCTGCAATGCTGTTCCATAGCAAGGAGTATCGTCTTACAAGGTGAATATTATGCAAAGCGAAAGGTATACTGGAGTTCATTTACAAAATTATGAAGTAATTATATTATGCTCTAAGCTCAGGTGTGACCTCGTCATCTGACGGTGGTTCAAATCACGAGGTGTTGTCCTCAAATCTCTCCCTACGAAGGCTGATCCCGGACTTTCGCCAATAGCCCAGTGTAATGCTCCAATGCGATGTTAATTAAATACCAACCTATTATAGTCTAATAATACTGCGAATTATAGGAGGGCACATACAATAACTGGTCTTGGCATCTTTGAGAACAGAATGATGTCAATAATCGAGTGATTTATAGCAGATGGATCGAGCGATTCTAGATAATGCTGTATGCTTTGGGTTGATTCAATGACAGACTGGATTGTATTCGATCAGAAAATATTTCCTGTCAAGAAAGCTGTTCATTATTAATATATATATATATATATATATATATATATATATATATATATATATATATATAATAGCAAAAGGTACCTTGGTGTCCATTTACAAAACTAAAAAAATTAGTTTAGCAAAGTCAAGTAGCACAAGTATGTGTCAATATGGTGTACGGTTTTACAAGTTATACGACTAATAGAGCGATACCAATACACAATCACTCGGAGCAAATCTGAGAACAGACTGGTATGAATAATCGAGTTATCTATATCAGATGACCAAGTGATTCTAGAAATCACTGACTGCTTTTGGGGAATCGGTGACAAAGATTGGATTGTACTCTATCTTGAATGTTTTCGTTTTACAGGACTGATGTATAGAAAAGAATGATCTATAGAATATCAGTTATCTTCTAGAGATCAGAGCTGATCTATAGAATATAGCTGATCTATATTTACGCATTGCAAATGCTACCCTTGTATTCATTTACGTATTAAACAGCTGTTTTATATAGTCTAGCATCACATTTAGACATCACACCAAGCAATAGGATTCAAGAGTGGCATTAAGTAAAAAAAAAGTCTATTTTATAGCTGATTATTTATATATTTTGGTAATTTACAATTAACGTCTTAATAGAACAACACAACGGGCTATTGAGTGTTGATATAAATGTCTTGAATTAAAAATATTGCTCCCCAACTTAACGTCGTATTTCTAACCATCGGCTACAGCGCTGTATTTCATAAATAATCAGATTACCTCTCTCTTTTTCCCCAGCCGAGGATTTTTCCAAGAGCCCCGACCTGGAAACGTATCTCTAACCATTTCCACTTTTCCTTCTCATAAAGACTTGTCCCCGTATCGAAAGTATAGGGCCTCAATTTTGAGAGTCAAATTGAAAGTGAAATGTGTCAACGCAATTCAGCTGATTCTTGGTATAATTTATAATTCTTAATAAATATCTGTGTCGTATAAAGCATTTCAAGAGTGTCGTATCCTTCTTTCTTTACTCCATAAACCGGAGCAATTTGAATTTCGACAGATAGATAAGTCTGAAAAACTTTCACTGAAGTCGTAAAAATGATGGAGCAGAGTCTTGTGCTCACGATATTTTGCCTATGGCTTTAGTAACATTAAATGTATCTACTGGAAGAAACACTTTTTGACTTGGACACTGTTACACGTATGATATATATATATTCTGACATTTATACGTACTCGTCTACATTTCACGCTACCGAGTAACCCCAAGAACATGGTATTGTTAGGCCTCTAACGACTATATGAGGTGTGGCTATTAATTTATGATCGGACACCGCATGAGTGGCATGTTGTAAACTATTCGAGCGTGGCAGTTATTAAAGTTTACAGAGAGCAAGATTTAGTTCTGGTGCAATGTGTGAGACGGTAAGTGCTTGAACTGTGAGAATAGTGTAGATTTATGCAGCCCTACACTCGAAACATTTCTTAAAGTTACAGACAGTTTAAATCAGGAATCAAATCACAGTTCCGAGAAATTTACATCTAAAATTTCATAAGTTATTACAGCACAGGCTTATAGTACGAACAAATACGAATTACATAATTAATATATAATACATAATTAATACTATGTATTTTGAAATTAAGAAAGAGATGATGGACTCCTTAGTGGCTTCTACAAGAAAACATATTCATTGGATAGACATTGGATAGACATTCAGCCACTTGAGCACTAAGACTTTATGCTCTGTATGTCAAGAATATTCTTTTGATGCAGAATTCAGCAGTTTTTTTCTCATAACGGGAAATAACTTGAAAACTGAGCATCACAAAAAAAAGATTCAACCCATTCCTTGCCGCTACTGCTCACAAAACCTTAAACGATAATAGGACAAGTAATTAATGTACATGTTGATGTTGATAGCATGATGTGGCCTTTAGAGCTGGATTGCAATTATGTCTTCAATGTGAGCCTAAAGAGGAGTACTTATTATCTCAAAACCCAAGACCTATGCTAGCCGTATATTATTCCGTTTAATCTAAAGTGCCGTGATTTGTCGCAAAAAACTTCGATTGCATAATCAACTCGTTTCATTTTTCAAACCACCTACTCATACACTAAGTAAATATATATAGCTTTGCTGTAGAAATCAAATAAATAGTATATTATGAATCTGGTAACCCATCTTTGGTTTTAATCTGTCGTTCTACTACCATTTTTTTGTTTACACGAGGGCTAATTCAGGCGCCAATTATTTTTGTTACAAAGGGAAAATGAGTATTTGGATTAGTAAGGAAATACCAGCCTCGTAATTAGCCTTTAAATTGAATTTCTTACATCCAATTAATTTTTTTGAAAATTCTTTGAAGATTAAAAGTTTAATGCTTTATAAAGGAATTTTACATTAGTTTTTGGTGGGCGTCTTTGATTTAATAGATCGAATGATATTTTAAAACATATACGCAATCAAATTTATTCAACGTTTTATTTCTGTGAAGGGTATTTGAATGTGATTTTATGTGGCAGACAGACGAGTAAAGTATTCCGAAAAATGTGAAAAAAACACACTTAAAATAGGTAATAACTATTCGCGGTTAATATCTTATAGTCAGAGTTTATTTCTTAGTTTTACATAACATTATATATTTGCGTTCGAAATCTATGAACTCGAATGCTAAATTTAGTCATCGACTTCTTTCAAAATCGGAACAATTAACTTTTCCGAAAACACAAAATTTCATTACCTGTGTAAAACCATTTTTCCCGAAGCAATTATTGCATTTTGGCTAACTCTTTTTTATGTTATAGGAACAAATTTTATTCCTATATGGCCTTAGATACTTGTCTTTGAAGTCTTTAGAACTCGAATGCTAACTTTATCTTTAATTTCCTACGCTATTGAACAATTAACTTTTTCCAAACGTCACTAAATTCCATTTCCTACGTCAAAACCATTTTCCCTGACGCAATTATTACAAAAGAAAACAAAACTCCCAGACAGCATTTCATCGCCTGCCTTTCCATAATCTTTTAATTGAAACTCGGAAACAAAAAATACCGAGAAAAAGGGCACCACCTCCGACAGCCCCGGACACCCATTCCCGCCTAATTCCTAAATCGGAAACACATTAGAACTAGGTAACGACATTACATGATTTTCCCCCAGCAGAAAACTTTATTCCTCTGAAGCACACTTCCCCATTTCACTCTCGCTCTCCTTTAATGGCAATTAATCCGGCTTAATCCCGCTTTTAACGCAGCTTCCGCTGGCAACAAAAACGTCATTTCCGGGGCCCTCTTAAAAATCTTCCCTTTTAAAACGACGTGTGCCTCATAAAGTCCTTTAATAATTTACATCGCCGAGCTGACAGTTACGCTCTTAACTACACGGTGCCTGTTCCTTGCTCGCTTATTTAATTCACTTACAGATCGCGTGCATTGCTTTGCTCAATCTCTCCCTCCCATGCACAAAGAGGGATTACTGGAATCGATGCCATTTGGGTAAGAGAAAAATTATACCGTGCTTTCTGATTTGCAGTTATTGCCCCGAGAAGGGATTTTCTTTCGAGACTCATACTGTCGCAGACGTGGTCTTGTGACATAATAATAGGTCTGTCGTTTTGTTTTGCGTTAAATTAAGAGATTAGGTCGTGTGCTGTGGGAGGGAGATGTTAAAATATAAAACGTTCCGCTAAGTCTAAGCAGTTTGATTAAGTTATCTGTAGTATGGGTGGTAGCTTAGAGACTGTTGTTTTCGTGTTGCGGATTACTTAAGGCAATATGTTTAATTAACACAAGTTTTTGTTTCTTTAATTTTTTTGAATAATTGACTTACTTGACTAATTACTTTTCTTGGAAACTTCCTTACTGGAACGCCATACGACCGATTCGCTTATAATTGATACGGAACTTTGAATACAATTAAAAGTGGTCATATCAGTTAACTTTTATTCTTTTTTTTTTAAGTAATCGAACGTTTTTTTGCAGAATGACGCTTGGGCTTGGGCACCTCAGGTGGCCCCCTCGTCCCCGCTGTGATAGCAGGTTATGAGCGGTTTTTAGTGGCCACCCACGGAAGGAGAGTATTCCCCAGAAGAGGGGCGGTGACTGGGCAGGGGCGCCTTTAGCCGTCCCGTGGCCATTGAAGTGCTATTTGCATAGGTGTTTTCTCAGCTTCGCATTTAAGTTTGCTCAGAATTCAAAATTGATGCGATGCAATGCACTGTGGAACTTTAAAGTTGTACTTTGGAGAGTCTATGGCAGATGGTAGTTAAATCAGTTGTCCTGTCCTGAGAATACTGTTGAAGAAAGCCGTTGTTAAATGGTGGTGTTAAGTTGGAAGTGTGGTCCTGTTATTATGTCTATATTGTTGAAAAGGAAGTGCGTTATTTTCATTATTTTGACTTGGGCTTTGTTGGTGGTGGCAGTATTATGTTTCCACGCTATGTTTAAGTTGATGTTTGGTTCTTTTAAATGGTTGGTTGTCGTTAGAGGGCAGTTGAATACGAAGTTTTATATAAAAGAACTTACTTTTGAAACCAAGCATTGAAAATGAAATCGATTTATTACTCTACTGCTGTATTTGGGCTTCGCCAGAATGCCCAATGTGACAAACCAGTAAATTAAAAAAAAATGTCATCTCATGATACACATACGCTAATAACTAAAGTACTTTGCCTTTGTTAATCTGTCAAAAAATAGGTATCATTTTGCTTAATTTACAAAAATAATCATAAAATCTACCTTTTTAGTCCAATGTGTATTTAAAAAGTATTATTTTCGAAGCAATAGATCCTGGAATACTTGGTACTAAAAAATAGTATTCAGTATTCTTTATATGGGTACAACAATACGAGTTTACTTGAAATTATTTGTAAACCCACTTGTCTAAAGTTGAAAACTGAACACTGGAGTGAAGTAAATCTTACACAATTCAACAAACTTAACCATCCGTAGGACATACTCCATTTTCGTTCTCACAGTATACTAATACGGCGTGTCACTCCGGTTAAAAATGGCTCAGATAGACAAATTGTTAAAATTCTGAAACTGTTAAAATATCTCACCTACAGTACGTGAGAGTAAAGTTAATGAGCATCCAACTGCGATGTAAAACAAAACTTTTTAAATATGCGGAAGCCATTTCTTACTCAATTACTCAAACGTGTAATACACTGGTCACGTTTCGAGACCTTAACACATCAAACCAACTGTTGCAACTCCACAAAGCACGTGTTCCCTTACTAAGACGCGTGTTCAAATATTTAAAATAAGGATCATTATCATATTACAAAAGGAATCTTCCAGCAAGAGAAATGTGTTAGAAATTGCCTTAGGAAGATGTCCAGGGTAACGACCTGAGCAGAACAGTGTGTAGGTCAAGCAGTCTGTTTCTTGAAAGTAAACACATCATGTAGCAATGAGGACCAAGCTAAAGAAATATGCAGTCCATCTGTCCATTGACAAAAGACGAGGGTTATAACCCCTCAGTGGGCGGCGGTGCTGAAGGCAGACAGCTTTGACTTGCCCACTTAACCTTCCTGACTCCAGGTTTCTTCTTTTAATCCTCCCGACATTCTTCTTTGGCGAGGCGCGCTTTAGCATAACATCTTTGGATACGTGTTCTTTCTAATACCTCTATGCAGCGAACACTGACGTAAGTACAATGACCGTCATTTGGATTTTTATTCCTGCTTGTACAGGCACGTGGAGCTTCCATAACATCTTGTTCACTTGATCGTTTTGTACTATTGACAAATTCCTTTTGTCTGTAATTAAAAAAGGGCTCTGTCTGGAATTCTGATTCCCTCAACCAGGTTTATTGTAAACATTTTTCAATCTTTACCAATTGAATTGTGCGTGATATAAGGATGGTTTTTCAGTGTAAACATAAGCAAAGGCTTAGACGTTTATCCAGTGATCAGGCCTGGCTTTTGGATCGAAAGGTTCCAGATTCCAATCCGGGGTTGGGTTAAACCTCCAAGTGTTTTCGACGATATATCTCGGCTTCAAGATTTGTCGATTTTTTTATGTTGACGAGATAACTCGTCTATCAAGATCACATCAGTTTTGGTAATTACAAGATACCTCGCCGATATAACCACCAGGAGTGTTGAGGCTTGTATGTTTGTCGGTCTAGAATTAATATGTGGACTCTCTTTTTAGTGTCTAGAATGAATGTGTGATCTCCTTTTTTCACGTATAGAATGTGTGGATACTTACATCCACACATTATAGGTGTGGTTGAAAGCTGTTCTCCCGTTTAACGCCACCTCGTTCACATATCCGTCTTCTTAGTTCCGTAATCGTTAGTTCAATAATAATGGTATTCGACAAACCCACGAACTATCGGATAAGAATTTAATTTATCGCACCATCTTTGTGTCAATTTTTAATATGTGTAACACTCTAAAATTGGTACTTCACAAAATGCGATAGAGGTTACTAAAACATTAGTGCCCAACTGCATTTATTTTCAAAGAGAAACCCTCTTACATACATGTATTGTATAATGAAACAAAGCCTATATTTAGAACGAACTTTACTTTTGAAAAATTAAAACAACGTTTTTAAAAGAAAGTGTTTTTTCCCAAAGTTTCAGTGGTTAGATAATACAAATTCTAGACACTTGGTCGAAGAAACGCTTTCTTAATGAGGCTTTAAGAAAGCCCTTTTCGATAGTGGTAAATTCCAGACAAAAATTTTTAATACGGTTTACATCGAAATTTGTTTTTAGTTTTCATGTAACTTGAGCTTGCACTAATGAGGTTGGTTGGCTGATTTAGGGTTTTGTTACTGTGCAAGTATGTATGCAAGACAGACAACAGCACTAATGATGTGTTAGAAACATTGTGCAATATTTTTCTTATAGCTGTATTTTTAACATACTTGTGTGCATTCATGGGTGGATACAATTACATGTTAGAAATTTCTTTTTCTATTTTTTGTGGTAAATAATTTTTAATAATGATCCAGGACCATAGACAATACCCTATTATATTGTTCCAGTACAACGTTGATTCAACACGACGTAATTTTGGACCATGGTCAGATGAACAGGTCACACCTGAGCTGGAACCCCACTCTCCAAACTTCCACACCACGCCGATGGGTATTTGTCAGAATGGATTGTCAAAAATTCGGACGTCCAAAAGGCGGAATTGTAAAAAACCCAGATGTTTTTATTGACCGGCGTTTTTTTTCCCCCTCACTTTTTCCATCTTTTCAACAAATTATAAAAAACAAGGAGTTAAACCTGGACTTAATTGACGAAACAACGCAAAATAACGAATTTGAAAGCAAAATTTGTTGCATTGTATTAAAAAGGTTTTTTCCTTTTTTTTTTAATTATTCCTTGTTATATATCTTTTGTTTTACTATTGAAAACGCAAAATTCATGTTGGGGGAGGGGATAGAATAAGGTTTTTTGGACAATAAATACAAATAATCCGAATAAGAAAAAGTCCAAAATCCGGAATGGCCGAGGTCCGGAGGATTCAGGATTTTGCACTGTAGTACTTCCTAGTGAAGATGGTTACACTGCTGTATATACTGTTATATTGTAAGTTAGTTTTTGTAGAGTTGACCACGTTCAGGACAAAAAATAAGCACTGGACATAAATAAATATAACACAGGTAAATGATTGACAATACAAATTTAAATCCATAATAATAATGTTACCATACTAGTTTCTTTACATTAAAAAAATAGTTCAACGCACATATAATCAAACAGGCAAAACTTTCAATTTAAAAGTTGCAACCAAATAGCAGATCAGGGCATCTGATATCGATAAGAGGATTTCCCACGTGCCCTATTGATTATTGTTTCCTTCCGGCATCAAATAAACTTCAAAAGCAAAGAATAAATAATCAGTTTTTACGGAATGCGTTTCCACGTTCTTATACTCTACTCCTCCTCTGTCGTTGGATTTTCAATTCAAAAATGAATAATACCTTCGGACTGCAAATAAATACGGCAGCAGACAATGCCTCGGGGTTAGATATTAGTATATTATGAAGAGCGCAGTGAAGTTTTGTGAAGAAAGAATGATAAAACACGGCCACCATTCGTGATATTTACGATCAACTTCCATTCTTCCTTTAAAAAAAAAGGACTCCTGTTTTTTCCGTGAAACGAACGGAAAAATAATAACTCGGAATCTAAAAATAATGATTCACATTCGAATTAACCTTCCCCCAAAGAATCTAAGAAACATAAGACATCATTAATAAATGAGACAAACAATTGAAAGAAAAATAAAGATTCTCCTGAGGGAGTTGGAAAGAGATAAATTTCCAAGGGGTAAAGGGGCAGATTCTTTGTGATGAAACGGGATGCGGAAATAAATTATCCCTCTGCTATAAGAATGGAAATTCACCCGAAAGAGTGAAAGGGGAGGATACAGTAGACTTGACGTTTTAATTACGGAACATTTGTTTAATGTACATGCACACACTGGTATTCTAATGAAACTGACTTATAGGAGATGGAATGAATTACTTCTTCGTAATCCAGATGGGGATTTCTTTTGATAAAAGAGGTTCAAATAAAACCTCGATGTACCACTAAATGTAAGGAATGTCGTGACGTGAAGTTATGAATGGTTCTTGCAAAATAAGGAATGTACATTATAAATCCTACATTCATTTGGAACATTTCCCCATCATGAAAAAATTTAATTAGTATTATGTCGTATATTTTGTCCCTAACTTACTTATTTCAAGAATAGATTACCCAAAATTAAATCTATGAACAAGACAAGTGATTTTAAACCTGTGCACCGCAGCACACTAGGGTGTCCATAAATGGTACTGAGGTGTGTTGTGAATGGTAAAAGTATTTTTTAAGCACGTTTGACGAGCGCTCAAGCAACTGTAAATAACATACGTTAAAATTTTTAGTAATACAGTTTTTTTTTTAGTTATATTCTACAAAGTATCAAGTAAATTATTTCGAAAGTATTATTTATAGGACCACTTGTGAGAAGAGAGATTAGGAAATTACTATTAATTGTTAACATTTACTATTAATTATTAACTGCAAATCAAGCAAAATTATACCTATTTTTGTAAAAACCACAAAAATGATGTATTATTTTCCTGTATAATTTTAGTAATTTTTTTATGTTTTCCCGGAGTTACCAAACTAGGTTGAAAAACGCTGAATCAAACTTAATTGTTCCAGTGAAAATGCCATAAGTGCAAAATTCAGACACGTAGTCATATGTCAGTTTGAATTTTAATGAATACTATACAGGTATGGACATACATATCTGCCGTATTGGTCTATATTGGTTATATATTACTTGATCAACATATTATTATCACAATAGCTATATCCAAAAATTATACGTATATTACATTGGATAACTTAAATAGAAATAATAATTTTTGTACGAATTAAGTGTGGTTTAGTTTAGAAAAATTGCAAGTAATCAAGATCACTCATACTTTCACACTGAAAATATATTAAGAATATTTGACATCCGTCTGCTTAAAAAGAAACCCTAATTCAAAAAACATAGTTATGAGAAAACGAAAAGGCGAAAAATTCTACATACAAAAACATTTAACAAGTACACTACCCTACAATAATGAACCGGGTGTCAGCGGATTTGCATAAAATCCGACTACTTGTTTGGAGGTGTTTTTCGTGGTATGGCATAGGACCTTTGCATGTTGTTCCTGGTCAATTGAACGCCGACGCCTACATGAACATTTTGGACAATCAGGTTCTTCCTACGCTCTGGCAATTTTATGTAATGGACGAATGTTACATCCAGGAAGACAACGCTTCATGTCATGTTGCAGCCTCTGTCAAGCAGTGGTATCAAGATATGAAAGTAAAACGCCTTCCTTGGCCTGCTCAGAATCCCAAACTAAACCACATAGAACATTTGTGAAACGAGTTATAGCAACACTTACGGACCAGGGAACCACGTCCGAAGTGTTTTCAGCTGAACTGGCGACATATTTCAGTAGGAATGGACACAAATACCCATAGCTGAGAATTAGAACATTATTAAAAGTAATCCCAGAAGGATCAGTAGTGTATTTGCAGCACGTGGGGGACCATCCCGTATTAAAGCTTGTATTCTTTCAATTACACCATCACATCTTGCTGTCCGGTCCATTATTATAGGGTAGTGCATGTTTCACTTGTAAGTCGGTGATATAATAGTTCACATTTTAATACAAGTGAGACCGAATTTTTAATTGCAATTCATGCCTGAAATATAATATATTTGTATGTATCTCGTCATTAGCAAATTTGGTCAAATCATGATGGACAAGGTACGGCAAGAGTACTTTGAGAGTTATAATAATGAAATATTATATTATTATATTAGGAAGCATAAAATTCGAATTTAAAACATCGTCGTAAAAGGCATCGCTAAATACATCATTTTAATTACTGGCATTATGATGAAATGCATCAATTGCAATATTAGATTAAAAAATTTTAGTATAACGAATTAAAATTTGCCAAAGATAAACATCATCCGTTAATCAAAATGCAGGCATAATTAGCTGAAAAATGTCTTCCTAAAACGAACTCGTGTACTAAACACTTAGGGTCGGAAAGGTAAATTTTAATTAACGTCGTACTAGAGCAACACAACGGGCTATTGACGACGGTCAAGGATCAATCCCTTAAGGGAAAGCTTCGAGGACAACACCTCGTAATTTTGAACCACGGTCAGATGACGAGAACTCGTCAGCTGGCAAACCTCTCTCCTAACTTCCACACCAACCCAACGTGAGGACTTTCGGCCATAGACAGATTTAGGGTGCTCTAGCCGCCTCTACACCATACGTTCACAAACATACATGCACTGAACCGGATTTTAACCAATAATCTTCCGATCTATAGTCTAACACCGTAACCACCAAACCGGCTGATCGGCATTCTTAGGGTCTGAAAAACGTATAGGAATATATGCGTATTAAGTTCACAAAGTCTGCTTCTCAAGAGGAAATGTAAACTCCATCCAAATTAAATATAGCTTACTGGACACGATCAATATTAAAATGGTCAGTTTGGGTAGGAAATGTTTTAAAATTTAGGAATATAAAATTTTGACTAGGAAAAATATAAATATAAATCTGTTTCATTTTTATGCCCGGCAATATAAAAACTTATTTGAATATAAATCAGGACGAATTTTTTGTTACAATTTATATATTTGAAACAATGCATTTAATTATTTATTATTCTCAAATAAATCATACTAACATCGTTGCAAAAGTCGTCTTTAAATACATCATCTTACTTAAAAGCATTACGATGAAATACAGCAATTATAATAATAAAGAAAAATTGTTAGACTTCATTTTTGTAGTTTAAACGGTCATCTGTCAATCAAACACCAAGCATAATTAGCAGCGAAAACTCTTCCTGAAACGACCTGATGTACCAAACGCTTATGATAGAAAGGGAAGAATGGACTCTACACGTGTTAAGTTTCAGAATCTATCCTCGGCACAAACCGTGGCAAAACGGTCAAGCTACTCTACTAGTTTTCGCACCTTGGGCGGAAAAAAACATAAACACAATAAATCAAAGAAGAAAAACTCTGCCTCTTCCGGAGAGGCAACGCTGTCAGTGAAAACAATAATTGGTGCAAGGTAGCAACGTTGATGATGTATTAGCCTTTAGAAATTAGAAGCCGTCAGAAAAAGGAAGGGAAAAAAACTAATTGAAAGTTTTCGCCCCAGATGGGGCCATGCTTCGTTTTGATCGATGTGAGAGCCCGAAGTAAAGGATATATGACAGGGAAAGAAGTCTTTTGTTGGCGGGACCGCCTTCTAAATTTTTAGCCCCTCAGATCTCCAGCTTTATTATTTCTCGAGCCTGATTGACGCATAAAAACAGTGCTGATGACGGTTTCTTTTGAAATATGGCATCAAACACGTGAGGAGGTGATTTTTTTGCTCTCTATTATTTCCCTCTTACGACGAAAAATTTAATTTCGGAAAGGATTATATCGTTTTCACATAATGAGTAGCCGGACCTTCTATATTAAACACTGAGTTAAAATAGATTGGGCAAGTTGTCGTTTAGGACGCTAGGTCTCCTTTGTAGGAAGACATTAATAACTTTTAGGTTCACTAGGCTATCGAGTTGAACAATTTATTCTCGTTCATTAAAAGTATTTGGAGCTTTAGTGATATTTACATAACTGAGTATAATTTCCCTATACTACACTACGAGATAAAGTGAAATAAAAATAAACAAAATCAGATATTACTTCAGGGGAAATTAAATTAGACTAGGGGGCCAGCCCCCTGCTCGCTAGCGCTCGCCAACCCCCGGAGGATTGCTTTGCAATCCTCACTGGTTCGCTGCGCGAACCTATGCTCGCTTCGCTCGCATCAATGAAGACATGTGTCCTAGCAGAAGGGATTGTTTACAAAATATGATATTCCAAAAAAAAAAACTTTTTTTCCATTCTAAATTTGCTGTTTGCAGAAAAGTTATATACAGTGCCTCTGAAATCAGAATTCAAATTTTGACTCGAAATGTGATCGCTGCTTTGGAAATTGAATACCCAGCATGTTGTTTGTGTGTACATTTCCCCAGCACTCGAGCCACTCACTTTTTCATTGAGTTTCTTGTCTAAAGTTGAAGTTCAAGCGTATTGTTGAACTACAATTGTTGGCCCTTAAAAGATACCCCGTTTTCTTTGATTTCTATTACAAACTACAACAGCTCGACTAAAATTAATTTTTTTCAATAAAATTTCATCCGATTACGCTATGAATTCAATTGAGGCGCGAGACTTCGTGATGGTAAACAAACAATCGCACAATGTTGCCAAAACGCAATAACAAATAACGTCTTTTTTGCGTGCCACGTAAGAGAATTATATATATAGATTGTTATGTATTCTGGTAAAACGGTAATAATTCCATAAAGCTTCAGTAGAAGATGCTACATTTGTGCAGCGAAATTCTAATTAATTATGTATAATTATTCAAGTTTTGATAAGCTAGTACTTTTTAACTAAAAACGTACTTTCTATTTAATAAAAGGTTTATCATTACCTTTATAAGGAATCTGATTAATTTTTTTGATGTTCCATGTCGTAATAATAATCTTCAGTCTATATTTAATTTGCTTGAGTTTTCAATGCTGGCTGACATTTTTTATTTGAAATACAAGATTTAAACATAACAAAATAGATTTTTAGATTTTATATAATTCATTAGCAATGACAATAATAGTATAACAATGAAGGATTTTAATGCACAAAACGCTTGTATTGCTCTTAATTCATTAAGATTACTACAACTTACATTGCGCGTAATCTTTTGTATAAAAAATATTTCCTTTTTTGTGTATTTTCATTATTTGAAATTATCTGCCTTGTGTTTGGCCAAATATAACCCTTGCACTATAAAACCCAACGCAACCAATTTAATTCATCAAATTATCTGCTAATCTTCATTCAAATAGAATATGCTCTTTGTCAACCACACTTTTTGATATTATTTCATTTGCAGAACAAGTGCAGCAATTAAAACAGCTTTCGAAATCGAGAATACCTTGAAAAAAGTATATTTCTCCCTTCTAAAGTAGCTCGACATTACCTATTTTTAAAAAGAACTTGGAAAAAGATCTTTCAGAAAAAAATTCCCGGAAATCCTGGTGTAAAAAAATCTCAAATCTTTCTGACTGGTCTAGAATCAAAGCCGTAGCAGAATTCCGCCTCGCTACTGGCCACGACTGCCTTTCAAGACATTTACATCGCATAGGCATCCTTGACGATCCACGCTGCAAGCTCTGCAACCTACAAGGAACTCGTGGACTGTACGCACCTGCTACACTGTCATGCGCTTTCCGCTACAACTTTGTGGGAACGATACTGGGAAAAGAGGGACCGAATGGGTGCATAGACTTTCTTCTGTTGCCTTTTTTTTACATTGCTTTTGTTCTTTATTTTGTCTTCAGTTTTGTCTTTTGTACCCGCCATTGGAAATATAAAAAAACCTTCATTTGCAAAACACAGCCACCACTTTTTCCGGTGATGTTAAATACTAAAATTAAACTTCCTTTCTTCAAGCAAAATTCTATATCCAGCCCATAAAAGAGCCAATATTATGGAGATTCGCCTATGGAAATACAACACCCAATCTCAACCAAGTCCCATCCAGCGATACACGTCTAAGCGTCCCGAGCAAACAGCCCTCCGGAAAAGGATTTCTATTTCGCGAAGTGGCATCAGAAAACTGCCTCTTCGGGAACGACAACCCGATGTAAATCGGAGCTCAGAATGTATTTACACTTGAATGGTGAGTAGAAATTTCGTGATTTTGAAATGAGCCAGAGCGCTTAGCTGGAAGTGAAATCTCCTTGCATAATGTTTCGCAATTAGGAAATGGGATTCGGGGCAGGCAGCAATGCTCTCATCGCTGCCCCAGAGTTGCTTTAAGTAAAGGAGGGGCGATAATCCTCGATGCCTCGGATTTTATTCCTTCCGAAAATTGAATGGGATGTATAAGTTGGTGTGCTTTCTTTTCTTCCAAGCCTGGGCCTGTGGATGGGCTCCGTAAATGGACTTTTTGCTCCTGCTTGAAAGAAGTGTTAACGGTGGAAAGTCTATTACTTGGGCGCATTCCTTAGGAAAATGACACGCGAGGTTAATTTGTTGGAGTCGCCCTGGCCGTTAAAAGTAAGTGTGCTCATTAACGAGCTTTTAGGAAAATGCGTGATAGTTAATTTCGATATTGAAGTTGTCTTGGTGCGTAAGTAGACTTTCAAAAAATTAAGCACAAATGACACGCATAAGTATTTCTTGTTTCAAATCAATGAACTGCAAAAAAAAGCTCGGTTTTCGATGTTTTGATAATTGAATATTGTGTTGCTTCAGTGCGAATTGAATTCAATTACTTAACCTATATAACCAATGTTTTGGTTAAAATATACTAACCATAAAAAGATTTCACACTTATATATATCCGTTCTATTTCCTTCAGTCGTCCCTGCTTGACTTCTTAAAACGTCTAGACCTTTTTGATCCATTTAATATTTGTTGCAATTATGTGGTTCGCAATTAGGAAATGGGATTCGGGGCAGGCAGCAATGCTCTCATCGCTGCCCCAGAGTTGCTTTAAGTAAAGGAGGGGCGATAATTATATGATATCTAATATCTATTGTGGGGTGAAAATAGTTCGTTACTACTAGGAAATCTCTTAACGCCAAAAGTTAATAGTTTTGAAGTTTTTTAGTAAATAATCTGATAAACCCCGGAGGGTTACTAGTTCGAAACTAGGTTTCACTGGGTTGGAACACGTTTAATTCGTTATGGCCTCAAATGCCCTCACTTAAGCGTGGTGTGGAAGTTTGGAGAGCGGAGTGCCAGTTCTTGCCATTTGACTCTTATTCGAAATCACGTGGTATTGTGCTCGGATATTTCCCTTGGGATTCCCTGTATCGTGAATTGTCAGCAATAGTGCTTTATATTGCTCCAGTCAGGCGTTAATAAGTGAAACTAAGAAATCTAATTTCTGCTTTACACGTATGTTTCATACATTACTTCTTTTCTGTTTTTGTAATTGTTAACCAACTGACATTTCAACTATCCAATTATAAGTGATGGTTTTGAGGCAAAATTGCGTTATACTCGTTTTTACTCTTTTAAGTGAAAGCCTCTTGAGTGCTATGTATAATTCATAATTATCTTGGACTATAAAAACAATCCTATACACCATCATTTGATATTTTTTAAACGTGGTTGAAATCTATTTTTTTATCAAACTGCTCGGATTGCTACAAATTAACCAACAGTGTGACAATCACGATCTCACTTTATATTTATCTTGCAATAAGGCTCTCCAATATTTTTAACTTAAAAACTTTTAACTTAATTACAGTGCTGAAAAACTCCAGAACCCATACATCATTCAATAATGAAATATATAAATTATAAAACCTAATTGAAATGAATGAAAAAGACACATGTTATCCTTAACACTCTGAGAGGCTTACTCGTATATATAAGCGTTCAGAAATCTTCATCCTTCCTTACATGACACCTAACAAGTTTACCACATATGAATATTTTGGCAAACATATTTTCTGTGATATTTTTAATCCTCCTGATAGTTGTCTCGACTAGGTATTTCATAATTAGAATAAAACTGACAAGATCTAGCTCTCGTCACCATCAAAAAGTCTGCAATCCCTTGAGGACGACATACACACTATAACAAAAAAAAATCGACGCACTAAGAAGGTGCAGAATTAAAGTGGTGCCGGGCTCGATCAACGTAGAAGGGCGCTGACTGGGGACATATAATCTTTAGTGATGAGTTCCGTTTCCTACTGTGTCCTGACGACATCCGCAGATGAGTCTAAAGACGTACAGGACAGCGTGGGGATCCTGCCCTTACTATAGCACGCAACACATGCCCACAACAGGGCGTTATGGTCTGGGGTACCATCTCTTTTGATAGTCAGACCCCTTTGTATTTATTTCCGGCACACTTACAGCACATCGGTAGGTAGACGACATTCTACAACTGGCTGTTTTACCGCTACTTTGCGACACCCCGGACTTACTTTTCAACAAGATAATGCCCGGCCGCCCACGACACGTATCGTTATGAACTGGCTTCAAGCTTTCTCAACACTTCATGGCCAGCTAGGTCTACTGATCTCTCTCCAATAGAGAAAATTTGGGACGTTATGGGAAAGCGATTGCAACCATCCCGGAATGATGACAACTTAGCCCGACAATTGGAGACAATTTGGCAAGAAATTCCACAAGACTCCATCCGGGAACTTTTTCAGTCTATGCCACGCCGGATGACAGCTTGCTTGCAGGCCAGAGGTAGTCCAATGCCTTATTCACTTCCTCCCTTTGTAACGGTCAAACTCTGAAATAAATCATTCAATTGTTCTGAATGATTTATAAATTTTAATTCAACGATTCGGAATGATAATACTTTTAATCGTTTCTTGTTCTATTCGTATGTATGATCTTCACATCCACCAATTTTATCGCAATCAAACAGCTTCTTTTTGGTTCTCCGATTTTTTTACTATACAGTATATCTTGTCATCGACCAAATTTGTCAGATCTTAATGGTCGAGTTACCACGTCGAAGCCACTTGGAGGTTTAATCAACAGATGTGGCTATTTAATTATTTGTGTGTCATGGGGTAAAAGCACCTCTATACTACACAAAAATTTCTCACAGGAGATACCCTCCAAGTGTTTCCATATAAGACACTTAATCCGCCAAGATATGACCAACTTTGCTAATGACAAGATGTTTTGCCATTGAGGTAGTGCCGTTTTTCTTATGATGATGAGACCAAGACCTGGTCAGTTTTCTTCTCACGAAGAGATATTTGGTCCATCAAGATTTGGTTATGGGTTTAGTAATGACGAGATACCTCGTCAAGACAACCAGCAAGTGGGTTAAATATTATCAAATAACAAAGAATGTTTTATCACATTTTCAATATTAATTTTTCAAATCAAGCAACAAAATCAGCAGGTCACTTTTTAACAGGTTTTTTTTTACCCTCTCGAGACTTAGCAGAAAAAATAAATTGTATTTTACATTTATGGCTGTGAAAGCAACAATATCCCTTCAGGCAACGTTACATAAGTCGACCACCCCACTTTCACTTCTGCGGACGAACAAGCAGGCAGGCGCTCTCATTATCACTTCACACCATGCCCAGTTGCTTCCCAAAAGAAATACTTTAAGTGTCCCTCCGTAACTAAACTTCCAGAACGAGACGGTGACGAAAGTGTTGAAAAATAACGATGATGCACCTTCCCTTCGCCGTCATTGTGTGCGAAGTTAAATGCGCAATTACCTCCTTCGAGAGAGGTGCCTCGAGTAAATGGTCCTTTTCACAATGACAGACGCGCTTTTCTAGTTCAATAGTGCGAATATGTCAGCTAAGAGTGTCTCGCTGGTAACCTGTTATCATAAGAGCATTTTCTGAAAGTGAAAAGGGTCCTTGTTGGTTCTCCTGCACAGATAACACACTTATTCAACCCTGGAGGGGTTCACACATAATTCCACCTTGCGACCTGCTTGACTTCTTGTCCATTTTAACCTTCTTGACTAATGCAATCTTTCCAGAGAATTTTATTCTCTAAGGAAAGAAACAATATAATCCTTCCAAAGGATAGTATGTCAATGAAATTAACAATAGAATATTTACAAAACATTATATTCTAAGGAAAGGTACAACATAATCCTTCGAAAGGATACTATGTCAATGAAATCAGCAATATAATCTTTCCAGGTGACATCTTCTAAGGAAATAAGCAACAGAAAATCCTTTCAAGGATACTATTCTAAGGAAATGAACAAAGAATATTTCCAAAGGATTCTATTCTAAGGAAATGAACAAAGAATATTTCCAAAGGATTCTATTCTAAAGAAATACGCAATCGAATAATTTCAAAGAATTATATTCTAAGGAAATGAGCACTAAACCCTTTCCAAATTATTTTATTATAAGGAAAAAAAGCACTATATAACCTTAACAAAGCTTTAACATATACAAGGATTCCTTCAAGCAATAGGTGTAGTTATTTCGTCAAACCCCAAAGTAATTTAGTACAAAATTCAATAGGCAATCTAGTGAATCGAATCGTGATCCCTATGTGTTATTGCCGGTCTGATGTAGAGTATTGGTTATCGAAAAAAAGACCTCAGTATTAAACACTTTGTCAAACTTATTGAAAATGTTTATATTCTTGCTTCTATTTTCTATTCCAAATACTGGAATAAAGCACTCACTCAAATTCGGACTAACCGATTTTTACTAATCCGATAAATATAACACATGGAAACAGAAAACGAAATACTTCGTCTTAAAATTAGGATAAATTTTGTTAAGATTTTAACATATATTTAACGTATCGTTGTAATGGAATGTAATTTGATGTATCTAGATAATGTATTATATATATGTACCGTGTGTGTGTATAGATAAAAAAAATCAAACAGTATAAACTTATACACAGACGAAATTTTCATCCTATTGATTGATTTGAATGTGTAGTATATTTCTCAGTTTAATCAAGCAAACTCAAACTTTCTTATTTAATCAAACTAACCTTATCCATATTCTAATCTTTTCATACTGTTAAGCAAACCTTATTCATTTTCCAACTCTTCCTCGTAATATTAAACGTACCTTATCAATACTCTACTGTTACGAAGTACAAAACAACATCATCCCTTGAGATTCTCAATGCACATATCTACTACAAGGTGACGTCTTTTCTTGTGATAGCCATATAATAAATCAAATCCAGCTCAAGAAAAACGGTGGTAAAGCATTCTTCTCTACGTGGGATTCCCCACGTGAGACAGAGAGAACACGTGTCAGGAGACCCATAACCTTAAGTCTCTGGTGTAAGTTCTTACTTAGAGGAGGTACTGCCGAACAATGAAACTAAATCTCGTTTCAAAAAGGAGTAGTATGGGATAAATTTGTCAAGGGGCCAGTAACGTTTATTGGCTCCCTTACTTAATTATTGTTATAAATGGAAAGGAGTGTCCACAAGAGAAACTGATTCATTTTTGTATAGTAAACAATTATGAAATTACACCGATAAACATATTTTAGTATTAAGACATGGTGTGTTTGAAACCTGAAATATACTAAATAAAAAATTTGTGTTTTTGTTAAATTACTTTTATTCATTAAAGTACTCTCAAGAAGGAGAAGTTTGAGAAGTTATTACTTTTTATGTATCTCACGATACATGTGTGACATTGTATAGATTTTAAAGTCTTTTTTAAAAAGGGAAAATGCCTGTATCTAAGAGTGCAAATTAATCCATTTAAAATTTACCATTCACATGAAAACATAAAATGTGATACTAGTTACATTGAATCCGATCTTCTATTGAGGAGCTTGGTGTTTGCTTCATTACATCAGTACAGATTTGCTCTAAATGATTTATGTACACAAATAAAGTTTCAATTTTTTTTTCGTTTACAATGCATGTTAGGTTTAATTTTTTATTGACTATCAGATTCTCTTTTTTGAATCATTTTCCTTTATTTCTAGCTTTACTGGGGCAGCAACAAGTCATGACTGCAGTTTGACGAGATTTTCTACCCTAAGTTTGATTATGTTAGGAAAGCATTATCAGGTAAATGCTTTCCAAACCTTTCTCATAGAAATTATATATTCAAAAAGGCTTTAATTATAAATATTAATGCTCGAACAAACATCTCGCTACCGCTTTATATTTACATTTAGAGTAGTAGTACTTTTCAAACTTGAAAACAGTCTACTCATTTATGTCTTTTTGGGTCTATAACTATGTATCTATCGTATTCGTACGTATATTTCTCAAGAGACAAAATAATTTATACTGACAGTTTTCTACTTATGTAACTAATGAGAAAAAATGCTGAAGAATGTAATGTTTTGAAAAAAAATTACTAACTTCCAAGATGAAGAATAAAGGGCAAAATATAAAGACTGGATATTTTCAGGCATTTTACGGTGTTCGGAAATTCTATTAATTGATTAATTAAATGTTTGTTCATATTTAAAATACATCTCACAAAGCTCCTACTGCATCTAAGTTTTTGCACTTTTAATGACAAAAGCGAAATGGTACATAAAGCAACGTAAACAATATTTTCAATACACTTTAAATATGTAAAAGACATTGAGATTGATTCAAAAACATTGAAACATTGAAACATTGAACATTGAAACAAAAACAAAAGAGCTTAAAATACTCTAAAACTTTCAATATAGCAATATTTTTTTGGCTTAAGAACGCACTTCACAAGCACTTTATTTTCCATAAACTATCTTCAAGTAAGTTTATTCCGAATTTTTGAAAGCCCCGATAGTCTGGATCACGCATTTCTAACTCAAATGCTAACAATGACCAAATAAACAAAGTCTTGGTTTATGCGGGTCGCACAAAAACGAAAACTTCAATTTTTATAGAAACGTAAAAGTTATTTCGAAAACCAAGTATAAAAAGAACTAGGACAACAGTAAAATTAATGTTTTCTTCCTGACACTTGGCTCGCTTCTCTGCTACCATGATTCCACTTCGGAGGATATCTTGTTCGTAGTGATAACTTTCAAAACTGACCCAAGATGAATATAATCTGGATCTGACAGGAGACTTATGTCCTTTAATAAGTGAAAGTAATTGATCGCACTGATGACTATTATACTTCCAAACATGGAAATAATCTCATGCGAATTTTCGAGTGTTTCCAAAACTGACTGGCAAATATTTTTAAAATGCAGACACTCCAACTTTACTGAATTTTTTCTTGTTTTTTTTAAACGAAATATTTACTGTTAGGCACACCAAGCAAGGCAGTAGAAAACTAATAACGTGGTAGGCATTATTTTACTGTTGGCTATGTGTTTGTGTGCTAAAATATCCGCTGTGCTATTAGGGAGAAAATTGTGCGTCGATGCATTATGACAAGTAATCGTCCATTGGCAATTGCTGTGGTGTCTACTAATAATGCGTGATTAAAAAAATTAAACTAAGAAAATTTGGTAAAATATTTGTTAAATACTGATATGTTGGCTGGACCGCAAAGATATTCGTTGTGGATCGTGAGTTTGACATGCTTTTCCAAGATGGTATCGTCACAGATTAGCAAACGAAACCCGTTCCAACCAAAGACCATCGGTAGATCGTGCATTATAAATCTGCCAATGCTTCAAATGTCCTCGCGTTGACATGATATGGAAGTTTGGAGAGTTGGGTGTAAGTTGAGGTGTTAACATCCTCATCTGACAATGGTTAAAAATTACGAGGTTTACTCCACGTTTCTTTCCCTTCGGAATTGATCCAGGACTGCTGTCAGTAACCCGTTGTGTTGCCTCATTGTGACGTACTTTCAACTGTATACCTACCCAATTATATTCACATACGGATTAACTATTTATGCAGACATATAGTAAACTCGATGCGATGATATTTTTGTTAAACAATATAGTATTCAATTTCTGTAAGAGATGATAAAAATGCGAATGTTGTGTTGTGTGCAAATGTGTTGATTAAGCAAGAACACAATACAAATTGATGATTTGCAACAGATTAAAAACAAACTGTATATCATAAAAAACCATATAAAATATTATCGGGTTATAACCATAACGTAGTCTCTCTCTCTCCACTGTTCCATCTACTTCTAACCCCCTTATTTGCATTGGTATTTTACAATTCTATTTACAGAAAATTGTAACCATGCAAAACAAAGAATCTACGTGCGTAATTAAACACAATTTCACTATTTCTCTAAACTCATTTTAAGTTTTAACTGAACTTATAAGTTCTTTCCTGTACCTTCCAACTAGTCTTTTTCTTTAAACACTTAATTACTTCTCTCTAGCGTCAAAATTCACGATCGCACTCCAGAAAAAATATGGCCAACTACTCCTCACTTGAAATTAAAGAAACGCACTAACGCTTCTTAGTATCAACGTATATATTATCCCACAGTTCCTCTCTAAAAATCACCCACTCGCCGCTTGCCGGAAAACATCATTCCCTCCGTCGACCCCTGTAATTATTAAAATTACAGAAAAATCTCTCTTTCTTTCAACGCATCCAACACGCGCTCAACACGGCACACTCGAGAATAAACGAAAAAAAGACGAAGAAAGAACCGAGCTACACACTTCACAGCCTGATACCCGTGGCTAAACACAACTCGACAGCAAAAATCCGACGACAATTTTTACTTTCGAACTCAGCCGGAATGGAGCTTTTTTAAACACCACCGAGTGTTGCCATCCCGAAAGGGAAATTATAACAAAAAAAATAAATAGAAGGAGCGTTCATGAAAAATAAAAAGCAGCACTCGACTCTTGAAAATCGTTTTTTAATTGAGTGTTTGGGGCGTGCACATAGTGGGTCGAAGAGTTTCAAGGTTAGGCTTCTGACTCCTCGGCGTTTGTTTACTGGGGGAAGCACCCGCCCTTTTTGTTTAGACTGCCGGACAAAAAAGATATGGTGGAAAGGGAGCCTAAATATAGGTTTAAACCTCACTCTTTTTCCATTCCCGGAAGTGTCCAATTAAAATACTATTAAGAATCCCAGTGAAAGAGCCGAAGAGTCAAGGAATACCACTGAAGAGGATAAAAAGATTAAAACGACCACGATTATTCACTCCTTTTTCATTCATCTTTTTCGGAAGACAACTGTTATTTTTGGGCTCTGGTGTTTTTATGAGAAGTAGAATGCGAGCTTCTATTGTGAAAAGGCGGCCATTTTTTTTCGGCCTCTTAGGGTTTCCCCGTTCTGTGTGTGTGTTTTCTCCTTTGGGAAAGTAACTGATTCGAGCAGCCGTGCGTTTGGGCTTGAATTGCGGGCGTCAACTAGAACTATAATTACACTCGAACGTTCGTCGGGGCATAAAAAATGCTTAATGTGCGTGAAGGATCTTAGTTTTCCCATTCTTTTGTCCTGGCGATCAACAAGCTTTGTACTTTGCGTTGGATGATATGCGATGGCAGTTTTCGTTTACCATTGAAAATATTTAAGTAAAATATCTTACTTCTTTCAGATGTGTCAATAAGAGACTGTGTGTGTGTGATATTTTTAACAGTATTGCTTGTTCTTAAGTATGCGTTTGCATTATGAGCTCACGAGATTTTACAAA
Organism: Metellina segmentata; assembly: GCA_947359465.1. NCBI lineage: Eukaryota > Metazoa > Arthropoda > Arachnida > Araneae > Tetragnathidae > Metellina > Metellina segmentata. The sequence continues at coordinate 92,748,347 of OX375873.1, read as the reverse complement.
CTTCTAATTGATTGAATTACTGATCAAGCTTTAATTCCTTTCTAACTGACTTTCAGATTTTAAAGGCAGTATTTTTAATAGTTTCGGGATCGTAAGACGGAGCAGTGACTATATTTCAAGAGTGATATCATTCAGTGAGAGAAATATTAGTGGGATGTACGATCTGACCGTTCAGAGAGAATTTACTGTATTCATTTGAGGGATTATTCACTGCAATTGCTTTAAATAAACCCTCTTGGCCGTTTTCCAATGTTAATTAACTTATCGGTAGAGCTGTCAATTTCACGTAAAGTGTGCGTCTCTTAATGCTATTAACTTTTATACAGGTAGGTACTTGAATTTACATCGAACTGGATCAACAAAACGGACTATTTGTGACGGCATGAAATCAATCTTTAAGATATTCGAATATTGAAATATCGAAAAACGAGATCAGCACATGAGATGGTATTCCGCTCTCATTATTGGTTGGATTTTATGACATAATGGTCATATTTGGCCCAGCTATGCCAAACATAAGTCATACAGTATCAAGTAGATGAACACAAAACAAATTTGACTGAGACAGACTAGTTGGTTGGGTTGGTAGTTGGGTTTACGTTACCCTGATAAACACGAAATTCATTGGGAATAAAAACAAGTAACATATCTCAAATCTGTATAGATAATTTTTCAGTCTTTGTTACTGGCGTTAATATTTCCCAGAGAAAACAATCGGATAGTTTGTTCAACCCGTATTTTGCGTTTATCTAGTGAAATACCTATACCCAAATAATACAAATATTGGTCAAAGAAAATTTGACCTTAGGGAGTCACACTATCTTCAGTAACTCTTGAATAAACTAAAGGTGCTTTTACGTCATTGCCATAATTGTATTTATTAATATTTAATTTCTATCTGCGACAACTAGATGCTTCATCGGCTACTATTTTTGCACACTAATTTTCCATCATTGTTCGAATTCTCAACTAATCGTCACAGTTATCAGAATACAGGGGAATAGAATTTAACCTTCTAACACCAACATTTATATATTGTAATACACTCAGAACAATAACTTCCTCTAAAAACAAGTTGAATTCTATCCATTAGCGACTACTAAAGATTATAAGACTAAACATTTGTGAACTACATTTGTTAGTACGACGAATTCAAACTAATTGGGAAACAACAAAGGAACAAACAGACCTTAACTGCATTAGAATCTCAATTCATTCGCACTTAGTATAATACATTTCTAAAGAACCCTACTAAAATGGATTCCTATAAAATCCCACTCCAAGTTCTTGGAAAGCAAAGTTTGAGGCAATCACACTGAATTCGATTCCTCGAAATGCCTCAAATGATTTCAAAGCTTTTGAATTCTGATCCAATTCCATAGAGGTATGGAACACTGGTGGGACGTTACATTTCCAAAATAAGGGGAAATGACGAAAAAGAAAGACCGAAAGTCCCAAACAAACATCCAGCCTTTCTCAAAATAGCCTCTTCATCAAACTCCACCAATAATTAGCTCTCTCTGGCTCTGACTCTTGAGCCGTTGTTAGTTCTTAAGAGGAAGGCAAGTTCGTCTTTCCCATAAAACAAGGCTTCAAGTAATTGAGTGTCGATTCCATGAAGGGAGGGTTGCAGTAAGGGGGTCATTTATGATTATCTCTCATAGATCCCGTTACGCAGTTAACGAGAATCCGGATCAATTTAGATCGCTTGGTTTGAAGCAAGTACCGTGGCTTTAGTGTCTCTTCAAATTAGAGTGCATTATGCAGCTGGCATAAAAGAGCTTTAGAGCCTCGAAGAAGCCTAGTTCTTGTCCCTTCCTCTTGCGCTGAAAGTGTTATTTTTACTTTGTTTACTCATTTCTTAAACTCGACGGTGGTGCTGTAAATTAAACTAAGTAAAGTTACCAGGCCTTTCGAGAAGATCAGGAGTTCCGTGACGTTGGAGTGTAGATATGCAAGGCAAGTTTTTCTAGTTACTGTATAATTATAGCAATTAGTGTAAACAAAACAATTTATTCTTCCGTTTGTAAAGCGTTGAAAACTAAGCGAAATAAATTGGATAGTCCACGTGAGAGTATTACAAAAGATAAGCTATACCAGATAAACAATTTTTCCCGAAATGAAAACATACTTTTATATGAAGTAGGTAAACAAACAAATACTGTAGTCTTAGCCGTCTTGGTGGTTGTTTCGACGAAGTTTCTCATCATTAGTATACAAGTGATAAGACCTTGATCTCGTCATTCTAAAGTAATCGATAGTATCTTTATGACGATATATCTCGTCATTAGCCAAATTTCATTAGATGTTGAGGGACAAAATATTTCATCGAAACCACTTGGAGGGTTAAATTAGGGACAATGAGAAAGCTATTGATGTAATAAATATATACTATGTTGTAGGCTTAAGGCATGTAAGTATAAACATAGACCTTCTACTGAAATGTTCGTGAAATCGCTGTGGTAAGATCTCAGAAGTGCACGACTCTCGGGAGTCGACTTGTCTATCGAAGCGGAGAAACAGTGCTTCCATCAATCTAGGCAATTAGTCCAGCATTGAGATTTGTGCTTTCTACCTTCACCACGTTACAGATCTTTAAACCGAATGATCAGTAGAAAAACATGCACATGCTAACCTCATAAAATATTGGAAGAAGACACAGTTCCTAATACAAGACTAATTGGTGGGTTATGTGATGGAAAACACCAGTTTGCGTTTCGATAGCCCATCAGGCTAAGCTATTCCCAAGCCCATATGAGCTATACTTTTGAGATGGAACTACAGCAATTCCGCACACATGATCCGGCCATTTCATTTGAAGGTTGATGACAGAACATAACTATTGAGAATATTAAATACAGGGGATAGCGATTGTGTAATGCTGTACACAGATTGAAAGGATCACCCGTGGCAGAATACTAGCATAACGAGAAAAGGATAATTCCGAAGAGTTCTTCGACATATAATTCAAGGAATCCAGTTCTGGATATATCCGTCTACATGTGGAAAGATAAAATTCATTAATCTCTTGTAGTGTCTTGAAATTGGATCCATTGATATTTTATAATACTCCCTACCATAATTGTAGCAAGTACTAATACTAAAATATAATATCTTAATCTGAAGAGAAAAATTGTATTTGTTTTCATGTATCAATAACTAAAATTTGCATTGGTTCTAATGAATATTAATTGTATTGCATTTTGAAAATCTTTAGTTGTTCCAAATGTATGGAATCCCTTAACCCTATCAATGGTTCAAACGAAATATATCTCGTCCATCAATATTTAATTGATTTTACCAATGACGAGATATCTTGTCAACAAGACTTTGCCAATTTTTGGATCAGAACGAAATTGAAGATAGGATCACTTTTCTTCTGATGACTACAGATGACATGATCTTGATGGACGATAGATCTCCCATTAAGATCTGGTCAATTTTACTAATGCCGCGATATATCGTCTAGACAATCTCCAGAAGTGTTAATGAAGCCTTCCGTAAGTGAGTCTTGATCCATTTGAATGATATTAAAAAATAATAATGAATTTAATACATAAAACTCATGTTTTCAGATTATAACAAGTATGTTTATACTATATAATAAAATTCAATACTAAATCTTATGTCATATGTTTAATCACATCAAATAATTTATAACTATAAAATAGATGCTTTTAAACATAGTTAATTCTGATTGGATTCCCCATATATTTTAAGAAATCTATTTCTGACTTCGAAAAGTATTCACTAATTCATCATCGTCCTTGTACATTAATACTTTGAACGAGCTACTGAAATCGAAAAGCTTTAAATCCGATTCAAACAAAAGAATCGAAACTGTGGTGCTTATACGAATCCTTTAATTTTCAACAGCACTCAGAGTTTTGTGGTAATATTTTAGAGTATAAATATTAAACGTTCCCTTTACTGTCGGTAATGTTTCTCTCTAAAAGCTAATAAATTTAAATATTCAGCTCAAAGTTTCAAACCACTTAATAAAATCTGACACCGAAATCGGAAAGTTTTAGGAGACTTCTCCCATGAACAAGCCACCGGAATCTTAAGTAATTTGCATAGTTTTCTTTTATAAACCTTTCGGTTGACCGCTTTTCGTACTTGCGGTCAGGCAGAGATCTTTTAACGACGGGTTTTCTGAAAATGAGAGGGTTGAATTTGGGATTATTAAAAATCCCCGTTAAGCCCTTCCGTCTAATTTATATGCGTCTCTTAATTATAAGTTATCATTTTCCAATCTAGGAGAAAGGAATTTAGATTGCCCGAATGCAATAGGATTCTTCGTTTATTTGTTTAGCAATAAAGTTCTTTTCATTGCAATCTACTTGGAGGGAAGTGAAAAAAGTTTTCAATATCTGCATCTTTTAAAAGCTATTAATGGGCTTTATGCAAAAATGTTTTCCTTAGATTTTGAGATCAAAGAGAGGGAATGCGAAATAAAAATTGCTTCGAAATTTATTTTCTCACCGCGATGAAAAAGCAGAATGGGACGAGAATAAAAATATCGATTTTCAAAGCAAACAATTCCACAGAATTCTTGCCGTGTTTTCTTTCTGCTTTGCATATTGCAATTATTCGTGTTATTGATTTAAATGAATTGATTTTGTTCACCATGTGTGTCGAGGAAGAATTGCTTTGGCAGGTGCATGTAGCATCAACTGGTACGTATAATTTTGATTATGAAAAATCGGAAAAGGTGGAACATGCTGCTCATTTGTTGTAACGGTATGTTCAAGACAACAATATTTTAGATGTTTTAATTGTCACATAAGTTTAGTAAGCTATGTTAAGACAAAACTATTTTCACGTGAGTTTGGATACATCACGTGTCGTTCTCCAACTTTATAAGTACCATGTACCAGTATCTTAAAATATACATTTGTTTAAAAGTTAAAATGTCATTCTGAATTAAGTCGGCCAATGAACTACTATGCCTATCTATAATTATTTCGGTCGTTTATAGTATTTTCCTGTCTAAATTTTTGCATATTTTAAAATTAAATTTGATATATTCTTGCAGTAAAATCAATTAATCCCAATATTCCGATGCAAAGTCTAATGGAATTGGAGGATTAGATCATACTGAGATGACCGGATTTTCGGGCTTATATCGTATTTCCGGGTATATGAGGCTTATCATAAGCCTGCAATGTATCCAATAAAATATAATGTACCTAAAGTAAAGCGTTAGTTGTATACAGCACTCTAAATCACTATGGATTGTATGAATAGACAGTCGATACAATTAGACATTAACTGGCATTGTAATTCGAAAGTACAAATATCGACTTCTTATTGAATTTGGATTAATTGAAGAAGGTAAATTAGAATTTGTTGTAAAGAATATGTCTTACTACTCAAGCAAATGACGGTTGAAAATAAATAATTTAGTTTTCAGTTAACATATATTTTTTTTTATATTCACTACCATGGGAATATGCATTATAACAAAGACGTTGACAAATTTTGCAAATTTTAACCATCCTTGTGGTTGCCTCAACGAGGCATTATTAAAAATGACCATATTCTGGTGAACGAGATATTTCTTTTATTAAAATCTCATCGTCTCATCAGTAGAAAAAAATTGATCAGATCTTGATTTCATTGTCATCAAAAATTTGGCAATTCCTTGATGACAAGATATATCAACCAAAATCGGTATGATGTCAATGAATGAGATATTTAGTCAAAACTACTTGGAATGTTAAAGTGAGAATATGGTTTATAGTTTTCAAGATTTTTAGTTCCCCTAAAATACATATTACGTGTTACCATTTTTCTTTTGAAGGTTAAATAGTGATGGGACTGATGAAGTATCTCATCGAAAAGAGATTATTACGTCTAACACAAAATTAAAGAAGCGTAAATCTCTACCAACATTTTCCAACAGACAACATTATTATCTCTCTGTACACAGAACTTACCCGTAGGTGTCCAAAAGTTTTCTAATATGTACTGGAACATTGATTTTTAACTTATCACAGTGACGAGCGACGTCAAGTAAAAATAGCTTTGCAGAAACACGCGTTGATCCTGTCTGGTGTCTGGGCAGCTTAATGAATTTATCCATCTTTATTAAGTACCTATTGAAAGTGCACCGGATGGTACGATGCCACTCGCTTTCATTGAGGGATGAGAGCACTTTATAAAATCAATATGGAACACTTGAACAGATGTTCTACACCATTATAGATATATCATTATAATTCGAAAGAAGAAACACTAAACTTTAACCCTAAACATTATATTAATTCTAATAGATATATATCTAATAGAAAATAAATTCTATTAGAAATTCTTATAGATATGTATCTAATAGAAAATTAATTATATTAGAAATTCTAATAGTGATTTCTATTAATTCTAATAGAAAATGGTAAGCAAGATTGGAAACATTCTAATAAAATATAGCCAGGATAAATTGGTTGAAAATTTGTGCGATGTGATGAAATATTTATTTTCTCGAATTTTAGCTATATTTTTCATCATAACAAAACACTTAACACAGCTGAAATACTCAAATTAACGACAGTGAAAAATAAAAAGCTCCTGCTTTTTATTTTTCAACCAGAAAACGAAAGTTACAACAAACCATACAAACGCACTGAAAGCTGCAGACCAAGCATAGTAAGCAATACAATTTCTAAAACAAGAGGAAATTCAAAGTAACCAAAAGGAATTTACTGAAAATGAAAGTGTTGGTGAATCGGGGCGTCATCAGTGAGGAGAGCCCTATGGTGTTTTCTACCTATATGAGTTGGTAGTGGGGGAGAATATGAACAATTTCTTAGCGTTTTGCTACTCATATACGCAGAAAACACTCGCTCATAAGCAAGAATGGGAACATTCGCTTAGAATATGGTGAGAAAGAATGGTAGCATTTTTATTGAAGGGGGTAAACAATCATGAGAACAATGATAGAAGGTATTAGGCAAGAATATAGATATTTAAATAGAACAAAGGTGGTAAGAAAGGGTACATTCCAATAAAAGATAGTAAACAAAATTGGGAAAATTCTAATAGAGGATGGTTAGCAGGAATTGGTTAAAATATATAAGGCTTGATGAAATATTTACTTTATCGGGCTTGATTTAGATTTTAAATCATAACAAAAACAATTAAAGAACCCCAAATGCATCTTCATTGTTCAGCTGATAGTATTGTCACCCACCCTGTTCACAGAACGTGACCATTCTTTCCCGAGACTTTTCCCAATCCTTCTTGGAATACCACTTTTCCAAACAGCCGCGCTGACGAGCGACATCAAGTGAGAACATCCTTACAGAAACACGCGTTGATCGTGTCTGGGCAGCTCAATGTATTTGTCCATCTTTATCAAGGACCCGACGAAAGAGGACGGAATGGTACGATGTCACTCGGGCTTCATTAAGGGAAGACAGTGGACCGGCTGCTTCCTGAAGAGACTTACAAACAGAGCCGGCAGCTTAACAATGCAGCGAGGGGCTTTCTGAGAGGGATGTGTTTGGGCCCGATAAGGGCGCAAAATAGAGGCAGGTCGCGATTCCGGGCGTTCGGATGTCATTAAATTCCCGGGGCAGCCTGCCTTTCGGTGTTTGTTCGTTTTAAGCAGGGGCTCTCCTGATCGCTTAACGTATAATGACTTTTCAAGTGATTTAATGAAAAGTATTGCGATAGTTTTAAAATATTGCTATGGATAATGATTATAGAAGCTTTTCGGGGGTAAGATATGTCGGTTATTGAGGAACAAAGGGCTTGTTATCTTAAATGAAGTCACAAAGAAAAGTTTGGAGAGGGATTAAAATCGTAACTGCACTGGTTTTGTTTTTAAATATATTTCACGCATAAATAATTTTGTTACTTTCTCTTGTTTTGTACACATATATAATTGATCTTATGCTGTATCATAAAACACACTATCACTTCGCTACTGTCGTTTTGAGTAAGTAGTTCCTATCTCACAATTTTTTTCAAAACATAAACATCGAGAAATAAATAGATAATGATGAACATGTAATAAGAGTATCAAACAGTATAAAAGCCTTCTCTTCTCTTTAGACAAATATTGTTTTTACTTTTATTTAGTATGCATAAAATTCATGAATAAAATGGGAACTTGTAGCAGATCAAACTATTGTCACTAATTACGCTATAAACTTTATACTCCCTTCTTGGCTCTTTGCAAAGTGCGTAAACTATTCATGGCCCTTTGCCAGTGCGATATAGAACCGTTCATGTTTTGTTTGTATGAGATGTTTGGTTGTTCCTGTCCATGCGCCCTACAGCGCTGTGTTCCTGTGTCCTAATGCTAGTCTTATAATTGGTATCTTAACTGTTAATAAATACATGTGAAGTTTACCTCGAGCCCACTTGCTAAAAACTTTAATAATAGATTTTTAAGTAAGTAGTTTATAAATATATTTAGTTAGTTAATTTATTAATATTTTTTTAGTTAATTAATTATTTTATATATTTTGGTTAAATAATTTATTAATACATTTTAGTAAGTTAATTTATTAATATATTTAAGTTAGTTAATTTATTAATATATTTTATTTAGTTCATTTATTAATATATTTTAATTACTTAATTTATTAATATATTTTAGTTCATTAATTTATTAATATAGTTTTTTTTTATTTTGAATAGAATATTTTAAATAATTTAAAACAGAATTTTTAATAGAAACAAACCAGACTGAATAAGATTTTATTTCTGTTAGCCAAATGTTCTAGCATGATACACATTGGTTTCTCCTTAAAATTTAACTCATCTTAATTTTCTCGTTAAACCAAATTAGAGTACCAATCAATAACAGTTTTTAGTATGAAGGGCATCTTCTGACGGTAGTGTTTCTGTGGCTGAACGTCTTTACTGTGCGTATGTGTTCCCGATTGTTATATCTTAGTTAATCAATAAATTCCAATTAGATTAAACGCCATAAAAGATACATTTTACGGTTATCCCGGTATGGATCATGTAGGAGCATTTGGTTTGTGGAAGAAAAAAAATTCGTATTTCGTCTCATTTGTTTTTACTTAAAATCCCTCTTATCCACGAATTTTATGCATAGTAAATAAAATTAGAAATCCTGTTTGTTTTATAAAAAAATCAATTAATTTAATTTTTCTACACACTAATTGAACGTTGATGATATAATCTAATTTAGGTTTCGAGTAACTTTGTCATTTTTTAAATAAATACACTTAGAAATTCCTTACAATTATTTTCAAGGTTTCAGATTCTTGCAAAATATAGTTAAACACATGCAGACACACATACTATGTAATACAAAACTTATAATTAATGCTATTCCACTAACAGAAGTCTCGAATGAGATTTACTATAACATCAGTTTATCAAATTTAAACAATGGTAGTAGCAATATATTTTAAAAAGTCAATTAGTAAGGTGAATATCTATAATGCAATATAAAATATACGTTATTGTTCTCTGAATCCTAAATATCTACATGTGACAATTACTGAATCACCTAATGTAATTTAAGCCACTTGTGTTTCTCCAGTGTGTATTAGTTAAAAATACCTTACCATATCATCTCATGCACTTTATTGCGAGATAATTCCCGTTTAGAATAACTAATGCGTAGGTAAATACATTCGAATTCCAGCTTAAAACTATTACGAGATAATTATTTTCACTTAAGTTGTGAAACAATCTTGAGTGGCTATTGTACAAGTACAAAGTAATTGATAATTATTTGTTTGAATCAGACTCTAGCCCCTTCAAGTTTTATTGTGATCCATCAACTAAAGTACTTACAACTTCTGTATAAGTGTTTTTCAAATAATTCCAAGCTTCAACTTACGATTACAGCCGAGATAAACACACACACAGTACTAGAAAACAAACATCTATCCGTCTATAATTTCAGGAGGAAAAAAAATCTCTTGTGATCTCAAGTGCATTCTAGTCGGAGCATGTAATTTGACTGAAACATTTCATCAAACTTGATAACTTACTTCAAAGAATATGTTTTTAATTGGATCGTCAAAAATGTGAGAGTACGGAAGAGGTAGGAGTTCAAGTTCTGTTGAAGTCACTAATAGGAGGAAAAGTTTTACTCCTCGTCAAAGAACAGTAATTAAGAGTAAATATCAAAAGCGTCATTTTCGCTGAAAATAGAACTGCTGGGATTGTTACCAATGAACTTTGTGCTCTTGAAAAATGGAAGTTTCGTTGGTGGAAACTGGTTTAAAAATTTTGACTCTAAAAAATAAAGACGTGTTAGTTAGTAAAAGTAACTTACGTCTTACATGAATACCTATTAACGATTGCTGACAGCAGTACATTATATACTTGCTTAATATACTTAGTTTAAGTTTATATATTTCACTAGTGTTTTTGTTAAAATGGTAGAAATAAGATAATGCAAAAGCATTTCTTTAAACTATGACTGTTAAAATAAAAGGAGTGTTGTTAATCTCATAATAAATTGTTTGACACACTGCGGAAATGATTGCATGATAGAGCATATCATACTTTTACTAAAAAGAAATACTGTACATATTGAACACGGCTTCTTTTGATCACAGATATATAATTTAGTTCAGCAAATCAAGTAGTGCAGAAAGAGTGTAGAAACTTGATTGTCCAAGGTGATATATACAGGGGTCAAGCCGAAGATTTAGATAATACGGATGTGGTAACCCAAAACAGTCCAGACGAAATACAGGAACACGTTACTGTGATACATATTACTTCTCTACTACTGCTTTTAAGTGATTCAAAAAGCTAGGATAAAGGATAATATGCACTCTGATTTGTATCTCAATCTCTCAATCTGTATTTATTGTGATAAGTTTTCAATAAGTTGGGACTTAAACTAAACTTCTGTTTTGTTTTCTCGCCTTTTCGTGCTCGAAATTTTATTTAAGGATTAAAAAAATGGTGTCAAATTCTGCTCGTACAACTTGAATACTTATTTAATCCGAGATCGGGTAATCAAGATTTGACAGCATTTTCATATTTATGTCATATTGGTGGCTACACTAGGGAGAGGATAGTCGTGATGTATAATTTAAAATCAATAAGCAATCACTGCGCATGTCTTAAAGTATTTAGCAAAAATTACATCTCAATGAATTACTACTACTAGGTAAATTATCTTCGATACTACCTATTATATATTTTTAAAAAACAAATGGGACATCCATGAATCGATCGGACACCTCATACTTTTGAGCCACGGTCAGATGATGAGGTCGACACCTGACCTGGCATCTCGTAGCCTATTGGATAAAAGCCATTACAGCGTTAACCGTGGTTTTAGTTTGATTCGCAAACCAAACTGGAATTCGTAGCCTATTGAATAACAGCCATCACGGGATTGTCAAATGTGTCCGATTTCAAATTGCGAAGTGATACAATCGGCGTTACGTCACATTATCTTGCGAAAATGTAAATATTTTACTGAAAAACTATTTATTAAAAGAAAATCAATTGTATAAAATATTTATCTGGAGTGAAATTTTCCGCAGATTTCAAATCCGTTGAAATTTTTACTCTATCTTTAAAAATCTAGGAGATAGAAAAAAATAACTACATAACTGCAGTTAAAACTTTATTTGTTTTTTTCGTCCGCTGAAAAATTGTTCCGTCAAAATGAAACGGAAACATGGAAAAAATAAATTTAGATTATGTCATCCTTATAATGTTGCCATTCTGTAGAGACATCAATATGAACAAAAAATTTCCAAAACCTTTAGGAACGCATGAAAAACATTCACCCCACCCTGAAAAGAAACAAGTTTAACCAATAGATTATTTTCCTCGAATAACATCAGAGGTTCCATCAATACCTAAGAAAACTTTTCGTTACAAAATTTACCTTAATGGACAATACACATCCTGAAACAAAATTCTCTTCCTGCAAAGCAGAATCCTTTTTTCATCCAGGACATTTTTCACCTGGTTCCGGACGAATCACCCAGCTTCGTTTTCCGGCTGGACCTTCTCGGAACATCCGGAAACTATTTTCTTTAATGAAATTAGTAACAACCGGATGGCATCAATCTACGTGGACAGGACCCAGCGGCCGTGCTTCTGAGCCCCAGAGCTCCGTCCGTACGAAAAAAGGAGAGAAGGAAGAGTTCACTACTTTGCTACAAAATAGATTTGAAAAGTTTTCTCCACGAATTCGACCCGTCGACCGCTCCGGAGGATTAAAAAGTTTCTTCTCAAAACATTTATTTTATTCTATCCTCTCTCGCTCTTGGACTTGTTTACTATTTACCTCTGAGGAAGAAAACGCCACGTTCGCTAAGACGGTCCGGATTCTGGCAATCGTGAGCTCTCGATTGGGATAGTTTCTGGACAGACGTGTTGTGTAGGAATCGAAACTTTTAAGGTAAGTGAAAGGATTTTTAAGGCAGCGAAGAAGTGACGAATATACAGTAGAGTCTTAAGCAGAGAATTATTCTTGAGTTGTTCAGTCCGATCTGTCGTTATTAATTCTCCTGGTGGTTGTCTCGGTTCGGGATCTCGACATAAAACAGACTGACCCTATCTTGATGGACAAGATATCTCGTCTTTAGAAGAAAAATAACATCTACAATGTTTTTAAGATAAGATATCTCGTCAGTAGCAATATTGGTTGGATTTGAATGGACGAGATACGTGTTTGAAACCTCTTGGAAGTTAAACCTTCTCAAGAAATTAATGCAAATGATATACGTATTTCATGTATTCATAGTGGCAATGTTCATTTCAACACTAAAACCACAACGGGGTCGTGATACAGTAAGTTTTTCATTGGAAATGGTTGTGTTTCCCCAAGCTTCCTAAGTGTCTATGCGATATTCGTGTTTCCGTGGTTTTTTTTTGTCAACTACCCGCAACCTGCGGGTTGTAGACTTGAGTGTTTCTTGACTTCGAGTTGCAAGTGGTGGAGTTCCGATTCCTTTAAACTACATTGGGTGTATTTCTCCCTTCTGTGCCAAAAAAAATTTCTAGTGTGTGTGTGTGTGTCCGTGTCCATTTCTTCGCGTTGTCGGTCTTATATTTAGAGCAACATTGATAAATAAGGCTTTTGTGTCATTAAAGCCAACCAACATACGTGTTATGTAATTGTTGAGAAACAGGCCGCACTATTTTTCTCTCGTTCGTAGGTGAATTGAAGCGAGCGACATCTCTGCGTCACGGATTTATATAAATAGAACAATTTGAGTTTCAGCTAGCAGAAAGCATGTAATGTCCAGTACTTTATGCTGTATTTTCAAAAGACTCAATTAAAGGAGTTTGCCTGTTCTAATAAGTCCTAGTGTGATTTACTTATTTACTCTTGTTTAACGTTAAACATCGGGTAGATATACCATCCTTCCTTTTTAAGTATGGATTTGTGGTGTTTTGACGCTACATGTTTTTTTACGCTCAGCGTGGGGCGAAAGTTAATGGTTAATTGGAAAAGTAATAACATAATTATGGCATGCAGGAATGAGAGAGAGACTGGAAATTCCAAGGTGGATTTATGCTTTGAACCCTTCAGACAGTTAAGTCAGTACTGTAAAATACACAGTTGCAAGATTATTTTATTTAATAAATATGTGTTAAATCATTTAGTGTGTCATAATCTTTGAGAAATGGAAGGGAAAGGAGAACCCAATTCAATTTTGAAACACCCCTCATGATTATGTATTTTAAACACTCTTCTAAATCATTAAAAAAATACAACAAATGAGGGAAGTAGGTTATATGCAACGGCTCTGTTTCAAAACTATATCCTGAAGTTGATTCAAAGCTATTTTTAGATGTTCCTTTTTTGGTAGGTAATAAGTTCAAACAATTGAAAACAATAAAAATTAGTCTACTTGAATTAAACTATCATGACTACTTTTGAAAGCCATGCTTAAAAGCATTCTCCCGAAACCTCAACCTTGAAAATATCTACCTCACGAAAAGTTATAAAACTGCTCTCAATGTTCCAATGAAATTGTATTCCGAAAGCAATTAAAAAAGGCAACCATATCCAATTACAGCGTCTTCCACAGAAAATGCTTACAAACCGTCATCCGTGATGCCACCGAGTTTCTATAGTGGCTCAACCGAAGTATAAAAAAGTAGCTGGGACAAAAATGAGGAAGACGTGTTCTGTTATTAAATCTTCGGCGAGGAAGATTTCCCGTTATGCCAATTAAACGGTTACCCCGACACATTGCAAGAAAAGAGTGTCCTTTTGACGAAACAAAAAATACACCTTTATGAATGGAAAACCATCGATGAGGAATAAAACGGAACATATCCGTGCCTCCTTATTAGAGTTCAAGAACCTCATGACAGTTAATGCTTATAAAAGCAGAATCCGAAATAAGGATGAATAGCTTCTCATTTTATACATGAATTTCAATGATGAATTGTTTTTAACGATTGAAATATCGTAAGGACCTGAAAATTTATTTATTGATCAAATCTGAGTTCAGTGATGTTTGTTCAACGGTCAGTGTTCTCGGAAAAACGCTTAAAATACTACAAGATAATTTGGAGTTTTGAAATACCGGCATTGGAAGTGTTTGTATTGATTTATATTGGTAACTAATGGGCCCATTACAAAATAATAGCCCGTTGTGTTGATTTAGTACTGCGTTAACTAAAATTACTATTACCATTACCATTACCATTATAAAATATAATGTAAATTCTTAATTGTTTATATCTATTGATAGCAGTGCCGTTACCCACATATAATTTTTTACATTCCTTTACAGTTAATGTATACATTGATATCCGTATGTCATACTCCCGAAAGAATTATAATTAGACAAAATATGTTAGGAATTGTGCTTTAATTGGTCGTATTTTTACTTCTAACGGAATTCATTGTAAATGTATTTGGTACAGTTTCAGTCTACGTTTAAAACGGTGACAACGGCCTTTGCGTTTTTTTTTTGGCGCACTTCTTAAAGTCGTTATTATTAAGTCGATTAAATATTAAGTTAATCATTTTAGTTCTCTGAATGGTTAAAAACAGTGATTGAATTGCATTTCTACCATACATATTAAACTACCATCGTACATCGACTATTAAAAAAATATCTATAAGACAGAGCGGAGTTTTTTTCGTGAATAAGTAGTGAATACTATTGACTCTTCTTATCACCAATTATTTATTTTTTATGCTACTATAAATATCAACTGTCAATTAATTTTAATTTATGAACTGTATCCTGCATTGAATCTACATTTTTAGTACAGTTTTTCATTCTTTAAGTCATTATATCATACAAACAGAAAATTTGCCACCAACTTTTTTGAACCATTTTCTTTTTTGTAGCGGTTAGATCAATACGCACACAGAACCAGTTATATTGTATTGTATTATATGAATAATTAATTGAGAAGCACGACAATTCTCATGCAACTTAATGATCATAATAAAAAGGTTCCCAAAGAATCCTCTCGCATCCTGTCGTCGACAGCTTAATTGCCTTCTCAAGCAAGAAACACGCAATGTATGTATAAGGAAGCGGTAATAAAAGCTGATCACGCTATATGTATTAACACTAGGGAAATAGAAACCCGAATCCGAAGTACCGAAAATTAAAAGACTTCTTCCTATGTGTTAAGAGCATAAAATCCCCTCGATGTTCAAATGGTTCCACACCGAAATGAGAGAATCCAGTTTCAGGAAAGTACCATTTCCCGAATAAGGGGTCGTGACATCCAAGGTCACTGGATAAGAAAGTGGACCTGTTTTTATTCTGACCACAGTGTAACGAGGAATCTCGGAATAAGTTTTTAATAACGATTCCGTTTCGTGTGCTTTCCGGGTTAATGCATTCCCATGGAAGGATATTAAGGTTTAACGGGCCAAAATGGAAGGAAGCGATGCGGTCAATATTTCATCTCTTGGTGTAGTGGAAGTAACAACCTTCAGGATGTGGATTTTCTGACTCTTTGGGGTTGGCGCATCACGGAGATCATAGTCCGTGTGCGAAACAATTACAGGCGGATAAAGCTGGTAAAAAAATGTATCAACTCTGAAACGCGAATAGAATGCAGTGTTATTCATTTTCGTTTATTACAGCCTAGAAATTAAAATTAGGAAAATGGTATCACCACTGAAACGAAATGAAAATGTAGCGTAATCTATTTTAGGTTATTAAGACTAGCAAATTTCTAGTTTCATATTTATTTTTATTGAAATATATTTGTTTACAAATACTTTTAAGGGAATAAAGTGCCAAGGAATGTTATATACAAAATCACGCGATGTGATAACAGTCGAATTGCGAAACAGTTTTTGACGTATCTGAAAGAAACGTAGTCTCTTAAAAATCTTAGTCTTAGAAAAATAGTAGTTAAAGTCTTAGAAAAATAGTCATCACGAGGGAAAACAGATTAAATATGTCATTCATTTGAATTTATCAATGTATTACAAATTTCTAATTTATATCATCCGTTTACATTTTGTTATATTTATCATTTTCAAAGCAAATCGAGGTAATAAGGCATCAAAAAGTGTTAATTACAAAATCACGTTGCGTGACAAATAGTTTTAATTCATACTGGTCTTACATATCGTACCCCTGGCGGCACACACAATTAAAAAAAAGTACCACAACCGTAGACTTCAGTGTTAGTTTTGCAGCATGTAATTGCGGTCTGAATTGATGACTAAATTGTTTTTATTTATGACTGAATTGCAGCTGGGATTGATTTATTATGTCAGATCTTATACTCTCTTGTCTATATTTTATGAGTTCAATTTGGATAGTAACAAATATTTCTCTCTGCTAAGTAAATGTAGACTCAATTCAAAAAGATTCTCTGTGAATCAGGGTTGTTAAAAATTTAACTCGAATTGATAGCATGCGCAAATTTTAAGAAATTATTCATTTGTTTTATATTAAGTTAATTAGCAAAAGCCTCGCATTTACTTGTTTCAGTAGAGAAAATGAAGCCAGAATCAATGTATAATTTAAAAAGTTGAATTGTAATACGTCCATTATAATACACATAAGTGCTCTCTGATCAATAGATATACAAAATATACTGTTAATCTCCTAGGGGTTAAAGCATGTTAAGAAAAGTAGTTGCTGATATAAAAGCACGCGAAAATGAAGAATGATGTGAAATCTAATATAGGCGGAAAGAATAAGTCAAAAACCGTGTTATTTAAAAATATTTTAAATAAATTTATTATTGCAAAACGACAAATTTAAATTATATGTAACTTTTGGAGGGTATATGAATTGTAGCGTATATATTTTAGGACGAATAAAGATCCTAATGACTCACAATGACGTGTATTTTGACGAATAATAGTTTTGAAAGCATGAATTGTAGTTTCTTTATATTTCAAGATGAAACGAACTAACCAATTTAAGCAAACTTTTAACTGCAAGTATTACAAATATTAAAATCTATACAACATTCTTGGTGACTTCGATTTAGACGGATATTTCAAGAGATAGGAACTCTATTCTTTTAAAGAAATAAATAACAAATGATGAAACAAAATGTGTTAAAGAAATCGATCGATGCTATCTCAAAATAGCACTTTATAAAATTAAAAGCAAAATACATCAAAAACCATTTTTAGAGCTGAAAAGTTTCAAATCCATTTTGAATATTTCGCGTTTTTGTTCTAAAGAACAAATGCTGTTTCTCTAAGCATTAAAGACCAAAGTTTCAATCGGAAAAAAAACAAGCACCAAGTTTTTGTAGTGTTTTTCTATCGGTTTTGATATAATCCATGGCAGTGCCATTTCACTTTACTCTTAAAGCAGGAGTTTTAATCAGTTTGCATGCCAATTCCGAAAGCAATTATCCTCGCCTTCTTTACTGAAAACTTCTGAAACTCAAATTCGATTTTACCGTTTGTTTCACTTTTATCGGAAGCAGTAAAAACAATCGAGCGTGGTTTGAGATTCAATTTACTGCACAGCCCAGGCCGTAAGAAAACAATTAAGATTTCCCCTCGGTTTCGTATTAAAAAAAGATATAATCTTTTTTTCTGATTGGTCTACTGCCCGGTCTCATTCGGAAAGCGTAAAAATTATATCCGAGTTCTTGCCGCTTTTTTTCACACGCAGTTATTTCTTATTCTAAATTGTTTTTAAAACGTCTTTCGATCCTGAGAAGTAAATTATAGAGTAAAAAACAGATTTCTCGCTCTCTCTTGTTGCCGGATGAACTCAAACTTTAATTATGGCGTACAGCGGGGAAAAAGAAAAAACTGTATCGCCGAAATGTTTTTACCTTGCGAGGTTTATTGGAAAAACTTTCGTTGTTTTACTTTCCAAGGCGACGAAAACTTCTTCCGAACTTCAGATCGCCTAAATCCGCTTTTACAGAGTTAAAGTAAGGTTAAAAAATTGAGAAAATATTTACAAAAAAATAAGTTAGTTGTTCTTACAGACAATTTCTCTTAGCAAGAAATTGAAATCCGTTTTTACTACAGAGGAAAATGTATCATATAATTTACTTTTAACTTGTCATTGAGTTATACAAATGCTTTATGCTTTTAGATGTAGTAATTCTAAGGTTTTAATAATGCATCACATTTATAGTGATCGTGGAGACATAAAGTACTATAGCAATTTTAATACTAAAAGTTCTTTCAATTACTAAACACTTTCATTACGGTTAGTTACACTTACGAGGTTAGACCTAACCTCGTAAGTAGACCAAAATTGTGTAGCCTTTGTAAGAATATCGTTTTATCACATATTAAGCAGTTACACATAGATGTTAGTCATGCAAGTAGCTGTGTATATTTTATTATTCTTCACTGATAAAAATACTTTTTTAACTTAAATATTTTCTCTTTAACTAAGCTTTCTCGAAATTTTTTAGAGTATATTTCTTTTTTCCTACACAAAGCAAGCTAATATGAAATATGAGATACATCAATATGGCCAGTGCTATCCTCTAAGTATTGGTTTGATACTAAATATTTTTGTATGCGTTGGTCGATAGCTTTCGTCTAGCAAAACAATGATCTACATAAATATAGGCGACTGTCCGATATCAATCCAAATTAAAAGATTCAAGGACAATATCTTTAAATCAAGGTTAGATGAGGGTGTCAACGACTGTGAGATGACCTCACAGTCTCCAAATTTCCACACCGTGCCAACGTGAGAAAATTTAAGGACACGGCAGATTTACCGTGCACCAGCCTCCACATGCACGAGGGTCTTTTGTTCAATAAGGTTTTCCTGTTTTAACCTTAAAGTTGCTTATCCGAGACTCTGTCAACTATGCTAACACGGGCCTCAAAAATTTTAGATAAGTTTACTTGAAGATATTTTATATTAAAAAAGTGTTTGGTTAAGTAAAGTTTAGTAAACTACACCCATTTCAATGAGTGAAATATATAGATGATTATATCACGCGTGGTTTTGAATGCTTACGATACAGATAAATATTTAGTTATGAAAATTTCATTAATAAATTCCTGGTTTAACGGCATTTGCACGTCATTGATTGTAACTTTATAGAACTTCCTAGAATTTCATTGATAACAATTTACTTAAGCTATCTATCATCTTAACAACATTTTCCTATATGGAGAGAAACTAATATAGTATCCATATTAAATAAGCTTTGAGCCAAGAAACTCTCTCTTTGAAGAACCGGGAAATTTCAAACTGCATCAGAGTCTCTTTCCCCCCCCCCTTTTCACGAATATCTTCGCTACAAGTCAACAAATCTTAAAAGCTAGTTTTCCCAGCAAAACAGCATTTTCTCGAGAAGGCTTCCATTTACTTTTTCTTTGAGAAAACGCGATTTTTTTTTACTCCAGCATAAAATATTCACTTCGTGTTTTATTAAGTTTAAGTCCCCTCTAAAAGTAGCTCGCTAAATCTTGCTAAGTGTAATGCATCCTTTCTAAATACATCCCATCCCCCAGCTGGGTTCTATGTCAAACAGTAGCAGGCTCTCCCTAACGAGGTACAGCTACTGAAAAACCTTTTGCGAGAACTTTGCACACCATAGCTCTAAACCTTCCCACTTTTTCTCCCTCTTAGTTTCGTACTTCATTTTCTTTTTTATGGCAATACAAAAGCATACCAGAAGCGAAGTTTATTTTCCCTTGACCTAAAGCAACAGCAGCTGGGAGCCAGTAGTAAACACCTATTTACGTTGTAATGAACGGAAAGGCTTCCAGAACTCACGACATTTTCCTCATGAATCTTTAATATGCCCATAATGTTAACTCACGAATTTCGAATTCTCGTGTTTTTCAGATTGCTTATCTGCTTTGCTGCCGTGCTCTTTTATGGTGTCTTAGATTCCTGGTCGATTTTTTCGCAAATATATTTTTATGTTACCAGTTTTTCTTGAAGGTTTTATGAACTATTATCTGTTTTAAATTAACGCCATTTGCTTTCAGCATAAGCGCATAAACGTTTCACTGGGTCACTCGACAAATCAATATTTTTAATCGTCCTGGTGGTTGTCTTGACGAAGAAAATCTTCAGTATAAAAACTGACCAGATCTTGATGAAGGAGGTATCTTGTCATTAGAAGAAAACTGACCAGATCTTAATGAACGGGATACCTCGTCATTAGAAAACATTGGCCAGATCTGATCTCGCGAACATAAACAAATTGGGAGTATCTAGAAGACGAGGTATGTTGTCATTAGCAAAACTGAATAGATCTCGATGGACCAGGTACCTTGTTGAAACCACAATAAACTAGCTAAAGAGATCTATGTAAAAGAATCCTGATATGGTACGCTATATTTTCATAATATATAATTAAATCACTCATTCACATTGCTTTGATTTGTGCATTATGTTCCCATAGAGAATAAAGAGCCACCGTGGTTTAGTGAGTCTGGTCACTGCGCTTGCAATCCAATACTTGTAAGACTCGGTTTTAAGTCCTGTAACGTATCTTACGTGTATTTATCTCTTGTGCTTCATTAAAATTTTCCTTGTGTAAGAACGTCCATTGCTTGACTTCTTCTGTCTTATGCTTGACGATGTTTGGCCAAATGTGACCATTGAGTCATTAAAAAGACACAACCAACCGTTAAAGAATGAGTTATTCCAATATGCTATAATTTTAAAAAGTTTTTTAAGATTATTTTGTAACAGTTGAAATTCCAAGTTGTACATTCTAATGTATTATATTGTTTATTTGTTCTGAGTAAATGGTAATTGAAATGGTAGAAAATTGGAATAAATGTTACACTACAAGATTGCTTTGTCCGTATAAGGATCAAAAGATGTTGGACGAAACCTGCTCATACTTTATAAGTGTTATTTTTCGCATTTACCTTTCTTATAGGTAAATACTAGAAATATTTAGCATACAAAAATACTTAAGATGAATCTTTCACATAAAATATTAATATGAATTAATATGAATATGAATATTAAAACATATTAATATTCATATTCATGTGATCATTTCATATGATATCATCATTCATATTCATATCATTTCCTTTGTCAATGCTTGAATATTAATATGAATTAATATTCAAGCATTGACAAAGGAAATGAGCTCATAAATGGTCGATTCCAGTACTCATTTTCATGTAAATGGTTTTGCTTGTATGATATGTTATGTTTCTTTCATCCACAAGTACATAAATACAAATAAGGAAAAAGACTTAGAAGTATTCATGTTCCACATGAAGTCATAAAAATTCCATATCATTTCAATTCGCTCTGCTCTGAAACTGTTACAAGATATACTTGTTCAACTGAGCATAATATCATGCTGCCAGCCTATAAACATGAAAGAAAAAAAAAGTTTGAAACTCGCAAAAAAAGATAAAAATATTTCCGTTTTCCGTAATAATATGCTCGGTTGGCACTAACGTATAATATCCGACTAGATGATCCTGTCACCGGGGAAAATGTTGCATAAACGAGAAAAAAAATGTTCTCAGCCAACAAGCACCGTTAAACAAAGGGTCAAAGGAAAGTTGCTCGACAAGTCAACTATGCCTTACGAAGAGATACGTGTTTCCCCCTTTGAATCAAATGATGTTTCTTTCCAAAGTTCGAAGGTTCACAGATCCAGTGGTTCATGCTGTTTATTTGTTTGACTTATTTATTTCATTTTATTCCATAATCTCTTTCAACTGCTTTTTCATTTGTTTTTTAGGGCAAATAAGAAACTTTCTACTACCGGGTTCCAACAAAGGGAGAATCAATGTATCTGGCTTATTAAGGTTTACTTTTTTATAGTATTTATCAAAAGTGACACAACAAGTCTGTATTCTTATCCAGTAAATAAATGACTATGACCACTGCGTAAGGGCAAGGGATTATTATAATTACCATTTAAAACTGCTCACGAAAAACAAATTACGTTTGTGCGCTTGACAGCAAATGAAGAAGCTGTTGCTGTAAAAGGTTGAAAGCCATTTATCACGAAACTCTGTGTTCGTACTAATGTCTACATCTGGTTTGTTTTTAAATTCCTTGTTGGAATTTCTAGCAATTATCCTTGTCTAAAGAAACATCACCATATAAAACATATAAATGTAAGCTGATTGCAGTCATGGTTAATATCAACATTTAATATGATATTTTTCTTTAACATTTTGCTTTAAAGTTACCTATTAAATCTGTAACCTTAAACAAACTATTAGAAAATTTGACTTCGTAATTTCAAGATATATATATATATATATATATATATATATATACAATATATGTATAACTTTTAACCAATTTAAACGTCATTCTACGGTAGAATATTTTCAAAGGATTGTGTTCCGAGGAAAGGAACAATAGAATATTTCAAGAAAATTATATTCAAAGAAATATTCAATATCACTTTTCCAAAGGATTCTATTCAAAGCACAAGAATGGGGAAACATTTACCTAAGGATATTATTCTAAGAAAATAAGCAATTGTATACTTCCAAACTATTTTGTTCTAAGGATAAGAACAAATGTAATATTTTCAAAGCATTGTATTCTAAGGAAAATACCAATAAAATATTTTTATAGCATTTTACTCTCAGGAAAAGACCAATAGAATGCATCGAATGATTCAAAAATCCATGGATACTTCCAAACAATAAATCTTATTTAGTAATTAAGTGGGTCGAGGGTTAAAACCAATGCTGTACTACTCGGAAATCTCGAAACGCTGAAACGAATAACGTGGGTCATGACAACATTTTCGATCATCAGATGTAAAGCTTGTGTCCCTCTTACCTATAAAATAAGAAGATTGCTTAAACTGTTCTAAAATATTACACCTGATTTAATTCAGAGCAAAAATAACTCTTTTCAGGTGAGCAGATTTAGACTGATTAACGTATGTTCGATTGTTAAAGAAATTCAGAGCTTCAGAATAAGCTAGCACTCAGAAAGACAAGCTGCTACCCCATGTTGAACTTGCCAGAGATGCTGTGTACGTATTTTAAATTCATGGTACATACTTGATGCCTCCAGACGCCATCTGGACAAGGAAAAAGGTTAAGAAGGTCCCCGACGGGCATTTATCCAACAAAGAAATAATACGTATCCACTATGGAGATGAATTAGGTCTTGTTTAACCAAGATCATTCCGGACCATAGAACTGCTGTTCTTCGATGGAAAGATAAGTTCGTATACATCACGGAGGTTTTTGACAACTTCTTACATCGAATGTATCTGAAGATTTGGACAAAAAATGTATAGTTATATTTTTTAATACTTCAACAGAATAGTACTAACTAATAGTACTAGCATTAGTATAACAGTACTAATCCTTCTCAAATTCACATATTCAAATTAAAATAGTAAAAAAGTTTTTTTTTTATATAAATTTCCTAAAATACTTCTTATATTTTGCATGGACAATATGTTTTAAGCATACAGAGCTACTCTAAGGTATTTCGGAAATTAGATTAGTATAGTTGCTATGGTTGTTTGGTCAGTAGGGTGCCAGTCGTGGTTCAAAATTACGAGGAGTTGTAATCGGATCTTTTCTTTCGGGATTGATCCCGCACTGTTACCAATGGCCCGTGGTGTTGCGCCAGAGGAAATTCAACCTTCTACTTAATTTTATATGCATACATCGAAAATTTGGATGCAACTTAATTTGGAAAGGCTTTTTAATTTGGGTCCCACCATGGCAGAGTAGCTAGAGACGTCGGTGTTAAGAAACTGGAAGATTGAAATGTTTGGTTAAAGGTTTGAATCTGGTATCTGCTGCAGTAGGGATGGCTGCTTGAAGTTTCCTAGTTTCTTGTAAATGATAAGTAAATGCAAGACAGTTTTTCCAAAGTCTGCCAGTGGGGTATTCATCCCATCAGTTCACTTTTCGAGCGTAGGGGCTTCCCGTGATGATTGAATTAACACTTGAAGCTGACAAGTTCTCCACACTGGAATGTGCTTGAAGGGACTATACGTCCATAAGCTAGCATTGGAAAAAGTCTATTTTTTTTAAACCTACTTTAGTTATTCTTTAATTCATCAATTGACAGTTCAATTTATCTGCTTTTTGGATCTAGCTATGGTAGCATTTAAAATTTTCTACAAAAAGGTTTCATTTCTCTATATGCCACTCAATTTTTAAAATTTAAAAATAGCACAAAAAATAGATTCTGGAACTTGACATCCAGGTTTTTTTCTTATTTCTAGACAGACGTTAGCAGTACTTTTTCACGGAAGTTTTGAATATTTATCATTAAGCATCCCAAAAAAAGACCGTGATATGTACTCACAATTTTTATCTAAACCTATAATCACACTTCACAAAGAACAAATCAATCCAAAGTAATAAAAACTTGATCCACTAATCTTGAGCAATAAAAAGAGAAACCTCCTGACTTCTGTAAAGAAACTGAATGGGATATTCGCAGTGGAAGGAAGGAAAAAAAACATCTTCAACTTGCAAAACGTGCCGTGTTCAACTTTTTTATTACTATTTGCATTGTTCGATTATCAATTCTGCTTTGGCAGGTAACTAATGGTAGCCGTGTAGATTTTTTTGCGTCTGTTTTTTCAGGTAGTAAATTAGTTTGACACGTTACAAGACTCCGACTGGTTAGAAACGCCGAAAAAAAGAGGCTTAGACGACCTAATTGGTTTTGTTTATACACAGATAAACTTGGCAGGGGTATAATCGGCTGGAATTTTTTAATGCTAGCGATAGTACTCTTTCGATTGACTCGTAATGGCTCTTTAGCGCCTCTGGTGGTATGATTGTTCGCTGAGTACAACTTCCTTGTCGTGCGTTTTCTGCGGCACGACGTATTATTATTCCATCTATGGCAGGGCGTACATGATTCTATCTCATGAAGTAGTCTCCTCGAAATGGTGGAAACATCTATTTCATGTATGTTTCTTCATTAAATAATTTGTATTCCTTGAAGAATATAACTTAGAGATAAAAGTAACTTGTTTGTTGGAATTTTCCTCTACTTATTATAAGCATATTTTACTTGGCAAAACTTCGTTTTCTTTTTTCTTCCCTAAAGGTCACAATAACAATATACATAAAAATAACATCATTATAAATATCAGGGTATGCAAAGCAAACCAAGAATGGAAGTTTTCATCATACCGCGAAAGACTGGAGTAGAAACATTGATCAATAGTAAAGCTAGTAAGATAGTAATAAATAAGCTAGAAGATAGTAAAAATATCATACTTGTTCATGCAAGAATGGCCGCGGCTCAAATTTATATGTTATAATATACTACTTACTCTTTCTAACAGAATTTCCAAAAATGTTGGACATTAAACACTGAGAGACATGATTAATATTAGATACCATTTCGAATGGTTCATTGGCAACAATTTTAGAGATTAGAAGTCTTAACAAGAACAAATATTTAGTAGTAGTAGTATTAAAATCAAAAAGGCATCATATATTGAATATATAAGAGAAATGATATTTAAAATTTTATTATATCCCCATTTAATTAATAGCTTAAGTTTTAGAAAAAAAACACGTATCATCAGCATAGAGCAGTTACTCATTCATTAAGAATAAATATTTAAAAAAAAGTAGGTACTAAAATTTAATTTACTTGAAATCATAGAAAATCCAAATCTGGATTTACGTATTTACTTCTCAAGATTCAGTGTTTTTATGAGGTAATGAATCATACAGCATTTTTACGTGTTTAGCCCTTTACGGCGTTCAGACGCATAATTTCCCCTCACAACCTGTATGTCTTCCCTACATGTCTTCTGTCTTCTTACCAGTTTCGACCTTCGTGGACTAATAAGATCTTTTCAAAGGAAAGAAGCAATAGAAACTTTAAATGCAATATTTGCAATGGATTCTAATCTAAGAAAAGAAACAATATAATTTTTACAAGGGATTATATTCTAAGGAAAGTATCAATAGAATATTTCTAAGGGATTCTATAATATAGGAAGAATCAAGGGATTATTTTCTAAAGATTTAGAAAATATTTATTTGAAAAGATCTTATTAGTCCACGAAGGTCGAAACTGGTAAGAAGACAGTAGACATGTAGGGAAGACATACAGGTTGTGAGGGGAAATTATGCGTCTGAACGCCGTAAAGGGCTAACCACGTAAAAATGATTCAGTTGGTTATTTCTTGAAATAACCAACTGAATCTTTCCAAAGAATTATATTCTAAGGAAAGAATCAATGGAATATTTCCAAGGGATTCTATTTTAAGGAATGCCCAATAGAATATTGTAAAGATAGAATAAATCCACGAATTATTTCATCCGATTTTAGTCATTATGTGTGTTGTTTAATAAAAAAATAACACGCCGATCAGGGGTTAATAAGGAAGAAATAGCTTTATATAATAAGTAAATGAAAATAATATGTGAGCATACATAATTATTTTCATGTAAAACAAAATCCAAATATTTTCCAAATAAGTTGCGTCTTATGAAAATTCGCTTCAATTAGAACATAATTTGTGAAAGAATTTGCTTAGGACAGAAACTTGCATCCTCAAATGAGTTTAATTTTTAATCATTTTCAAGATTGAGAATTGCTTATGATTTCCCGTTTATTGGTGCGTACATTTTATTCCAAAATATTTATTTGTGAAGGATCTTCGCCTTTAGGGAAACTGGCTGAAAAATAAATTTAGAAGTTTCAAACAAGCATTTCATATCTAAAACTAGATAAAACCCCTTGCTTAATATAAATTTAAACTTTACCAGCTCTTTTTATTAAGTGATTCTGAATATAATCTCAAAAGAGCTTTTATGTTATAGCTATATGTTTGTGCTTTGGAGCAAAGAACTACTTTATTCATAGAAATCTATTGTTATAAAATGAATTTCCTTATAGAATTATGAGAATATTTTCGCTAAACCTCTCTTGAAAGACATAACTATTTTGTTGGAATATATGTATAATTCAAGACAATTATGGTGTGTTAAGGCTTTTAATTTCACTAAGTTCTGACAATATTTGCAATTTTTTCATTAAAATTGGGAAGTTAGTTCATATCATATTCTTAAGCTTTATGTTTTCTTTAGATACGGTTTATCTATTACATGAATTATAAAGTGTGTGCTGCAAATAATTACAATTACTCACTTCTAGAAGAATGCAAAGAACTTTTAAAGTTTGTGAAAATAATTGCTCTTGCAGATATAACTCTCCGAAATTATTTTTTCACCTTTTAGAGTTTGATTGTGTATTTATCATCATTTCGTAACTGAATAGTTTGCTAAGAAAAAATATTCTCCTTTTAGTTTTAAGTTCTTACAATGATTTATAAATTTGATTTAATTTTTTTACCATTATATAATTTATTGGAAGATATTGTAATATGAATACATGTCGATACTTAGTATTTCCTTTTTAAGCTCAATATATATATGCGTGCGTGTGTGTGTGTGTGTGTGTGTGTGTGTGTGTGTGTGTGTGTGTGTGTGTGTGTGTGTGTGTGTGTGTGTGTGTGTGTGTGTGTGTGTGTGTGTGTGTGTGTGTGTGTGTGTGTGTGTGTGTGTGTGTGTGTGTGTGTGTGTGTGTGTGTGTGTGTGTCAAATAATAATCCAAGCATTAATTTTTTCTGTCACAAGGATTTTTTTCTTTAAACAAATTTAATTTAAAAACAGTATTAGAAGAAAAATTTTTGAAGTCAATTTTTGCAAGTACTTTTATTCTTATAATTCATTAAAATGCATTTTTATAGCCATGTGGCAATTTTACCAAAATACAATAAACTAATCCTTAGTTCATGTAATCTGTCAGTAATTGGAAGAAATAACTAATTAATTAAAAATAATAATTTAAAAAAAAATGAAACTGGTTAAATGATTTCAAAATTTTTCTAGGAAGTAACAAGGTTTAAAAGACTTCTTTTTATTTAATTTTATGAAGCATCAACTTAAAATAGAAAACATGTCAAGTCCAAGTAAAACTTCGAAGAATAGTTATAAATCATTCGCTATTTCTGTAAAAATATTACCTGTTAGTAAAACAACTAAATTATAACACTACATATTTTCTAATGTGAAAACGAAGACAACAGTTCTATCGCTAAGGAAATAAACGAAACAATTTGCCGAGATGTTCCTTTTTGCATAAAAACCAAAATAATCACCCTTGAAAGCGGTTAATAATGGCAGCTAATTAATCACATGAAAAATAAATTATCCCAAATTAACAGATAATTAAAAACGGTATTAGCATCGGATCTTTTTTTCAGACTGTCAACCCACGAACTCTAAAAACTATTCAAAAACCAAAACTATTTTCAAACAGGATACGCAGTGTCATCTACAAGTATCGACTGAGAAAGCTAATATTCTCATCGAACCCAGCATGAAAACCGTAAAGAAAAAAAATGTCCCATGTTTCGTTTCCTTCTTACAAAAAAGATATAAATTGTTACATTTTTGGTGTTCTTTTTTCTAATCGAAACTCCATTAAGGTTTTTAGTCATTACTTAAAAAGTATCCGAGTAAGAGGGAGTGACCCAAACAAAAACTTAATACCCCGCCATTTTGTTTTCCCTTTCGGGTTTTTTTTTTTTTTGCCTCTTTCCTCGTGCTCGTTACTTCTACTGGAGAAGTATATTTCCGCTTTTGCGACCTCCTGTCAATAACAGATCCGCTGACTTCATTGGATAGCAAAATAAATGGAATCTTTCGCTTTTGGGTTTGAGTGTATTATTTTATATATACGAGGAGCAAAAAGCGAGTAAATAACTCCGGAAAAAGAACTTATCTCCTTTCGTATGTGTATTCGCCTTTTTTAATTCCCCAAGTGGGGACAGTATGACTAGATATTTGGCTCAATGCTTTTAGAGTAGACCGAATGAAAAAGTGCGCTTCTCTCTGCAATAAAATGATACGGGATGCCATATAAATAGATCGAAACTGTCCACGTTTCGAAAGCTGTATTTTAAAAATAATCTAACGTTTTTTTATTTCGAATGACAACCTTTAGTTGCTTATGTGGAACTAAAAAGGAAGTCTTCACAGTGTACATGTCCAATTATATAACATCAAAATGCGCATAAAATATACGCTTGAATGGTGAAAACTAAAATATTTACCTCTTTCAATGCTACAAACATACATACACTTAATCAGATTAATGCAGTGAAGTAGTAGAAAGTAAACTAGAAAGTAAATCTGATTTATAAAGTAATAAACCATGTCATTTGAGAACACAGAATAAATTATTCATCATACATATATGACTAGCAGAAATTGCACAATATCACGCAAAAACATACTAAAGTCAATTTTAGTTTTTGTATGTAAAATGCGTTCTGCTGTAATTACTCAGCGTCGTTCTAAGCTATTTATATATTCAATCACTATTTACATTTATTTTTCTGTTTGCAATTATTATTGTATGGCACGAAAAGTAAAAGGCTTAAGCAAATGCTTCAATGACGAAATAAAAAAACACTATGCATTCAACGAATGCTTTTATGTTTATTAAGCACTCAAATATGTACTAAAAGAATATATTAAGTCATATAAGTGTTTATAAAATGCATAAACAAACATCTTAAGTAGAAAATTTAAAAACGAGGTATAGCAGAAAGAATAACGTCAAATTTCATGTTATAATGACTCAGGATGAATGAAAACTAGTAAAAATATAATCATTAAATTTGTGTTACAGACATTTCCTCTTATTTTTTTGGTATTGGGAATACAAACAAAAAGATCAATTTTTATGCTCATTTCATTTCTATATAGTGGGATTCCCTAGATATATTGAAACAAGCAGTGAATAGAGCTGTTTTATTTACTCACTCTTTTCAGCTTACAAATTTCTTAGCGATATTAAGAAAAAATAAAACGAATTTCAGAATAAAACAATACCTACAACAAAATGATGTGGCTATTAAATAAGAAAGAATGCAAAATATTTTTAAGTGAAACATTCCAATCCTATTGAAGAAAAAAATAGTACTTCCTAACTTTCTCTCCAACCAAAATTAAAAGCGATTTCACAACCGAATAAGAGTTACGCACAATTTTCTTACATAAAGACTCAAATTCTTCCATCGATTCATCCTTAGAATTTTCTTTGATGCGGTATTGTCGAAGCGTTTCCAGAAAAATGTCTCAAATGCGCTTCTCTTGACAGCCAATTACCTCATAAACATAAACTGAAATCCTAATAGCCATCCATTCTGCGGGATAAGCTATAAAATACAACATACTATCAAAAGTAATCCTGTGTTGCATATTACTCATACTTGAAAGAGCAATAATTTTATAACTTTTGCAGATTATCCTTTTTAAGAAAAAATCGCTTATCACGTTTGGTACCGGTGCCAGCTATGGGTTTTCATCGGAAATCAGTATAAATAATAGAGTATTTTTAACATTCAGCTTCGTTCTGAAACGTGCTCATCGACTCAAAAAGTCTCCAAATATTCAGATCAGTGTTGCCACATTGGCCGCCATTGCGCCATTTGGGCTACTTTTTATCTTGTTACCCACGAAATGTTCTATATTTTGTGCTTGTACGTATTTTTGCGCTGAAATGATATAACGAGTTGCATTATTTTGTGTCAGCAATGGGGGTCTTATATATGAATTGCATATATAAGACATAAGATATATAGTCTTATTGAATACATTTTTTTACAGTTAATAACAATGCACCAATTGCATAACAGCAGTCCTGGTATTCAATCACGTTGCTTCTAGTTAAGCTTAATATAGAGGGCACAAGTGTTATTTTAGTCCAACTTTATTTTGGAAGTGATATGGCTGCTTGTTCTTTGAATGCGCTTTCAGTACTTACCAAATAGAGTTGATCACAAATTTATTATGTTTAATTTTTTAAACTTAAAACATGTTGGTATTCATGTGCTGTAAGTTGCCATTCCATTAAGTCCGACTCCATTTGTTCTATGCTGAAACTTAACGTCCGGAGGATAATAACGTCAAACTTCATTTAAGTGGCTACAAATAAATTCCGTCTAACCGGGAGTATCTTATATTCGTAATTGGGTAATCTCTTCTGAATATTCACTGAAAATCTCTATTAAAGAGACTATCTTTTTTATGAAAAAAATATACATTTCAGGTTACAGTAGACGTTTAAAATCCTGTAAGTCGATCAAAAAATAGATCTCTTAATTTCAACATTAAAATTTAAATTGTAATACAAATTTTTCAATTTCGATAAATTTTTGACGGTTACAGGTTCAACAACTTAGCAACTCATAATGTACATAAGCATTTAATCTAGTAGTATAGAGTATCGAATACAGAACAAAAGATGATTTGATACTCAGATTTCAAAATCCTCCCCTGATTATCTAATTTTCTTGAATTTCTTAAGCATTGTTTGGATCAACATTATAATCTTTTGCATATGTGAAAATTAGAAATCGATCACACTTCCAAATTTAAAATAAAAATGTTTTTTAACCTATACTTTTTTGCACAATCTTATGTGTTTTAGAGCATATTTTTTGTTTTAGAATTGAGTGATACTCTTATCAAATAGAATTTCTTGGAATATGTAGAAAATTAACGTGCAAAGAAATTATCAATTACCAATTTATTGAATATTTTGACCACGTATCATGTAACAACGTCAGCTGAACTTAATATTTTTGGACCAAACATTATTTACAAGCATTTTAGTAGCAAACAAGCAATCTGTAAAGAATTTATAACAATAGAACAGTGACTAAACAAATTTAATTTGAAAGTCCACTGTCTCCTTAACATCGAAGGGGTTCACCCACATAATTCCTTTTCGTAACCAGCTTTCCTTTATGACTTTCAACAAATGTTAACCTTCTTGACCAAAATAATCTTTCCAGAGGACTTAATTCTAAGGAAATGAGAAAAAGAATGTCCTCCAAATGAAATGTTTCCAAATGAATTTACTATATTTAAAGGAGCAACATAATTTCTCCACTGGAATGGACCTATAAAGTCGTTCCAAATAAAAGTTAAATTCTAGGAACGACAACTCAGCAACACCAATAGAATATTTCTACATGTATAAAGGTTGGGAGCGAAACCATGGTTACTTTAGGAAGATGTGGTTATTAAACCTTAAGTGTGTTGTGGGTTAAGAGAAACTATACACAGCGTATAAATTGGACGAACCTCAGAGGGTTAAAACTGTCTGGTCACATTTGAGCGTTTTTAGAAGCCCAAATTGGGCGCTTCCTCCTTTTTTAAATCCAGCAACCCTGATTCGGATCATTGTTTCTGAAATTTGCGTCCATGTGCCACAGCACGGATCGCCATCATTTTCTTGGTTAGGAAGACAGTGGATCATAGCATTTTTCTGGTCTGTTGAGTGAGAATGCTCTCTAATAGTGTAAAATTTTAATGGACTGTGACTGAAAAGAAAATGGCGTGGTCTGTCGATTTGAGTGGAACAAAGCAAACTCTTCAATGCTTAAACGCTTCTGTTTGGGTATTTATCTTCCCATCGGAGCGATGAAAGACTTTGTTGGCCGCCTGCCTTCATGCTGGTGGCTTATAATTGGCATGCATAATTGACTACTTTGTAAGTTCGTGGTGTATCGTAAAAGAAATCAGAGGCATTCTTTCATTGAAGAAAATATTTGTCGACTTAATATTTCTTATGTGAAACTATGAACATCGAGAGTTGTAACAAGTGAAGCAAGTGAAGAGTCAATTGAGCATTGAAAATTTCAGAGCTTATTTTGATTGTCCTTTTTTTATGAATAGGAAAAGGGTATGAAAATTTGTTCAAAATGTTGATTGGGTTGATATTCCATAGAAAATGTGGCTTCCGGCATACTTTTAATATACAAATATGTTACTGTAACTGCTGATTAATTACTTCTAAAACGAAAGGGTGTTAAGCATTTTGGTATCGCCCATTTCAATCACTAATTTTGATTAGGAATTGGGATGTATAGGCATGATCACATATTATTTCTGGAATCAACTGGATTAAATGATGTGCACGTTTGTGGAACTATTATTCAAATTTGGAAGACCAGAAAGCAATATTATTCATATGTGAAGCAAACAAAACATTATTGAAGAGGTACTCGTTTTAGAATTATTTATGTATATTTGGTGCGTTTAGCACATTTAGTACAAACTTGATCATCCGAGATTCGTCTAACCGAGTGTCCGTGTTATCTTAACCTAATTTGATACCGAGCTTCCTTGCTTTATGAATAGTTAAATAGTAATAGCAGTAACATGTGTTATAGTATTTTTTTAGTGTATTCCGTATAGTCTGCTTTTGCCACTATGTCCATGTTATCCGATTTTTTAGTTATTCAAGGACCCCATTACCTTGGAGAATCAAGATTTTACTACACATAGATTTCATTGAGAGCTGTTACTAAATTATTCAAAATGAGCTTATAAGAGTTTTTATGTACAAAATGTAGTTTCTGAGATCAAGTGAACAATGTCTAAACACTTAAGAAATGTAGGATAAATGCTTAATATTAATTGTACTACTTATATTAATTCCTTGGCTACCAGATGGATCTACCTTCACGCAACGTGTATTCACTAGTGGATATATGGGAAACAAGGGGTTAGTTGTATACTTCTACATTTTCTTTTAACTACGTGAAGATTTCAATAAACTGCAACAGGATATTCCTAAATCCTTTCCATATTCGTTACTTTCTTCAAAACAAGGTAATACGAAGGTAAGAGTTATGAACAGATATGAATTAACAACATAAAATTAAGCCTTATGGGTCACTTATTTAAGAGAAATATGCTCCTTTCAAAAGACTTTCGAAAGTTAATGCGTATGTTTGAAACAATTATTTTTCAGGAGAACGAGGAACAACCTGGTACCACACCCATCCATCAAGAAAATATGTTCTAACTTTGATAGATGTGTTCGAAATTAACACCCGAATTTCATGCTGCGATTTTTAAATCGGCCTCTAAACCCAGCCCGTCAAAACACAAGCATTCCGCATAATGTCACTGTAGTTGTTGATGAGGGCAGAGGGAGGCTGAATTTCAAAATCAAGTGGCAAGGCGCTGCGGGGATAAATTACGCGACATCAATCACACCGGAAATCAGTAACCAAGTCAAGGGAAAATAATAAAAATTCAATCCTGATATTGGCAGTGATCTTTAATTGATGGGGTACTTAGCGACATTTCATCTTTGACCGCTTTCTTGCCTGATTTATGAGACTTCGACAATAATTCGTACTTTTATTGCCTTCTTTTGTTACGTTTTCCCGCCAACTCCGAGCAAAATGGCGCAGGTTATATTTCAGAAGCGACAATAAAAAGAATTATGGTATCAAAAGAAGGTATTGGGGAGAGGGAAGAGCTTCGCGTATGTTGTCCTTAAAACTTCGAAGTCTGCGTTTTATTTAATTAAAATTAAATTTAATTGCTTGACAGTGATAAATGGCTAAATTTGGAAAGAACATTAAAACCGGCATAAATTTGTTCCACGCGTCTTTTATGCGGGTATATTTACGCCCAAGGTCCTTCTCATAAGTCGGTATGACATAATTTTCATTTATGCAACCATATTTCGAGATGTTACGCACTAAATTTAAAATATTAATTTCTCTATCAGAAGAAATAATAAAAAAGCTCACAGAGATGCGTAAATCTAAAACAAATTTACTTTGAATCTTGAACAATCAAATAAGAAACATTAATATATAATCCATGTCAAGTATGCTATAGTTGTTTTTGAATTATTTCAATCAGATTCTTAATTCAAATTCAAGTGTCTAATAAGCTAAATATTAACTAAACCATAAAACAATTCTAAACTTGAATTTTCCTTTCATATATTGTGATGATAGAGTTTAGAATTAGTGTCACGTCGATTTACAAGACTAATTTTGAGTGTAATAACACTGTTTTTGGAGCAAATCAACGCTTGCAAAGTAAAATATTAAAAATTAAACACAAATAGAAGTAAAACATATCGAAACGCCCCGTAGCGTTAAACTACAATAATGAATGTCATTTGGCTGCTATTTAACATTTTAAAAATTCAACCATCGGAACTTCTGTTTGTAACACTGACCATGTTCGCTATTACCAGACTTTCTCACGAAATTCTATCACATAAATAATTTGGAAGATGATGTATATCTCAAATTATAACAATAATAAACTTATTAAACTGAGCTCACTTTGCAAAGAATGCGTGCTTGAAAATTCGTAATGCTTATAAACGAATTAATATTTGCCTTTAAAGAATGCTACAAATCTGTAAAAATCGACAATATATTGAATAATTCAGCTTCGTATTAATCTTATTAATATTTCAGTCAATTGCAATATCCCATCTTGCACCGAAATTATCAAACTCCTCCATTCACAGAAGCGAAAGTATAAAACTTCAGGCTTCGAAAATTTACATTCCACGATCAAAAACACCATACTCTTATCTCAATTCAAGGAATACAATTCTTCTTAAGCAAATCAAAACTAAATTAAGAGCACAGCATCAAGTCGGAACCGAAAACATTTTCGTTTCATCATCCTTTACATTCCGTGGAATCAATGATTATTTCAAATATACATTTTTATCCAGAGAAAAGAGAGGTCTTCGAAACAACGTCGGATGAAAAGAATTTTATAACAGTGATATCCCCAGTAGACACAGTTCAATACAATATAGGACTAGATGTATGTGCCTTGTTCGAATGCATACTTGTGTGTTCTAGCCCGTGTTATGTTCGGATTCTATTCCCTCGAAAAAAGAAGACGCTTCGCATAAAAAATACAGCATCCTTTTGCTGGTGTACGGTAAATGGGGAAAGGGGAGGAAAAATTGCAAAATTCTCCAAGGCTTTTTCAGAATTTCCGTACGGCATTAAAGAACAGTGGAGCACGAAAAAGTGGTAGGCAAAGGGTACAGGCGTACCCGGCTCACTTTGTCGAATATCTCTCGGAATAAATTTTTTTTTATTCCTGTTCCTCGCCTTTTGTGTTTTGCATTCGAATTTTTCGTTCTTGCGCATCGCTAAACAAAGTTTTTAAAGACAATTTATTTGTCTTTTTTTTTCTGTGAGGACCCTCCCTTACCCGATCCGAGATTATTTTCCTGCCATTTTATTCCTTTTTCGGGCATTTTATTCCTTTTTCAAACGTTTCGTTCCTTTTTCGAACATTTTGGAATCGGTTACCGTTCTCCTATTCTCTTCCTTGTGAGACTTAATCCTCCTAAAACCGTGATCGAGCGCGCGGTTTAATCTTTTAAAAAGTACGAGAGAGGTGATTGAGTTATCTGACAAGCCCCCACTGCCGAGCTTATAAGAGAGGAATAAAGATGCTGCGAAAGAAGAACGCGGCCTTTGAAACACGCTGACCTTGCCACGGCATGGCTAATTGCTTTTATGTGATCGCGATATTAACTTAGCAGAATAATATTAGTAATGCCGCGGAGTATCAAGAGACATTTCGCCGGTACAGCGTGAAATTAGCTTCGTTTTTCTAAGATTTAAACACCATAACTAATTATCTGGATTAAATAAAGAATACTGCAGTATATGGAGGAAGTGTTATGTGTCTTTCTTGATTAAATATGAATAGCAACAAGCAAGGGTTGACAGAAACTAATTTATGTTAACTAATGCAAACTACTAAGAATTCAATTCTTGGGATGATAAAGGCTTACAAAAGTTTTGTTGCGATCAATTTAGTTAAAAATCAAACATAAAATGTTATAATGATATCAAGTCAAACCAAATTAATTAAATAAAAGATGTTCATTAATGTAGAATTTTGTACTCTGTATAAAAAATTAATAAGTACCTTACGCTAAAGATAACCCATACCTCAGCTTGTGACCTTCAGATAATACCCCATTACCTTTTAGTTTACAGTAAAACAACTAACTCGTTATTTCTCACTGCTTCAATAATTTAGATCTCAGGTTAGAAAAATAGGAAATTCAGAGGATATCTCTATAACATAAAAGGTCTACCAGAAAGTAATGAGACTGAGTCCATAAAATTGGGTTATTTGAAGATAATTTTTTACAGACACAT
Organism: Metellina segmentata; assembly: GCA_947359465.1. NCBI lineage: Eukaryota > Metazoa > Arthropoda > Arachnida > Araneae > Tetragnathidae > Metellina > Metellina segmentata. The sequence continues at coordinate 92,710,985 of OX375873.1, read as the reverse complement.
AATATTCTTCAAAATAGCCTTCTCCTGCAATAATACACCGTTGCCAACGTCTCTGCGACCCAATGATGCCCTGCTGGAAGTCTTCAACTGGAATGCTGTTCAGAACCCATGTTACATTTTTTCTGCAAGCTCTCCAGATTGCCAAACGATGACCTTTTAAGCTGAATTTTAACCGAGGGAATAGAAAAAAGTCCTGCGGTGACAGATCAGGGCTGTACGTTGGTTGGGGCAGTGTTGTGACGTTGTGCTTTGCCAGCAACTGAGTCACTTTGAAGGCTTTTTCGTCATCGACGTCCTCTCTTCCGTCTTTGTGCCTCCTAAAAACTTGATCATAGGACAAATAATCTAACCCGTAGGTTTCTTGTAACTCGGCAATCGTCTCAGTAGACGGTTTACTAAGTGTTACACAAAACGTTATAGCATATCGCTACTTTTCACTCCACTGTGTTCTAAAAACCTAACGCCAGTTTCAAACATTTATCTGCTTCATGAGCGATCCGTGCGCTGCAAAGGCTCAAGGTCAATTGATTTCCGCCACACTCTGTATCTGACTACCCCCACCAACCGTACCGCTCGCAAACTCCGCCCGTTTGTCATTCTGCTTGGCGAGAAAAATTCAGTCTCGTTACTTTCTGGAAAGACAATGTAGTTCGTATGAATAAGAGTACATCATATGTATAACTTAATGTGTTGAAATGAACTTATTAAGTTATAAGTAACCAGTGTCAAAGCTGCTAAGGGCGTCGCTATTAAGAAACTAGTAGACTGAAAAAATTGTATTTCGTATCTGCTGAAGTTGGGTTGACTGCTTTAAATTTCCTGGTTACTGCATAACATAAATGCGAACCAGTTCCCGAAATTTCTCTACGAAAGCATGTTTTACCCTGATTTACAAGAGTTGCGATGTGACCGAACCTTCCATAGTGCCCGGGATTAACATTGATACTACCACATTCTCCTTAACCCAACTTGTCGTTGTCTTGGTGTGGTATCTCGTCATTAGCAAAACTGGCCTTGATAGACGAGATATCTCGTCAAACCACTTGGAAATATAACGAAATGTGCTGCAAGGACGTTTAGCTAAATTAGCTGGGGCATTGGTAATTTTTAATTAACATCGTGCTAGAGTAACACAATGGGGTATTGACGACGGTTCGAGATCAGTCTCCCAATGAAAAGATTCGAGGACAACACCACGTAATTTTTAACTGTGGTCAGATGAAGAGGCAAACTTCCATACCAACCCAACGTGAAGAATTTCAGCCATGACAGATTTAAGGGGCGCCATACGCCTCTACACCATACGCTTACAAACATTTATGCACTGACCCGGATTGTTACCATTAACCAGGATTGCATCTTTACTATCAGACCGATTGGTCGGCTAGCTGTAATTGGTGATAAATAGGTTTAAAGGACATACTCTGTTACAAAATGAGAAGAATGTCATTATGTGAATATGAAACTGTAATAAAGCTTTATATTAGTTCTTGAAGTAGTTTTGATGTTTCATGGATTATATTTATTTTATATTTATTTTTGAGAATAATATTTTTGCTAGACTGTTATTTTATTCCTATTTAGGTTTTCAGCTAATATAGCTGATGAATTTAAGTAATTATTTTCACAAAATGCTGATTTTGACAAAATGCTGATATTTACAAAATGCTGCCGCATATTTAGCGGCCATTTTTGATAGGAAAATAAATTTACACTAATGTTTTTCAAACGTGTTTTTTAAATATTTGTTGGTTTATTCTATCTGTTTCAAAAAAGCAAAACACGCTCAAGTATGTGTCTCAAGAAATTCATCGTGAAAGAGTAAAATTCTATTTTCACTCTTCCTCTTACATGTTAAACAGGAAAACATTACTGGGGGCAATATTCGTCGTCGACGTTGCTTTTGGCACTCTGAAGAACAGGTGTGCATCGTTTTATAAACCCTTTTATTCCTCGAAACTTTTTCAAAGCTCTCTTCTGTCTTATTCTCCCTTCCCTTTCTTTTAAGATTTTACTTTTTCTTAGTCGAGGAACAAGGTCTCGGAAGCAAAATGTTAAAAGGTAGGGGCATCATCCGCAAGATCTTGTTCCAATATTTGAGCTTGGGTCAGAGGAAAAACTTCGAGGAGTCGGCGACTCTGTATATCTATTTTACCCGCCTAAGCCCCCAGCCGAAACTGAAGATAAAACAAGAACAGAAAAGCAGGCTTATGCCTTGTAAAGCAAGCACTTTTCCTTATTTTTGTTTCTGAAAAAGAAAGGGGAAGAGAGAGAGAGGAACTAAAGGAGAGACCCCGTGCATTTGACTGGAGCTATAATCTCTAGTATAAATATGCTTCGGGTTTTTGGAATTTTTAGTTCTCTTTTTTTCACTTTACATGTTTTATACGCTTCGGCACGAAGAAAATAAACTAAAATAATAAAACGAGTCTCGTTGAAAAATAACCATTTATTTGTTTACTTCTTCCCTTCCCGATCGTAATATTCTAACGGGAGAATTTTCTCCGGTTCCGGCGAAAGAGACTTACACGGAAACTTACTCAATGTTTTCATGTACCTTGGACTTTGATTTCTTTTAGTTTTATCTGACGGAAATGCCTTATGATGTTCATTTTTGGGCTCGTCCTTTTTGGCTTGGGCTTGTGAAGTCTTTAAAGTAAATCAGTGCTCTGTGTGCAGCAAGAGAACCTTTTGAGGATTAAAATTACATTTGCAGCCTTTGGAAAACTTTTGGTGTAAGGAATTCTAGTGAAAAACGAGTTGGATATCTTGTGCTCATTGATTGTCGCATTTTGTTACTAATGACGTCTCTTTTCTCACATATAGCGAGGTCCTTTCATACCCAGTGATAATATACATAACTCGTGTTATATATTTGCTTCACAATTTCAGTTGAATAGTGATAGGATACTACTCCTCAACAAATACCTTCATGTAAAATACTAATTTCTTTTTTGTTTTGATGACTATAACGATCTATTTATTCCATATCCCCAACTTGTTTTACATATTTTGTATATCATTCAAAGTTTAAAAGGAATATATTTTTGTATACTTAAAGCAACGTAGATATTGATACAATAGTCTACCCAATTATTTTCTAGCTTCAATGTTTTTTTGCAATTTATATATAGAACTGAAAAATTATTTATTTTAGTATCTGTCGTAGGGGCCTCAAATGTCCTCACATTGGCGTGGTGTAGAAGTTTAAGGAGTCTGGTGCCAGTTGAGATTACTATTATTACCCACTAATAGAAAAGCATATAAAGTAGTTGTTTTAAGTTGTAAAATAGTGTCTAGGAAATTTTGTTTCCTCAAACTGGTAGAATGAGACAATTTTAATGCATTCTGTTGTAAAAATGGAGCCGCAAATGATAATACGACAAAATAATCTTTTAAAATAAATTTTATGAAAACCCAGAACTAAAACACAAGCATGGTACTAAACACTCAGAAATAAATGATTAAATATGTTTTAATAATCTAGGAAATTACCAAATACATTATTTAAAAAGCTTTAAAATGCCAATCCTCTAGACGTCACAGGATTTACGAGTAGTGTAGCATTACATTTACTAAACACGCATTAATGACTAAATAGGTACATCTATTGGCTGAAAGAATCAAAAGAATAATCACATTGGTCAGGAAGATCACAACTGGTTAGAACTAATGAAGGCATGCTGAAGATTGCTGAACTGGTATGCGTGCATAAACTTATCAAAGCCTTAAAATCCAAAAATACCGAAAACAGATTTATTACACTGTTGATGCTACTTAGTATCAGATTGCAAACAAAATCCTTGTTAGTAAAACCTATCTTCTATACAAAGCTTGTGTTGTTTTCCTTTCTTTATTTTTGTACCTTTTCAGCTTCTTGCAAATGGGCATCGTATGAGAAGTTCTAGCAAAAGGATGATATCTCCGCAAATTCTAATTCCGGGCTATAAAATACATTGTGTATTTAACAATACGTTATGCCTAAGCACAAAATTTAGAGATACAATCTTGACCAGCACGTTAGAGTTTGTTTTGGATATCTGATTTACAATCGAACCTTCAAGTGCCATTTGAAGACCATCAGCGCTAAGTTACCGTAATCGATACAGTCAGTCCCTCTCACTTCACCCCTCTCAATCCGCTCTTCATTTCCTTCTAAACCGACCGACGTACAGCAGCTTCCGAAATCACACCAAGTCCTCACCAAAACCCCAATCGATACAGAGTAGAAAAACAAGCACGATTTAATTGCATTCTGAGAGACACGAAATCGAATTGAATCGGTCACACGAGAGAGAGAAGAGGGAAAAAACGACACAAAAACAACGACAGGACGCACAAGACGTGAAGATGCACTCTAACGAGCCATGAAGAATACTCTCTTCTCTTCCCCTTAGAAGAATAATAAGGGATAACACATTGTTTCTATTAAGACTGATGCCACACACGCTGGGTAAAAACGCACCCGAATAAAAATCCGACCTGCTAAGTTACCGGATTCATTGTTTATTAAGGAGGGCTAAGAAGGAAATCAGCCCAGGTCTCTTCCATTCAGTGGTATGAAAGGAATTTTTTATATCCGTAAATAAATGTCGAGGAGATTTTGTGGCGTTTTACGTGTCTCTGGAGATGAACTGTCCTGTTGGAAGGAGAAGGAACTCGTCAATGCGGTACTACGCATAAATGGCAATGAGAAAAAGACTACTTTTTCGCTCGAGTATTATAATATACGTGCATGGAATTTATTCGGCAAACGCATTGAAATTTCTGCATACAGGAAGTGGGAGGCGTAAAGTGTTTTAGATTCAGATGAGAATCGCTCAAAAGCCAGTGCAGAAAACAAAATTTGAGACAATTAACGCTTTGTAAATACCTTGGTTTTTAAAATTTTTGGTTTATGAATTTGATCCGAAAAGTATATACAATCTTAATTTTATCAAAGAGTAGGCTCAACAACAAAACAATGTCAGGATGTGCAAATAAAAATGAAAGAAATCTATGTAAAAATAGATTGTTCTGTGTTTCATCAGTTAATGTTGTAGTGTATGGAAGAGTTCGAAAATGCAACTTCAGAACTGGTGAAACGGAGGTCCCATGACTGATTATTTCCTGGTTTACGCTTGTTTTAAAGAATTGTCTACGAACTCTTCCTCAGTGTTACCAACACATATCGAAAGAAGAAGAAAAATTTAGTTTTTATTTCGAAGTTTATGTAAAAAATATTGAAAAAGAGTGGATGTATTCACTTTGGGTTCTGAAACTATTGTACAACATATTCAGAAGCTATAAAAGAAGGGACTTCTAACCAAGATAAAACAAAGCAACGAGTAAATCCTTTAATAACTAAAAATAATATTATTCATCCCATTAAAATATTCACAAATAAAACATCAGAAAATTGACTGCATTGACTTCTCACCGACTCCTGTCTAGGAAAAAGAAGAAGGTGTATTTCAGTTATCATGGCAAGGTTTTCTCTTTTAGAGGAATTGTTTTACCAATTTCCAGGGGAGGGTATGACGTACATCATAAGATTTTTTCCTCTGCAACTTGCGAGTTGTAGGCAGTGTAGGCTCCATTCTTGTAAGTTATTCTGGGTGCATTGTCTATCATGTGACTGCACTCGGGCCTATCCTTGTGAGGATTTGGACCGCAGTAACACAGTTGTAAAAGCATCGAATTAACAAACGGTGTGTTGCGAGTTCAAAACTCGGTCCAGTCAAAGACCATCGTGTTCATGGGGCTGGTGGACGTTTAAATCTGTCACAATCTTAAATGTCCTCACAGTGACGTGTTGTGCAAGTTTGGAGAGTTGGTTTCCAGCTCAGGTGTTGTTCGTATCATCTGGCTTTGGATCAAAATTACGAGGTGTTTTCCTATAATCTTTCCCCGGGTTTTCTATCCGACCGTCGCATACAGGGTGGTCCCGAATTCATGGTACAAACTTTAATGGTAGGTACAGGACATTGTAACAATGATTTATTGTATAGGAATGTATAGTCGCAAGTGACGCGGTGAGGCGAAAACAGGGGAAATAACGGCCGAAAGGAAAAACAAATATTTTATTGAAAGCGTTGTTGACAAGTGTCATGTTTACAGTAATTGTTCAAAATTGCGTCCACCAGTATCGATACATGCTTGACATCGTCGGTGGAGCGATTGGCGTACACGTTCAAAGATGCCTGGTATTTCACGCACACCTGCAGCAGCTACAGATAAGCGAGCGACGAGATCCTCATCTGAGTCAACTGGAGTCTCATAAACAAGATGCTTTAGATGTCCCCATAAAAAGTAATCGAGGCTCGATAAATCGGGAGATCGGGGTGGCCAAGGGACTGGTCCACCACGCCCAATCCATCGAGTACCAAACGTGGCATTCAGGTAATTCCGTACATCAATGCTGAAGTGTGCTGGCGCCCCATCGTGCTGAAACCACAACCGATGCATCATGTTCAACAGCGGCTAGACATCTACTGCCCTCTACCGGCAATGGTACCAACCGATCACTCCATTTCTCTTTCCTTTTATTTCTCCTGTTTACGCCTCACCGCGTCACTTGCGACTATACATTCCTATACAATAAATCATTGTTACAATGTCCTGTACCTACCATTAAAGTTTGTACCATGAATTCGGGACCACCCTGTATAGCCCGTTGTGTTGCATCAGTGTGAAGTTAATTTTCTACGTTCCTACCTTGTGACGATTTACTGGTTTAAATATCTTCCTAGGGAGTTGATCAGTTTTTTAAGCGCACAGAATTATTGCTAGTGTTTTTGTTTCACATCTGATGATTATTTTGGTACCTGTTTATTTCGTTACTACCTCACTAAAATCAAAATAACTCGGAATTTTTAAAATATACAAGAATATTTAAACAAATACATACAGGCAATCGCAAAATGTATCCTTTACGTCAACAATAGGGCTTTCAACCTTTTTTTTATTGCATAGAATGTGTCAAAAATTATGTTGAAACCTTTCTTATAGGGCATAGTTTTTATATGGATCCAACAAACTTATGTTTGACAACACTATCATTCCGGGAACAAATTGTTTTTGAAAAATTTTTTACATTATTGAACAATTTTTACAATTATATTACAATTATTTTACATTATTTTACAATTTTTGAACATTATTTACATAGCTGTAGAAAGTATGAGTTTTCGATATTACAAATAAACTACTCACGAAACCCAAAAATATACTCCTGTTAGTTACAAGAATAGAAATTTGCTTTACTGTGTTTTAATAAGGTAAATTAAGAAATTATGTAAATTAGTGTTTAGAATAATTTCACTATCGAATTATTGTCTAATAATACTGTAAATTTGGAAAACATAAAAACTAATGTTTTGAATAATTTAAATTATAAAATTATAAAAATGAATGTTTAGAACAATTTAAAATAGGAAAAAGTAAGAATTAATGTTTAGAATAATTTAAATTAAGAAATTGTTATAATTAATACTTAGAATTAGAAAATTTTAAAGATTAACGAATACAACAATTTAAACTATAAATTAATGTATGGGAATAATTTAAATTAATAAATTGTAAGAATTAATATTTAGAACAATTTAAATTAGGAAATTGTAAGTATTAATACTTAGTATTAGAAAATGTTAAACATTAATGTGTAGAATAATTTAAATTAGGAATTAATGTATGGGAATAATGTGAATTGGTGAATTTAAATTATAAAATAATGTGTAAGAATGTTGGTGGATTAGTAAACTATCAGAATTACTGCATAATAATTGTGGTTAGATAAATTAAGTATTATTGAGTAAGAATAATGTAAACGAACCCTACAAGTGTTTTGACGTGGTATATAGTCCAAGATTTTGTCCATTTTGCAAAACACGAATTATCTCGTAAAGACAGAACTACCTTAACACTGTTAGGTATACAAGAAGAAAAACAAATTGTGCCTTAGTCAGAGTTGATGACGCTTTGGAACAGTTTTTACCACCAAAGGCTACCACTGCAAGGTATTTTTCGATGCGAAAATAAACCAGGAGACTTAAGTGTTAAGAATGTGTACGAATTATGCAAATTAAGAATTAGTGTGTGGTAATTATGAACAGCATGCAGTGTTTCCAAATAAAATGAAACTACGAATTTGCAATTAACAATGATTTTCAACGAACATTGATTTTCTATGTAATTAAACGAAATTATCATAACTGCTAGTTTGCGTGCAAAACAGTGAGATCTGTTGAAACACGAAACCACAAAAAGCAAAACTTCTGTTTCAAAAAGAAAAATTCCGATCCATCACTTCAAAGAGGCAAGCAAGGGTTATTTTCTTACTCAAATGTACATTATTTAAAAATCGAAATAACGCAGTTTCATAAGTTTCTAAATAACGAACGTCGTGAAGTAAAACATGAATGTTGACAAATCACACAACCGTGTAACAGAACTGATCAACGACGAAGTGTTCTAAGTATAAGCAAATACAACTTTTTCAATCGTTTTAAAATTAACTTATGTACTTTCTCTTTATAGATTCCTACATTTTTTATTATTTTTTTAAATGTTATTTTGAACATAGCTCCAAAACATGTTCCAGGCTTTCGGTTTACAAAACAATTGTTATTGTTAGAGTTATTACTTTACATCAAATAATAATTATAATGAACAGAAAAAAAATTCAAAATCAGATGGAGACAAATGATAACCTTCAAAAAATTTGAAATATTGAGTTTTGAAATTATTTGTATTTTATTTTTCTTTATCTATTCTTACCCCATGTAAAATAATTTAAACTAGTTGAAAACAAATTTAACAAAACACTAATAAGTACATGCGTGTACTCCATTATATTGACAGTCACAATGACAACATATTTTCTATGTAAACGTATAACGTAACTAGTGAATATATTGTAACGAAAACGATTTTAGAATATCGTAAATAAAAATTCCAATAAATTCCGAATTGATTTATCGTCGTTGGTTTACAACCAAAATCTCAAAATCTGTTCATTTTATTATTGAGGTTTTAAAAGAACTTAAAAGAAAAAGTATAAATAAACACTCCCTAAATAATTGAAGTGAAGAAAAATTGTGTTAAATGAACACGGCGTCTCGTAGTTATTAGATACAATATTACCTCGAATCGTAAGTTGGGACGTATGCAATTTTATGTAAGGTATATGTTAACGCGTTTGGCTTTTTGTCGGACCTCCCGCCATTAAACTCAAATAGACCAACCAACCGTGCATTTTGACAGTTGCTTTTCTGAGAGCAAATTTGCGCTCCGAAAATAGTCACCTTCATCCGCAATTCTCGACCGATTCAGCTTAAAATTCTACGCTCCCGCTCACGTCAGTAAGAGCGCAAGAAAAGCACCCCACTGAAATATTCATCGCGCCCCCACGAATCACTACACATCTACCGTAGAGACCCCCAGCAAAAACGTTCTATCATCCACGCCCGAGAGGAGAGGGCCTAATAAAAATATTTCCAGGTACGGCAGTTTCGCCGATAGCCCCCTTATCATGACGACACACACACAGAAACAGACGGGAAAAGAGAGAAAAAAAGGGGGTCCTGGGCTCTCTCCCGAAATACTGCAACTAATAATAAAAAGTTGACGCGTAAGCCAAAGAGCCGATGAAAATCAATGCCTCTTTCTCTTCTTTCCACTGCCTCACCCGGTGGCTCCCTGCTAATCAATGAAGCTTTATTACCGAAAATTTCCAACTGTTAATAAAGTTACGCTCCGGTCCGAGAGGAGCTAATGCCGGACCGTAAATCACTGGATGCCGCCGGTGCCGGGGCTGGCCGGGTGGGGTCGCCCTCCCCTTTCTCATACACTGGGTCGTGATATATAGTGCATGGCGCCTTTTTGACAACCCATGTTTATGAGAAAACTGATATTTCGTTTTCACGCCAAATTGGCTGTCGTCGTTACATGTATGCGCGGACCTCGAACGAGATGCAGATTCACCCGTAACTCTCTTTAACGCCAGTGTGACGCCAGGTGTTGGGAGTTTCGGGTTTCTCGGCTTTCGAACTTTAAATTGCTGGAAAATGGCTTGATCGGAGGGGGTGCAGCGGAGGTGAAGTTTATGAGGTCGAAAAAAATTAGTTCTGGCGGTGGGTGGTTGAGTTTACGTCACACTGGAACAACACAACTGGCTATTGGTGACTGTACGGGATCAATCTCGAGGGAAATTATCAGATTACAACACCTCGTAATTTAAAACTACGGTCAGATGACGAGGACAGTACCTTAGCTGGCTGCCCGCTGTCCAGACTTCCACAATACGACAACAAAAGGACATTTGAGCCGACGAAAGATTTAACATTCACTTACTCCTACGTCACTATGTTGTTTGTTTTGGATCTTTTCAAAATAACAACCCTCCGGTTGCTAATCCCTAATTCTACAAGCTGTATTACCACACACCCAATTCTGATGGGAATACATGTAAGTAACCTCCATTGAGAAGCTTCTTCCATCGAGATAAAAGTAGGTAGTGGTATTTTACTGTGTTGGAATGTGTCTGCAGATTACATGATTCGACATACGTGCGTTTGCTTCTTTATCGAATACGATTTTAGCACGTTGATAATACAAATTCCAAAAATGAATTATAAATTGATATAAGACAGCTGATTGGTCATCATCAGTTAGTTTAAAGGTCAAACGCCATTAAAACGTCTATGAACTATACTTTAAAGCAACCTAAAATATATCATAACAGAGTATTTGGGCAGAGAGAGTAAAGAATTCGCTTTCCGCTTGGTTTGTTTCATTGCAGTGAAAACCGCTCTTCTAGAAAGAAAGACCATGATTCATTTAAGTGCTATTTTTTGGCAGTTCTCTAAAAACGATATATTTTTTAATTGTTTGTAAACGTTTTGACGAATGTTTTGAATGTTGAAACAACATAAACTGGCCTTAAAAATGTGAGAACTAAATCACATGAGACTTGCACTTATCATAAACAACCGAATTTAAATATTTGTACAGTGTAATTTTTCAAAGTCCAAACACAAAACATAGTATATAACTACAAATATTCCTAAAGGGCCGACGTGCCTTAGTAGTTTCCTCACTGTGCTATTAACCTGACGGTTATAGTTGGCACAGATTTGATTTCTGTTGCTTAGCCTGGATATTTTTCCCTAACCAAGCTTTTTACGTTACGCAAAATTGTTAAGGGAAATAAGTTCCAGTTTTATAGCATTATATAAAATTGCGTCGATTTTTTTTCTTGTGTCTTTTAAGTTTCAATTTTCTAAAATCTTACATAACGCCTCAATACAATAATAGAAAACTATATCAAGGAAATTTCTTTTTTGATATTTTTACTTAATTCACTTTAACATTTTTTTAGACAAGAAAGGAAATGAGCTGCATTTATATATATTAATATAAGTTAAACATATAGCAGAGATGAAATATCACTTTACCTACGGAAGGTACTATATGATTCATGGAGATATGAAGTCCTTTCGTATTTAAAAATGTGATGTGATTAGTATCCTTTCCTTAATTTTTTTATTTTTTATGCCCTTCATCTGACCTTTTAGGCCCTTCAGGACTACAGGGAATAAACTGATGGCTATTTGTGAGGATGCACCCACTAGAAAGTCGTCATTACTCCTAATAGTAACAATCACCAACATCCATATGCTTACAAACCGAAATATAAACTCCAGATCTATTGAGAAACAAACAAACAGTATGACCACCAATTGAGTAGACGGCTGTTCTCTTTAACTCTCCATCTGTTTTCTCAATGATGATCTCAATGATGTATCGTCGATCAAGACCTGTCAGTTTAACTGATGACGAGATGGTAAGATAATTTTAATTAACGTCCTACTACAGCAACACAACGGGCTATTGACGACGGTCCGGGATCAGCTTCCTAGGGGAAAGATCAGAGGACAACACCTCGTAATTTTGAACCACGGTCAGATAACGAGGCAACACCTGAGCTGTCACTCTCCAAACTTCGAGACCAACTTAACGTGAGGACTTTCGGCCACGACAGAATTAAGGTACACCAGCCAGCTGTACATAATGCGCTTACAAATACCCGTGCATGCCATACACACACTTCTGATCAAGAGGTTAACACCTCAGCCATCAGACCGGTTAGTCGGCTAATGACGAGATATCTCGTCTTCAAGATACTGCCGATATTTTTATGACAACGAAATCAAGATCGGATCAGTTTCCTAATGACAAGACAAAGATAGCGTAAACGCATCGTGCAAAATTAACAATATGAAAGACAGCCCGCGTAATACTATCTGACAATTTAGTTCGCCAAGATTCATTCTGTTTTACGATTTTCATATTTATACTGCCTCGAGAACGGATCACCTATTGCATCTTCCCACAGACCATGGATCCTCAGTCAACCCAAACAAAAATCTCTCCACCATTAAAAGAAAGTACTCGATAATATTTTTCAAACCCGCAAAAAATCCAAAAAATCCAGCGGATTTCTAAAGGGCCGTCATTTACTCCCTCCTCAGATATATTGCGAAAGAATATGCTTTCCGAGCAGTATAGGTAAAGAAGGGCTAACTGGGGTTCAGCTGATTTACGGTTTCTCTCAATACGTTAACTTTATTAAAGGGCCAAACGACTCGAATTCCTCGGAAATTTGGAGCAATAAAGGTCATTGATTAAAGAGACTTGGAGTGGCCTCTCACTCCGAATTATGACGAGCCCTATCGATCCGATCCCCCAGGACAACTCAACTTTACTCTACTTCGAGAGTAATGTTCGCTAACAGAGAGAGGGGAAAAAATATAGGCCGCATTTGCGTAAAAGGATATGGAACTCTTTATCCTGAGCCTCATCCAAACTACAATTTATTATTTCCCACGTGGAATTTATAGATCGGTTTCTTTCTCTTGTTTGTTTGGTTAGGGAAGGGTTATTTTTGATAAAGGTGGAACGGTTACTCGCTAATACTTGCAGTGTTGCTCGGTTGTGGGCTTTCTATTCGCATTGGTCATTTATTCTATAAAGAAAATTACCATACCTTACAATTCCTTTCAATTGAATGCAATATTTAAATTGAAGTGCTTCAGGCAACATAAAGATGAGCCGTGTTTAAACTTTTTCAGGACAGCAGTTTTAAAGTATAAAAAATTCCAAAATTATAATAACTTACTCACTACTCAAGTGGTTACCTACTTTCAGGTATTAAGCATTATATTCAGACGATAAAAAAAAATTTAATCAGCTTGAATATTTTGGTTTTTTATTTTTTTTTCCATCACAGAAATATGTTTTTGTGGATTATATGTATGTTCCCGGCACTCTTCAAATCTACGATAATTTCAACTGCAATCATTGAGTTCTGAAAGGAAGAATTATTGAAAATATAGTCTCCTTTCTGGTCTAGATGTTCTTTCCCAAAATCCAGTTACAATCTCTGATAAATCTACTTATGAGCAAAAATAAAACCACACATGTTAATTTATTTGGATTTATTTTGTTCGAATTTGAATCCAAAGATTATGTTCAACAAGCTTAGAACATGAAAATGACATCCAAATTTTGAAGTACTTCGAAAAATAGATTACCAGAAGGTGAAAGAGCAATACGAAAAGCTGTATAATCAAATTATGCAAAGCTCAAAGCATTCTAAGGAAATATAAAACAATAGAGTTGAATAAATCAATTCATCTTTCGTTAATACAGTGTAACTACAGGCACAGATTGCACAAACTGAAAAAAGTGTATTGTTAAGAAAAATAGTCAGAAATACAGAATAAGTTTAAAAAAGCTATTACTAATGCTAGAATCTACTAACATGCAAATAAAATCAAAATTTTAACGATACTACGCTTATTCACGGCTGTTTTTTTTATTAAAAATAATCGTAATGAGATCGAAATATCCTGCTAAGTGCATCACTAAGAGCCTGGTGTTTCCAACTAATTTCGAAATTAAAGATCTTAGAAATATTAACCGTACCTTATACACAGCAAAGAGGATCCTAGTACCAAAATTTACAAAAAGTCAGTTAGCCTTCGAAATATCACGATATTTCTGAGTAGTGTAGTGTTGCCTTTATCCCACAACACATTTAACGGTTAAATAACCAAATCTTCCTAAAATAAATTTTATGGATTCTTGAACCTGTTGAAAGAGCCTTTCCTTCTTTGGACCATAATTTGTCTCCGAAAAGAATGATTTGGAAAGGTTCTATAAGCCTTTCTATTAGAATCGAATCCTTTGGGAATTATTCTACAGCTCTCTTCCTCCTTGAAAATAATACATTTATATTATTTATTCATATCAAATCTATTGAAAAGATTCCGTTGGTACCTTATAAGCTTTTAGTAAAATTATGTATCTAATTTCCCTTACAGCAGAATACCCTTTGAAAAACTTTTATCACTTTAAAGATTAGAATCTCCTTGAAAGATCATATTGGTTCGTTCCTTCGAATAGAATAAGATTTTGGAAACCTCATTTCTTTATAGCAGAATGCTTGGAAAAAGTCTATTGAGATCCTTTCTTTAAAATAGAAAGCAAATACTTTGGAACAAATCTATATCTCTTTTGCAAAAAATACAATTCCTTGAACATATTACATAGGCCAATTCCTTAGAATAGAATCATTTCGAAAGATGCCATCCATTTCTGATTTTCTAGTAGAATTCTTTGGATCCCCTTGGTTAAAGTCATATTCGTTAGAAGTTCAGGAGAGACTACAGTGTATACTCATGCGTGTGAACACTTCTGAGGGTTAAGAGTTAAGCGTTTTTCACTCCCCTGTGTAGCTTCGAATGGAAATCACGTTTGGGAGAGCGCTGGACATTTAGCAGGTAAAACGCGAAACTATGAAACGCGAATTAATTTCTTCAACCGAATTAAGTTTCTGCTGCTTTTTCCACTTCTACCCTTTGCGTCTTTTTCTTTCCCGGGCACATCCCCGGCGATCTTTTTAAACACGCAAAGGGCGAATCAGTGTCATAAAATTCCTTCGCCTTCATTTGTTCTATGACAACAGCAGCAGAGAGAAAAAACAAAATAAACACTCCTCGTTGAGTCGCGCGATGGGAAAATGAAATATTTTATTTACGAAATCGAGGGAGAGAGGACATTATATTATACATAAGGCTATGGTTTGGGGTCAATAAATAAGGACTTAGAAGAGAATATGTCACGGTGATAAAGTAGACAGCTCCTCGCATTCATCCATTTGTTATATCGCAGTTTGGGGAAAATATTGTGTTTGAAGAACGGAAAACCATTGCCAGCCTTGTAATATATGTCGAATTGGAACATATTACACATCGAATCAACTCTATTAATATGGAGCGCTGTCTTTTGATAGATTAATCACATCCAACTCAATACAATACATAAATAAAACATATTTATTTTTTGAGTTACGTTTGAGAATAAAAGTTTCAATTGAGATTTATAATTATAGTTCCGATTTAGAAAAAAATTTCGGGTATAAAATAAGAGTTCCGATTTAGAATAAAATTTCGGATATAAAATAAGAGTTCCGATTTAGAATAAAATTTCGGGTGTAAAATAAGAGTTCCGATTTAGAATAAAAGTTCCAATTGAAATTTTGAGTTTAAATTCCAAAGACGATTCCAAATAAAAGTTCCGAAAAAAATATTTAGAGCAAAAAACCGGTTGGGGATTTAGAATGAGAGTTTCGAGATTCGAATTTAAGGTTTTGTCTTTGACGGAAAATATTCATGGGTTTTGAAAGTTAAATTATTTCCAAAAAAACTGGAATTGGGATTCAGATAGATCTTGGATAACTAGATTCCATGATTTACTTCAAAATTGTTAAATGAAAAGATAAATTTAAAGATATATTACAACTGAGTTTTAATAAACTTGCGAAATCTGATAAAGTCTGATTTTTGAGACATTGATGTATAATACCTCCCAAATTATAACTGCTATGTTTAACAATGTGAAAATTCGATATTCCTGAAAAGCCCTTTAAAAGAATCCTTTAACCCGTGGACTTCAGAAATTTTTACGTTGAATCAGCACAAACTTTTCAAAGTCTATGATGTGTGGTAGATATTTCAATTAAGTTAAAAATGACTGTTGTGTCTGAGAGTTATGTATACTTTCTCATTATAATGTATACAGCTCATATATCAGACACAAATGAGTTGCAATACATCGTCTAAATATAATGAGGGTCTGTCTGTAAGTTTGTACAAAGCGCACGATTAATCATGGCGATTAATGTAACCTTTTTCTCTGCAAGATTCCAAATTAGGGTCCAGATTGCAAAAGTCTGTGGCAAATGCATCGTAGTGAACTGGGAGTATGTCGCCTGGGCTGATGGCTTCGATTCAGTTATTCCTATGGGAAAGTGAGTGTGTGGTGTAGAGAATATAAACCGAGTTTCCGTCTCGCCAAGTTGGTCAATGCATGTCATTGAAGACGGTCAATATTTGGGGAATGAATCAGTTGACCATGGAATCAGTTCTCTGCTACAAATACAAACTGTCCTTCTCAAAGATTCCAGATTGTTAGGGAACGAGGAATATTGGGGCCATTATCAGATATGTGGTCATGATACTTCTATCGTTTTAGTACGTTTTAAAATTGACTTGCAATTTCTTTATAATAAAAAGCAATTTCCGGAAACTATTCAATATCACACTGATTATTCCGAGAGTAATTCACGATCATGAGGTGTCAAAAAAATATATAATTCAGAAGTTTTGGAAAGTAGACTATGAAAGCATAATTTCTTCTATTATTTTCTAAAATGCCTCGAATTCCTAAAATAGTAAGTATTTCATACAATAGATATAATGCCATGATAGGTTAACTACAGAATGCAACTCTCGATGAGTGACTCAATGATAAGATCAAATCAGAATTATTCCAAATGCCACCTTCGCACTTAATCATTAATTATTGACACATAATAATACAAATCCGTGAGCATTTATCAACCCTTTGCACACAGATTACACGTAATCTCGAAATAATTACGTTGAAATGGATATAATCTAGCAAATATTAAAACCAACAAGTATCAAATCTTTGTATTAACAATTACTCATTGATGTCTTAAGATGCAAAGGCACAAAACATTCACGTAAAATATGCTGACTATTTTTATCAGTTGGAAATTATATTTCGAAAAAATAAATTTCCATAATTGTACCTTATTTAATGGAGATTTTCACTCAATGTGTTTTGTTAAGTATTCCACTGTTTTTGTATACATACTCCCCAAGGAATAAAGCACACGACAAGAGAAAAAGTTATAAAGGCATTAAAGCACCACTTTATGAAGCTTTTATTGGTAATTAAAATCTTCCCCTAAAGATTAAAACAGATTCCAAGAGTCATTTACGAGATCTAATTTTATGACCTATGTTCTAGTAGCAGCCAGTTTAGTAGTTAATAACATTAACCGACTTAATTACCTTTACAAATCAATTCAAAAAAGAAGTGTTTGAACATTACTCAAGAAAACGATAAGAACTTTTTGCATAGGGGCCAAAAAGTAATAGAATAAACTGCATTTTTCAAACGAAATATTTCTATATTATGAAACCAAGTTATCAAAAGGGTAAAATGTAATGGCAACATTCAAAGTGCTAAACAAATAACAAACGCGTGAATTTTCTCGAGAAGACATGCATACTTTCCGGTCAAGTAGACAAGGAGTGGTTCTTATAACGAGTTTTAGAATGCGATGTATGTGTACGAGATTAGTAAAAGCCTTTTATTATTTCCATACTACCTTCACGAATCACCCAATTGCAATTACGAGGTAAGTAAATAGGTGTGTTTAAAGTCACACTGGAGCAGCACAACAGGCTGATGGCGATGTTCCGGTATCAATCCCGAAGTGAAAGATTCGAGGTAATTTTTTTTAATTAACGTCGTACTAGAAGGACACAACGGTCTATTGACGACGGTCCGGGAACAATCCCCTAAGGGAAAGGTTCAAGGACATAGCCTCGTAATTTTGAACTACGGTCGGATGACGAGAAAAACACCTGAGCTAGCACCCCACTTTCCGAACTTCAACACCATGCAGAGGTAAGGATTTATGTGTTCTGGACAGTCTTAAGGTGCACCAGCCCTTATGTACACGACTGTTTTGGCTGGATCTAGTTTCGTTCTCGCAACCAGCGATTGAGGCGGAAAAGTAGAGGCTATTAAACATTATGCTGTGACTATCCACTGAAGACAATAAAACATTATGTTGTGACTATCCCCATTGTAGAAAAGAAAACATTATTTTGTGACTGTCCACAGTAGACTCCAGACAAGAATTACCACAAGCTATAAGATTACTATTGAAGCCTTGTTAAAGTGAAAAAAACACCATTCCTAAAATGAGATCGATCGATCACTCAAAAATGTTTTCACAAAACAAGATGGTATTGCATGTAACTGTATATCTACCTTGCCAAAAACAATATTATGCTTCCATTTCAAAGCCGGGTATAAACTGTAACTTTCACACAAGAACTTTCCGATTTCAAATTCTGTATAACACTGCTCTGCTTTGAATATTCTAGAACAATCATAAGGAAAATTACAAAAGGACAGAGTATACGATGCGGAAAGACTTCCCAAAAATGTTCTTAGGATCGAATTATTCATCGAATATTGAAGTCTAGATCAGGGAAGAAAATAATGATAAATCTGATTTATGTCCTTAACGAGTTAAGACGAAATGACACACCTTGCTTCCAAAGAGTGGTAATTCATAATCCTCCCCTCTACGCAATCTAAATGAAAGGAAACTCACATTCACTTTTCGTTAGAGGTAATTTTTACTTTCCCGGTGAAATGTCATCATTCATCAGTGATCCATTTTTTCCTCAGTGGAAGAATGATTATCTTCAACTGGCAATGGGCCGATTGCATTGATTAATGATTATTGGTCGCTTTATCCTACTTTCAGTGAAGAGTCCCAGCACAACACCTTCTGGGACCACCTTCTTTTAGCCCCTTCACGCTTCGCCTTCGTTTCTGTCGGAAGCGTTATTATGTCGGCCGATAAAAACTGATCGCCCTTGCTTATGCCCATTGATTAATGAAGATGGCATTTAACTGCTCAAACAGTTGTGGCAATGCGATCCAGACTTCTTGATCAAAGCTTAAGTGGTCCATTTATCATAACTAATTATTAAATATTTTATAGATTTGCTACAATTTTTTTCTTTTGTTCCTGGGAAGAAGTGTATAAACGGGATTTGACTGCTGAGGATGGAGCAAACAATAAAGCTCATCATAGAGGATTAAATAATGTTTATCAAAATAAACATATGAATAGTTTGATAAAAATAATAAATACTTTTTAAACTTCCTTATGGTTTACAGAGATCGTCGTGGTGAAAAGGTATGCTTACTACGCTATCAACCTCCAAGTTGTAATTGATGCAGTCGGAATTTTTGTCAGGTGTATTCCAACCTCGGTGTATTACCCTCTTCTGTATCATTAAAACGTTCATTGTGTATGTCTCCTGATAATGTATGTCTTGTGTCTGGTGCAGCAGAACCAAATGTGACCCTTTTGGCCATAAATCCCTCAAATTAAATGGAAGATATGAAATTTTATAGATTAGGTGTGGTAGTTATATATATATATATATATATATATATAATGTATTTAACGTCCCACTGGAGCAACACAACGTCCGAGCTATTGGAGACGGTCTGGTATCAATCTCGAAGGTAAAAAGTTTAGAAACCCCTCACCCCCCGATCAGTTGACGGATATTAAATAGAACAATTTCGTAACCAAAATAGATCGTACCCGTTATTATATAATTAAACAATGGACGTGTTAAGAAATGCTACGTTTTACTGAGTTATAGAAATAAAATCATGTTTCAATACATTTTTTTCAATGAATGCTCATTAGGCAGATGAAGTTGGAAGGTTGGGTTTTATGGCGCAAGGACTAGCTTTGGCAAAGCTATCCAAACACGAGGCAGACATCTTCAAGTAATCGACATTAACACGCAATAGATGTTAAACAAACACAGAAGAAAGAAATATACCTAGCGTTAATTACAGGGACTGAACATGTGTCATTTAACAATATGAGAGAGAGACCAAAATGTATAAGTTCGTCTTCAACAATAAAATCTTGTGAATTCCAAATTCGCGTTCCTGCGACACGTATTCTGATCAACTACTAGATATACCGATATAATTCGGTTGGTTTTGGATTGGATTTTATGGCACAAGAGCCGTATTTAGCCAAGCTTTCCCAAACACAAAGACAACGACAAGTAATTGACATGCACACACAGGTAAGTTTCATTAATAGAAGAGAGAAATACACCCAAGGGAATTTACAAGAATCAAACCTGTGTCATCTACAAATCGTAGGCTGCTTTTTATGTATCCTTACCCACTAAGTAATGGCGGCCCTTATATCATTAGGAACTGAAAGCATTCATGTCAATCTTCTAACCAAATACAAACTAATATTGTCATATTTCAATCATGTTCTGCATGCGTATAACAAATGCATCTAAGACCTACTCTATGTTTTAAAACAATCCAATAGGATATCTGGAGAAATAAAATGTTCTGGTTAAACAACATACTGGTCTATTTAACTATTATCGAGACAAGGTATCATCATTAGACCATACTCATTCAATAAGAATTCACATCATTATTGAGCAAGTAATTGTGCCCCATTTTATGATTTCACTCAAACAAAAGCCATACTGTATTAAAACTTATACTTTGCCGTTTCACTTAATAAGATCTATAACTTGTTTACTTCATATTTTAATACATAAGAGTACCCTGATATACATTACTGGCTACACCCTAGCATGGATTCCTTCATCTAAGCACATTATTATAGCTTGAATCCTATAATAATATGTGGATTGCATGGTGCCATGCTTAAGGCGCGATCAATAAATCATTATCATGTTGAATCATTTGTGTCGTATACTATTATTGTGTAACTCTTAAACAATTATAACTCCTATCCGAATGGTTTGTCATATATATACATAGTATATGTAGTATAACTCAACGATTTTGAGAGTGGTTTACTATCGTAAATACCCATGTTACCAATTCATAATCGGTATAGTAGTTAATAAGTTTGTTAAAGAGCTGATTTCGGTTTAATTAGGTGCATACGTTAAAAAATTAACTGTGAGAAATAATATAAATACGATCTCTAAAACAACAAAGCAGACCTTAAATGATTTTGTTCAATATGTCTGAGTGATGATTTTGTATGGATTTTATGGTGCAAGGTCTAAGCTGTCAACACACACAACTTCGAATAAATGTACATACACACAGAAAGTTTTTTTGACACAGAAGAGAGAAAACATCCATTGAGGAATTGAGTCTGGCGTGAAAGAAACTGGGCCGCCTACAAATCACAGGTTGTTTCTGCAATGGGCAAACCTACTTTAGCACAGTGATTGGAGTGCGAATCACCCGTGTCTAAAATCTAGGGATCATCAATGCAGTTGTAAATACGAGCTGTCGAAGTGGTATAAAATGTGCAGTGTTAGGAGGCAATAACATACCAAAATTTAACAGCAGAAAACATAGGCAACGACTGTTATGTTCAGTTAATTATTACAGAAGAACTAATTATTAAAATCCCTTGACTATGAATAAAACGTAATTATGTTTTTAAGGGCAAAAAATTTCGAAAAGCATGCGTGGTAAACAATTAGAGCACTTGAAGTGTCGCATCGATTTTTATCTATGGATAAACAAGTTATAACCCCAATCAAAATATAATCTAACCACTTTTTATTCCTGAAAAACAACATTTTGGATCTCGAAATGGATCCTCTGTGACGATTTGAAGTCACTTAATTCTTAGACTCTTTTGTATCTATGTCCGAAGATCTATCTGAGCTTACTGTATTATTTCCTGAATGTTTTTATTAGAATATACTCTAGAATTATACTAGATTTTTTTTTAATTAGGATATACTCTTTGAAAACCTGCATTGTCGACCATGTAAGGTCTCTCATGAACGGATATTACGGGTACCATGGTACCGGAATTCCACATAGAGGTAGGAAACTGGAAAGGTTTATGTTCTTTAAAATTCAATGCTTTTTAAGTTTAAAAATCATAAATCACTTCTCAGCATTTACAATGAAAAAGACACACAATATACGTGCAAAACAAATGTTCTTTTTGTAGTGTTTTATGGCCTAAGAGCCATATTTAACCAAGATCTTCCTAAAAATCAAGTAATGGGGCAGACACTTACAAGTAAACAATTTACTGACATCAAATAGAAAAATACAATCAGATTAAGTTACAGTAATTTAACCTGCTCCATCTATCACTCAAAGGCTTGGTTTGTCATACCATGGTCCTATATTTCTTAATTAGGGCCAATTAGACCACAGAAGAAAGTATTTGTTATAGAGTCACACATGTCCAAGTACAGGAGAGAGCAATAAAAGGAGATAAGCCGTATACTTTTGTGCGAATTAAACATTTATGGTTAACGTATTTAGCAACGTAATTCAACGTATAACAACATAATTTAAGCATAGTTGGTAAATATATAAGATACCTGTGGATGAAATTGTACGAAGTACCGGGTCCGTTCTTTGTTAACTTGGTACTGTGGCTTTGAGGGCGCATATGCTCTGAAGATCGCAGTAAGGAAATATTCGTATTCAATAACTTCAAACTATTTCCACTCATATGTTCTCTTCCTCTAACTTACCAAAAAGTATTTCTTTCTTTTCCTGTCAATAAAGCTATACTTGTCTGTATGTCATTACTTGACAGAATATCTCTTGTTCGTGGAGTAAAACGTGGTCATAAGTCCCGAAACTAGCCCCCCATCCAACTATTCCCCTATATAGAAATCAATCTAGAATCTTGGTTTTATATTGATCTCCTAATCACAGATGACCAACTTTACTCACGGGAATAGCAATAAAATAGATAGGACATATCAAACATCATCTGAAGATGCATGAAAGTAGATGGAGATCTGCTTGTTTGTGGTAAATACACAAGTGTAATGGCGATTCCATATCACATATTTTAAATTTATTCACCAATCAGAGTTTATTGATTAATCAGAGAGAATTGATTTTCCAAGTTAATTCCAAACATGGAAAAATCATTGACAAATAGGTATGTAGTATATTAAATTAACGTCGCACTAGAGCTACACAACGGGCTATAGAATATGTTTCGGGATCAATCCCAAAGGTATAAATTCGAGGACACCACCTCGTAATTTTGAATCATGGTTTGATGACGAAGTGAACACTTGAGCTGGCATCCCACTATCCAAGCGTGCACGCAAAGCCAACTTGAGGACATTTGAGACCACGCAGATTTAACCTGCGCCATTTCCCGTGTACACGATGGCCTTTGGCTGGACAAAGTTTCGTACTCCCAACGGTTGCTAATACGGTTGTTCTTCCAACTATGCCTACCGCAGCCCTCACACACAACAAAGTAAATCTAAAAAACTATATTCAAATGCCGACCAACGGGGCTGGTGGTGACTGTGTTAACCTATAGATCGTATGGTTCCTGGTACGAATACGGGTCAGTACATGTATATTTGTAAGCGTATGATGTAGAGGCGGCTGGTGCACCTTGAATCTGTCGTGGTCAAAAATCCTCACGTTGGGTTGGTGTGGAGGTTTGGAGAGTGGGGGTGGTCAGTTCAGTTGTTGCCTCGTCATCTAACCGTGGTTCAAAATTACGTTATGTTGTCCTCTGATATATTACGTTATGTTGTCCTCCAAAGGGGATTGATCCCGGACCTCCGTCAATAGCCCTTATGTACGGCATTAACTAACAATTCCAACTATCAAAGCTATATTTTATAATGCCCGAGAAATACATTCCTAAGGACGTTAATAAGTGAAAACGCAATACTGATGCGGAAATAAGCACTACAAATGCGTTCAGCCTTGCTAATTCACGCACTTCCGATGCATCTCTTTTCACAAAACAAAACATTGTTTACACTCAAACGCACCCTCCGAAAATTCTATTATATTCTCACACCCCTTGCCTTTTAATTTACTCTTCAGATTTAAAAACCAGATATCATGGTTCAAGAACAAAAGATATCAAACCGAATAGTACCTCTGATAAGCAGCTAGTTTCCAGATAGGGAATCAACCATCCGTGGTAGCTGACCTGATAATAAGCCTGATTTGAAAGAGAATGTTCCGAGATTAAATCTAAACAGCGTTTCGAATCAATGATTTGGCTATTGAAGGTATTTTTAAACCGGCAGCGATTTCATCCTACGCGCTTCGTAATTAAATAAAAAACTGAGTCATTTCATTAGTGGGCTTTCCCTTATTGTAGCTGCAGACTAATCGTTAATAATTATGTATAAATAAAAGGGAGTTAAAATGAGAAAGTTATTTGTTGAGTTTTGTAAATGTACTGCTGCATTGTAAATTGTCTTGAGACGGTATGGTAGATATTTCTTTGCCTTGTGTGAAAATGTGTGAGGAGAAAGTAATAGGGAATTACGAGACAAATTTGATGGGAACGGTGAGTATATTTATTTATCTTTGATGTTCAGTTTTTAACATGTTGCATGTTTCGAAAATAATTAGTTTCATATTCATAATTTCTTTTTACGCTGACAAATTCCTGCGTGCAATTATACATTTTTGCAATGCGTGCAATTATACATGCGACGACAATACTGCCATGTGATACTAACGAAAAAACCCAACAGGAATAAACTGTTCAATCGTATTCTGGTTTCTCTTATTACACGGTTTTTGCTTGTGTGTGGCAGCACTATAAATATTCATTTATTCAAACGCAGGAAACTTCATAAATAAGATTATATTCTTTTAACAATGATTTCATAAAAATAAATTAGAACATCATCTTTTGAGGCTCATAAAAAAGTTTACTTCAAATTACTAAATTTAAAGTTAAAAAAAAGTTTATTTTTTAAAGACTTAAAGTGTAATCCAGTGTTTGCAAATTTCAGTACATTTAACATTATTCACAGATTGTGATCTATCTGTTATTATAAATTATCTGTTATTATCTGCTATAAAATAATATTTCATGTTTAAAATTAAACACAGAATAAATAATATTTAGTAACGATAATGTTTCTCTAGAAGGGGGGTAAACTTTAGTCTTTGTGGTGAACTGCATAACATCTAAACTGATGGACATTTATCTAATATTTTCAACTATTGTCAAATAAACATGCGAAATAGAATTATTAAATCTTCCTGCACACGTTTACACATCCTTGTAAAACGTTATTGTTCAGTATTAAATTATATTATTCTTCTATATTCAATTCTATTATTGTTCTATATTCAATTCTATTACTGTCCTACATTCGATTCTATTATTGTCCTATTTTCAATTCTATTATTGTTCCAAATTCCATTTCTCTTCAAAATTTCATTATTGCTTATTCGTAACATCATATTTTATCTATTTTATCGTATATAAAAAGGCAATTGAGAAATTGTTAGTTATAAACACTTCATCTAATTTAGTACATAAGAATTTATAAATCTAAAACAATGATTTTAATGGATACATTTTGTACCACTTAAAATTACCGGTTCGGAAATAAATTTACAAATAAGGCAAATGATTATTCTACAGAGGTGAGCTGAATTCACGATGAATGTTTTTTAAATATCTAGAAACAACAGCATTTTTAAAAATTAAAACTTTCATCGTTTAAGTACTGAATACTACTTGTTTGTCAGGCTTTTTATCTGTAGCGGAGTACGACAGTCCTCATGATAACAGATCGGCTAATTATTATCATATACGTATCCTTAACCATTTGACTACGGATATAGATATAACAGGTGCAATTTTATATAATTTCAAGGTACAAATGATGTACTAGCCGTTGTCTACATTCTTCTTGGCGCAATCATGGTACAACTACTGAACCAGCCGCGTAATCATAAAGTTAAAATAAATATATCAATACACCAATTAAAATTTGTTCCAGAAGGAATGAACTGATTATGAAACTGTAAACCAGTATTGATACGTTATTGATGGTGCCTAGTATGACTGGCAAGAAATTGTTAAATATAAATATTGTGTAGCGTCTGTAAACCGAAATAATCAATATATGAATATTTTCCATTTATTTTATTACTTGATCAATGAAATCATTTCAAAGCTTCTCTGGGTAGCGTTATATGAATTTGTCACAGTATTTCGCTTTCACGGACAATTGCCGATCAGAGCAAGCGATAAAATATCGAAATCGACTGTGCGATAATAAATAAGTATTAAAAATTTAAATTAAATCTAGATTCAATATTAACTTAGCTTGTTAAGTTTCAAACGATATTTTTTATAAATATATTTAATCAAAACTTATGTCTTTGAGGATGACAAATCATCCTAAACTTTCTAGTCATCAAATCTTAATATCAAATCATCAAACACCAGACGAGATAAATTATTCTATAGAGTGATTAATGTATTATTTATTATACTATCACTTATGTTACACTTCAGTGTATTTTTCTTTTCCAAATAAAACCTTTAATTTTTCACGCATACAATCTTTTAATCGTGGTAATATGAAAATATAACGGTATGTTGTTTTCCGTTTAGCAATTTAACAACTAACTTTCCTGTTTCAGAAAATCGATTAATCGAAAATACTTTCCTCTCTCAAAGAAAGGTTTTATAACCATTAAAATATGTTACGTCTCACATAATTAGTATCTCGCATCCTATTTCCTAAAAATCATTAAATTGATAAAATCATTCAAAACAAAAGAACATTTTTCACTATAAAATGAAATATAAAAATTGTGAGAGAAAGAAATATATTAAGAATAATTTGGATTTTAAGTAAAATTGTTCGGGGCAGAAATTCAAGTAGCGATGAGGTAGCAGAAACTACATAGCCTTGGCCGATTATTTTGGGTGACAGAACAAGTTATTCTCTTTGGTTTTCCTTTTCACCATCCTTCTCTCTCAATCCTTCATAGATTCTTTGATGCATCCATTGTTCCGTATCTTATCATCTTCCATCTGTTCTGTACTTTGGTTTTAAATAGCAGCAATTAAATATTTTTGTTACTCGAAAAAAGAAGACACGCATTGAAATCTGTTCTCCATCTGCTTATTTACGTTTATTAACTATCTATCACTTTATAACTATTAGTTGACTATCACATTTCTGTGTATAGGATTAAATATGTATTAAAATTAGGTTTATTGGTTAGGATTCATTTAAACGAACGTTGATTTAAGAAGATAAGTACAATGTTAATAACAGGGCATTTATCCAATTAATGTTACAGATGGATTTGTATAATTTTACAGTTATATTGTGGTCTGATAAAAAGGTATTCGAAAACGTTAGAGAGAAAAGTTTTGTTATTAAAAATCAAGTGCTATTATTTTAAGACTTTAAATTTCACGAACCTTGTGAATATTTTCACACACAAATTAAGTGTATGTCATGTAATATCCTTGTTTTACTGGAAATCTTAATTTTGTGTTTAGTGTGATTCATACATATTCTGCATTCATGTAAAATCTGCATTGCATTATTTAAATAACTATCCCGTCTAAAAGTTATTTTTACTTGACTATCTATATAAAACCAGATTATTGGCCATTTGATAAATAATTTTTCATTATTAAAAAATGTATAATATGTGGTGAGAAAGAACTGGATAGTAACAATTTATCAATATTAGACATGACAAATTTCTGCTGTGCAATTCCAAAGTCCGTACAGGATCTAATTACTTATTAAAATCAAAGATCGAAACAACAATCGATAAATAGTTAAAATAAACTGATTTAAAAACTCCAATCAGAATGGTGATAATGATCCGAATCCGCAATTTCATTTAAGTTATCTTTCTTTTTTGTCTAACATCAAAATATACCTCTTTTTCTCACAAGCGTGAAACCAAAACAATATCACAATTTTCCCAACTTACCCATCTTCTATTTGATCGGCGAGTGGAGAATCTTGGAAAAACCACAATAACGCAAGAGTTCAGCTGTTCTTTACGAGTGCTTCAATAACATTGAGGTTCACATATGACAATCACTTGTCCCAATCTAGCCTCCTATCTCTCCAGTCCAAGGGGGGGAAATTAAAAATATTTTTTAGTCGCACGGTGTGACGTTTCGCCGCATCCGAGCCAGCGGATCTCGGCAGACGACTTTTCCTTCGGGCCTGAATCGTTTGGTCGAATGGAATGGAATGGACTTTCCCCGCGGCCCACTACACTTCCTTTTGCTCTGGAGATCGCTTCAAGACTGAGGTTGCAGCTGCCATTGCAGCCAGGGCATTACCTACTATTCCACCGACTCCGGAGTCACTTTCTTCGCCGATGGGCGGAGTTGCTCGTTCGATTGGCCGATAACAGATGGCGCTGCGGGCGGGCGCTGTGCGGTAGGTGGCGGTACCGACCAACTCGGCGATAGTGTCTCTGCCGAGGAAGGTTGGAGAGATGAGGCGGGAGCGATTTCTGATCTTTCGACCGCAGCGCGATTTTTACTCTATTCGGCATCAGTCACTCGTTGTATTGCATAATTTAACTTGCGGAAAAGCATGTATTGCAGAATTGAATGAGTTGGAATGCATTTATTGCAGAATTTATATCTTCGACATTATAATTAATTTGCTTACTACATTTTGAATATTTCGGTTTAACGATGTGTCTATAGTTTCTACAGGAAATCTCCCTCCCAAATTCTCTACGCGCGTTCAAATTCTTTAAATGCTCAAAGTACACAGACTCACTCACATCTACATTCCATGCCTTAGTTTTAGTTTAGATTACGGTACTCAGTATCAGTTTTGCTAACGATCCCCAGTACTAGTTCACTGGACGGAACACAGTACCAATTTAGATGAGGGACCCACTATCTATTAAGATGATGGCATCCAGTAACAGTTCAGATGACAGGCGCAATAACAGTTTAGACGACGAGTCCCTGTACCATTTTATATGACAATCACCAGTATTACTTCAATTTACGTAAACTAGTACCCTTTTAGATGAAGAGCCATTGTACCAGTATAAGCGGTGGAACCCAATACCAGTTTATATGACTGTTCCAAGATCAGTTTAGAAGACAAGTCCATGTACTAGTTTAATTTTCGGGACCAAGTACCAGTTTATATGACTGTTCCAAGACCATTTTAGAAGACAAGTCCATGTATTAGTTAAATTTACGAGACCAAGTACCAGTTCTGGTGTTGGACCTCAATAACAGTTTAGATTATTATGATGATGATCCCTGGTAATATTTTAGATGCCTTTCCCCAGTTCTTGTTTAATTTACAGAACCTAGTACCAGTTCAAAAAGCGGGACAAAATACTAGTTAATATAGCGGTAACCAGCACCAGTTTAGATAGCGGATCTCAGTACTCGTTCAGATAGTGGAACCCAATATCAGTTTTGATTACGAACCCAGTACCAGTTTGGATGACGGTCACCAGTACCATTTTGATAACAAGTTCCAGTAATTTACAATACAGGCCACATATTAGGTGACGGTTCCCAACTTAATTTCTGATCACGAGCCCAGTATCATTTCAGATGACGGACCTAATACCACTTCAGTTAGTTAGTTCACAGAACTCGGTACTAATTTGGAGTGGAACACGTGCTGACTACTGAAATCGCTGATGATTCACGTATCTAATTTTTAAGTGTTTTCTCAATTTTTTTTTTGATGATTATGTATCAGTTTTTAAACAACGTCAAAATATTGTTTTAACATAGTTTACAGTTCCAAATCCCAATTTTGAAAATATTATAATTTCTGACATAAACTTTCCAATACAATAATATCTAATTTCGGTAGCAAGCAGGTGGTTTAATATAAATCACATTAGAGCAACACAATGGGTAATTGGGAATGATCTGCGTTTAATCCCGAAGAGAAAGAACCGAGGACAGCATCTCGTAACTGTGAAGCATGGTCAGATGACGAGATCAACACTTGATCTGACACCCCACTCCCACAGCATAAACACCATGAAGACAATTGAAGCCACTGCATTTTTAGCACATTTATAATGCTCCAGATACCATGAGCATGACTGTCTTAGACTGAATCGACCATCTTTATATTTAATTCTCTTACGTGACGTTATTTGTAATCGCGTTTAGGCAACACTTTACGATTGTTTGTTTATCGCGAAGTCTCGAGCATCGATTGAATTTATAGCGTTATCGAATGAAATTTTATTTAAAAAAAAAAGGAAATTTTAATGAGCTGTTGCAGTTAGTTTATAATAGAAGTCAAAGAAAGCGTATTATCATTTCAGGGCCATTTAAAAATACGGTCCTTTTCAGGGCCAACAATTATAGTTCAACAAG
Source organism: Metellina segmentata (assembly GCA_947359465.1). Taxonomy (NCBI): domain Eukaryota; kingdom Metazoa; phylum Arthropoda; class Arachnida; order Araneae; family Tetragnathidae; genus Metellina; species Metellina segmentata. Next base: position 92,680,639 of record OX375873.1, on the reverse strand, counting down.
ACGCTTGCGCTACAACTTTCGGCAACAAACTCAATGAAAAAGTGTGGGTCGTTTGAGTGCTGGGAAAATGTACACACAAACAACATGCTGGGTATTCAATTTCCAAAGCAACGCTCACATTTCGAGTCAATATTTGCACAAAGTTTTCATTTGAATTCTGATTTTAGAGATACTGTATATATTTTTTCTGTAATACAGCAAATTTAGATTTGAAAAACATTTTTTTGGTTACATATTTTGTAAACAATCCCTTATGCTAGGACACATGTCTTCATTGAGGCGAGCGAAGCGAGCATAGGTTCGCGCAGCGAACCAATCAGGATTGCGAAGCAATCCTCCGGGGTTTGCGAGCGTTAGCGAGCAGGGGGCAGGCCCCCTAGTCAAATTGAAAACCCTTCAATTGTTAATCCGCGACACAACCTACTGGCTACAATTGTCACAAATTTTGGAAGCATAAAGTCTATATTATTTAAATATTTTAATTAATATTTTCATTTATAGGCCTTTTAATTAGATGTGAGTGAGCAGTGACGCAACACCACGGGCTATTGGCAAAGAATCAGGATCAATCCATGAAGGTAATGTAGGTAGGTATTTCAATTAATATCACACTGGACCAACACAACTTGCTATTGACGACGGTCCGGGATCAAATCTGAAGAGAAAGATCCAAGAAAAGCACAACATAATTTGGAACCTACACCAAGCGTCCCACTCTCCAAACTTACACACAACGCCAACAGAAAAAGGTTTAAATATCCGTACATTGGTCGTTTTGCGTCTTACACTTGTATTATTTTTATTAATGTAACAAACATTCGTTTCATTTAGAGTAACACAGTTTTCACAGTAAGTAAGTTTCTATATTTCCTCCCTTTTCAAAACATGTCACGGTATCGGGGGCTTCTGGTGAGAGGTTTTTAGTGCCAGCAAGCAAACCAAACGAAATTTGAAGATTTTAATTCTATAATATGTCGGCTCTCGTATAATACTGATCGGACTAAAATATAGTTATCACTGTTTCAGCTTTAAGTATCAATGGCGCTCACCAATCATTTATCAATTCGGAAATCATTTTTATATTTTAATTGTTAAATTGTTGAATCGTGTGTAATACTTATAGGTGGTTTATTGCCGTTTCGGTGTCGTTTACCTTAAAATCTTATTGGTAGTGTCCAATTAACTATCATTTATCAATTCAGAAATTATTTGTCAGAATTTTGATTTGCGGAGGTGCTGAATTGTGTTGTACTTATCTGTGTTACCTTAAAATGTAGTTTATCACTGTTTGAACGTTAAATCGCATTGGCGTTGATTAATCATATATGAATTCGGGAGCATTTTTTTGGTTTTGATTTGCGGGATGAAGCGCTGAATTTTCTGATACTCATCGGTGTTACCACAAAATGTAGTATATCACTGTTTTGCGTTAAATCTTATTGTTTTGACCAATCATCTCTCTTTCTCTTTGGAAATCCTTTTTAATCTTCATTTTTAGGAAACAGTTGAATCATGTAATAGTTATCAGTGTTCCCTTAAAATTTAATTTATCGCCGTTATAGTTCGGTTTGGTGTTAAATCTCACTCACGTCGATCCATCAACTACACGTCGCATATCAATTTGGAAACTTTTTTTTGGAATTTGATTTAAATAGTGCTGAAATTGTACTAGAAAAACAAGCTAGGTGACGTCACGTTTGATAGCGTACATGAACCACTTTCCTCCAGGAGAAACACCACCTACATTTGGCTTGACAGAAAATGACTCATGCAGGAGCCTTGTACAGAACCATTTTGGATTAAAAGGTTTGACTTGCATCACTTTTCGCTCAATCGACGCTCGTGCCACTGCACAAAAATGCCTCGTTCATTCCCACCCCCCACCCCCACACACACACTTTCTTACGCTCTGTGTAAGAGAGAAAGTTAAAGATAGGCAAGGGAACCTTTTCGGGGGAAAGTTCAGGTCCGGAACATTCACTACAAAGATTAATGATTATTTTTTGGCATGGAAAACAAATGCTACGTTTTAAAAGATATGAAACTTTCATGAGAAAAGAGTAACATGCGGTCTGTCACTTCCATTCCTGTTGTAACGGGGAGATGGGGTTGTACAGCAGCGGCGTGCGAATATGCTTCCCGAGATTTCACGCACGATTCAAGTCTGGAAAATATTCCGTGGATATTTTCCCTCTCCGAAGAGATCCGGAATAAGGTTAAGAGCATTTCCACTTCAAGGGGTTTGATAAAACACAGCTTTTAACATCGTCATGCATTCCGTTTGGGTGAAGATAATGACAAAAAATCATAGTCGGTCTGGGAGATAAGGGAGGTTTTACCACCGTTCCTCCGCCAGAAACACTGTCTGCATATTAATTTTCGGTCGTCCGTGTTTGTGTACGAGTTATCGTGTTGGTATCTTTCAGTGTCGTGTTTTTAGCGTCACCTCTCGGTCCGCGGAACGACACGATATAGTGGCACGATATCTGTTAGAAAAGGTGAACGGTTATTTTAACAGTTTCGGAAGGCTTGGCTGATTAGTTGTTGAAATGTAGAAGGCCTTTTTGTTGCCCTTAATACCTTTTTAAAACACTTTTGAGTTTATTTTTGCTATCTGAATTTCGTTTTTAATCACAGTAAAGTTAGTGAGCATTACGTTTTTGGAATGTGGGTAACAAATGATTAAGTTATCTAAAATTTGTAACCATCGCAAGAGTTTGGCAGAATAGTTAGTGTAGAAATGTTTTGAAAAATAATTATAAAACTTGTTTTTCTATATGGAATCCAAACACTGAATTTCTGTTTTTTATTCGGATCTTTCCCTTGTGGATCTATCCCAGACGGTCGTCAATAGCCTGTTGCTAAAATAACTACTTTTTTTTCAGCGTGTCGTTTAACGTCTTAAAGGGTAATGATAATGAAGATAGCTAATTAACATCACACCGTAGCAATACAACGGGTTATTGGCGACGGTCCGAGGTCAATGCTCAAAGAAAAGATACAAGGACAACATTACGTAATTTTGAACCACGGTCAGATGACGAGGTAACACCTGAGCTGGAATTCCACTCTCCAAACTTCCACACCAACCCATTGTTTGGACATTTGAAGCCACAACATATTTAATGTGCATCAGCCCCTTGAGTAGACGATGGTCTTTGGTTGGATTCGAACCCGCAACCCTTCAGTTGCCCTTACCCTTCCAACCGGGCTAACGCGGCCCTCTTATAGTGTAGGATCAAGAACTTGTCTGGTTGGGTTATGTTTTATGGTGCGACTTTCAAATTTGGCTAGGCTGCGACGAACACGACAACAGCAAGAAATGAACATACGCTCCCAATGAACCTTTTTCTGACGCAGAATGAGAGAGGTACATTCTGTTTAAGTTACTGGAATCGAATATGCACAGCTTAAAACTGCTAAAGACAAGGTGCTGATATTATTTCGTTAATAATTATTCTCTTATGTACACTAATATGAATTTTTTGTATGTCTTTATCAACAGCGAAGCTGTTACTGTACGAAACTACTATTTTCGTCGATTTAAACATGGGCAGACTTGTATTTTATTACACGGATCAGGTAGGTTATTTAAAACAAGTGCCATAGTTTGCCAAGACACAAGTTAGACAACAGAACGAATAAGGTTGGTATAATGTGTAACGTGTTTTATCTTAAGATTAATTTAATGTTCATATAATGTTCATGTTCTGCAAATATATTATTTGTTCTCATATACATGTAATTCAGTATTAGATTAGAGAGACATCAAGGCGTATTGCGTTTTCTAGAATTTGGGCAAAATCTACTGCTGAGCATTTCTACGGAATTTTACACTCTACTTCATCGCGTGCGCCAAAGAACATATATAAATGAACTCACTGAAATACAACCCGACACATTTACTTCCCGTTTTCCTACCCCCTATTAAACAAACACCACCCACTTCTAGAAAATCCCGTTCGTTCCACCCAATCCCAATGAATCGTTGCCATATCGCGCAGCACAAATTCCCCCTTTCAATTCAACACCTGATTTATTAGGGCAACTTAATTTAGCTCCCCAAACATTGTTGCAGACAGGGCATGACTTCCAAGCTGTTCCGTTCCAAACGCTCTGCAGAAAATGGCCGCCTTTCAAAGGAATGGGCAAGGGAAAAGCGACGATTTACAATCCCCAACCCCCTTCCTCCCGATCGCGTGTATTTCTGAGCTCATAGATCTGTGAGGCTTTAAACACCAAAGGTTTAAACACCGAGCTGAATCTATGGGTTCTATAGATTAGGACATGGCTCGATTAGCAAAGCGGTCGAGCGCGCATTCGTAATTCGAAACCTTCGGTCCAGAAGATCGTTTCGAGAGATAAAGGGGGTTGTGTGCGAGGATGGGGAGGACTATAACTGACAGGGAGGAGAGAAACTGACCAGCGACCTGGACGCAATCGATCAATGATACGTCACAAAGACAGTGAGGGAACTATTCGCTTATAATTAGAGATTGTTGACGGAATTCAGATTCTGAGCGATTAAATGTCACGAGGATGGTGTTAAGGAGGCAGATTTATCAGGTGGTTGAGATTTTTTAATAGAAGCAAAATCTTACAGTGCTATCATAAACCTTTTGAGAGTCACGATATTTCCGGGGAGTGCTGTACTGCTTTTGGCCACAAAACTCTGCAGCGACTAAACAACCACATCAAAGAATACTGAGAAAGATTCTATTGTTAAAGAAGGTTGCAGAGTGTATATATGCTTGAAAACCATTCGAAGGGTTTAACCTTACAAACTCCCATCCTTTTCTGAATGTAGATATCCTTTCTTGTTTACGAACTTAAAGTATTATAGAATACTGAGAAAGATTCTATTGTTAAAGAAGGTTGCAGAGTGTATATATGCTTGAAAACCATTCGAAGGGTTTAACCTTACAAACTCCCATCCTTTTCTGAATGTAGATATCCTTTCTTGTTTACGAACTTCAAATATGTTAGATAGAAACAAAGAAACTTTCGTGTTAAATGTTTTACAAATATTCTCTGATTAAGTCATTTTCTCCAACAATGCTTTCTAAGACACAAAATACGCTGATCTTCATTGAAAATGTAATCTCAAGAAGCTACAACAATGAAATACATTTGAGCAAAGGGCACGTAGTAGAAAGTAAAATTTATAAAAATGAGATCTGTATGTTAAAAATGTATGTCTGTATATCATGCTAAAATTAGTAATCTGTGTTCATCTTTAATAGTTATACTTATTTGCACACAGAGAGACATTGAACGATAACAATTTTGGATGGTTGTAAGTGAAATGGTTTTACACACAGTATATGGCATTCATTCCAAATTCTTCAGTTGTTATTGCGTTTGGTATAAAAATTAATTTTCGTACGATCATATCCCATGAAGTTGGACAAATTTGGTGTCAGAGAAGGAGGTAGGTGAGGAATAGGTTGTATTTGTTGGTCATAAAAAATCTGGCAGTTTTGGCAACATGGAATCGAGCATTGTCTTGTAAAACAATAAGTTCCAGGGAGGGTCTGTATGACGGGCACAACTTCTAGCTCCAAGTTTACGTGATATTCTGCTGTCTGCTCATAGTGAATACTATCCGTATAAAAAGAGGGCGTAAATGAGATGAAATAGCAACCCAAACATTTTCACTTGAAGTATAACCACTTGGACCTTCTGTAAAGCCCCAGCTGCCTTCCCACTATATCTGCTAACAAGGAACTGGCCAACATTACATTCGCTCTTGCAACATTAGATCCTATGACGTCTTCAGTATAAAGTGCAAGTAACTTCTTGCTAGCAGATTTTAAACGTAGATAAACTTAATTTCCAATACGAATATATACGACCTTCGAAAATAAATTTTAAATACACCAACTGTGACATCAGCAGATACATTTCAAATTACGAAGGTAATGGGACTGTTTTTATAACATAAAACATAAATTCATACCTTTGTGCTGTTTCAAGGAATTTCTTGTATTGTATATTACACACGTTTTGGCTTAAGTTTAAAATATTTCTTATTTTTAAATATTTCATTGCTTGCAAGATTGGTTTCATTGGGTGATATTAATTTCAATCAGTCAGAATAAAACTATTTAGAATTATACGAGACCACTGACGAAACGGTTAATGAACAAGCTCATTTCTAAATCATTTGCTTTTACGATATATCAGTTTACAAATATGTGGGTGAGATTATTTGTTGACAGTGACTATGCTATAGTTAGTCACACTTACATAGTGTATTTATTATGTGTTGAACGTGCCTACTAGGGATGCGACATCGATGTCGATGTTTTGAAAACATCGATGTTTTAGAAAAAACATCGATGTATTTAACATCGATGTATTTAACATCGATGTATTGGAGTCGATGTTTTTGTAACATCGATGTTTATACGTGTCGATGTTTTCACGTTGTCGATGTTTTATTTTTAAATGAAAAAAGTACGGTTTTAAAAATAACCTAGTAGCATAATTTTTATAATCGGCAAATTGAACATACTTTTAGACCCAAGTGGCCAACGGTGAAGGGTCTGAAAAGTAGGGATGCGACATCGATGTCGATGTTTTATAAAAAAAACATCGATGTATTGGAGCCGATGTCGCATCACTAGTTGCTAAACCAGTTTTAAAAAATGGAGGGAAAAGTTTAAATACACTGAATTTTAAAAACATCGATAGCTTTGGCGCGATGTATTATCAACATCGATGTTTTAATTTTGAACATTGATGTTTTTCTGTCGATGTTGCATCCCTAGGTGCTAAGCCAGTTTTAAGAAATGAGTAAAAAAGTTTAAATACTCTGAATTTTAAGAACATCGATGGTTTGGGGGCGATGTATTATCAACATAGATGTTTTAATTTTGAACATCAAAGTTTCAAAACATCGATGTTTTGCTGTCGATGTAGCGTTACTAGTTGCTAAACCAATTTTAAGAAATGGGGAAAAAAGTTTAAATACGCTGAATTTTAAAAACATCGATGTTTTGGGGCGATGTATTATAGACATCTATGTTTTAATTTTGAACATCGATGTTTTGCTGTCGATGTCGCATCCCTAGTGCCTACATGATGCATTATTAAGCTTTTACTGAATTCCTATAGAAACAATCGTGTGAAAGATGTTGAAATATATCTCTCAACCATCATTTCATCAACAGTACTTATTCTATATTTAAGTATTGTAATTAAGTACTATCAGGTGTTACTTGATAGTACTTATTTACATTCTTGAAATATGGAATTTGTCATCCTTGAAGTATAATTAAAATTCAGTTATGGTTATTTAATATGGTAACCCTTGGGTAATTGTTTTCAGTAAGGGTTTCAAACGAAGCTCCACAATCAAAATAAAGGTAAAGGATGGATGTCTGTCTATTCGCATGCATCGATATCTTATCTTAATCTGACTGATAAAATGAGATAAAAATCAAAGTAATATATTTTTTTTGTTCTGCTCGATTACTGACATCTTCGGTCTTTGGAACAAGGAGTGAACTGACCATAAAAGTGAAACATATTGAGTAGTCCGTGCATTGCTATTGAGAAGCTTCAAACATATGACGAACATACTAACTAGTAGTCACGCGACTGCTCTGTGAAATATTCACATGGTTTTTGTTTTATCGCCTTGTTTGGCAATATAACGTCTTGTGGCAGAGTGTGTGTGTGGATTAACATTATTTGGGAGTAGCGAAAAAATAATGAGATGAATAATATCTCTTACTTTTTGTCGCTTAGATCAATCATATTTTGAATTACTGGATAGCAATACACTCCTCTCTCGAGGACTAATCAGATGATGAATGTTGGTTTCCTACCGACAGACAAAAGTTGACTAAAGGTCGCGTTACTGATAATTTTAGTCACATGATCATTAGACACATAAAACGTTAATACTGCTCACTATACTTTTACATTGCATACATAGAACTAACAGTTATTTGTGAAAAAGAGTACCCGGTGGGTAGACCACTTCTACTCCTAAATGGGACTATCTCCGAAATCCACCAGGAATCCAACCTAAACCTTCTGGTTGAAAGACAAACGCTGATGTCACAATACCAGTCAGGCAGAATTTATTTGCATATTAGTTTCATTTGAAACTGAAGTTTGAAATCAAACTATTGTGCACAATAATACAATTTCCTTGCTCTTAGCAGCATTTTCGAAGCAAGTTAGTATTAAATGGTCAGTTTTTGATAAGCCACCACTGTAAAAGTAGTTCAAGTGTTATTTACATCGCGTGTGTATAAAATGTATCTAGTTATAACTTATTCAAATGTGTGTATTATATTTCATGCTTTTTTTATGCTATATTTTATGCTTCGTGACATGTAATAGAGTGAAATTGGTTTTGTTATTTTTATTAACTTGCGTAAAAAGAGATTTTAAAAGATAATTATAAAAAATTTAAAAGTAAATGTAACATTTTTCATGCAATAATCTTTTTATGGAATAATCTTGCTTAAGGTAAAGCAAATTAGTTGGAAAAAGGCTTTATATTTTCTGCTAAATACATAAACTTCTAAAATTTGGAAGAAAACGTGTATTGTTTAATTTTATGGATTTTTGTAAACCTCTTTACCGACCATGATTCCTGGAATAAAGGAGTTCTATATTGAATAAAATTAATTCCGGGAGTTGGATTGTATAAAATATCTAACAATCGGTAAACACTCTTCAAACTTGATTTTTCCGAACAACATAACTCGTAATTATTTTAAATCTAATCCTAAATCTAAGCTAAACAATACTTGTTATAGACATAAAAGGCAAATTATGTTTACCATTTCCACTGAATTTCAACATTTAATTGAATCCGTTATCTATTTTACCTTAATTTGGGTTTACATTGCTCCAAAAACGTAGAATTTTCTTGATGATGCGTAGCCTCGGTGGTTGTGGGAATCATACTTTTAGTAGTTCCCTAAAGAAACCTATTATCTAGATTCACCAAACTTTTGATGTTTTCTAATAGTTATATGTATTATGAATAGTGTTTACGAAAGGGCATCAATTACACCCCCCCTCCTCCAACTTTTCATTGATAGCTTTTGATTGACGAGCTTTGAGAACCATACGCTTGCATTTATTGCCTACTCCATTTTAAAAGGCTTTAATGACTGTACAAGAACATACTAGAAGAAATATAATAATATTTATTTTCGTAAATATGAAACACAAGACGTAATAGCCTTCTGTTTTGTGTAATATACATATATATGCAAGAAAACCCTCACTGACACAAAAAGAAATATTCCCAAGGCAAGTTACAGGAATGCAGCTTGCGCCGTCTACAAGTTCTACAAATGTACACAATTTAGAGAGTTCAGAATCCAATTTGAGTTTTAATACTTTTCTCTCTTCAGTCAAGTCAATTACACGTTTGAAGAGACAATAAACACGTTTCTCTTCAACATCACGTTAACGGCTTCGCAGTCACTTGAAGTTTATTTAAAAAAAGTTCCGTTTTCTCTATCTAACATAACCTGTTCTATGCTACTTTGACCGTCAAATCTCATAACCTTCGGCAGCATTGAGCTACCCAAACAGAAACAGAAAATTGTAGCAATCAAGCTGTATTACAGACTTGATAAAATGTCCGAGTAGGAGTCACCGAGCATCCTTTTCGTGCCCATAATTGTCTCATAACTGTTTCATAATGGAGCGAACTTCGGGGTCAAGCTTGCAAAACTCAGTACCTCCAGATTACGACGTTTTGAAGGTGCCCTGTTGTAGGGATGCTTGGAGAGAGAGAGCTCCTAACATGGATATTGCACTTTCGCAGCGCTTGTTGAGAGCTCGTGATGCAGGTCTTATGTCATATGCTCTGAAGTACTGAGTGTTAAGAGAAGAGCATTGAAACCTGTCGTTTTCTCCTTTGTATTTTTTTAAACACGCACCGGATCTCTTTCTCGACCTTCGTCCCTCTTTGTGTGATTTCGTGCGCTCATTTTGTATCAAAGGTTATTTTTTGTGTGGCACATCAAGAGCTATGAAAGAGATTGAGCTGAGAACAGTTTGGACTCGTGAGGCACAGTTTGCTAACAAAATGATAGTGTGATTAGTATTGTCTGTAAAAGTGTAGTTTCACTCAAATGACGCTTCCAGGCATACTTTATTTCGCTAGAGATACGCAGCGATTTAAGTATTGTATGTAATAAGTATGTAGAGGGAAAATATAATTGATTTTATAGAATGTGTAGAGGCTGATCTCCCTATCATAAAAAAACTGGAGACTGTTAAATCCATTTGGAACCATTTCTTTGTTAACTGACCATTGCTATGCAACCTCGTTTAAGCAAATATAAACTAATAATCGATAATGGTGTATATAATGTATATACTTCCCTCATTTCTATTTCATATCCAGGCATTAACCAAGCACAAGACGACTCTGCCTTGTGTTTGGTGCAGCTTGGGCAAGTATGTCCATAGCGACATAAAACCCAACAATTTGTAATTGGTAATTTTTAATTAACGTCGCACTATAGCAACACAACGGGCTATTGATGACGTAATACCCAACAAAACAAAGTCTTGTGAACTAACTGAATAACTGGAATATAATCACGAATGAAATTGAACTATGCCAGCTCAATTTTACTGGACTTGTAAAATTATTAAGTGTACATAACATCTTCGTATTACTGGCAGTATATTCATCTTGATTTTTGAAATTAGAGTGAGCTATTCCTCTTGTCCCCACACATATTATCTAAATATCGCGATTTTCATATTTCAGACATTCACGAGTATTTAGACGTCAGGAAAACGCATAAATCAAAATTCGAAAGTCATATTGGGGAAAGAGTTGAGTGTAGATTGACAAACCAAACCGTAACTCGTCTTGCTTAGGTTGAAGCATGCGTTTTGAAATTCACAAACAAAATTTAAACGATACTCTATGCTTGAAGTTTCTACTAGCACCAATTTCAAGTTTAAAAATTGTACTTTCCTACAATACCCAGGTACGATGATGTTTTGTGCAGGTGTTAGAATTTTGCTGCCCAATTGAATTTCTTAGCTTTAGAAAAAGCAGGACTGCCTTATAAAACGTTTCGTTGCGGTCATTAGTTTTAATACAATAACTAGAACACCAAATTATTTTCTATCAATATTCTTATCGTGTAGCCAGAAATTAGTGAAGTGAATCCAAATCAAAACGTGTCCATATGTTTGCTACAAAGTAGAAAAAGATAATCTATATATATAATTCTCTTACGTGGCACGCAAAAAAGACGTTATTTGTTTTCGCGTTTTGGCAACATTGTACGATTCTTTGTTTATCCCAAAGCCTCGCGCTTCAATTGAATTTATAGCGTTATCGGATGAAATTTTATTGAAAAAAGGTCCGTTTCGGGGCAAACTATTATAGTTCAACAAGACGCTTGCATTACAACTTTCGACAAACTCAATGAAAAAGCGTGGGTGGCTCGAGTGCTGGGTAAATGTACACACAACCAACATACTGGGTTTTCATTTTCCAAATCAACGCTCACATTTCGAGTCAAAATTTGCTCAAAGTTTCCATTTGAATTCTGATTCCAGAGGTACTATAAATATCTTTTCTAAAAAACAGCATAAATTTAGATTTGAAAAATATTTTTTTGGAATATCATATTTTGTTAACAATTCCTTCTGCTACGACACATGTCTTCATTGATGCGAGCGAAGCGAGCATAGGTTCGCGCAGCGAACCAATGAGGATTGCGAAGCAATCCTCTGGGGGTTGGCGAGTGTTAGCGAGCAGGGGGCGGGCCCCCTAATAAAGGCATATTCAGCGAAGGGCCTTCTGCTCTTACGTCATTAATTTATTTTCTCTTAATGGACACTATGTTGTACTTAATTGAGTAGTAAATAGTTTTCATCATGCAAAGAAATAGTTGCAGGTTCATTAAAGCAATTAAAGGAATTGATATGGTATTTATAGTATTCAATATACTTTGTTTATCACCATTCTGTTATAAAGAAATGTGGCTCATTTTAAATTAATATACCAGTACGAAAAGTAAATTTAGCATTACAATCACATTCCTTCTACTCTGCTACTAAGGTATCCTAGATGCGTTCTTTCTAAGACTTCTCGAAACTCATAATACGCTATTATTGTTCAAGAATGAAAAGATCTATCTAAAGCATACATTGGTATTTTAAACTGACTGCAATGAAAAGCTCTAAAAGGCTTTCATGACTTGGGATAAAGTATTTTTGTTTTTAGATAAATAAGTATTTAGAATTTAGACCTTTTTGTTGGAGGAAACAGTCTTCAGTAGTCTCAGTGAATGAATTCATTTCAACACTCTTTACATTTGTAAGAATCAGATTGATTAAAAGGTTACAATGCTGTTGCGTTTTAGGCAATATATAGAAATATTTGACTTTTCCCACTCAATTTATAAAGTAATGAAATGCTATTTGATTCGTAAATATTTTATTATACTTTAAAATGTTTATCTACAGTCATAAATATTAATAAATACGAATGGAGTGTTTGTTTGTACATTGAATATTTTCGACCCATTTCAAGTTTTCTATTCGTTTTGGACCCTTCTGATGCCAAATTCGCCTCATGCGCGTTTGGTGTCTGTCTGTCCGTCTGTCTGTATGTATGTACCCTATACACGTCCATACGGTTTAATATATTTTCATAAAATTTGCATTCAGCGAGTCATTTTCATTCAGTGACTGAACTTGGTTGCTAAAGTCTGTCTGTCTTTCTATTTTATGTTCGATTTTGTGTATGTGTATTTGTACAGGCATCACGTCAATTTTATTCCAGGTATTTGATTGCAATGTGCTTTATTTTATACATTATGTATTAGTTTAATGAATGCAGTATTAAACATTTCATTATTGTTATATTGAGATAAGTTTCATGCTAAAACACATGAGTAAGTATACTAAAATCAACCATAAATTGGTAGTTTTGGAAAAATTGGAATGTATATTGAGTATTACAATTACTTAGACTGCCAGTACTGCTGAAAGATCAATTATTTTTCCAAGAATTATTTGTTTTTTATGGAATTATTTCAAGTCTCATTTTGTTACTAGCAAAATACCCGACCTTACTCGGTTTGAGTTGGTTTACTCTAGATTGAAGAGATGATCAAAATATATAATTACTTACGTTTTTCGTAGAATAAAATAATATTTTAACACTTTTCACGATCTTTATAATTTCTACCACTTACTTTCGACACAAATCCTACACTTACATATCCATTCATGCAATACATTTCACATGCATCGCACCCTAGCTGTATGACAAAGCTTCACAAGGACGAAAGGTGACATTAAGGTTACTACTACAAAATACGATTTTGAGGGGAATTTATAATTCCCTTTAAGTTATTTTCATGTTCAAATCAATTAATAAAAACGACGATTTACGGTGAGTGCTCTCGCACTCATAGTCAGCAAAACAATATTTTTTTTACTTGTGGGCACTCCTGCATCATGCATACGAAATGGTGGAATTTCGAAATTTTCTGTCATTATGACAAATAATTTTATGCTTGAAAAGTTCCAGTTCGAATTTTTTAAATATTATTATTCTTTCAATAATGGCATATTTACACTTAAAATTTTCATATTCTGACTTACCTGCCACTTTATGTCGAATACTTTGTGGTGGTGTTGCGTGTGATGAAAAATAAACACTGTCTAAACAAAACTAATAAATATTTAAAACAGAAAACAAAAGAAAACAGCTGAATGAAATAAAATGAACAATGTCGGGAAAAAGTTGTTCTAAAGATATTAATTTGTGATTCCTTTTTATCTCTTGATCTCGCAGTTGCCACAATTTACAACTAAAAATTGTACAAAATTTAGAAATGCAAAATTAATTCAGAGCGAAAGAATCACGAGTTTCCGTTTTATTCCAGTTCGTTGAAAAATATCATATGTCCCAAATATTCGGAAATCGTTTACATTGCGCAAAGAACAAAAAAAAACTACAAATAAATAAAATAAGCTGAAATTCCATAAAAAATAAAATAATTTTTAAAAAAATATTGTTTTTCAGCAGTACTGGTAAAGCAAATAAAAGTAATCGTAATACTCAATATACATTCCAATTTTTCCAAAACTACCAAACTATGGTTGATTTAAGTTCACTTACTCAGTGGTTTAGCATGAAGCACATCTAAATATGAAAATAAAAAATATGTTTAATATTGCATTCACTAAGCCAATATATAGATAGTGTATACAATAAAATACATTTCAAAGAAATATCTGAAATGAAATTCACGTGATGCCTGTGCAAACACACAAACACAAAATCGGACATAGAACAGAAAGACGGACAGACAGACTTTCGCAACCAAATCCACTCACTAAATGAAGATAAGTACTCACTGTATGCAAATTTCCATGAAGATGAATTAAACCGTGTGGACGTGTATAGGGCACATACATACATACATACAGACAGACAGACACCAAACGCGACAAAGGCGGATTTGGCATCAGAAGGGTCCAAAACGGATAGAAAACTTGAAATGGGTCGAAAATATTGAATGGACAAATAAACACTCCATTCTTATTTATATAGATTTGCTCAATGTAAATGATTTCCAAATTTTGAGGACAGACGATATTTTTCAACGAACGGGACTGAAACGAAAATTCGTGTTGTTTGATCACGAGCAGTGATATTTTCTGTTTCTTTCGCTCTTCATTAATTTCGCATTTCTAAATTTTGCACACTTTTTAGTTGTAACTTGTGTCAACTGCGAGATCAAGAGATAAAAAGGAATCACAAATTAGTATCTTAGGAACAACTTTTTCTCGACACCTTTTATTTTGTTTTATTTCGCTATGCTTACTGTTTTAAGTATTTATTATTTTAATATATGTATTTTCCTTCTCATCACACGCAACACCACCACAAAGTATTCGACTTAAAGTGACAGGTAAGTCAGAATAAAGCAAATTTTAAGTGTCATTACGCCGTTATTGAAAGAATAATGTTTAAAAAACCGGAACTAGAACTTCTCAAACATTAAAAAATTATTTGTCATAATGTCAGACGAAGATTGCGAAATTCCACAAAATCGCATGCCTGAGATGCGAGAGTACCACTAGTAAAAAAATATTGTTTTGTTGACTATGAGTGCGAGAGCATTCTCCGTAAATTAATTTTTATTAATTGAGTTGAACATGAAAATAACTTAAGAAGGGGAATTCCAAATCTCCCTCAAAATTTCTTCATAAGTAACTCTTTTCATATCAATAACATGAAAAAACAATGCTGCATAGTAAACTTTTTGCATTCTATTAATCTTATTCATTTGACTTATTTTATTAAGTCAAATGAATTAGTAATTATACTAAAGGAGTGTTTTAATAAATTTATTGGGTTGTTACATATGAACTCACAAGCTATTTTTGTAGAAATGGTTCTTCTACATTCCATTAGATATAGTATAGATATACATAGATATTAATCCATTATAATAATGTATTCCAACTTATATCCTTCTGGCTCCTTTTAAAAATATCTGAATTCCCGAACAGATTTGCAATTAAGTATGTGTTTTTAAATAAAAACATAATTGAGTTAGTTCACGTATACCTTGTCAAAATATCAACAGAATCAGCTTTATTTAAGATCAGGTCTTCTAAAAACCCACACTCAAACGGCACTCCACTAAAAGTACTTTCTTGCTTTGAAAATGACTCTACTTTTAAACAACTCACAGCGTTTTGCATATTCAAATTTGTTGCCAGCAAAATCCTACAGGGACACCATAAGTCTTACCACAAGCGTGTTTCTTTTTCCATACCTCTGAACCAATTCAAACAAGTCTACTCTATCAAAGCATATGGAAATTTCCACAACCGTTCGTTCTCTTCTTCATTCCACCGTCTGGCGACCCTTGGCAAGTCAGAAATCGAAACACTCCAGCTGGACCTCTTGACCTCCACTTTTGTTTTTGTTTTTCAACTTTCCTTGGCCTTCAAGCCACACCTGGATATTCAAAAACTTGACTCGTTGCGTCAGTTCTTCAATGCGGAAGCACCGAGAGTGGGCATTCCTTCAGCAGGATGGGACCCCTGCACTTTGTTGTTCTTCAAGGAACCCGTTCGTTTATTATAATATGATTTGGCCGTGATGACTATCATCGATATATCGAACGGTAATTCCTTTCCGCAAAGGTTTAGTATCCCCGGTATAAAGACGTAATCCTTTTTGGCGAACGGAATTGATTGCCGTCACGAGATCCTGTCGCTATTGTGCTGAACTGATTCGTGGAACAAATTGCACGCTGTTTGTGGAAGGGTAGTTATCCTTATTGAAAATACCGACTTGAGTTAGCAGGCACGGTACAGGGTATTACTTCTCTCACGAATCTTAAGGGTTCGAGGAGTCAACAGGTATTGTGTTTTAAGTGGATAGATTTCGTGTGAGAGGTATAGGGGTATCTAAATAGTTAAACGGTGATGATTTGAATCAAAGATGCTAGTCAATTGAAAGTAATATCAATCGATATTTCAGTGACTTGCTACATATTACGTAAAAACAAAATACGAATCTTATTTTCATACATAATATTTGAGACCATACCACTGGAACGTTTGTTATTATCGAAAATACTGGCTTGAGTTTGGAGGGACGGTAAGGGGTATTACTTCTCTCACGAATCTTAAGGGTTCGAAAAGTCAACCGATATTGTGTTTTAGGTGGATAGATGTCGTGTGAGAGGCATATGGGTATCAAAGCAGTCAAACAATGATTATTAGAATCAAGGATATTCTATTGCATCGAAAGTAATATCAATCGATATTTTTAGTGTTTTGATGTACGTTATGTAGAAATTAAATGCGAATGACATTTTCGTTGATAATATTTGAAACTTCTCGACCACTGTAAAAGTTGTTTTTATAGAAAATACTGACAGTAGTTTTCAATGATGAAGTTATTTTTATTTTATGATCATGTTTTCCTTTTTGTATGTGTAAATATATATTATTTAAGAGATCACAAAAATCAATTAAACCCAAAATTTTCGGTATTAGTAACAAAACTTTACAGAATAAAACGAATCCATGATTTGAAAATCTGGAAAAACAAATTTATAATTTTAAAATATTCAAATCTACTCTAATTTTAAAGCATTGACAATTTTTGACTAATTTATTAAAAGACTTGGGAAATGGCAAAGTTGTGTAACCTACAGGTCAGCAATGTCCGAAATCTGTAACCTACAGGAAAGCAATGTCAAAAATCTGTAACCTACAGATCTTGTACTTAAAAGTTTTAATTAGTTATTTTGCAGAACAGTTCCTGTCTTTGTTGTGTGTTGTATTCTAGGCCTGTAAACAATACACAAAATATTGATGTTACATTTCAAAATTTTAAAAATTATTCATAGTTAACATTTAGTGTTCCCACATATGAGAATGTCCTAGGTATATGGGTACCTAAACAGTTATTAGAAACGAAAGTGTTCTGTTACGTTAAATGTAATATCAATCTAAATATTTTAGTATTTTTATACTTACGACGCACAAATGTCAATATCTTCATAGATAATATCTGAGATATCCCCAACAATGGAAGGATAGATACCCTCATTGAAAATACGAAGTATTGAGTTAAGAAGCAATGTAAAAGGGTGCTACTTTTTAAGGGTTACGAGAAGTCAAAAGATAGTGTGTATTAATTGAACAGACATCATGTATCACTAAACAATTAAAAAGGGATGGTTGAAATCGGGGATAATCATTTGCAGTGAAAATAATGTCGAACAAAATAATTTAGTATTTAGATATCCGCAGTAAAAAATTATGAATATGATTTTCATACGTAATATCTGAGTAATCCACACCAGTGAATGAGAGGCTAAAGGCTTCTCTTTTAAGAAACTGTAAGACTGAAGCGCTATGTTACATGTTCAAATCTTGTATGTGCCGAAATCGGGCTGTCTGCTTCCTGGTTTATTCAAGTAGACATGTAAATGGGTGTCAACTTCTCACAAACTCCTCCAGAAGGGCATCTCCACTGTTTGTGCGATGTGGTAGCATCTTTGATGATGTCCCGGTGTATCTCAGAGTCCACCACGTTCTCGACACGTAATGCTTGGAGAACAATGTATGAGCTGGAATTGGTAAAAAAAAATTGAGAAATGCTTAAAATTTTAGTAAAAAATGTCTTTGTTTTGCAAGCAAATACGAAATTCTTACGATCTAGAGTTTCACGTGTGTGGACCTCAGTAAAAAGGATTAGAATAGATTATTTTAATATTATTTAATGATACCTTTGAATTTGCTCTACAATGAAGGATGCTCGAATAAATAACGGAAGAATCTATATATTTCCCTGCAGCTGTACATTGGATGCTGACAATGGTTCATAATAAAACAACTTTTCTTCCGGGTATTCTAAACCTTGGTTTCTGTCACTTTTCGGAACGTTTTCTTGACCTTGAAAACATACGAGTTTCCTGCTGCTTAATTTTTTTTTGCTTCAATTTAACAAAAAGATACGTTTTTAACACTTCACATGTGTAGTTTGTTTTAAATTCAATTTGAATTTTTCTTTGTAAATGACAATTTACACCTTATACATACCCTTTTTACATAAAGTACAATATTATTAACAATAATTAAATAAAAGTTAACTTTGCTCTCAATGTCCGAGTTTATTAAACTATATTAAATGTATAAAATTGGAATAAAAATTCGTGGGTAAAGCCTAATATTAATTATAATAATAATATTAATAACAGCCTTACTCTGGACAGTTATATATAATTGTATTCGCTGTAGTTACCTTGTTTATAATGTCTAAATTTATTTTCTATGTTATACTTTTGTATTTTATATCACTGCCCTATACCTAAGGACGTTTGTTTGATGTCCGCATTGGAAATGAAAAACATACTGCCAATATTCGGTCTAACAACATACTCTCAAAGTAATTATTTGCAGAAACATATTAGATGCACAATCTATACACCCCAGACAACCACTAAAACACCCTTACAGTAATAACAAAATATTATTTTCCCCCGCATTCTACAGTTACGAAATACTTGACGTTATGATATTAGAAAATAACATACGGATAGACATAAAAATACAATCAGCAGACAATAACCATGAAAAATTCAACAAAAAAAAAATCAAGGCTTGGAATGATCTAGCCGATGCCAGAATCCAATGTGAACAATTACAGCAACTTGTCATCAACAGTAGTGGCCGTATGTCTTAATTATTAGATTTATCCGGCGTCAGCATTTGCAGGCTATCTCGGAAATGACCCTTCCTGCTCAGCAGTGCCCTGTGCTGACGCTGCGGCCCTCATAAATCCCTTGTTTTTAGTGGGCTCCTTTACTTCACTCGTAAATGGAGATAGCGAATAAGAGGTGGAAATTCTATTTCCCAATGTTTGGCTCGTACGAACAGTCTAGATGGAAATGGATCCGAAACAGTTTCATATTTACAGTCGGTTTGCAAAGCTATCAACGGCTCTGGACCATTGGCGGAGAATTCTTTTGAGTAGAGTTTTTTATACGGTCAGATCTGCTATATCTTAGGAGAGATTTATACGAGAGGTGTTAAATAATAATGAAAGAGCTGAGCATGTTGGTTCTGATAGCGTATTTCCTATTTCTTATATAGACCGAGTTAAGAAATAGTTATCTTTTGTATTTTTTTTGAGGGGGGGGTGGAATTCCGTCATATATAAGGTACAGTAAAACCCTGGTTAACCGAAACTCGTATTATCCTAAATGCCACCGAAATACTCTTTCTCTCAAAGCAACATAGAAACTACAATACATATTTTGATGTTATGTTAAGTTGCACAAGATTTGCTTACCAATACAGTGAGCCAACGCCGGCTGACGTCCTTGTTTAAAGATAGCAGGACATTGCTACTCGAAAGCGTTTTGAGGGACGCAAGCAGCAAACAAGTTGATCGTGGAGTGACAAACCAAACCGAAATTTATTTTTCATACTTCAAGCATATATTCTGATATTTATCAAGTAGATACGAGTGTTGTTGAATATAGAAATAGCTGAATGCGTATTTCTCTCTTCTTAAATATAACAAATTAAAAATATCTAGTGCAATGTTGTTTGACTATTTTCTCCATTCACTAAATAGATTTGATTCACTTGGTCTGGACTACGTGGGAGGAATTTCTTACAAGAAGCGGTAAGTGCAGTTTTCGAATTTCGAATGTCGTGTGGTAAAAATTGCCGTAGAGAGTCAAATCAAACCGGAAGTCATATTAAATAACTGAAAAATAGGTGTTATGTTATTTACGAACTTTTTCTAGTGGAATTTATTAGAGTAGTGTTAAATAAAGAAATAGCTGATATGTTGGTTCTTCGATGAGTGTAAATATTATTTCCCACTTCGTAAATATAACAAGTTAAAAAAGATATGACTATTGTATTTTATTGTGACTTCTAAATTTTGAGTATAATACAATAGATTGGACACTTTCCTGAACTTGTATAAAAATTCTTACATTGCAGTTTAAGGTGCTCGTGTCTAAATATAAATGTAACATGTTCAATAGACTAGGTCTAGGAGTGCCTTACTGTTTTAAAGCCTCCAATTCCTAGTTTCCTAGTGGTTCAGCTGTTGCTTTGTTTCGACTTCTCACTGGACAAAAATGCATTAATGCCTATTTATTTATTATTGAATTTAGAAATTCTTCTAATTATACTCTATGTAATTCTGGACGATCAATGAATAGCGGACATTTAGACACGTGCACTGCACTTAATATTTTTAATTGTGCTGTTCAGAGATATTGCAAAGCAAGATGGTTCGTAAATTAAATTTCAAACTCAAAGTAGCATTTTGTAGCATTGTAAACATTTTCATATGTCTGTATTTTACAATTTGGATAAATACGACTAAAAAAGTCCTAAGATACCGATTTCTACGTTTTAATGTGAGGATTACGTTAAAATAATTAACTAAATACAGTATAAGCTTGGTTATCCGAAATAATGTGGACCTTGCAAGTTGCTACTTTAGTAGTTAACACTAAATCGTACGTCGGTGTCTATTCGACACAGGAGCCTGTTTATTTTGTTCTCCTTTTACTTTTGTGACTTGAATTTGAAAATTTTTGGTGACTTTTAATCATTTTCCTAGACGAATGCACTGTAGAACTTTCGTTGGTCTGGATTCATTTATAAAAATTTTACAGTTAAATTTACCTAGAACGTCCGCTGGCGTCGTTTCGACACCAAGTGAATTTATCATTCTAAATAGCTTACACTCAACTTAATACGAGATCATTGAGTAGCAAACATTATTAGCTAACCAAACAAATTCTTATGGCACATCTGTTTGACTTAGAAAAAAATGTTTACAGGTTCATAGAGAAAACGAATAAATTATAATAGTGTGATTGGGTCATCTGCTTACAGAATAAACAGATTCGATTTTCGAACCTTGTGTACTTGTAAAGTATACAAAACAACGAGGGCTCGTTGAAAACGTCAAAATCCTGAATAAATTGCTAGTAATTGGTTGTGAGAACTTGCTGAAAATAAATTGGATGATGGGGAGCTCTCTTGTTCAAATTTTGATTCCGATGCCCCCAATTTACATGGAAGTGAGTGCAAAGAATCTGAAGAAAGTGCAGATGAAACTGATAATATCCCAACTAACCCGGATATACAGAGGCTGTTCACACATTTTTTATACAATATATATTGTATTCACAAAACTAAATTACATAAAATTCTTGTGTTTTAAATGTTTTATTTAATAGCCCTTATTCTGAACTATCTTTCGACACCGTAATTTCCAAGATAATAATGCCTTTTGAAGTGTCAGAAGAGGTATTCTATCCCATTCCTCCTGAACAGCTTTCCAGAGTCCTGTAAGGGACGACGATTGGATAATGCAGATTTTAAAAGTCCGAAAGCACCAAAATCCATAGGTGATACATCGGGAGATTTAGTAGGGATATCAGTGAAGGGTATGGCCTTGATACCGGTTTTTTGTTCCGTTTCTTTTAGGAAACTTACAGTGGATTTTGATGTGTGACTGCAAGCTTTGTATTGATGGAGTTCCACAGATTGATGGCACTGTGGGTAAAGCGATGGTATTTCATTCAGAAAAATTGACGATAAAATATGTTCCTGATAGTATTTGGAGTTAATCTGGAAATTTTTCTTCCACTCTCTTTATTTTTAACTTGCCATAATATGAAAAACCAGCAACAGTCATGAATCCCTTCGAAAACTTTCTTTCGATTCTGTGAACCATGTACTTACATTTTTTTCTCCCCCTTTTATGATAATAAATGGCTCTTTTTTTGCTGGAATCATTTAAATACACCCATGATTCATCTATAGTGACATTTTTTTTTCTTTGGATAAGTGTTTTTATATAGAATTCGGCAGCGTGTCCTGCGTTCAGCGATATGCTTTGGAGTAAGACGATGTACATTGCGTTTTTTCGCTTTCTTAAGATTTAAATCAACGTTTATCATTTTGTTTACAGTGGACACCGAGCATTTTAATGATTTTGCAACTGTCCTTTGACTAGGGGTATTCCTTTGAATATATTCCTTTGAATATTTCTCTTCGGAAAGAGCATAAATATAGCCTTCGAACCACTGCTTCGTTATATATATAAAAACGCCATTTTGAATAAAAACAAACCACAGACGATAATTTTGATTTTTAAAAACGTAGTACAACTGCAATTATTTCTTTTGCAGCAAACGACTTTTTATTACCGCTAACCAAAATCGTCTAAAAAATGTGCTAACAGCCTATGTATATGCCGCTAGGGACGCCACAGAATAGATACGCATAATGTCAATGTCACAGGCAGATTTGCTGCTAGATTTGTTTTACGTCAAAGTTGTTGTCCGACTAACTGTGCTAAATAAAAAGACAGTGAATACTTCATTTGTTCGTGGTTACTTTTATTCAACAGTTACATATTCTAAAGCATAATAAAATGCACAAATGTTGAAGCTAGATGAATTTTGAGCGATATCAGCTGGTCTGTATCCACTGATGAACAATGTGCTTTTCATGCGATATTCTATGCTCGCGGAGTAAGTGGTGTCAAGAACATTGAACTGCAGTCCCTAAGGTCTGACTCTTGGAGAATAAACTTTTGTAAAGAAACAATGGGTCAAAATAGATTTAGATAAATCCTTTGATTTTTAAGATTTGATTTAAAGTTCACACGTTCTCAGAGAATTTGAGCTAACCATTTGGCTGTGATTTCGGAAGTTTGGGATAGATTTATCCTAAATTTCCGAGACTTGTTTTTTTATATTTTTCTTGGTATATTAGAGTCATATTCTATGTAAATTTGATAAAATAATCATAAAAATTAACTCAACTGAATATTCGTATTGGTATTATTTAGTTATTGCAATTATTTTATGCGATTTATTTACCGGTGTCGAAATGACACCGACGGACGTTTAAGGGTAATCGCAATGGCGGACGTTCTAGTGTGGAGAAAAGGGCTATTAGTGACCTTTCATGATCAATTCTGAAGGTAAAGATCCGTGTATAACACCACTTAATTTGGAATCACGTCAGGTGACTTAATCAATACCTGAGCAGAAACTTCCAACCATTCTGATCTTCAGAGCTACGTGCAAATCAACTACCTACCCAAAATTAACTTTGTTAGCATTGCTTTTTCATTATGTAATCACAAAAATTGTTCAAGAAGTTTTTGTTAATTCTACTATATATAATTACTTTTATTTTGGATAAACGGAATTCCAACTTTTCTATCCAACGGGAATGTAGTATAATTACATTTCCTTCCACAAGAGAGGATAGGGGAATTGAAATAAAGTAAATCCATGCTATTCCAGAATGAATGGAACAAAAACTGTCACCAGAGTAGGATTGACCCCCATTGATGAAATAATAATTTTTATTTTCTTGTACAACAGGGCTCGAAATAAGTCGCGGCAAATGCCGTGAGTTTAAATCGCCGCAACGATCAACGGTTTTCACGGCACGTTTTGCTGCGAGTATATTTTAAACCGATTGTTTCATTATTTCTCTTTCAAATACCAGCTATTAAAAGAAATTTTTAAGGAAAAACTATGGGCTTTAATGAGGATAAGTGTGGATGCTCCTTTGCTTTCAGATTTTAAGGCTGATCGAGCAGTTCAGAAATGGTTTCGTGCATGTGATCACAGACCTTGCTTTTAGGTATGTAGTTATGAAACAACTGCAGTTTTCTCTAGCGTAATTATTGACTGAAACCTTCGTAAACTTGATAATAAGGAAATAAACGTGTCTATAATATAATATTCGAGTGTTTTTTTTATCTCGGATATATTTTAAGGTTTCATATGACATTGCAGAATGCTTAAAAGAAAAGTGAAGTATTTTTTTTTCTTTTTCTCATTGCATTATTCAGACAATTTTTTAAAGTTTAGCGAAAAATTTGCAACTGCAATTTACCGTTATTATGTAAATTTGAGATATTACCAATAGCTTAATAGCTTTTGCTGCCAGCTTGTAAAAGCTCACACCAATATTTTCTGCCATCTTCGAAATCTTATTTCGAGCCCTTGTGTACAAGACATGTGAGGAGGCAGAATTGAGCTACAGCTAAAATCGTATTATAAGCCCTACAAAATGAGCATTATCATTAGCGATCAATAAGAGGGACAGTCAAGGATCCGAAGCTTACTATACGAACAGTATTGCATTGTGTTCAAATGAACTTTGAGAAAAAACATTGCTAATAATTGCTTAGACTTATAGAGATTCACGGCTTGCTTTGTCTGAAGCAAGTAATAATCTGGAACCACATACGGGTAGCCACAAATAAAACGTTTCTTAAAAGCTCTTCAAATTGACTGATGGGGTAGAATTAGGAATAGTATTTTGCCTTGTAGTGTGAAAGTACTAACTACTCCTGAAAATAAAATCAATACCATCCACCATGATGACAATGTTTGGAAATGTCTGAAATGGAAAGGAAAGTAATTATATATAATTGTACTTCTAAATTGGGAACGCGGATGTAGATTTTTAAAATAATGAAAAAATGTTTGAAAGTCAATTTCTTTTGTTATCTAACCCAATACTTTCAAATTGTTCTTCTAAAGAGCTCATTAAAGATTCCTTTCCAGAATAAAACGCGACATATGCTATGATAGAGTTATAATTACGAAGTCAGACGAAGAGCCTAAATAATGATCTGGGTCTGTCTACGTTGCTGGTTTTTGTAGAATTTTCTGCGCTACTTCGAGTTCTTAGTTTTCTTTTTCCATCTAATTATTTTTCTCCTTATCGTCTGTTCAAATTTAATGCTACATATATTTTGTTTTGTTGTAAGTAAATTATTTATTTTTAATTCACTTGAATTTTTACTCATGGATTTTTAAAAGTATTTTCGACACCATGGTAGCAAAAAAACTCAGAAATTAATATTGCTTTATTCCTTTGCTTGGACAGGCAACGACTGATTACTTTCGTTGAGGCGGGGGAATTGGCCTCTTGCTTTGGCTGCGTAGTTGTCTGCTTCACAGTTGCACTGGACACGTTCGTTGAGGCGGGGGAATCGGCCTCTTGCTTTGGTTGTAGAATTTCGTCTCACCATTAGGAAGTAGAACATCGTTTCTGTAAAATTTCGTTTCGGTTCATATCCAAGTGCTGTTCATTTCGTTTTGCAAAGTTCAGAACCGGGCGAACTCCCAAGTTCTGGTTGGGTACGTCTAGGGGTGTTCGATGAATGAAGACTAAAGAATAACTCGGTTTCAAAGCAATGACATTGTATTTGATTAATCATACATCTTTAGGCTGTTAAGCCTAACTAAAGGAGACGTCACGACGAACGCGTCGATGAGCGCTTAGCAGTTGGTGAGTACGCTCTCTCTGTTGCGCCTTCGTTCGACCTTATGTGCTCCGTGGTGTGGCATCGCCACGAGTGTCGCCACTGTACAGGTAGATCGGTGGATGGGGGGGGGGGTTCGAGATTAAGACATATATTATAAAAATTCAACACGATGAAGTATTTATAAAATTATACAAGAATTTGGTAATAACTAGTAGAAATAACAATATTTACAGATTTATACATCGTCGACTTACAAGTGAAACCCAAGTCAGAAATCAGTTTAAGAAAAGGAAGGGCGAAATTCTACATACTAAGTGTGCGTTTCTCATGAAAAAAATACAAGTATCATCCAAAGAAACAGGACTTAGCGCAGTTTCTTAGTCCCCCAATTTCCAGAAGTTTTTGCGATTTGAAATCGATCACACAATTATGACACGTTTACCACTAATCTGTATCGTATCTTTAGACGTTGTTTCCTTTTTAAAATAATGGCAAACGCACTACACTATTACAATTTAAAATGTTTCTAAAGGAATTTTCCTTTGTAATTCATTGCCAAATTTTTGAAGAGAACTATGCGAAAAAGTACATAAATTTTATTATAAAGTACTTATAAGTGAAAATGTAACACCTCAGATAAAAGTATTCATGTAAAAAAAAATTAGTTTTATTTGTTAGTTTGTGGACAGGCATACTTTGTCACAATACCAATCGAGAACAACATTAGAGCTCAGAATATCAAACGAAAGAACATATTTATAACTCTTAGCAGGTGATACGCTAATAATATCTATACAGGAGTTGTTTCGAAACATTCTGTAAAAAGTGGTGGTAGGAAAAAAGGAATTAAATCGTATTCACACAAGAAGCGCCACCTGGATATATGTGAGGGAGATGTTTGGCAGCAAGAGACACTTGGCTAATTTGTACAGCATTATATATATGTCGGTGTGTCAGACGTTCACAGCAGTTATTGGTCATAACATTGGGTCAAAAATTGCTGAATTAAATTTAAATAAAAATTATTTGTATATTTTCTACATTTCATTTCTTTTCGTTTGTTCATAAAAGTCAACAGAATGTAGATATTAATTTTTCCACTAAAGCGTAGAAGTAAAAGACAGAAATGAGCATTTCTGCCTTCGATCTACACTTCTTCGCCTTTCATTACTATGCCTTAGTACAGAAATGAAAGCAGCTTCTTTTTGTACAAAAAACAGCTTTGGTACATCTGTAAGGCACTTGCGGATATATATTCTTTAATGAATACGGTTGTTTTGTATTTCTTATCTCCTCTTACCCTCTGAAGTGTTCAGACGCATATATCCGTGATTGAATCTTCAGTCTTCCCAGCATGGCCTCTAAAATTTTTGACCCATATAATATTTCTCAGAAGTCCTTCAACAAATCAATTTGGGTATTTCGACTTTATTTACATTGGGAATGCAATATAGCACTCTTCGGAAACCTCATGCCGCTCAGAGGAGGTTGAAGCTTATGCAGGAAATTTGAAGTACCCTCTCTGTAGCCTTAACCATTTAAAAGATGTAGAATCTCCAAAGGAAATCCAGACCCCTCTTCGGAGCTTGAAGCTAAAAAATATGAGACGAAACCCCAGTATTTATAACGGAAGTATTAGAAAATCGGCTTATGTACGAGCTGACGAGAGACATTTGTCGATATTTATTCAACTGAAATATGATTTGGAATGAAATCGGAAGTGCAACGCTTCTTAGAGTTTGACTAAAATTATTGGTATTATAAATATATTGTAATCTTGTGTCTTGTCACTGTAAACTATGCCTTGTCTCGGTTTATAACGATTAAAAAACTGCGAGTATTAGGAATGAGCGGACTTTCATCTTTATATGGTGATTAGACCACAAATCTTCATAAAAATTCAAATTGTTGGAAATAAGGTTTCCGTTTGTTTGTAAAACAACTCAGTATAGTCCCAAATAGCAGAGCCATTTATTTACATAGTGTTGACGATTTTCTCTTGGTATCATATAGGTTAGCGATTAAGACGGTCAGATGTCAATGACACACTATCTTTTTCTTCTTATCCTATTTAAGCTGCTTTCATCATGGATGAAAACAAATATCTCAATTACTAAATAGCGAAGCTGTGGTAAGCCCTACTATCTTAGTTTGGCCTTAAGGGGGTCCGTGATACAAAAATCGTCAAATTTTCGATTTTTTTTTTTTTTTAAATTATTTAAAGATATTCTCTGTGTTTTTCTGCTTATTTCTAAATCATGTCTCTATCTTAATTAGAACTAGAGATATAACCATTTTTGCGGTGAGTTGTTTTGAAAATCTAACACTCTTGACAGCTGTTGTCATGGCAACAACATCTGTCTTTAAAACTTAAAATGCGTTTTTCTCCATGAGACATTTTTTCAAGATTTCCTGTATTCAAATTGCTATAAGTCGAAAACCGATAAAGTTTAAGGGTTGAAATTTGGAATACATCTTTTTCAAACATTATACTTTAATTCAGATTCAGCAAATTTGAAACAAATATTTACTTTTAAAAATATGACTTTTTTTAAAAAAAGTACCTTAAAATTTTCACAAATTTTCATTCAAATATTTTTTAATTTTTACTATATTAATATTTTTTAAATTGCTGAATCAAAATTAAAGTGTATAAATTTTTGAATAATTTACTGCAAGAAATTTGAAAATTGATCCAAAATATTTTAAGTTTTAGCAATTTAAAATGACCCCTCTTTTTTTTCAAAAAATTTTAATTAAAACATTTTTTTAAACTTTTGGAACAATTTTGTGCTGTGATTTTGCTTATTAGATAGATGGGTAATCAGTACAAAAAAATTCTAAATTAATTAGTAAAAAAAAATTTTTTTAATGTGTCCCGGACCCCCTTAAGGTAGAAACGCAAACGATGCATTTGCGTTGTCTTTAGTAGCTTTGTTTTGTTACGACACGATGCTTTTCCAGCGAGTGGCTTATGAGGTGTTGTAATTGCTTTTATGTTACCACGATGTACATGAAATAGCTGTTACTTTGTGTGATGCAAAAATCGCCTCGTATGCTAGTTGTAGAAATACTTTAGATTGCTCAAAATCAAATGTACTCCGTTCATTTTAATTTATGAACATTAGATGCATTTCCCTTTACTCTAACTGTCATTTAACTAAATAATTAACACCAACACACACTCCAGTGACTAGTGTTGTGAGACAATGTACCAGTTTAAATAAGTGTGGTTGGATACGTAGTGTATGCCACAGAGGTGGCATGTCAGAGCACCATTACATAAATAGATAATTACATCAATACTGTAATTGCATTAAATCATTATACTAGGTTACATTATAAATATATAAATACAACATGCAAGGGGGAACAAAGTTCGTTTTTCTTAGTCTCTTAGGATAATCAAGTCCTGATGATTTTAATGAATCTCACCATGTTAATAATTTTAAGGGCACAGGGAAGTCATCAAATGCCAGAAATCTTGAAAATGTGACCAATATTTGAAAGCATATAAAATTTTAGCTATTATAAGTACCAATATAAATTGCTGTACACATGTTTGTAATACATTTTAAAACTAATTCAAGCTAAAAATAAAAAATTTTAAAGTAAAAATATTTTGTAGAGAGCATTTATATAGAACTCGGTGAAAAAAAATTCAATACAGTGAGTTCACTTTAGGTGCACTCTGTAAAAAACTTTAATATATATTGAGTAACAACTGTTTTCCCTATCACTAGAAAAGTTTTTTGAATTCATTAAAATATTTTTTGTTGAAAATAACCAGGAAAAAATTTTTTAGACACAATTTAAATCAGTTCATGAAAATTTTGTGATTTTATACCTATTGATCACCCATTAAAAAAAATTATGTTCATATTTCCTCAAGAGTTTATATTTTAACATAATTGCCTAATAGAAATACACGTGTATGCAAAATTTCAGACTGATAGCTTTAATAGTTTTTTCACAGGGCGTACCTGAAGATGAAAATTTATCATTTTGAGAAAACGACAGAAAACTACAAAATAGCATTTCCTTACCTTATCGATAAGAACTTTCCAAATCACAAGTAAACAAAATTTACGGTTAAATATAATAACAGTCGCAGTTAAACCTGTTACCAATCGATTAAAATGTATATTTATACAAAAATATACTAAAAATATAAAATATTTAAAAATATATAATCCATCGTCGGCAAATTCGAAACCAAAAAGGATAATTTCAAAATTAAATTTTAGTAACTTAAAATGCATTTTACATAATAAGTGATACATCAATCGATTCGTATTAGTGCCCTCTATTAAATGCAATTGAAATCAAAAATTCTATTTTTTGAAGAATTGTGCCTTACCAGTGCCCTTAACCCTCGAGCCCTTGTAACATGCAATGTTACTGAGTCATGTGATTTAAGATAGTCGGCAGGCATTCTCATATGCCATGAGGCTGTAATGGGGCAAACTGTAATGTAATGTAGATGTGTGCCAATTTCACCACAATAGCTGTTTTTAGACTTGATTTTCTTAAACCTCGTTAGGTAGGGTGGGAATGGACAATGCCCAGTGAAGAAAAGTGTTTCTTCCCTGGTCTAACTTGTAGATTTTGATGACACTCTTGGTAACGCACCATGCACTGTCCTGCCTGTTTCCCCTTCGTCTCATGGTAACCCGTATGCCCGCGTGGAAGAGTAATGGTTTGATAACTGCAGGGATGCGAGTTTGAAACTCGATCCAACCAAACACCGTCGTGTGTGTGGCGGCTGTGCACGTCAAATCTGTTGTGGCCTCAAATTTCCTCACGTTTACGTGGTGTGAAAGTTTGGATAGTAGGATTTCAACTCTGGTGTTGCCTATTCACCTGACTGCATTTCAAAATTACCATGTGTTGTCCTCGGTTCTTTACTTTCGATATTGGCTCTGGAGTGTCACCAACAGACCGTTGAGTTGCTGCAGTGCAATTTGAATTCAAATACTCCTATACAGTTAAATTAATACAGACATAGTATCAAATTCAATATTAATGAATAATCTAAAACTTTGCATTTTTATATAAACTAATTACATTTATTTATCACATTTATTTTAGAACTAATATTCCATTAAATTTAATTGAACTAATTTGAAATAGTTAGTTGAAAGAGTTCAATGAGAATAATTATTTGATTTCCTAGTAATTTCATAATTACTTTATTACATTTCTATCATGAAAGCGGCTTTTTCGAAGTAAAGGACAGTAAAAGTACGAATGATTAACATGAAACAGAATTTTTAATAGTTGAATAAAATACTATGTTAATGGAGATGAATGAAATTATCTCTCAACAGGAATTTACAAAAATAGAAGCCCATACACCAGTTGGGCATTAAATTAGTAAAATATTTCAAATAATACATGTGTTATTCAAAATTGTTTCACACACATTTATTTAAAAGTAACGAACGCGTCTAATAAACACTCACGGAGAAAGAATGCAGAAGTATTCAAAAAAGAAATTAGACAAACATGCAATTAACTCATTTAGATTTCATTATTTCGGAGTACCTCTTAAAATAATTTAATTAGAGCGCATGTGTTATTTGCTTCGAACATATTTTTATAACGCTAATTCTAAACAGCCTAAGAAAAATTTCAAAGAATAAGATTCGATGAGAAAAGCGCCATCTAGCGGTACACATACGAATGATTTTTAGGAAACAACTCTTTTTCAAGGTGGTATTTTCTGTTTTCAATGTACTTTTTCGGAGATTTTGTTGCAACGGTTTGATTTGATTTCTCGCAGTTATGTTAATTTGGAGTCTTGTGTGGAGTGTTAAAAAGGTGGCTGAATGATGTTATTGTTAAAATTTAGTGACAAAGGCAGTAATCAGTTTCAAAATGAAGATTTTTATTTGAAGCTAAAATGTTGTGGTATAATTATTCCTTCAAAATTAATAAGTGTAGGGCATTTGATTGAAAGGTTTGAAAAAATATGATATTTGTAGGAGAGGTGCTTTGCGAATTTACCGAATTAGTCCCAGCATTTATAAAGCATTTTCAGGTTTTTTGGAACATATCTGTATGTGTTGAAAACTACTAATGAAATAATTTTAAAATATTCTTCCAAAAGTGCAAGGATTATGTTGAATAGAGAAATATAAATAAGTATCCTAGGATATCTATCTATAACTATCTAATAATATCTATCTATAACTTTGATTAATAACGAAGCATTCTTAAATTTGGATTGAATGTCAATTGACTTTTCATATATATATATATATATATATATATATATATATATATATATATATATATATATATATATATATATATATATATATATATATATATATATATATATATATATATATATATATATATATATATATATATATATATATATAAATAAGTGCTTAAAACCCTTTGAAATGCAGAATATAATACATATATCCTGATTAATATGTAAAAGGGGCCATATAAAATATTCTGAAAAGTGTAAGTGGTCAATTCTTTAAAATAATTCTTTAATTCATAAATTTTATTGCAAGCATATGATCTGCACTAACAAACTCTATAGCTCTAAACTCTATAGTTTATAATAATTAGTATAAAATGTTACAAATTGTGATGAGAAAAAAAAAATTATGATAATTTTTTTTACCATGATGGTTGCAAATAACTTTAACCTCAAGAAGTGATAATTTAATTAAATACACAAATGGGGGGGGATGTTAGATCATTAATGCAATGAGAAAACCTTTGGTACTGATAAAAAAGCATTCAAATTTTATTACCCAGACAGATGGTGAATCTTTTGGGGTTTTTTTTCCAATAGGGCAGCATTAAAAGGGTTTAATAAAGAAGATACCGGAAGATAAACAGGTTTCAAACACCGTGTAATTAATGCACAAATAAAAATAATTACTGAAAGCAATTCTAATTTCTATAAAAAGCTAGGTTTCGTTATTCAAGAAATTACTTAGCCTTTTTGTAACTTCGTTTCCGCGTCGGGCGATTCTGTCTTTGTACTTTTAAAAAATAAACCGTTTCCCTATTTTTAAATTGGAATGAACCCGACAAAAGCAATTATGTCAAGAAAGGAAGAGATTAAATATACGGAATCGATTGTCATTAACCAACAATAGCATTAATGGGCATTTACGTTTCTGAAAATTATACATCCAGAAAAAAAGTTGGGTCGATCCGGCACTTGCTTCGAAATGTGACGTAGTCCGAGGAGTTTTAAAATTAATTAACGTTACTGTTGGTTGGTTATCTTATTGAGGTATTTCATCATTAGCAAAACTTTTCTTATCTTGTCGGACGATATCTATCGTGATTGAAAGAATACTGACCAGATCTCGACCTCGTCATCAATAGAAATTAGCAATTTCTTGATGAAGAGATATCTAGTCACTAGGAGTTGGTCAGATCTTGATGGACGAGACATCACGTCCAAACCACTTGTAGGATTAACCCTCTGAGAGTTGCAAGGTTTCTCAAAAATGTATACTATTACTCTTATACTTAATATAAAGTTATGCTGCATTTACTAAACTGATTGGGTCAAGATAAAACTAGATTATATTCAAATGACCATTGTCGGCCATGTCGCATAGAGACCGTTATTTCAGGAACTATCTCACAGAATGCATTATGGGAAGAAGGAGATTCTGGGGTCGTGGAGGTTTTACAAGTTGGATATTTATGAACTCATGACGTCATGCACCGTGTGGTGCCTGCTTCCAAGCCTTCCGGAACAATCTGTGGCAGTCTCGAATACTTGAAAACCATTGATAAATTAGTGCAATTAGTTCGGAACCAAAAAAGTAGGTGAGGATGGAATTGTAGAAGGAGTGAAGATCTGGGGTAGTAAGATCATTAATTTTTGAAGTGATCCACTGCTTGTACCCTTCATATGCCGACTAATCCGCTATGTAATTACAAAATAAAGTAACATGAGATGTACCCACTGCAAAATCTCATGTTGTATGTAATGGTTATGTTTTGTCCCAGAAATGTAGAATTGTCGAAATTCACATTTTTTCAACAGATTTAAAGATTAAATAACCGCATCTATTGATTGGAAGAATTCGTTGACGCATTCCATTGATCAAGAAGGCTTAAATTGGGTAGATGGTATGGAGAGAAAGCTACAGCTCGAAGTCTTGATAAACGTACATCACCCTCGGAAGTGAATACAAATGTGTTTTGTTCATGAATTTAAAGTTGTGAAGACAAAAAATCTATAAATGGAGGTAGGTAGTGTTAACATCGCACTGGAGCAACACAACGGGCTATTGGCGACGGTCCGGGATAAATCCCGAAAGGAAAGATCTAAAGACAGGTCAGATGACAAGAAGAACATCTGAGCTGGCACCCCACTCTCCAAACTTCCACACCAATTCAACGTCAGTACATTCCAGGTCATTCAGATTTTTTGCCACCTTGTCAAATATTTTACATTTTCTACAGTCTACTTTGGACATATGTATACATGTATGTACATATATCGTCCTCTGGTGCATGACAAAACTGTAAAAGGTGAAACTAAGTTGATTGCGACAAAAGTCGAGTTTGAGGTTTTAGTGAATAGATAGGGATTATGAATGACCTTTAAGTTGTTTTGCCTAAGGAATTGCGAATACACTTTTTCTTGAAAATTTCAATTATTGACAGACCTGTCATTCAATTCTGCACCTGTGCAATAACAAGGTAATTTGTTTCAGAATTGAATGCTTTCAACACGAACTAAAGTAACCTATCATCATATTTCCAAAAACGGTGGATTGAATTGATGGCAAATTTTTTAAAAAAATCACTGTTTTCGACATACTTCAAACAGGTGTGACTTGCTTAAATACAGCCTCAACTCATAAAGGAGGCAACCTTGACCTTCTGTCTTTACAACACGGAATTTATAATATTTAGAGAAAGTCCTAATTTTTTTAATTATTTCTAAGATTAATATTCTTCAATATCAGCAGTGTTCCATTCAAACTTCCCATGCAATTTTAATAGAATACTATGGGGTTGATTCGTGTGAAAAATAGGAATTACAATTTACAAAAAAGTTATATTTGTTAAATTTACAACTACAGAAAACAGACAAATAAAGTTACATAAAAGTAGGCGGAAAAAAAATAGTTTAGATATTATTCATGATTATTTTTTTATCTCGTGATATTTAATAGTTGTCTAGGTCCACAGTAGCCTGGTCGAACAAGTAACATATTAGAAGCCGGAGGTTATCGAGATCGAATCTTACCCGTGTATAAAGATAGATGACTGGCTCACATTAAATTTAGGCTGTCCGCATGTTGACGTAGTGTAAATATCTGTAAAGTGAGATTCCAGTTCAATTGTAACTTCGTCATCTGACCATGGTTCGAATTTACATAGGGTAGTATTCGGATTTTATCCTTTGGGTTTGATCACGGACAATTACCAATAACCCGTTATGTTGTTTCCAGCGCGATCTCAATTAAATACCTACCTGCCTACACCTAAAAATTCCCACAACCAACAAATAAAAATGAAACAAAATTTTAGAATGTGAAATTAATTTCTGGTGAAAACACTTGAAAATTGCTGATCGTGATCAACAAACACTAGTTTCCGTTTGTTTTGGTGTCCTCACGTTGGGTTGGCGTGGAAGTTCGGAGAGTGGGGTGCCAGCTCAGTTGTTGCTTCGTCATCTGACCGTGGTTCAAAATTACGAGGTGTTGTCCTCGGATCTTTCCCTTAAGGGATAAATCCCGGACCGTCGTCAATAGCCCGTTGTGTTGCCCTAGTACGACGTTAACTAAAAATTACCATTACCGTTTGTTTTGGTTGAACCCGCGCCACACCTTAAAGCACTTTTGTTTCAATTCAAAGATTGGTAATTAATTGGTAATTTTAGTTAGCGTCGTACTAGAGCAACACAACGGGCTATTTACGACGGTCCGGGATCAGTCCATTAAGGGAAAG
Source organism: Metellina segmentata (assembly GCA_947359465.1). NCBI lineage: Eukaryota > Metazoa > Arthropoda > Arachnida > Araneae > Tetragnathidae > Metellina > Metellina segmentata. The sequence goes on along the minus strand of OX375873.1, from coordinate 92,644,836 downwards.
ATCTGGAGTTCAACACCTCGTAATTTTGAACCACGTCAGATGACGAAGCAACACCTGAGCTGGCACCCCACTCTCCAAACTTCCGCGCCAACCCAACGTGAGGACTTTCGGCCACGACAGATTTAAGGTGCACCAGCCGTATCTACACCATACGTTTACAAACATCCATGCCCGAACCCGGATTCGAACCAGAACCTTCCGATCTAGAGGCTAACACCTTAACCACTATACCGGTTGGTCGGCTTCAATTCAAAGATTCAGTTTTAAATAGAAACCGTGTATAGATGTTTTGAATTGTGAATGAAGGTGTAACTTTCTGATTGAGATTAACTTTCAGTAAAACCAAGTAATTTTATTGCGAACGCGGAAAAGAAGTGCAAGTTTTCACGATGGTAATGGTGGTAATTTTAGTTAACGTCGTACTAGAGCAACACTACGGGCTATTGACGACGGTCCGGGATTAATCCCTTAAGGGAAAGATCCGATGACAACACCTAGTAAATTTGAACCACGGTCAGATGACGAAGTATCATTTGAGTTGGCACACCACTCTACAAACTTCCACACCATTAAAACGTGAGGACTTTCGGCGACGACAGATTTAAGATGCACCAGCCGCCTCTACACCATACGCTTACAAACATCCATGCCCGGACCCGGATTCGAACCAGGAACTTTCCGATCTAGAGGCTAACACCTTAACCACTATACCGGTTGGTCGGCGCAAGTTTTCACGATAATCATTTAGTGATGGAAATGTGTGTCAAATTTTATAACCATTTGAATAAATTTGATTAGATATCAGTGTTGGTTCAAAAGATTTTGTGCTCCATTTTAAATTATGTTCGTAAAACGGAAATCTACAACCCCAGATGTTAACACAAGAAAATTTTAAGAAAACTGGTCAAAATGGTCACATGACGTGCAGAAAATTAATTCACGGCTTCAGAATTACAATACACAATAACTAATTTCTTCATTGCTTCTTCATTGAATTATTCTTCTTTTACTCGCCTTGTATCATCTTTTCCAAACATTCGGAAATTGTACATGTTTCGTTAAGGAAAAGTAAAGCTAAAAACAAATGAAGTATTACAGTTTAAATTCTAAAAAAAACATTTTTTTTTTCAGTTAGTGTTCTTACAGCACAATCTTAGCAATTGTAATGTTCAATTAGCATTCCATCTTCTCGAAAACTACCAAATTAAGATTGATTTAAGTACAGATATTCATTTGCTTTAGCCTGAAGAATGCCTAAATAAGCAAGTAAAATAAAACTAAGGTAATATAATCCTTAATTTATTTGTATTTTATAAAATTAGAAACAATTTTTAAAAGTTTAAATGAATACATTTTATGTTATACTTGCACAGACATACTGACATAAAATGGAAAGACAAACAGACTGACTCAATGAAGTTAATTCCATGTTCTAGAGTTTCAGAAGTTATGTTCCTCACAGTAAACTTTTATTAAAATGTATTCAGCCTTTTAAAGTAGCGCGGGTCATACACATACCGACACCAAACTCCATAACCCCTGATTAAACATCGACGCTACCTAAAATGTATAAATATCTTGAAATGGGGTTAAAATATTCGATGCACAAACACTCCATTTTTATGTATAAGGACTGCATTAGACAAAGCACTTCGTATTCATTGGACCTCCTAAACCCTTAATAATAATTTATACCAAATGTGATTTTTATTATATATTTTCACTATAAAATGCCATCAAATTATTTTCAGCTAAAAAGAACAAAACAAATTAAATGATTATTTGTTGGTTGTTTGGGGTTTATATGGCGCAAGGGTCATATTTTGACATGCTGCGTCATACACAAGATCATATTAAGTAATATATGCGTCATATCAAGTAATATACATACACACAATGATAGTTTTCTGACACCCCCCAGTAGAGAGAAATACACTATAGGAATACTCTTGTCAAGAATGAAACAACCTGAAGGTCAAACCAAATGGAAAGCGAAGATTTTACTTCCAGAAAACAAATGTTCCCGCTTGATTACTTATCGGGCTTACGATTACTTTAAGTGTAGTTGCCGCTGCTTGGAGTTTAATCTAATTAGTGTTGCCTACTCAATGATCCCATATCAATTCGGGAGTCATTCCTTGAATTTTTACTGTCGACTACAGCTGAATTTGTATTAAAAAAACTATCCCAGTGAAGTCACTTTCGAAACACATAAACGAAACCCGTTACGCTGGAGATACACTACCACTTATATTTAGTTTGGCAGAAAACCCCTCTCATCATATACTATAAACCTTTATTTTGACCGTTTTGTTGTATTCGATGATAGTTAGAAGGTCTGATATAAATGCATTTTGCATAGAACATATTTTAGTTTTCTAAAAGATTGAGTTGGGGACACCATATGCCTCATAGTCTATATTCAACTAGTTACCACCGTCCCATCCTGTGCTATTCGGTGTATTGCCACGTAATTTTGAACCACGGTCAGACGACGAGAAAACATCTGAGCTGGCACCCCACTCTCCAAACTTCCATACCAACCCAACCCGAGGACTTTCGGCCATGACAGATTTAGTGCACCAGTCGCCTCTACACCATACGCTAAGAAACATCCATGCATTGACCCGGATTCGAAACAAGAACCTTCCGATCTAGAGGCTAACACCTTAAGCAACACACCGGTTGGTGGGCTCTCGTACTCTATATAGAGCATATTTTTATGCATCATGATATGAAGTGAGGGAATATTTATATACCTTACGCAGGGCTCGAATATATAGCGGCATACCACGGCAAATACCGAGAGCTTAGCTTAAATCGCCACGAAAATCAACGGTATTCACGGCAAGTTAGATTCGAGTATTTGAAACCGAATGTTTCATTAGTTCTCTTTCAAATACCAGATATTAAAAAAAAATTTAAGAGAAAAATCTATGTACCTTGATAAGTGTGGATGGTCCTTATGAACCTTTGCTTTCAGATTTTAAGTCTGATTAAGCAGTTTAAAAATGGTTTCTAGCATGTGATCCCAGACCCTGCTTTTAGCTATGTATTATGAAACAACTTCAATTTTCTCTTGCGTAATTATTGACTGATGCCTTCGTAAGCTTGATAATAAGTAAATAAACGTGTGTTTATAATATATTATTTGAGTGTCATTTTTTATCTCAGATATATTTTAGGGTTTCATATGAAATTGCAGAAAGGTTACAAGAAAATTGAAGTTTTCTTCTTCTTCTCATTGCACTATTCATTCAATTGTTTTAAAGTTTAAGCGAAAATTTGCAATAACAATTTACCGTTATTACGGAAATTTTAGGTTTTCCCATGAACTGAATAGTTTTTTGCTGCCAGCCTATTAAAGCTCCTAGCAATATTTGCTGCCAGCTTCAAAATCTTAATTCGAGTCCTGACCTAACAACATCAACCCTATGGAGGGTTAACACGTATATAGCCGTTCAGCTAACTACTTCTTCCTGCATGACTTCTATTCAGATTTGACCTTAATCAATACAATATTTCCAAGCATTCTTTCAATTAATCGATGTGGTTATTATTCATGTTGTGGGTTAAAAGCAATAGTACACTACGCGGAAATCTCGTGAGCCCAATGTGAATAATACACCTAAAATATTTATATACCTATCTTTAAGCCTTTCAAGGAGCTTAAACACCAGGAGTTCCGCCGCCACTGAAGGAGAGCATGGTCAATGATATTTCTCCTGCTACCACCAAGAAGGCAGTCTGAAAGTTTACTGGGTCTTGAATCCTTTTTTCACCATTGGGCGTTTCCTGCGGTATTGGTATGGAAACCTTACCATCACGCAAACCCCCCAGTAGACACAATCTTACCCCGTTTTCCAAAACACTATATTTCAAGCGGTAGAAAATCGAGCCTAAGCCGACCCGATCGACCTTTCAATTAAATGCTTTCCCTCGTGGTGGACGTCATAATTCCCTTCAACCTATCAATTAGCGGGACACTAATACCAGGGATTAGGTCTGTAACAATGAGGGATGGTGAAGAAGGGGAATCCTGCGCAACAATGGAGGATTGATAAACATCAGGTTCATGCTTTGTTGGTTTTCCGAAGGGCTGGAAGGACGGTTTTCGGCCACCCCTTGTTTTCTGACTGAGCACATGCTTCGCCAGTTTGACAACCTCAACAGTAATTGCTAAATGAAGTATTAAGCTTTGGAACAGTCACTTAAATTAATTCGCGGCCCCAGAAAAGGTGTAGCATTGCGTGAGTGTGTCCACTATGAGCGCGTTTTCTTAAGAGAATCAAGAGTGCTTCGAGTTGGGATTGGGACAATGAGGTAGGTTTTTGTGTAATCCACCAGGCTATTGTTGATTTGGAAGGGGAAGTGCTCTTCGAGTTGCCCTTTATTTGCACATTTGAGCTTTTATTAATTATTGTTTGACTACGCTTAGTTGAAATTCAGAAGTTGCTTCGTATTAAATTTATCCAGTTTTATTGCTAACATTACAGCAAAAATATTTACATAATTCACATGCTATGCAGCACATTATAATTAAAATAAAATATTGCTGACTTACAAGTGACCATATAATGAGTTAAAAAAGTTCTAAGGAAACGAAGAGGGAAAAGATCTACTCAATAAGTGTATTTCAAAAAGAAATCTAACATTCAAGAAAAAAACATGACATGGTAGATGTATATTTCATCAGTCTAAAGATCCCCACCAGATCATAGTCTAGATAAGCTACAAAAGCTACAAAATTCAAATCTTGAATTTAGACTCGGTATGTTTTACCTGCAAGCTGATGATAACATTGAATTGTTGCTCACGTCTATTTCAGTGACAGCATTTGGGTTGGAAATTACAAAATTGTGTACATACTTACGAACTTTACCAGTGGTTTGGGGTGCACTGTGGTTTGATATTATTTATAGTACAAGATTGGTTATTGCAATGTGTAGAGATAAAGAGATTCCTGCACCTGCGACGCAACTTGTACGAACATGTTTCCATGCAAGTTGGCACGGGTTTCAGTGCTCCAAATAAGGTAAAAATCTATTTTCGAGTGTTTTGTAGTCAAATGAACAAAACTATATATATATATATATATATATATATATATATATATATATATATATATATATATATATATATATATATATATATATATATATATATATATATATATATATATATATATATATATATATATATATATATATATATATATATATATATATATATATATATATATATATATATATATATATATATATATATATATATATATATATATATATATATATATATATATATATATATATATATATATATATATATATATATATATATATATATATATATATATATATATATATATATATATATATATATATATATATATATATATATATATATATATATATATATACATATATATATATACATATATATATGTATCAAAGTTTTTATTTTCTAACGCATAGGTTCTAGTTTTGTTCATTTGACTCCAAAACACTCGAAAATAGATTTTTACCTTATTTGGAGCACTGAAACCCGTGCCAACTTGCATGGAAACATGTTCGTACAAGTTGCGTCGCAGGTGCTACGCGTGCGCCGTGCTTGCTCTGTCTGTTAAGGTGGGTTTTCCTAGCAGACTGGTTTCAGAGCAGTCAAATGCGTCATACACCAAGAACTACCAGCAGAATTTAGTTCAAATAACCGATCACGTGACTGACTGTTAGAGTTGATGCGCTTCTTAGGAGAACATAAACACGCAGCGTTGCTAGTTGTGAATTGCTGTTGGAGTGTTAATTGGTAATTTGTAATTAACGTCCTACTTGAGCAATACAAAGGGCTATTGACGACGGTCCTGGATCAATCCCTTAAGGGAAAGACAACAGCTCGTAATTTTGAACCACGGTCAGATGACGAAGCAACACATGAGATGGCACCCAATTCTCCAAACTTCCACACCAACCTAATGTCAGAACTTTCGGCCACGACAAATTTAAGGTGCTCCAGTCGCCTCTACATCATATGCTTACAAACATGCATGCCCGGACCCGGATTCGAACCAGGAACCTTCCGATCTAGAGGCTAACACCTTAACCACTATATCTTTTTCTTTTCTGACGCGACCATTAACGGATTGGTGACGTTTTTTAACCATGAACTGCAAAAATCTATTATACGTGACGATTATCGGGAACTGATCGAACTATGTGTTATTTTCTTGAGAGGCGATAACGAGAGTAAAATTAAAATCAGACCTCCTGCGCAATGCATCCAGCACGATGTATGGCAAAAGCTATTTACTCTTTGAAAATATATTTGCTGTAGTCTCAGTTCAAAATGAGCTTTGAGGACAAAATAGCGTTGCAAGATGTTTGTTTATTCATTGTGGCAGTTTATGTGAAGCCCTGGCTTGGATACAGTTTGGCGGTGAAGGCGCCGAATCAAGATTTGCGTTTTTTAAAGACGATGAAAGAGTTCACAAATTGATTTCCAAAGCGGCCCTGAGCAAGTTCAGTCAACACCTGTGGTATTTATCAAAGGAAATAGCCGTATTATCACACTTTGATGATGAAGTTCATAAACAAACCAAGGCGAATATTGCAGCGAACTTACAAAGAGAAAGTTTATATGATTTTGGAAAGAGATATGTTCCATCGAAGGAAGAGATGTTTGTATCTTTGTACGGTGAGAGTTTTGTTTGATCTGTTATTTAAATTCTGTTAATTTTCTTGTGATACTAATTTTACTTATTGTTTTAGGGAAATCATTGAGTGATTTCGTATCCATCAAGAGCAAAAATTTGTTTTCACGATTAAAAGTTGACAGCAATTTCCTCTAAGAAAACGTATCTTCGTGGGAAGAAAATGCAGCCTTTGTGGAAGCTAAGAATAATAATTTTAGCTTAAAAGCAGTAAATGACACAACTGAAAGAGCTAATGCAAGCCTACCATGGTTTCATTACCGCAGAAGAAGAACAGAAACATATCTTATTACGCTGTGTGCAAGAACATATTAAGATGTATCCAGATTGTAAAAAAGAGACCTTAAAATGAAAGTATCCTGAATAACTATGTGTAACTTTATTTTGTAATAAATAAAGGCATTACTTAAATTTGTCTTTTAATCAAGATTTACCTAAGATATGCATAGTTGCGATGACCTAGCTACATATTAAGATCTGTTCTAAAACGGCTATTTCCATAAACTTTGGGGCCCTGTCGGCACGACATATATATATATATATATATATATATATATATATATATATATATATATATATATATATATATATATATATATATATATATATATATATATATATATATATATATATATATATATATATATATATATATATATATATATATATATATATATATATATATATATAATACCAATACTTTGAATCTAGAGTTGTTGCCCCCCAGTTTTATGAAAAGTTGTAAAGAACAATAATTTGTATTGTAATATAAGTCTGTGACATATAGATTTATTTTGTATCCTCAATAGCTTAATTTTTAAAAACATCATGCTTTTTATTCATATATATGATAAAGCATATCTTCAATAAAGAAGCAGCTTTCTGTATAATTTGAAATTTAGATAGTTGATATTTTTATCTGTTTTAATGCTGGGAGACCACAGATCCGTGCTCTGGGAGTAGTTTGGGAATGTGATGTTTATTAGCTTGATCGATATCTTCATTACTTATTCTATTATTATCAATTTACCATCAACATACTACTGAATTCAATTTCATCTGAATACCTTGATTACAAATGTTGGAAACAAAAGCAGATTGTCCAGCGAATATCCTAATTAAAGTCCCCAGTAAAACGCCGCTAAGTTTTAATTTTTACATATTTGCATCTAATTGCTTTCGGAATTGGTATCAAATTTTAATTAACTTGCACACTTCCCAAGTCGGCGGGATCCAAGAAGGAAATATTATATCAGCCGTTACGAGGTTTTCAATTAGACGCATAAATACATTAAACTCGCTCGCGAATATCGTTAACGAAATTACACAACACTCCTCTTCCAGAGTTCCATCTTTTAATTCAAATCAACTGAACTCAACTCATCGTGGAGTGTAAATTCGAGGCGATTTCCTCGCTACAGGGAGATAATTAACTCGTGGAAAAAGAAACTTCTTTAAACAAAAGAAAGGAACTCTCCAGCAGACGAGCCGCAAAAACCACTCAACTCAACTCGCCGATCCTCTTCGACTGCATCAGGCGATTACGATTGTGATAGCGATTTCTCGTTTCCGACTGTTGTGCGTGGCTGAGGAAGGAAAGAAGCAGAACAAACGAAAAGGAAGGCGGTAAAAATAAAAACGAAAATGGCGCGAGGCAGAAACGAGGGAAGAAGGCATTAGGTATTCTACGAAAGGAATCACCTCACCGTCGTGACGGTAACATCAAGTAGATGACTTTCTTACAGGGGGGTGCCTTCACTCGAAATTGTGGTTACTTTCCTTTGATTAGTCATTACTGTTCGCGATACGGTAGTGCGGGCAATGTGATGATGACAGTAAATAAATTTTCGCCCGCTATGATTACGGCGATAGTAATGGCCGGCATTCTTTTTCCTTGCAGAAGACAGAAGAAGTTGCCAAAATTGTGCCCATCTTTTTCATTACTGTTTTGTCCTTTCTCTTATTTTCAGAGATGGGAGGTAATTGTGATAATTATTAGGAGAGCGCGTTCCTTGGAATCTAAATGAGTGTTGGGTTGCGGAAGTGGGGGCAGACTTAAGTGTGAATTATTGCGAAAATGATGCCTGCAAAGAAATTATAATGATTGTTAGGAGGAACAAAAGATTTATAGATGTGGCTGGAATTTTATATTTATTGTTATGAAGGGAGTAATTCCGGGGGATTCTGTCGCTAGTGAAATGCAACACCTTCCACTTCGTGTCTTTACAGGTGGGTTCTTGTAAGGGAAGTTAGAATTGAAATTTAATCGTTAAGACTTACTGAACGATTCGTTTAGCTGGTTGAGTGTCACTGTGCCTCAATGGGCTTAGATTCGTAGGTTAAATTCCTTAGTGGGCGTATTTCTCTCTTCGGTGTCAGTAAAGTTGTCATATCCAATTATTTGACGTTGTTTGGCACAATTTGTTGAAATATGGCTCTTTTTTGAGCTACAAAACATAACTAACATTTTGTTAATTAATACTTTTATTGATGCACACAGTCACAACATACAAAATTCATAATATTACAATGAAAGTTTATTTATAACAGTATTATTCAACAAGTTGTATTTTTTCTGGGTTTTGTTTTTAAGTTTACTTGAAGAAAATTATAGGTATAGAATATCATAAACTGATAATTATTTTAAAGTTTATAAATCTAACTCCAGAAAGGCATCAAAATTAGTTTTCTTATTCTCGAATACAGAACGTTTTGGAATTAGAAAGTATAAAGGATGCATTTAAAATAAAATGGTTTTCATTTGGAAAGTTTGGATAGTAAAAATAATAATCTACAATGCAAAATTAATTTTAATTTTTCAAAATATAAGTTTTGTACATAAATTAAATCTTGTTTCCATCAGCTCCTCGTGTGATTCTTTGCGTTTTGAGGTCGAGAGCGAACCCAAAGTGGGTCGAAAGGAGAAAGAGAATAGAAAGGATACGCGTATGACTTATGCCTTATCAACCCTCCAAGTGGTTTCGACAAGATATCTCGACCATCACGATCTGGTCAGTTTTGTAAGTAGGACTAGATACCTAGTCAAAACAACCACCAGGAGTGTCAACTATTAGCCGTATGTTTGTATCTGCATCTGTTCCCAAAAGAAATGCATTTTTATTTACAATGAAGTAGTGACTGTCGAAAGTTTTACCTTATAGCGAATTGTTAAAGTAAAAAATTTATTCTTAACCTGCGTTAAGAGACATAGTCTCATTGACCGGTAATAAAATCCGTAAGTATAGTGAAAGTTCAATCATTTCTTGTGCAAAGAGATTCCACTAACGTGGTTCAAACTGACAAAGTTTTCACTTTTAGGTGTTTCAATGCAACTTATTAGAGTATATATACACTCTAAGAGAAGAAAAAAAAGGTTGAACCTGGAAGGAGCATGCCGGTTTAAATGAAATTTATAGGAGTGGTACATCTGCTTTGGAGATTCAAATGATCAAATTTTAAGAATGGTTTGAGTATGCGCCACGCAAAGGGCAGCTCTCAAATTCACTGCATACCGGGGCATAAAAGGACATCCAGTACTCCAGCAAATTCATTTCGACTCATGCTGTTGTGTAGGTTACATCGTTTCTCATTGAGTTATGCCTCGGAAAAACTTCGCAAACAATTTAAGCAACTGGGAGAGTTCGACAGAGGCCGAGTAATTGGCCTCAGAGAGGGTGGATGGTCCAATCGACGGATTGTGCAACATATTGGTTGTAGTGATGTTGGTGTTGCGCGCTGTTGGCAGCGGTGGATACAACAAGGCACATGCTAGCGTCAACCAGGCTCAGGAAAGCGTAGATAAACCTGAAAATGAGGTGAATTTGATTAAGTGGCCTTATCAGAGCCCCGATCTCAATCCAATCGAGAACTTGTGGGAAAAACTGGAGCGACGAGTACGACACCGCAGCGCCCATCATTATTCCCAAAGCCAGTTTTCTACTAATGACGAGATATCTCGTTCATACAGGTATAGTTGGTTTTGACCTGATCTAATGATTAAAGAGATACCTCGTCGAGACAACTAACAGGAGCGTTAAATATATATATAGTAAGTGTTCGAAGTTTCTTCCACGGGCTACAATGCACGCCTCATATCTCCGACGCATGGACATCCGAACATTCTGGAATACTCCAGGCATATCTCGAATTTCTCCGGCAGCTACTGCAATTCTTGCAACCAGCTCCTCAACGTTGTCAACAGGGGTGTCATAAACTAGCGATTTCAGATGACCCCAGAAATAAAAATCAAGACATGATAGGTCGGGTGACCGAGCAGGCCAACGCACGGGACCACCACGTCCGATCTACTGCTGACCAAATGTGACATCCAGGTAGTTACGAACATCTCCGCTATAATGGGCAGGGGCTCCATCGTGTTGGAACCACATTGTCTGTTGCGTCGATGCAGAAATCTGTTCATCTCTCAAACGTTGTGGCAATACTTGCTGCAGAAAGAGCAAGTAGTTAGGTCCGGTTAGACGAGACGGTAAAAGGTAAGGTCCGATGAGGTGATCTCCCATAATACCGGCCCATACATTGACCGAAAATCGAATCTGTGCTGCACGACGTCGTATTGCATGCGGGTTCTCGACCGCCCAGATATGGTCGTTATGCGTGTTGAAAATTCCTTCCCTTGTGAAGGATGCCTCATCGGAAAACAACACTTCAGCATGAAAAGGGGGATTTGTAGCACATTTTCCAAGGTACCACTGTGCGAAAGCAATACGAGGTGCATAATCCTCCGGTTGCTGAGTCTGGACACGCTGCACGTGAAACGGATGCATGTCTTCTTCTCGGAGAATCCTCCAGACGCTGCAATGTGAAACCCTGACTGCGTTTGCTACAATTCGTGTACTCGTTCTTGGATTCCCCTGTACATACTGCAGCACATTCTGTTCGACGTCTGCAGTCCGTGCTGTTCTTACCCTGTCTCTGTCAGCTCTTTCTAATGAACCTGTCTCAGCTAACCTCTGGTGCAGTCTTGCAAAGAAATTATGACTGGGGATACGCCTCGTCGGATATCGTTCCGCGTACAAACGCTGTGCGGCTGGCCCACTACAATTTGCAGCCCCGTACGCCAAATGCATATCGGCTAACTCTGCGATCGTGTAATCATCCATCCTACTAACTTGGCGTTCTTGTGCGAAATGAAGATTCCCTACACGAAAGCTCTGGATTTTCGCACAACGCCATCTACCGCGTCAGGAAAGCATTTCTGACTGCCCATTGGTATATGATTTTGGTTCGTCAGGATGTACCCTACCCCTCTTAGAAGTTCTGAAACGGTTCACTTAATTTAACCCTCTGAGTAATTAGCACTCATATATCCGTTCTGCAGCCTTCATGACTTACCAATTTTGACCTTCTTGACTAATTCTCTTGGCCACTACCAGCGATTTGTGTGATACTCAGGCTTATCACTTCCTACCTTTTCAATGGAAGCCAAAAGTTTTGAAACTAGCGTTAAAGTTATACGGGATAAAAAGTTAGATTCAGTAGGGAATAATCGTTGTATGATCTCATTAGATACGAGTTATTAGTGCAACTTATTTTTGAAGTCTGGAACGTGGGTATAGTAGAATAAGCATGGAGACTCTTGAGACTGTTGAGACAGGGATCTCGAATACGAAGAGATCAGCTATCAATAAAATATGCGTCACAAAACAACCAAAAATACAAAATGAACACGTCTTTTATAATGTTAACATCTCTACAGAGAAGATTTTATGCTATTAACTACGGAACCAAACGCTATGTGAAAATACCTTTTTCGAAACCCACCACAAATTAAGGAAGTTAATTAATAATTTGTAATAATTTGTAATTCTCGGCAGTGGATTAGATTTCTATTTCACCCTCCGTGTGCTATTAATTATGCCGTTCTGAATTTAAATTTGATTGTAAATTAACTCCATCCAGTAATTTCTAGCGTACTATTCATAATTTATTTCGGAACAAAGGGAACAAAATCGCAGAAAATCACGAAGGATTTTGAATGCAGCTCCCAGAAGTAGTGGTTTTTAGGAAATAATATTTATTAGTATCCCTTAAGTCTTAAACTCTCAAGAAATGTTTGGAGCATGAAGGCCCCTTTCTAAATCCCGAATCACGGAAAAAGGTATTTAAATCCATTGTTCTCAAACCTAATTAGTGATTTTCCAGAGTAGAAAAAAACAGCTTATTAACAAATCCTAAAGCGTAGGCAGTAGATAATTTTTTTTAAATATTACTTATAAGACCATCGCTGTTTTGAAGTGAGGAATTTTTATTAAAAAAACCCACACTATGCAGTACAAGCTTCAGATAATTGTTGTTGTTTTCATTACAGAGAGAATTAATTAGTTAAAAAAATAAATTTTTTCGCTCTTTTGTAGAGTCTCGTTTCTTTTATGCTGTCTTCATGCTTGCATAAAGATCACTAATTAACCGAACTTTAAAAAAGTAGCATGCAGACTTTCGTCAAAACGAAATATAAATTGTTTTAAGGAAATTAATTCATTTATGCGAATAAATGAATAATTACCCCTTCGATGTGAGCGCTGCAGAAAATTTTATTCGTAACAAGCACGAAATTAAAATTATTTTAGCAGTGTTTACGGCTCCGTCTGGAATCAAATTTCTCTAAATAAATTTGCATTATCCGTTAATGAAATACTGGTGGGGTTAATGAAATAACTTTCATATTCCATATTCCATAAGAGGACAAAACACCTCACATCTGCAATGCATTTTAAAATTAAGAAGTTAAGCATAAATATTTCTAAAGACAAGGACTCTGCTATCGATTTCGTCTTTGGTTTGGCTTCTTTTATTCTTTTTTTGCTACTCAAGGACAAATTCGAATGTGACCAACAACATAATATGTTCGCATATGTGTAAATAAATTATGTGGTACAGCTACAGTCTACGTTTATAGCGGTGGCAACGATCTCTGCGATTTTTTTTTTTGGCGCACTTCTAAAGTCCCCAAGGAAATAATTGTTTTAATGATATTTTTCTTTTTACAACGAAAAATTAAAACTTGAAAACACATTTGAGAACCTTTTTAAAATTATATTTTTTTAAAACTTTCACAAAAAGTAATGAGCATAAACACATTTTAAAACACATTCGTGAACCAGCAGAAAAACTAAGTTGAGAATGTTGCATAAGAATACCCTGAAACTTATCAATTACACTAAATATAGTGAGCATTTTGAAAAAGAAAAAGATTTTAAAAAAAAGCAAGAAATAATGCAAACTGATACGTCAGAACTGTTCCGGTATAAAAATTATTTTTAAAACAATTCTACAAAGAAAAAACAATAAATCTCAGAACTCTACAGAGAAAAAATTGTAATAAAATAAAATTCCTCAACTGGAGAAAATCCTTAACTAAACCAATGGAATCAAAAAAAAAATTTAATGACCATTACAATTATGGATATTTTAAAATTAAAATAACCTATGGAATCAAAGAAAAAAATTCAAACGAACCAATGACATCAAAAGATTTTAACGAATTTTGAAAGAACTTTTTAGAATAATAAAAATTAAAATATTTAAGTGTCCGTTTTGTCCGAGATTGCCATGAAAACCACAATTACCGTATATACAGATATATTGCCTTAACCTACCGTAATTCTTTACTATAAGTGTGCCAAAAAAAAAGCCATAAACGCTATAAACGTAGACATTTTTTTTGTGTAAACCACGTGGTGTATTTTGATGATTAAAATGTTTTGTTTGGAATTCTTTGTTATAAAGCAGTAGTTTGGTGTGGAAAAGGTAATATATCCATTTTTATAGCGTAAAATATCATAAAAGTAAACAGTTAACCATAAATGAATTTTTACGAAATGTTTTTGTAACTTGTTTAGAAAAAGTTTTCTTATAATGAGCGACTTACAGACTATTTTCAATATGCCAATTTATCAGAAAGTTTCAGCGATAGTATATCATAATAAACTGAATTTTTAGCCATTCTTATGCTTGTAAGTATGACGATTTGATTTTAATAATTTGAAATTCAAAATAAACATGTAATCAAATCGTTTACACTTTGTATAATAATTTTTTTATAATCTTTACCCCCCTCCCAACTCTCTAGTCAACCCCCACAACTGAAATTGCAAATAATAACTTACACCATACCTATATATTAACTGTCAAAAAAAACTCGACGAAAAACGAAAACTTTTAAACAGTTTTTCTGGAAAAAAATTCGTGTTTTAAGGGGTTAATGAATTTTTCCTTCTGTGCACTTGTCCTAATATTTCCATCAATTTCGTTAGACGGATCTTTCCTTTGGGGATTGATCCAGGACCGTCGCCAATAGCCCGTTGTGTTGCTTCAGTACGACGTTAATTATAATACCTACCATTTCGTTTTAACGTGGTTAATAAATACTGGGCGCTGTCGTCGGATCTTTCCTTGTGGAATTGATCCCGGATCGTCACCCATAGACTTTTGTTGCTCTAGTGCGACAATAATTTAAATTTACTGCTTATTTCGTTTTGGAATTCATTAACCGATTGAATACTAAAACAAATATATGGAATAATCATAAAAATGTTACAATCTTTAAAATTGTATTATAATTTAGTTTTACATTATGAGCTATCTTTAAATAGTAAATTGAGGATCAGCATAAATATTCCTATAGCATAAGACAGTTATTTTGAGTCATGTTATTCCTACATATTGAATTACAAGAGTGTTAAAATCAATATTTAAAAAAGGCTTAGAAGATATTTAATGTAATTGGGTCTTTGGCTGTACTTGACAACGGCATTCGAATAAAATTGCGATAAAATGAACCAGATCATTGAATCTAGAAAACCTGAGCCCTGGAAAACATAAAACAATAAATAGATCAAATAATAAATATTTGAATCACCTAAATGCATTGTTAGACTACTTATAACTTGATATTCTGTAAATTAGAATGATTGTTTGTTTGATCTAAGGTAAATTAATTTCCGTTTATCAACTTTGAATTTGGTCGAGGACATCATGAACATCAAGCCCTTGTTAACTCTCTGAAGTGTTTGCACGCATAATGCTACATTGCAATTTGTAGTCTTCCCAGCATGACTTCTAATTAATGTTACTTTCTTCACTAAAATTTTTATAAGTAATAATTTTTAAAAGTATTTAATTTAAAGGAAAGGGAGAACAGAATATTTTTTCAAAAAACTATATTGTATGAAAAGGAGCAACAGAAACTTTCCAAATGATTATATTCTAAGGAATACATTGGAAACAATTAGATTCAATATAATATTTCCAGGTGATTCTTTCTACTGAAAGAAGCAACAGAATATTCGAAAAGAATTATATTCTAAGGAAACTATTGATATATTTGCATGCAATATATTCCATTCAATATAATCCTTCCAAATAATTATATTCTAAGGAAAAGAGCATCAGAATCCTTGTAATGGGCTCTATTCTAAGGAGAGAAGCAATGGAATCTTTCCAAAGGATTATATTCTAAGGAAATAACAAATAGAATATTTCTTACGGTTTAAAGAATCCATGATTTCTTTCAGAGTTGATGTAGCTACTTAGTCATTAAGTGTGTTGCGAGATTAAAATAATTCTCGGAAATCTCTCGACGCCTAGAAGGTTAACTATGTCAGATCGAATTTTGAAAATTCTTCGAAGAATTCCTAATCCCTGCAAGAAAATAAAAGAGTTTTGAAGAAGTTTCCGGGTTCTTTATTGTAGGGAAATACGAGACCCTAAAACTATGCATTACTCCATTTCTACAGTCGACGTTGTTTGGTTTGCATTTATACGACTCGATATCTACATTAATATCGAATTTAAAAAGCTTGCGCCCTTCAAAAGCAAAGTGGCTCCCCATTCCAAAATCGTCTACCTCAAAGGGACAGATGTACTTGATACATATTTAAGAAGGTAACGAATCGTAAAAATATTTTCGCTTCAAAAATAGAATGAGAGGGAGACGGGGAAAATGTAAAAGCAAACAAAGTAATAAAAAAAGAATAAAAAAAATACATATAAGACTGATTCCGGAATAAGACTTTCTCGAACTAGCGAAAAATTTAAGCGTTCCTTAAACTATTATTCAACACGGCGACCATTTTAATCTCGCCAAACGATTTTTTAAACGTTCTCTTTCGTTTCGAATCCTATTCTTTAAGGGCTACTGGCGCGAGGGAAAAAATAATGAAAAATAAAGAAAAACGATCAAAGAAGTGAAATTTTTCGTTTCTGGGAAGTGAAGAGAAGGAGAGAAAACGATTGGAAAAGAGAATAACTCATTAAAGTGCATTCACGAAGAAATTCTCTTCTACAACTCTTTCCTCCCTTTCTTTTTTTTTTCTCCTTTCCTTTCTTTTCCCTCTTCGGCGCGTGGAAGCATTCGCGGATTGAGCTTTCGCTGAATTTCCTTTTCAAAGTGTCTACATTCGCCAACAGACGAATGTATTATGCATGAAACAGAGATGATTGTTTCTTTTTTTTCTTTTATTCTACTCCCCCTTCCACTGTCTCGACCCCCCGTGTCCTTTCTTCCCGGGGGCTGTCGTTTGTCACTTTTTTAACGGTTTGTAGTTCCGGACAGGAAGATGATTTTGTCAAACATTTGCGAACACCAATTATCATAAGTATTGACTTATACTGAGACGACGTGGATATCCATTTTGGCATCTGAGCATTTTTAGTAAAAGGGGATAACAAACAAATGTATGCCACAAGAAGATGAAATATGAGATGCATTTGTTGTTTGTAAGTTTTTTCAGTGTATAAAAGAGCAATAATTTAAATTGATTGGAAACAGATGTTAAATAAGTGTATGACTTTATTGAAGTTGCATGGAGAGAGAAGTAATTCATGATTGCTATCAAAAGCAGAAACATGCGTTTTTACCATTAAATAGACTCAGTACTAAAATGTTTTTTCAGTTAAAGAAGGATTTTCAGTGCGAATAAACAAACCAGTCGGAATGTTCAGATTTTACAGTGCGATTCTGGTTAGAACTCAGTCAGTCGCCTTTTGGCAATCGATTTTTGAGTAGGGTTCAAACTCTTTGAAAGGTGATTTAACGTGCACAAGCTCCTACGTATACGACGGCCTTTGTTTGGATTGAGTTTGGAACTCACAATCCTCTATTTGCTAATCCACTATTGTTACAATCGGGATACCGCAGCCCCGAATATTTTTATAGTTGATAATGTAAAACAGATAAAAAAATTAAAACAGTAAAATGATCCAGCAAGGTAAAATTATATTTGCTTCAGATTTATGTTGGATGCATGGTGAGGTGAAGAGAAAGTTTTGTTTCGAAATTAATTCTATAGACAATTCAAGAGAAATCGCGCGCGCGTTTAGTCCTTTGAGGAAAAACAATAAAACTTAAAAAGTAATTTTAAGTCAAACAATTTTGAAATAGATCGTTGAACTCTTGGTAAAATTAATGTTAAATAAATCCGGTGTAGAACTTGAGGAGAAATGAGAATAGACACGTGAAATACTTTATCCGAAATATAAAAAAATGCATTTATATTTCTAAATCAGGCCTCGAAATAGATTTTTTAATACAGGTGCACAAGGTGCACCTAAGTTTTTAAATTAGGTGCACCTAAGTTTTTAAATTAGGTGCACATTAAAAAAAAACGTAATGTAAGAGCATTGATATAATGTAAACTACTTTATTAGTTGGTTATAATGAGATAGATTTTAGTAGTAGATAATAAATAAAAATATTTAAACATCCAAATTCTTCCTTCTCCGGCGCACGGCTATCGCGACAGTCGCTTCAACAGTGCCATCTGAAAAATGTTTCGATCTTCGGAAAGTTCTATTGGCAGTGGCACAAAAAAACCTTCCTCCTGTATAAACCCGTTACGGCCCATCTATTTTGTTTTCGCACGTTTTCGCAGTGTGTATTTCGGAATTTTAATTGCGTTCTTTTAGAGCGAGAGAGGTTGATACTAATAGTTTGTTCAAGCATCAAAATAACATAAAAGGTTCCCTCCTCTTTTTTAACGTTAGGCGCACGGCCTCGACGGGATGCACCTAGCGGGAAAATATTAGGTGCACAATTTTATTTTCATGTGCACAATGCACCTGTGCACCCGGGTATTTCGAGCCCTGTTCTAAAGTATATCGAATCATCAAAAATTACGTTGACCTTCTCACCTTCACATTCTGAATTAAGGCCTCATTCTTTCGGTGTGGAGAAATTCTCTGAGTAGGGACAACAGGTAGCTGATCTGATTGATTGACAGATCGGTACGTGGGGAAAAAATCACTGAGTAGGGGAAAAGAGGCAATCTAATTGGTTATGAAAAACAGAAGACAGAACGATGGATCCGGGGATAGTTAAAAACACAAACCTTAGTTTGTATGTTACATGAATAAATTTTGCACATGAAAATTTAGTTTTTACAGGATTGCGGATGAGTGAGAGTCACATTTAAAGAATGTATAGGCATAAGAAGTATCGAATAAGGACATTTTCTCCCAATAACATCTTTTCCGCATACACACAATAAACTGCTCTTTTCTGAAAATGCTGCCCAGGCTTGAGTAACAGCAATGAAATTTATTTTAACTATGTGTGTTTGGTACAGTAAATGAATAATTGAGATTACTAAATATTACGTCGAAAAGAACATTTTAAAATCTCCAAGTGGGTATGACCGCCGTTAGCTGTCATAATTGCTTGCACACGGGATGACATTGACCGAAAATAATTTGTAATAACTGTCTGTGAAATGCCATTCATTTCAAACTCACATTCACAGACGTCGGTTGTGACCATAGGTGATGTGACACACGGATTGAGCAATCATATTCCACGCGCATTCGTTGGGAGATAAATTGGTCGATACGATCAAGTTAAATAAGGCCTAGCAATTTTTGGTTGCACTAGAAATGCTGTATAATCCGATCGATATGGGGGCAAGCATTGTCTTGGAAGAAGTAGAATTTATGGATCCAAATATATGTGATGTACACCCGTCAAAAAAAAAACGTCTCACCTGATCGCAATTGCACAATTTATATCGCAGAACAAAAAGGAAGGTAGCAATCGATAGGGATTAATATTTTCTACAAATATCAAAATTTAAAATTTATCCAAGGGGCCGTCTTTATATTAAATTGGATGCTTGCTCCGATAATTTCAATACGAACCCCCATTTTTTACCACAAATTTGGATTTTACACACCATTTCAGGCGGAAATTAAAACAGGTTCATCAATATTATTGGATTTTTCACCGATTTGTAAGTGTTTGAAAATTAGATCTCCTAAAGTTAAATTGGAGTTTCACGGGTTTTTTTTATATTTGTTGAAAACATTAATTTTTCTTGGAAATTGTTTTTTCATCCTTTGCTACCCAAAAACCCAAACACAATCTTTAAACATTTTAATTATCAAGCTAAATTTACTATTTTTTTTTTATCAATAATGAAATTAATATTTATAAAAAGTGTGAACAGAAACATGGGCAAATTTGGACACTACGTGATTCAACTGTTACTGAAACATCGGAATTCCAAATTTCAGCTCATTACGTGCATAATTAGTAACGCAGTGAGACTGTTTGCAAAATTCGACGATTATTATCGCTATCGGGGATTGTTCACAAAGTGAAAACAAAAATTTCTGCCAACAGATCTTGGGATTCAATCAGAATGGATTCTGACTTTGTCACCATCTTAATGGACTCCATACCAAGGTGCCTGGAACAGGTCATTGACTGTGACGGCCACTTCACGTCTTTGCTAATATTTATAATGTGATTGGACTCCGAAAATTTATAATCTCTCTCAATGGTTTGTATGGATTTTTTCGGTCAATTTTATGCGGTTTTACATTATTTTTTCAGCAAATCCGCCTGAAATTTTGTGTAGAATCCACATTTCTGATAAAAGATGGGGTTCGTATTAAAATTATCAAAGCAAGCGCCCAATTTAATATGAAGACGGCTCCTTAGAAAAAAATTAAGTATTGATTTTTGTAGAAAACATTGATTACAATCGATTGCTACATATGTTTTGTTTCGCTATGTAAATTGTGCAATTGCGATCGGGTGAGTCGTTTTTTTTTTGTCTGGTGACGGGTGTACCTCTGACTGTTCGTAGTACTTGCGATTCGCATAAGTCGAAAGAGTGAATGCAATAAAATAGCATTCCATCACTCTTAGAATAAGCCCACTATGACACTCTGCAATGTATCCTTCCAGGGCCATAGTAGCTGAGTGAGTATGCCCGCTGATCTAGCAACCTGAGAGATATAGGTGATCCAAGCCTGATTTGTGGCAAGTTCGAATCTTCCCTGAATGTATTTCTCCCTTCTGTGTCAGTAAAACTTTCATTGTGTGAATGTCCATTTCTTCACAGTGTCTGTCTTATGTTTGGCGCAGCTTGGCCTTTGTCCCTCAAATCACGGCACAACCATCCAAACCATTGCATCCTTCCAGGTCCTGTTCCTCACTATTTCTGCGAACAAAAATCTGACAACATGTCAAGAAATTGTTTGCAGCGAACGATCACTACCATTCAGAATTCCATTGTTTTGACACTTGGCACCAGGATGTGTCACCATCCTTTATTTTTGACTAACGTTATGGGTGTCGTTGTATGGTTCGTCAATGCCTATGCATAACAAGTTTTAAATCTTCACCTTTGAACGCAGCCATAAATGCTCTAGATACCTTACGACGAAACAAACCATCATTTGTTCATCGTATCCAAATACGCATAATTGTTCAACTGTTTCGTCCAACAAGCGCAGCATTGTCACTATACGACCAAACCGCCTTCTCTAAAAACAAATTTTCATCTCTCAAATTCCGTCAATAGGTAATAGTGTTGCTTTGTTTTGATACAAGTCTTGTTTAAGTACTAGCAGTAAAATACCAAGTAAATTCACTTACACAGTGGGATTTCCTTATTGATCCATTTCTTTTTGAATCTTAGTCATATTTCTTCCTATAATGAGCGCTCATCCAATTTGCATATTCAGCTTGTATTTGAATTATTTGCATTTGCCATTATAAACTACATGCCTGCCAATTGTCCCTTCAATAACTCTTTCTTTCTGTTTCATTTTCAATAAACAGTAGTGTATTATACATTCACATGGAGTTACGTGCTTCGTATCGTTATAAATACACAAAGTAAAGTTGTTTAATCAACAATAAATTTGTTTTAAATCTCTGACAAACCAAAAACCTCTTATACGAACGTTATTAATTCGAAAATTAAATTGAAACGTGTTTAGAACAAATGAACTGTGAATATCGTATACATGAATCAAGTTTAGCGATTTTGTGAATAGCTAAATTTTAATACTTCAGAATATATCTTAAAATCTGAACACCGATTTCAAATCAATGTAGAATCAAATGTTTGAAGTACCCTTACAAACTTTTTCATTTTCTCACGTTTCGATAAGATACCATTTTCACAATTGAAACAACTCTTGATGCTTATTGAACTGAGCTGAGTGTATCTGTGAATTTTGAGTTTCATAGCACGTTTCTTCAAAAATAAAAATGTAATTTGAAAATTTACTCATTTTCATTCATCCATGAGTAAAATGCTTTGTGTAGTGCAATCTAAATATGTTTCTTATTTAGATTAACTTGGAAAATATCTGACAACATAAAATACTTATCAGGTATTTTATTTTGGAATTATAAATCGTATTATAAAATCATACTTTGTCTTGAAAGCCTGAAAGTTAACCATAAACGAAACTTCGTAGCAAATACACATGGAGAAAAATTGTTGAACTCCTGAAGTCCCAACAAGATGTCAACTTTCAGTTAAATTAGCTCATGTGTGGACAAATGAAAATGGTAGGTTGTGTGTCAAGAACACAGACCATAGTTTCGACATACATACTCGGGCCTCAGGTTGGATTGGGGATTGAAATAGTAGTATTTAAGTTTAAACAATTGTTTATTGTGTGAATATTTAAGGGGACGTATTACCATTTTTAAAATTTTCTTAAATTTTTATATTAGAATTAAAATATTGTTGTTTTTCTATTGCTTTGTAAGCAAAAAGTTGATTTTAGAAAAAAAAATCTTGTCAAATAAGCAATTTTTTTTTAAATAAATTTTTACAAATTTTTTTGAAATTTTTAAAAATGCTACTACTTTTTTAATTTTTATTTTTTTGCTTCAAATTTTTTTTTCTAAACTTTACTCTAAATATACTTAACAAAACTATGTATGGATTTTTAAATCAAAAATATAGTTAATTTTATACAATTTTTTAAATCTAAAATGATACAAAAACCACCAAAAAATGAAAATGTTTATATTTAACTATTTAAAAAAAAAATTGTACTTAGATGTAAATCCATACACAGTTTTATTCTAAAGATATATAAAAATAAGTGTAAAAAGTTTGGAAACTTTTTCTTTGATACATAAATAGCCTTAGTATTTTGAATACCTTATAGTGCCAAAAAACCCAAAGCTGAGAAAAATGCTTTTAAAGTTTTAAAACTCGTATAAAAAATTATTTACAAAACTCAGAGCTATTTGGACTTAATATGTTGACTTCCATACCAATTAAAGCAATTCAAAGCATTTTTCACTCAAATTTAAATCTTTTTAACTAAAATATAACCTGTAAGGATAAGTTATTTTGTTAAAGTTTAAAAACATTTCGTTTTCGACGCGAACTCAAAAATTCATCAATATATAATTTTCCAGTTTTGAATTTTAATTTTTTTAGTATTCAGTTCATAATAACTTTACACAAATTAAAAATATAATTGAAAAGGTATTAAACACTGTGTATATTTAAAAGTAGCCAGATTAATTCAAAATTCCTTCTTTTTTTAGTTGAATGTTTTGTCTTGCCGTGCAGCCGCGCAGTTTTAATTTTTTCTGAGCTAGTAAATAAACTGTTGGTTTTATTTCCATTTCTTAACTATGTTCTACGATAGTCCTTATAGATAGCAATATGTTTTGAATGCACACTCAATGAAAGATTGTTTTCTTTTTGAAAACCTTCTATATCTTGTAGAGTATCCACATAGAATTCTGTGATAGCATCACAAACAGCAATCGTAACACATTGCAGTGATGCACAACATTGCTTTGAGCACTTACTCCATATAGCACTGTGCGTGCTTACATTAGAGTTTTGTGTGGTACACCTTACAGAACGTTGTAACAGTTCAGTTGAAGCAAGCCTTTGGTAAATTGACAGTATTTTTGCCAAATGCGATTCGTTGATATGTTGATATATATTCGTTTAATATGCTTCATATGCGAACCAAGAGTTATACCAAGAGCCAATGCAGCTTGGTAAAAGCACCAGGAATCTTCGTTATATTCTTGACAACACACTTTGAATTAAAAACCAAAAATTTCGTCTCTGATAGTCGCACACCTACTTCGAAGAGCGTAATTTTTATTCTATCTTGGATCTGAAAAGTGTCTATAACTTTTTAATTATTGCAGTTACGAGTTTAAAATTTTTCACGCTTATTTAGAAAGATTGTAGCTCTAATTTAAAACAATAAAGAAATTCGATACTTTGAGTGATTTTTAGGTACTGCATCCCCTTAACTATTAATGTACAGTTTGATCGATTACAGTGCAGCTTGATGTTAATATTGAAGGATAATTTTATTGATGAAAGGCTTAATTTCTAGTTTGGTTGCTATTGACATACACTACTTCCTCACTCAAAGCGATTGAAAGTTATTCTGGCCCAAAGCACACCCAGAACAGTAGAATTTCGATAGATTGCGAACACCCTACTCGTGTTCAGTGTGAATTCGCACTCGATCCGAAGGTCATGTTAGGTACGGATATCTTTCGACGACACGATACTGTATTTATCTTGTGAATGTATCTTCTAGTTTTGAAATAATAAGACAAAACAATTTTACGTTTATTTGCGACGCTTAATTTCATGAATGCCCCCCCCCCCTTTACTGTTCCAACTTTAAAAACTTATTCAGGTCAAAATGGCATATGAAACCAAATCTCAAAATTTGAAAGCATAAACGTTCAACGAGATGATCCACCGATGTTTTAAAACGTCTAGCAATGCTACATTCCCCATGTATCCAGGAACTTGGCAGTTCAAGAAAGCAGTTATTTCTTCTTTGCTTTGTTAACCAAGAAATTATCTACAATAAGTCGATTCTGGGAAGCTATAAAAGCTGATTCCACCAAAAAAGTTTTAATTACTCCCATACATTTGTGTTTTTTAACTGATGGAACCACCAAAGCAATCTAAGTAGTCTTATTACTGGATTAAGATATTGCTTAGGTGCCCTAAAGAATTTAAAACGGTGTTAGCAATTGATATATTACACAATTTCCTCCCATTTTTGTCTATAGTAAATTTACAAAACAAAGCCTCATTGATGGTATATTCCGTCTGGGACCTTAATGGTTCTTCGAGCCATTTCCAGACTATCATTTGTCACAAAAAAGTAAGATTTTGAGTGTGAGAAATGTGAACCCGTTGTTTGGTCCCGCATCAAACGTTGATATTACGTTTCGTGTAGAACCATTCGTCTGGCTCTAGAGGCCTGTTACATTCAAGATGAATAGTGTTCTTCAATATAATGGTATTCTTTGTTTACTGTAAGAATACTGGTGTGAATCTTGAATTTGAAAAAGAACATGTTACCACGTTTGCGTAAGACTGGTACTTTAAATAACAAGAACAAGAAATTAAACCATATAGAAAACTGCCTTATAAGTAAAAATATCTATATTACTGGCCTTTGAAACAGCAATACTAAGAAAAACCAAGTACGTCAAATTCATATATATCAAACGCATAGCTGGTGGTTAAGCTATTAAATAATGAAAAACACAACTTGACTAGACTTAAATACTACATAATCAGTACTGCGTGTTCTCATAATGGGCTACAGTGGCGATTTCATTTTGAAATTTTGATTATTTGGCTTAAGTTCATTTGTGACAGCTTATGACGATGCCTGATGTGCAATTAGCCGTGTGGTCATGAACCAGACGTTTTCAATAGTGGACAAATCAGGTAAATATGCATATTAAGGAAGCTGTTGAACAGTACGTGTTACACGTAGTTGTTCATTGTCGTATTTATAAATGGCGCGAGAGTTTATCTGGCAGATGCTACTACAACATCCTTTAGTATCTGTATTATGCAACAGTATCTGGTTACGGAACCAGTAATGTGTAGTAGGTGAAAGCAGGACTACAATTCAATGACTCCCCATGGTTTAATATTTAGTACCTAACCGGTAGGACGCTGTGGTATGCTGGTCTCGTTGAACCTGTATCCTTTGTATCACCAGGTACATATCTGAACTTGGTGGACTACTAAATGAAGCTATTTTTGACTGTAAAGGTTCACTCGTCAATTGCATTTACTCTTCCGTGCAATGATCTTGATATCATTACAGTCGCATACTTATGTGACGGAGAGTCAATGAAGCCCAAGCAACAGACACGTAATAAAGAGTTTAGGTGCATGATGTGATTGTACTGCCACTCAGTTATGCTAGTATTATCGTTCATTTGTGCATCAAGACCATTGAGATATCTCATATAGAGAGTTGAATTATCGTGTGCCCTCTGACACCTTATTCTCATCATTTTGACCACATTTCGATCAACAAGAGCACCAATACCTCCATAAAAAATCCACCGAACATTAAGAACTGGTTCGATTTGCTGATGATGAAATACCCCTCGCCTAAACAAACCAAAATAATTAATAAATTATTTTTTTAAATGAATTTTCACGCTTAATTTCAAACATTAACATAGAAGAAAATATATATTCACAAAATCGTATTACTTTTATTCGTTAATATTATTCGTATTACAAACTGTTGTGGAGGTATGTCAAATCTATGCCAACAAAGCATTGTATGTACGCTGGTGTACAAAATTAAGGTCACAAACACGTTTTTCAAAATAATTAAAAATTGCTACCAGAAAATTCAATAAAATTTGTATTTATATATTTTGAAGAACGCGAAGACACAAAGTTAGCATCCAGTTTCGAATAAATGATGTTTGGCGTTCATTTTGTAGAACAACGTGGAATTTGACCTTTTAAGTATCTGAGATTTTATCTTGTGAATATTGCGTTAAAAACCACACGTTTGACTGTTTGCAGTAAGAATGAGTTCTCATTATCGTTTAGATGATTCAATGAGGTGGAAAGCCGTTGGCAGGCTGAAGCAGAGGTGGCTCGATGTCTACAAGTGGCACCAAAAGTGGTATCCAGGTGTGGAATTAATTTCAAACAAGTGGTACTATCACCAGGAAGACCGGCCAAGGCGGCCCAAAAGCGACGACACCTGCGCAGGATCGCTACTTGGCATTAAGTGCACGATGGCATTGGCAGACAACTAGCTTTCTCGTGATCTTGCTGCTGTGTCTGGAAAAATAATTTCCAGACAAACAGGATACAGACGTCTAGCAGATAGGGCCCTTCTTTACGCCCGGCGTCCATTGGTGTGTCTCCCTTTGAGCGCATTAAACAGGACAGCCTGTTTGTCGTGGAGCCGAACACACCATTCTTGGACACACCAAGAATGGGGGCGTGTTCTTTTCACTGATAAGTCGAGATTCAGTATACAGAGTGATTCTCGGCGAGTCTTCATCTGGAAAGAACATGGAGCTCGCTACCCTCCCTCCAACGTAGAGAAATCGACCAATTTGGCA
This sequence comes from Metellina segmentata, assembly GCA_947359465.1. Classification (NCBI taxonomy): domain Eukaryota; kingdom Metazoa; phylum Arthropoda; class Arachnida; order Araneae; family Tetragnathidae; genus Metellina; species Metellina segmentata. Next base: position 92,617,462 of record OX375873.1, on the reverse strand, counting down.
GATGAATCATTGTCTGGGGGGCATCATGTTGGGCAGACGTACACAGCTGCACGTCTTTAATAAGGATAGTGTTACTGCACAGCGCTATAGGGATGAGGTCCTTGAATCCTTGTGAGGTTGTTCCTGGGTACTGCTGGCCCGGACTTACTTTTTATGCACGATAATGCGCGGCCACACAAAGTTGATGATTTTTTTGAAGAAGAGGATATTCTCAGTATGAACTGGCCCGCTAAGTCTCCGGATCTCAATCATTTAGAACATGTTTGGGATGGTTTAGGAAGAACCATTGCAAGACGTTACCCCTCTCCCAGGACCCTCCAGGCGTTAAAAGCCGCGCTTTTCGAATAATGGAATTTATTGCCGCAGGCATTTCGCGACACCCTCATTAACAGTATGAGGGCTCATTGTGAGGCTTGTATAGTTGTGCACGGTGGCCACACTCCATATTAGACGAACCTATCCCGAAATAAATGTATCATGATATGACCGTTTCTTATATAACCTGTATCTTAACTAACAATTCAACTATTTTTCATAATGTGTTCTTATATGCTTTCTCTCGTAATAATATATCTCGGTGCCAAATTTCGTTGCAATAAACTGAATATTTCATAGACATAATAAACATATAGACATAAATATATAATATTTATGTCTGTGACCTTAATTTTGGACATCATTGTAATTATCTACAAATGAACAGTTTTGAATTTACCTCATAGTTTACAATAAATAGTTCAGTCAAAAAATACTAAGGCTTTTTGTTAGTAACGCAATTTTTGATTACATAAAATTTGTCTTGGTCTGATTATGAACCATTATAAGTTAAATATATGTTAAGAAATTTTCTGGCAAGAAAATGTCATCTGACCGTGGTTCATAACCACGAGGTGTTGTCCTCGGATTTTCCCTTCGTGTTTGGAATTGGAGCCAGCTCGGTGGTTGATCTGAACCATGTCTCCCAATTACGCGGTGCTGTTCTCAGATCTCTCCATTTGGGATGAATCCCGAACTATCACCAATCACGGTGTAGCTCTAGAATGCGACGTTAATTACCTACTTACCTACCCTTTGCAATTGATCCAGGACTATCGCCAATAGCTGGATGTTTTGCTTCACTGCTAAGTTAAATTACTACCTGTCGATAAATTAATGTAGAAATCGCAAAGTTGGAGCCTTCATTCGGTGAAAATACTTATTCAATTCACAATTGCAACTGAATGTGTTTCGAAGTTTAGTGAACCATACATTCTGAAAGAGATGAAACACGCATTCGTAATCTTTAGGGTATTCAGCGCTCTCAAAACTACCCTCGGACTTCCATTCAATTCTCATTAACGTGTTTCCTGCGTTTCTGGGAGTACTCCCTTTTTCTCCAGATTGCTAACCAATAGAAAACCACGCAGTAATCCCTTCCATATTTTATCCTGGAAAGATTAAACGTATAAACGACCTCGAAAACTATATCCCCGACGCTTTTCATTGCCCCCCACCCCATAGCAGAAAATAAACTTCTCCACTTTCAAAACTTATTAAATATCTTTCCCCCAAACTGAAAGACCATTTTACAAGTAAGAAGCAGGCCATAGAATGCATTTTTAATTGAATGCCCGTTCGTAATAACTTTTGAAGAGATATTTTTAATGAAATTTTCGGGACATAAATTTTAAGTGCGAGGCCTCCTCCCAAATCGAAACGAATTTTATTGCAGAGAATTATCTTTATGACCATACAGTGAATGGCAACGGTAGTAGTTGCCAAACGATCTCTTTGCTGCTCATCGTTTTATGATGGCTTTCTGTTTGTGTTTATTGCTTTTTGTTGTAAATAGGAGATAGCAGCTATTTAAAAGAGAGAGACATTAAGACGAAATTTTAAAGCTCTTCTTCCCCTTTCATTTATGATGCATTCTCTATCATGGGGAAATAGTTCAATTTCCCTCCTTTTACTTTTGAAATGCTCCGCAGATAACTAAATTACAACGGAAAAATTCTGATTGAAAATAAGAAAAGATTATCAATGATACGTACTATGTGTTTCACGTTTAAGGATTTATGTGACGGGAAGGAAATATGGAACATCATATGAGATGGAATTACTCCCCGTTTATGAAAGGATTCCTAAGGAAACTTAATCTATGTTTGAATGTCCTTTTTTACATTACACTTTAAAAGTACATCTTATTAATTTGTACGTAGCAGAAATACTGAAATCTTTTAAATTCTATTGGTCGGACAATTCAATACTAAATAAGATATTTTGATAGAATTTCTCCTTAGAAAAATGCTGTCTTTAGTGTTGTAAAGTGGTATCATGTTTACAAGCTAGGTTTATTAAATCGATGACATTTTGTAAAAATTAACTTGTTTGAGGCCCGATAGCAAAACGTGCTTAAGACTGCGACGTACGTCGCAGAACAAACAAAGTCTTTAATGAACACTTTTTCCTTAATTTTATTAAAATTTGGACTGATTTTTTTAATCATAAGTTACGATGTTCTGCAGTGCAAAGCTTGAAAACGCTTTTTTTCCTTCCTAGCTACGGAATTACCACCCTACACCTCCCAAATTACCACAAACACTTTATAAATAACACTTATTCTATGTCAATGACAAAATATTTAGTTTAAAAAGTTATCGACAGAATTGAAAATTCTGAAAGTTTGCCTTGATGTTAAAGTAAATTAATTAATTGTGATGTGTGTTTTACTGTAAATATCTAATACATATTTAGCCAGTGATTGTGTTTTGCGCATGTTTTTGATTTTACTGCAATTTTCAAAATTCGGAAATAAGGCCTGCAGAACAATTGGAATTGCTTGGAGTCACGTTGCAAAATACTGAATATGATTCTGCACCTGGGATTTGAGGCGTCTTTAAAAGCTTACATAACGTAGGGTACCTCATCAATAAGAAATTTGACAAGGTCTTGCTGAGATGTCTTGTCATTTGAAACAGCTTACTATATCTTGTTCATGTTATTGACAAAAAATATCAATGTCGTGGTGACGAGATAAATCGTCACTAAGACAGACCTGTCAGTCTTAGATGAACAAGATATCTAGACGAAATCACTTGGAGGATCAATCCATTTGCCGCGTCATATGACAAATACAGTTTACAAGACTGCATTGCTGTCTAAGACTGCATATAAATGCTTAGTGCCCAGATGTCACTTGTATGCATTATGCATTCTAAAATTATATGTAGACACGTGGCATTGTTCATTCCCCAAGTGTAACACTTTCTAATGCTTTTTGATCGAGAAAAGTTAATTTATTTCTTCTTGCTCTTCTTCTTGATACTTCGTTATCCTCAATAACTTACAAAGATGAAGGAGGTTATAGGGATAGGTAGCTGAATCAACGTCGTATTAGGGCAACAAAACGGGCAGTTGGTGACGGTCCGCGTTCAATCATGAAGAACGTTGTAGGCAGTTTATTAAGCTTTCATTTATAAGAATGTTTTAAGATCTACTACACTCAATAATCATACTGACACAACAGGAGAGTTTCATGCTTTCCGTACAATACATACGAATATAAAGGGGGGGGGGGAGTTAAGGTTGATTTTATGACTTTTTATACATTATTAGGCTTACAACTACCTGCGAAGGTAATTATACGATTCCCCTATCATGCTCTTTGAAGTCATTTAAATGATTCTTTAGTCAACTCTGTGATATTTAAATCACTTTATTGGGTTAGGTTGGTAACTTTTTATAAAATAATAGTATATATTATGAATATTTAGCGTACGTATATTTTGTAAATTCACTAATCAATAATCTTCTTGTTCAAAATACCACGAATGACTTTCGGAAGAAAATTATTTAATTTTTTGTCATTTATCGACCATTAAGGAATCATAGAAGAATCAGATATGGTTCCTTTATGTCTAGTAGATAGTTGATAGAGCAAAGATTTATGATGAGTCTTAACTGTGGCTAAAAACATTCAAATTGATAATGGAGAAGCTTGCATATAATTTTCATACACTATTTAATATCTTTATTCCATACCCTTGTCTTTTGCATTTTATACAATAGTCTACAAAATTTATAATTTTTCTTGTCAATAAGCGCATCATAATAATTGCAGTTTTGAGAACTGATGATTTAATCAACGATGATGTATTGATGTTGGCAGTACGTTAGACTTCCTTTTTTATTCCTCTTAAAAAACTGTATGAGATAACAAAAGCATCTCAGTAAATAGAATTCGTAACTAAAAATATATCATCTGACTCATATATGTAGAAAAAAAAATGTTTGAAAAACATTAAAAGATGATAGTGTTTTAACTGAGTATCTAGTACGAACAGACAAAACACATCATACAAAAATATGGAACTCAAGAACTCTCGTGTTTCCATACATCTCAGAATTCCTTAGTTTATCCATTGTTTCATCAGTGCGATACCTAGCTAAACACATATCAAGTGTGTAAAAATAATAAAAAAGAAATAGCACACACATTCTCTCTCGACAACTGAGCGAAATGCACGAAAGTGTTCTTTACTTACCAGCCATTCCTTCTCCGCTGGTTCAGATTTCCATTGAACTTTTTTCCCTTTTCCTTCACCTAGGTGACCACTGTTAAGAGGTTCATTCAAGATGGGGCGTAACAAAAGGGCGGCCCCCGGAGCGCTGTGGCGAACTTCATTCGTAATCACTTTAGTTTCGACATCTGGCAATTGCAGCGCCAGCAACAGACGCAATTGCTGACAAGATGTGGCTTGGCTTTAGCTCTCTGCCTGTAGATGTCGTTTCCGGTAACGAGGCTATGGCCGTATTATCCGGACCTGGGAGGAAGAAGAGCAAATCACTGCATTTGTTTTAATCTGTGTCGTACCCAGAGAGAATAAAAGATTCAGCCGAAGACTTATTCGGTTCTCTGTCTGGTCTCTTATTTGGGTAGTCTGGTCTCTGTCTCAGACCGCCGAGATTGCTTTTTGTAGCCAATAAATGAACCTGTATCGGGGACTTGAAGTGATTAAATTCCAGATATTTCTGCTTGAAAAACAGGGGAATGGTATCGCTGCCCATAGTGATTTAGTGACTCGAATATAACAGTTTAAAATAAATAATAACAGATTGCTTATTAAATAGAGCTAATGGATGCTTATTATTAATTGGAGCTTATGAGTGGAATACTTTATAAACAAAACAAACTGCTGTTTGCTGAAAAATTATTTATTTATTTTTTTAATACAAGCTCTCCTTATGCCCCAGCTAGTTTTCCTAATGAGTTAGCAACCCACAATTTGCATTCAGAGCAAGTTGCTATAAATTATCCTTGGTGCATTTCTCATACGTTAGTAAAACGTTAGTTGTTTCGGTATGTTAATTCCTTAACATTATATGTCATGTATTTGACGTCGCTTGATTAAACGTGGTCATTTTGCACCAATCCCAACCGACTACCACCTTTTGTTTTACATGTCATTCTTAGAGTTATCAATAATTTTGCATTCTATGCATAAAAAGTTTTGTCAACCACACCATATTCTTTATGGATTAAACGATTGCTAGGATGCATTGAAATAATTTATTTTCCGTATCTCCATTTTCAGCTGTTTAGGAACAAAAATAAACGCTATAAAAAAAGTGAAACACGTATAGCAACTTATTTCACCAATACATGTTTAGTATAGCTATATTTATCCGTTCACGAAATGGCACAATACAACAATTTACAAGAATTGTGTTCTTGTCAAATGTCGATCGTTTGGCCCACTATGCCATTAAATAAAATGCTTTGTAATATTTTTCCACTGTAAATTAAAACCTAGTAGCTCAGGGTACTCATACAAATGTACACCTGATATAAACTGTCCCAGGTTACACAAATTACAGCTTTGGGAACCAGGTAATAATTTGTCTGACCCAGTACAACCTGTCTAGTAAACAATTCTTAGCATATTAACGAATTGGTAACTCTTCAGGTGTTTCCACGAGACTTCTCGTTCAAGATTTGATCAATTATGATAAAGACGAAGTATCTCGTCGAAACAAAAATACCCTATTACTTCATGGGGAATGGGCATCCAAGTAGGAAAAGTAAGTCGTCCCTTTACCTGAACTGGTGACATTTTGGAACAGGTTTTTGCACTAGAAGCTGGTTACTTCAGGGCAGTTTTGACGCTTAGAGATGAACCGCATATAGGGTTAATTATACTAAATTATCTTATTTTATTTTAAACTATATCATTTTTCCTACTTTGATTGCATTCAAATCAACAATTAATGTGTTGTCAGTCTATGCTTTATTCATCTAAAACTTTGAAATTACATACCAGTAACTGCTTTTTTTATTCGATGATACATAAGAATTTCATCCCTGTTTTAAAGTGCTCTTCCCCAACAAAGCCACACCGAAGAGAATCCTCTTTTCTTCTGAAGCTCTTTCTCACACTAACGGTCAGTTTCCCCAATTCCACAAAAGCAGAGACAGACCGCTAGAAAGAGGAAAAAAAGCCAAATTGTGTGAAAAACCGCCTGGAGTCGACAATGAAGCCTGCCTGTGGACAGGGGATTTCTATCGGGGTTAAGCCTGCTCTTGTCGTGGAGGAATCGTCCCTGGGAAAAAAAGGGCCGTAAGAAATCAAAAACTATTGCGTCATCCATCTTGTTACGTGTGTGTGAGGGGCGATTTTCTTCTTAAAGAGCCGTGGAGGAAGGATCCTCAAGTCCTCTCTCCTGTTGGGGATCTCTTTTATTTCCCGAGGATTGATTGTAGATACCAAGATTAATGAGCAGACAGTGTCTCAGAGAGGGCGGCGAAAACTGACCGAACATCGTTAAAAAATAAATACGCACCAATAGGTCGGGTAATAAATTAGAGTACGTTCTCTTACTGGTACACATGGGTCCTCTTTTTGTCCTGACGACTACCTCACAAAAAAAATGCCATTAGGAGTTTTCTGATTCATTAACTGCCTTTGCTGGTTACTTTGATGGGTCAGGCTTCGTGAAAGCTAATTGTAGATGAATATTTCCCCTTTGTACGTAGTTTTGCGTAGTTACTAAAAGGTTTGGTAAATCAGCAGTGTCTCCGAGAGTAAAGGTTTGATAAATTATTGATCTCAAGGTTTGGTAAGTCTTGGTTAGAGGGTGAAAATTGGCCAAACATCGTTAAAAAATAACTACCCACTAATAGATTGGGTAATAAATTAGAGTACCTTCCCATACTGATACACATGGGACCTCTTTTTGTCCTGACGACTACCTCACAAAAAAAATGCCATTAGGAGTTTTCTGATTCATTAACTGCCTTTGCTGGTTACTTTGATGGGTCAGGCTTCGTGAAAGCTAATTGTAGATGAATATTTCCCCTTTGTACGTAGTTTTGTGTAATTACTAAAAGGTTTGGTAAATCAGCAGTGTCTCCGAGAGCAAAGGTTTGATAAATTATTGATCTCAAGGTTTGGTAAGTCTTGGTTAGAGGGTGAGAATTGACCGAACATCGTTAAAAAATAACTACCCACTAATAGATTGGGTACTAAATTAGAGTACCTTCCCATACTGGTACACATGGGACCTCTTTTTGTCCTAACGACTACCTCTCAAAAAAAATTGCCATTAGGAGATTTCTGATTCGTTAATGTCTTTTCTGGTTGCTTTGATGTGTCAAGCTTCGTGTAAACTAATTGAAGATGAATATTTCCCCTTGGTACGTCTATTGTGCAATTACTAAAAGGTTTAGTAAATACTCAGTGTCTCCGAGAATAAAGATTTGGCAAATGACTTGTCTCAAGGTTTGGTAAATGACTTGTCTCAAGGTTTGGTAAATTATTGGTCTCAAGGTTTGGTAAGTCTTGATAAGGAGGTGAAAACTGACCGAACATCGTTAAAAAATGAAAACACAACAATATGTGGAGTACTAATCTAGAGTATGTTCCCTTATTGATACACATATCTCTTCGTTTTATTCTGACGACTGTATCAAAAATAATAATTGCGAGTGAAAGTTTCTTAATTCATTAACCGCACACTTTAGAGATAGGTTATTTAAAGGGTTATACTTTCTGACAATAAACTGGATATTAATCCTCCTTTGTACGTACTGATGGTGCAATTATTTAAAGGTTTTGGTACCAAGCAGAAAGTGTCTCAGAGACGAGGTTAAAATTGACAGTACATTGTTGAAAATTATTACTTTCCTATAGGTCAGATAATAAATTACAGTAACTTCTTTTGGTGGGTATATGTGGGTCCTCTTTTTGTCCTGACGTTTAAATCAAACTACAAGAGGAATTTTCTGATGCATTAACCACACTTTTCAGGTATAGATTCTTCGAAGGGTCGCGTTTAGTGAAAGTTAATTCACAATGCATGTTCCTTCCAATGAAGCATATTTGAAAGGTAATTCACGATTTAATTTCTCAGGGTAGTATACCTTTTGTGAAAAAATTCAACAAATATAGTTGTATTGATGAATTGTAATTTTGTATACTTATAGATAAAAAAAAGAGTATTTATAAAGTTGGTAATTTTTACTTATTAAAATGATAAATTATATTTTATCCTATAGTTTATTTAATTAAGTATTAAGCAAAACTTCAGAAAGCTGTAGTTAAAAATAAATTTAAACACATCCATATATAAATATATGCTTTTACTTTCCTTAGACAGGGCCCCTATAGAAATTAATACACAGCACAACGCGTAAGCAATGTAACTTATTTATTATTGCATTTCAGAGAATAATTTTATGATGTTAACCCTTACCAAAGACATCAGACAAGTTATAAAACATAACCCCCAAGACATAAAAATACAGTGGGTCAAAGCTCACGCAGGAATTTAGGGTAATGAGAGAGCAGACCAACTCGCCAAAGAAGGAGCTGCGGGTGATGCCCTATTGTCTATCCAACTCAAACTCAACAAAGGATTCCTCAAAAACCGTCTAAAAACCCTCATCATGATCGAGTGGCAAAATGAATGGGACAGGGGAGACACTGGCCGCAGAACCTACGACTTCTTCAACAAAGTCAATCACAACAGAAACCCACTGGGACCCTACCTAACAGCCTACTTGACGGGACATGGCCCGTTCCCGTCCTATCTACACAGATTCTGCCTCATCACCAACAATAACTGCATTTGCGGGGAGCCGGGAACTCCAGACCACTGCATATTCAACTGCCCTCTAACGACAACCAACCATTTAAAAGAACCAAACATCAACTTAAGCATAGCGTGGAAACATAATACTGCCACCAACAACAAAGCCCAAGTCAAAATAATGAAAGTAATGCACTTCTTTTTCAACAATATAGACATAATTACAGGACCAAACTTCCAACTTAACACCACCATTTAACAACGGTTTTCTTCAACAGTATTCTCAGGACAGGACAACTGATTTAACTCTACCGTCTGCCATAGACTCTCGAAAGTTAAACTTTAAAGTTCCACAATGCATTGCATCGCATCAATTTTGAATTCTGAGCAAACTTAAACGCCAAGATTAGAAAACTCCAATGCAAAGCTGAGAAAACACCCATGCAAATAGCACCTCAATGGCCGGGGGGCGGCTGAAGGCGCCCCCTGCTCAGTCACCGCCCCACTTCTGGGGAATACTCTCCTTCCGTGGGTGGCCACAAAAAACCGCTCATAACCTGCTATCACAGCGGGGACGAGGGTGCTACCTGCGGTGCCCAAACCCAACCCTCCAAGGTCTTGACGAGCTATCTTTTCCATCGAAATTTGACCAATTATTCTAATGATGATATATCTGGTCATCAAGATATTGCCTATTTTTGTATGATAACGAGATCAAGATGTGATAATTTTTCTTTAATTTACGAAATATATAGTTCATCACAATCTTAGATTTGCTGAGTACGAGATACTTAGTCTAGATAACCATAAAGAGGGTTAATATTGTTTATCAGCTTAAGACAGTTGCTTAAACATTTAGATTACTCTTTAAAATCTAGTGGAACATTCATCTCAAATGAAAACGGTTTGTTTCCTTACTTAAGTAACACTTCTATTTACGAGCTTATATTCACCATAAATCATTCAGCTTTTCATATCCCTTAAATATTTCAAACAATTTACCTTGGTAATTTATTTTACTATTGTTCAATATTAACTCGTCTACCTGATAAATGGATTCAATAAATTCATAATGAAGCGATTTTTTGAGAAAAGAACGCTTTAAGATAATATTTAAGTTTTTATAACTTGAATACCTTTTCTCATTTCTGAGAGACGTTCGTTTTCAAATTTATTTTTTACTACGTGCCGTCTGATATGTGTCTAGGAAAACAAGCCGCAAAAGTTTGGTCTGAGGTTGAATTTATTCTAAAAATATTTTTCATTAGGTCCTGAGGAAAATAGCTTTTGTTCTTGTTCGTGGAGCAAATATCCTACTGATAAATTACTTTCAGTGTACCACAGATCACGGACATGCTGCCGGTGAATGGTAAAAAGTATGTTCTCTGCCACGTAAAAATATATTTCTAATAGTTTTTCACTAGTTGATGTTGGAAAATGTCAATAACGAAAAGGGTACAGAAAGAAGATTTATTAATCTTGTCAAACTCAACTTGCACTAGAACTGAAAATTATTTTATGCAATCAATAGAAAGTTTTAGTTTTAGGAAGTCACTTGATATAGTGGAAGGAAACTTTTGATGTGGCTATCAATAAATCTTTATCATCTGCACTTGACTGCGCAAATGGTGTTAATTTTCTAGGTAATCTGCTATTTCTTACAACAGAAACAATCACCATTACATATGATTTTACAAACCGGGTTTCGAATGGGTTATGAACAAATTTTATGACCAATACAACAATTCAGTGCCTTCTGAAGAATATAAACACTATATATGATTTCCTCTTAAATTAAAGCCATAGACGAATTTGTTAGGTAATAAAGCCTGTAGTTAGCCATTAAAAACGTCTTACTGTACTTAAACTAATGAATTCTCAACAATCTCAATACGTAAATTATTGAGTAAGAATTGAAATATGTAATGTATATAATACATATGAAGAACTCTTCAAATAACCCCAATAAAAATTTGAAAATCTTCATTATATGTATATACGTACACCAAATTTTACGAATTTGTATTGCATCAAATGTGCATCTAATGTCAAACATCACACACATGCGAGCCCGACGCTCTACTGACTGAGCTACCGCGGCTCATATATATATATATATATATATATATATATATATATATATATATATATATATATATATATATATATATATATATATATATATATATATATATATATATATATATATATATATATATATATATATATATATATATATATATATATATATATATATATATATATATATATATATATATATATATATACATACATACATTGGAAGAACGACATATTAGTAGAAACTGAAAGGTTGCGAGTTCGAAATTCGATCCAACCAAAGGCCATTATATATTTAAGGGGCTAGTGCACGTTAAATTTATCGTGGCCTCAAATGTCCTACATTGGCTTACGGAAGTTCGAAGATTTGGGTGCCAGCTCACGTGTTGACCTCGTCATCTGACCACGGTTCGAAACGACGAGCCGTTGTCCTGGAATCTTTCCCTCTGAGATCTATCACTGACCGTCGCCAATAGCCAGCTCTGCTACTGCTATGCGACGTTAATTGAACTACCTACCAGCATCGAAAGCAGAAGGAAATACCATTAAACGCATTCATTGCTCAACTCTTCCCCCAGCGGTTTCAAAATAAATGCACTCCGCTATGATGGACAAGGAAAATCAGACACCGAAGAAGTATGTCCAACCAAACGTTCAGAGAACACAAAACGCCTAGAGCCCGAGATTGCGAAAAGAAATCAGAGCACACTTTCTAAACATAACGAAAGAACTCGCGAAGAATACCGACTCAGATTTTACGACACAATCATAGGAAAAAAGTTGTTTAAACGTCCTTTCTCCGGGCACTGTTTATCGCAATTTTTACGACCAGAGAACGTACAGGTCGGGGCAATATGGAAAAGAGAGCACCCAGGAATCAAAACCATCCCCAGATCTCCACTATATTTACGAAGACCCGTCCTTGCCATCCTCTCCCGTCTTACAGACTGCGGGAGACGGGAATATTTTACGGCCCTAAATTTGAAGTCCTCCTTGCTTCAGTTGGAGTGGGAAAGAGAAGAAATATGATTTACCATCGCGTTTTTATTCCGAACCGAGAGAGGGAGGAGGTCCCATGCTTCTTCACTTCACTTTATTTTGCGTTTATTATTCGAGAATAATGAGTAGGACGTAAAATGAGAAATGAGAGACGGAGAGCAAATTTATAAAGTGGCGGAGGGTGAGTTTTATGTCCAGGGAAAGGTATTTTCTGGGAGCTGCTTCGACGAGACACCATGACAGAGGCGGAAATTTATATATCCGGGGATTTTCGATATGGCCCTTTTTCTTATGAGGAGATTTCGGTATTCCACTCCCCCTCTCTAAGCGCCGAAAACTCGGTTGGGGTATTATTTAAATCAAACGGTATTAGTAATACGCTTTGAATTTTGAAAATTTCCAAGTGATTGTGCATTACTGTGATGTATCAAATGGTATTTGTTCTGTGAAAATTATGTTTACTAGTAATCCCGGCAATAGGATTTCTAAATAGTTTTTATCTGTTGGTGGCACATTGAGACTCTCATCGAATGCCTTATTTAAGACCATTTATAATAAATATAAAAAGAGAATTGTGTATCAGCCTTATTTAAATCCATTAATAATGGAGGTACAAATTGTGTTAATTTATGTGCTCATTTCGTACATCCTAAAAAACAAATCGAAAATATAAAGCAACGGTTAAACCTTCTTACTTGTGTTATATGTACTGCTTTTATATGTAACTGGTGTTCACAGTTTTTCAATTCAATAATTTAATTCATAATAATTGTAAGAAAAATAGTTCATACCTTAGACGTAGTATCACAATTAGCGTCTGAGCATTCAATTCCTTATACATAAACCTATTTTCTAGTAGCATCTAATGCTGAAGGGTTTTGTTATAGTGTTTAGGTCTCCCGTGTACTTTAACGTTATGCAAGCTATGCGTTTCACATTAAACACATTTCAAGTAAGTAAGGATTAGTGAAAAAAGTACCAATTGATTTTACATTGTTTACATGAACTGTTTTCATAGAACAATGAAGAATTAACTACAATTTCTGTGACACGTTCATTAGAATAAGAATATTTGTTACATAAAACCAGTAAAAATTAATATCGTTACTCAAAAAAATCGCTTTGGTACCATTTTGGACTCACATTGGACAAATTTTCGTCTTTGAAGTAGTGTCCTTGACAATTTGTAGGTAGTTAACAAAAATATCCGTCATTCCTGAATTTGATAACAAATTATCTAGATGAGAAAATTACTTTAAAACCAAAAATGCCAAAGGACCTATCAAGTTTTGTTAATTTACCGAAAATGCTTGACCACATATTTATCAAAATATTTCATCACGAATAGCTTCCACACAACTTAGTATTTTGAGCTGAAATTTTATATATATAATTTATAAGCAACAAATAAAAGAAACTTTTTTAATTACAAATACCTCATTTTAATGATAGCTTAGTTTAAGACATACTACATTAATAAAAGTTAAAGTGTAACTAAAATAAAAGTTATAGTTATTAAAGCTATACCTTAAGGAAATGTTCTGCAGTAAAATAACACAAATTATGTGAAACAAAAATCGTTAGCACATTCTTTACTAAAACAAAGATCATAAACAATTTAAATTTGTTGTGACATAAAGAGCACACTGACAAATTCATAGATTCAATGATTTCTCGGATTGTTGTATTCCACACTAAATAAAATCTAAAGAAGTGTTGAAACCTCCCAAAGTAAAACGTCTACAGTAAAAAAATACAAATTATGTTAAAATGAAATCGCTAGAACTCCAATCATAAACAGAACTATTGTGCTCAAATATTTTTACTATATATAGGTTCAATCCAAGCACCGATGTTCAGAAGTTTTTGAGTTAGGGTAGTTATTCCAAAAAAGTTCGTACATCTTTTGTCAACTGCAGACGTAACCCAGGGGCGATCTTTTCTTTACGTGGAAGATCGTTTTTGTCTGTTTGAAAGTTCATGTTCTACCCTAAGGTAATGTGTGAAGCTTTATTTCTTTGTTATGGTCTCCATATCCAGTCATGTCAAATTTTTAAGATTGCTCGGTAAAAATATTCCCTTTATCTTTACTCTCCAATAAATAACACGATCTTTGAAGCTATTATGTTTTGTGTTTACTTTAAAAATAGACTAAGTATTTGTTATTCTTGTTCTAAAAAAAAGGAACCAGTATTTTTTATTATATGAATGATAAATATAAATGGAATTGATATTTTCCAATCGATAACTTTTATTATAAATAAACGGTAATTTTAGAGTTTGTACTGCGCACAGTACATCAGAAAATGTATCGGATGAAGAAAATGTAGAGAACTGTAAGATGGATAAATTTTGCACATTAATTAGTATATTCTTTAACCCACTAAGTAGCTTCAACGAGGTATCTCGTCCAACAAGATCGAACCAATTTTTCTAATGACAAGATACCTCGTCAAATAATGCCGATTTCTTTTTGATGCCGAGATCAAGATCTGGTCAGTTTTCTTCTAATGACAAGATACTCGTCCGTTAAGATTTGTTCAGTATTGCTAATGACGAGAAACTTCGGCAAGACAACTAACTACCAGTAGTGTTAAATGACTATATCGATCTTAGATCAGTTGCTCTAAGGTAGCATTTTTTCGCTTTCTAAAGTCCTAAAATAATAAATAGTTTATATTTTCTATTTTTTTTTCCAAAATACTATAAAAAAAATTTTAACAAATAAAAGTTCCATTTCTTTAACTTCAAAGAAAACATATCTGATCAAACAAACAATAAAGAAATAAAGTAACACCACCTAAAAATGTTGGATTCCCAAAAATTTAAAATAATAAACAATTTCCATCAGTCAGAAAATGGTCAACTTGATTCCGGTACTTTAGAATTCCAACCATACCCACTCCCAATACTCTTGAACACAAAAAAGTATTGATGAATAAAATCGTCGATCTTCCCATTTTGAAAAATCCGGAATCCAATACACGTAGACATTGGGAAAGGAAACTTTCAAGAATAAAAAGCTCCCATATGAAGTTTATATAGGTTATCTATACATTCATATTTATGTACACATGCGCTGTGTGTATATCATACAGAGTGAAAAGAGAAAAGACAGTACATAAGAACTGTAGGCCTAAAAAAACTTTTCAACCCAGACACGTTGATGAATAGTTTATTGAATTCGGTCTTTATTTCCATGCGTGCAAAGTTGAAAATCCAGTGAAGACGCGAAAGAAAAGAAAGGATATTCTGTTTGATGTTGGTGCGAACGTGACCAGCCTAAAATGTTTCAGTACCTAGTAACATAAAATATGAGATCTTCCAATCCCGGACTGGATTGTCATTCACTTTGAATGTTTTTATGACTGAGACCCAGCTAAAAGAGACTTTTTGGACACTTAAGTAGTCCTGTTAAACACTGGAAACCAATGCAACCATGATGGAGTAGGATTTCATCTCAGTGTGCCTCAACTGAAGTGTGAGATGAATTATCAGAGGAAACAAACAGGCGGTCTTTGACGACTTTACTTATGCGGTTCAAATGCTCTCGCGTGACACTTATCAGGGTTGCATTAAAATGTTATTTATCGCACATCTCGCGTTTAATTTAATTTGTGTTGAACAATCAATTTCAAAAACAAAAGGAAATTCAAAGTAAAAACCATGAGGAAATTTTCGAATATGAAAGTGTTGGTGGATCAGGGCGTCATAAGGGAGGAGCCTGACCCAGACAACCCAAAATGTTGTTTTCAACATTTTTTACAGCAACACTTTTGAGCAGCAAATCGCTAAAAATTGCTCATACACTCCCACAAACACTATTAAAAAGCAAACATACAAAACAAAATAGTATAAAAAGAGTAAAGAGTCATTTTCGAAAATTTCCTTATGGTTTTAATTTATATTTTCTTTTTGTTTTTTAAATTATATTGCCTACCTGTTATGTCTGCAGCTTCAGAATTGTTACATGGTTAGAGTTTCAACTTTTATTTTCTAGTTGATTGCACCTCGGCTGTTTTAAATGATTCATTGTTTTGTGTTATAATATGTACATAATATCCTTTAAGACATTGGTGTTTTGTTGGAAGAAGTGGGTAGCGGCATTTGATGCGATCTCCTGGCTTGGTGTTGCAGGTCTCCAGACTGCTGTTGATGGTTTAATTTAGTTTTTTCTCATTTTTATGTTTTGTTGGTATGTTTGCTTTTAATGGTGTTGGGGAGTAAATGAGAAATTTTTTGGTGTTTTGCTACTCGTATACGTAGAAAACATCATATTGTGTTGTATGGGTCAAGCTCCTCACTGGTGACTACCCTGATCCACCAACACTTTCATTTTCAATAATGTGCTTTTGGTTTTTATTTTGAATCTCCTCTTGTTTTAGATATTATATTGCTCACCATGCTATGTCTGCAGCTTTCAGCTCGATTGCATGGTTAGTTTTAACTTTCGTTTTCTGGTTTAATATCCCTACTTTTGATTTTGCTCTTTCGTTAATATATTATACACTCTATAACAAAAAAATCGACACACCAAGAAGGAATCATCCGATTGCTTTGAAATTTCGTATGCAAAAATGTTTTGACCAAATATGCAAATGATTAAAATTTGGTGTCCAATGAATTAATAGTGCGATCTCCAGCGCATCGGAACTGAGCATCCAGCAGATGTATATAAGGAGTTGTTCTTGAACTGTTGTTAAAATTTTCTGCTGTATTGCGATTTAGGATACCTTTCAACGACTGAAAAAATGCCTCGCCGCAGGATTCGAGCTCATTACGAGCAACTTTCAGAGTTTGAAAGAGGTCGTATCATTGGATTGAAAGAGGCAGGTTGGGCAAATCGGAGAATCGCTCGTCATGTGAGTCGAAGCGATGCGGCGATTAGAAGATGCTGGCAAGTGTGGATGGACAATGGCAGATATGAGCGTCATGATGGTAGCGGTCGACGTAGGGCCACAACAGATCGAGAGGACAGAGAGATTGTCAGATCAGCTGTCACAGCGCCTGATTCATCGCTATCAACCATCAGTCGTGCGACCCACACACGAGTGTCCACCATGACCATTCACAGACGGCTGAGGGAGAGAAATCTACGCTCGTACCTACCGTTACGCCACCTGCCACTCATGCCTGCACACTGTCGAGCCATATTACAGTGGTGCTTGGCTCGATCAGGCTAGAATGATGCTGACTGGGGACGTATAGTCTTTAGCGACGAATCCCGCTTCCAACTGTGTCCTGGCGATCATCGAAGACGTGTCTGGAGACGCCCAGGGCAGCTTGCCGATCCTGCTTTCACTATTGCACTCCACACGGGCCCTCAACAAAGAGTTATGGTCTGGTTCCATTTCTCTTTATAGCTGGACCCCTTTGGTCGTCATTAGAGGTACACTTACTGCACTGCGGTACGTTGACGACATTCTGAGACCTGTTTTGCTACCGTTACCTTCGCAGTACCCTGGGCTTATTTTTCAGCAAGACAATGCCAGACCACATACGGCACGTGTTGCTATGAACTGTCAAGCTTGTCAAACACTTCCTTGGCCAGCCAGATCATCAGATCTCTCTCCCATCGAGCATGTCTGGGATATGATGGGAAGGCGACTGCATCCGGTAAGGAATGTTGATGACGTAGTCCGACAATTGGAGCAAATTTGGCAAGAAATACCGCAGGATACCATCCGGGAGCTTTATCGGTCAATGCCACGCCGTGTGGCAGCTTGCATCCGGGCTAGAGGCGGGTCAACACCTTATTGAGCTCGTTACTGTAACTCTGAAATAAATCATTCAATTGTTCTGAAATTTTAATTATTTTCTATTCTGTACATAATTTTCCTATCCACCAATTTTTGTCTCCATCGGACAACTCCTTCTTGCGTCGATTTTTTTGTTATAGAGTGTATATTATCTATATAAATAAGAATGGAGTGTTTGTTTGTACATTCAATATTTTCGACCCATTTCAAGTTTTCTATCCGTTTTGGACCCTTCTGATGCCGAATCCGCCTTTTTCTCGTTTGGTGTCTGTCTGTCTGTCTGTCTGTCTGTCTGTATGTTGTGCCCTATACACGTCCACGCGGTTTAAGATATTTTCATGAAAATTTGCATACAGTGAGTACTTATCTTCATTTAGTGAGTGGCATTGGTTGCGAAAGTCTATCTGTCCGTCTTTCTGTTCTATGCTCGATTTTGTGTTTGTGTGTTTGTTTAGACATCACATGAATTGTATTCCAGAAATTTGATTGCGTTGTAGTTTATTTTATACATTATTTATTAGTTTAGTGAATGCAATATTAAACATTTCTTTATTGTTATATTTAGTTGAGTTTCATGCTAAAACACCTGAGTAAGTATACTTAAATCAACCATAATTTGGTAGTTTTGGAAAAATTGGAATGTCTATTGAATATTACGATTACTTCGATTGCTTTACCAGTACTGCTGAAAAAGTAATTATTCTTCAAAAAATTATATTTTTTAATGGAATTTCAGCTTTGATACTTCATTTATTTCGAGTCTTATTTTTGTTCTTTGCGCAATGAAAACGATTTCGGAATATTTGAGACAGACGATATTTTTCAACGAAACGAGAATGAACAAAATCGCGTGAGCAGTGATATTTTCTGTTTCTTTCGCTCTGAATTAATTTCACATTTCTAAATTTTGTGCACTTTTAGTTGTAAATTGTGGCAACTGTGCGAGATCAAGAGATAAAAATGAATCACAAATTAATATCTTTAGAACAATTTTTCCGAAATCTTTTATTTTGTTTTACTTTGCTGTTTCCTGTTTTAAATATTTATTATTTTAATAAATGTGTTTTCCTTCTCATCACACGCAACAGCACCACAAAGTATTAGACTTAAAAATGTTACGTAAGTAAGTATAATTTTTCAGTAAATTTTAAGTGTAGTTATGCCATTATTGAAAGAATAATGCCGTTATTTAAAAAATAATACCGTTATTTAAAGAATAATGCCGTTATTTAAAGAATAATGCCGTTATTTAAAGAACAATGCCGTTAGTGAAAGAATAATAATGTTTATTAATCCAAACTGGAACTTTTTCCAACATTAAAAAATTCGTTGTAATAATAACAGGAGAAGATTGCAACATTTCACAATGTCGCATACCGGAGGCAAGAGTGCCACAAGTAAAAAAATATTGTTTTGTTGACTATGAGTGCGAGAGCACTCGCCGTAAATCGTAATTTTAATTAATTGAGTTGAACATGAAAAGAACTTAAGAAAGGGAATTCCAAATCTTCCTATAAATCGTCTTTTATAGTAGTAACCTTAGTATCACCTTTCGTCATTTTGTAGCTTTGTCATACAGCAATTGTGCGATGTATGTGAAATGTATTACATGAATGGATATACATGTGTAGGATTTGTGTCCAAAGTAAGTTGTAGAAAATATAAAGATGGCGAAAGATGTTAAAATAAATTTTTATTCTACAAAAAACGTAAGTCATTATATATTTTGATTATCTCTTCAATCTAGAGTAAACCAATTCAAACCGAGTAAGGTCGGGTATTTTGCTAGTATATATATATATGTGTGTGTGTGTGTGTATTCAGAATACGTAGTTGAAAAAGACGTATCGACGTAAAGCTCTGCTACTTGTCACCTGGAATTTGATTTACAAAAATGCCCTTCTTAGCACACGCAGCGAGAATAGTCACTGGTATAAAACTAGCCTCCTATCTTGAGCAACTGTAAAATGGGATAAGTATTTGAATTCACACCCACAGCTACAACGGGAATTGGCGACTGCCCGAGATCAATACCAAAATGAATAATCCGTAAACAGCATCTTGTAATTTGACGGTATCGACACCTGAGCTGCAACTCCACTCTCTAAACTTCCACACCACGCCAAAGTGAGAACATTTCAGTCCGTGACAAATATAAAGTTAACAAGCCCCCACGTGTACGGCAGTGCTTGGTTTGACCGAGTTTCGCACTTACAACCATGGTAGACCGCCATTAACAGACATTTCTTTCAGGATAAAATGGGTGAATATTACTTTTATTATCACTTTTACTTTACAACAAACATAATAACTAAAAAGCATAAAAGAGACCGGGGCTTGTTGGCATAAGGGGAAAGTTGGCAATCACCTAGTATTTAATACCACAGTGATTTCAGAGCGGTGGTATCTCCACTATTTAACTACACGTATAGTATGTTTGTAAAGATCTCCCGCCAGGGGATTACGAACACAAATAGGTTATAAGAACAGTTGTTCTTGTGTTCTGGTTGCTACTGTTCTAGTAGACGAACATCGATGCATGACATTGCCTGTGTTCTGATACGATTAAGAATACGAAACGTTGGGTGCTGTTCTGAAAAAGAACACGAATAAGTCAGTTTTGATGTACACATGAGAGGAAAGGACACGTTTTTTGCACCGTACGGTGCGGCGTGTATATCTGAAATTTTTTATTACATTATAAAAATAAATGTTCGTGTCCAATTTAGGTATGTTGTGTACTTCTGTTCTTCGCCCCTACTACACATACTGTCTATCAAATTAGACACCGCTCGGTCACAATGACATAATTGGTGTCAGAGGTGGGGTTTAGTTGTGTGATTGTGTAGAAGAAACGGCAAGTGGTGACGCTGCGCCATTTTGGAGTTACTTACTACCATGAAGAGCAACTGGATTGTTGCTGGACTCGATATACTGACGGCGCACCTAAATTTCTGCTTCCTTTTCGTGAAGAGAAACTGGACTGTTGCTGGATTCGAGATAGTGAGGTGTCCTGGGGACCACACAAGCAGCTTTAGAGAAGTTCTGCAGTGAATTCCGTACGCGACGGGAACCTTTGAAAGATCTGGACATTGGACCGAGGCAGTCATCACCCGGGTGATTGAAGATTAAATTTTTTGGCTTCGCAACCCAATTTATATTTAAATGTGGAAATCGGTATTGAATGAAGAATATTAAATATAAGAGGTATATAAAAAACTTTTAAGAATTGCATTTTGTGTATTATTTGTATGGTATAAAATGGCCTTCCTTGCAAAAAGTAGAAATGAAGATTTAATCAATTTGGCTCCGGAATTAGGGGGAAAAATTCCTCCAAACGCTAAAATTATCGAATTAAAAAAATTATTTGTGAATGGTCAAGATTCGAGTAGCATTTTGTGAGAGAACTACTAAACAGTATTATAATTGAACGTGAAAAAAAGAGAAGAACAGGAAATGATGGTGAAAAAAGGAAAGAATGGAACGTGTAGAAAGGAACAAAAGGGTCCACGAATTGAAATTTGTGGAATTAGAAATGGCACATGACAGATAACAAACTAGTGAATCCCCATAACAATTCAAGGTCTGGGACAAATGAGTCATTTCTTGGATATTTAAATTTTAAAATGGATTTTACGAAATAATCCGGGAAAATCCAAGGAATGGCCAGTTTTCTACCATCAAACAGAAGAAATGTTTAAATTGTATAAGTACCTGAGGAATATCAGGGAAAAATAATTTTGTGTAATCTATGGGGGAAGGTAAGATGCCTAAGCTCACGGTTAGAAGAATAGGATTTTGACCAATATGAAAAAATTAAGGAAATGGTGTTAAAATAATTCTTATAACCGCAATAGAACACAAAAAGATCTTACATATGTGTCATCGAAAGGATAATGAAACGTGTACGCAATATTCGGTTAGGGTAGAAGCGGCGTTGGATTTGTATTTAAAAGCGAGAAAATAAACACATATGATTAGATGAAAGTTCTGCTAATTTACAACAAAATAAAATAAGGTTTACCCTCAAACATTAAATCCCATATATATCTTAAGGAAACAGACAAATGGTTGACACCAGTGGAATTGGCTAACGAAATAGAGAACTATACAAGTGCAGTACCCACAGGAAAATTAGAGATAGGTGGAAATTTAGGAATAAACGAGGGGAAAAAATTTTTAAGACCAACACATAAGTACAATTTATTCAACCGGGGAAATTAGGAATACAAACAACGTTTTGAGTAAAACTCAACGAAAGATATAGGTTGCTTTACATGTGGATCAAAATATCACAAAAAGAAAGACTGTCCGAAAAATGAAAATAGATTTATTAATGATAGGTAATGGTAATGGTAATTTTAGTTAACGTCGTACTAGAGCAACACAACGGACTATTGACGACGGTCCGGGATCAGTCCTTTAATTATTAATGATAGGAGTCGATCAATTTATTCGGAGGAGTTTGGAATAAACCAAGTAGCTACATCCGATTCAGAGGCAGAAAATTGCGGTGCATGTATAGCCAATATAAACGCAAAAACGTGACTGATGCGAATGCACAACCATATATTGCACTTCTAAAACATATCAAAATTCGTGCGTAAAATCGTAAATTCTTTGCTGGATAGCGGATGGCAAGTAACTGTTTTCAGAGAAAACAACCTTCTGTATAATAAGTCGAAAGCGATAGGTAAAATCCATCTAAAGCCAGCTTTTGGAGAGACAATAGTTGCGGGCTTGATACATATGAATTCGGCGATCCCATATGGAAGTAATAGTAATTTGGCCCACAGACCAATATTATGTGCGATCGCACCGACATATCTGAGAAAGCGATAATTAACCAACAAGTAGTTAATATTTTAGAGGGCCAAAATGATCATAACGAACCAGCAGTAGTCGAGGCTTGCGAAGTAGAAATGGCAGGGTGTAGAGAAATAGTCCTAGAGGAAAAAGACACTGGACAAACCGACGTATTCCAACGCACACAAAATACAAGCGACTCACTGAGGAGTGAATGGGATTTGGCAGCGATGGGAAAGGGAAACTATCGGGAACTTAAGCGCCGACTATGCGATACCTCCTCACTTGCTACTCCGGATTTCACCATCAAATGCATACCGATGCATCAAACTCAGCAGTTTCAGCTTGTTTATCCCAAAAGGACAACTAAGGTCATTTTAGACCAATTGGTTTCGCAAGTTAAAAGTTATCGGACACTCAGAGGAACTGGTCGACGATCGAGAAGAAAGCCTATGGTGTACTATTCGGGTTACGGAAATTCGAACATTGGATTTTCGGATCTGAGATACATTCATATACGGACCATAATCCTCTAAAATATCTATCGTGACCACTCCGTGAAGCCCGAAGTTGACATGTTGGGCACTGGCACTTTAGCATCATAACATAACAATACGTCATACACCCGGAAAGGAGAATGGAAGTGCAGATGCCATCTAGAGATGGCATAACTAACACGAAGTTATGAGTGCAAAATTGAACAATGCTCCCAAGAGCAATTTTGAATACTTAACATGGTCTTGTATAATTGTGTGTTAGTGAACTTAAGTGAAATTATTGTATGTTGTGTAAATAAGTTTTGTAGTATATGTCTTGCATCTTATGAAATAGGGCTTTCTGGCATATTTCACGCTTAAGGAGGGATGAATGTAACGATCTCCCGACTAGAGATTTACGTACACAGATAGGTTATAAGAACAGTTATTCTTGTTTTCTGGTTGCTACTGTACTAGTAGACGAACATCGATGCATGACAGTGCCTGTGTTTTGATAAGATCAAGAATACGAGATGTTGGGTGCTGTTCTGAAAAAGAACACGAATAAGTCAGATTTGTTGAAGACTTGAGAGGAAGGGAGACGTGTTTTTGCACCAGACGTTGCGGATTGTATATCTGAAATTTTGTAAAAATAAATGTGGGTGTCCAATTTAAGTATGTAGTGTCTCTCTGTTCTTAGCCACTACTACACACATTATCTATCAAATTAGACATCGCTCGGTCACTCTGACAATGTTGTATCATCCACTTAGTTTCAGTGTGATAGAAGCGTGAAGCTTCCAGAGAGAGAAAAAAAAAGTATTTTTTTTTTGCCAAGTAAGTATTTTTTCTCAATTGACGGTTTTGGTGTTTTATGAAGCCTTAGAATAGGTTTAGGCGTTTTTAATGGTTGTGTTGGATAGAGATGATCAATAACGATTATATTCATGAACTGGAATTGCTTGTAAAACATGCGTGGAAGAGTGAGGCAGCCATTTTATCACTAAAGTCCTGGTGAGGCAAGTTGGCATTTATATCGGGGGGCATGCTGGCACAGGAAAAATAGTGCACATCGACTGTGATGAATTCTGTATTTCCACAATGGTGAAAGCAAACTTTGGAGATGGTCAGAAGTCTCGGACACAATCTGGTCCAACCACAACAAAATGTTGCGAAAATTAAAATCACCAATCCATGTGTACGATCGACCTGCTTTTTTGGTGGTCATGAAGCGTTAGGATTTCTTTGTTCGTTTTGTTTTCTTATTTTAGTTTTCCTTATTTTGTATTAAAATATAAGTTTTAAAGTGATTATCTCGCATTATTGCTTAGATCCTAGCACAATTATATTCTACCCCAACTCACACCTGGTATTATGCTAACCTACCCCTTCATCAGGAGTAAGTTGGCATAGTTTGGACACTTTCGTAAACAATATCTAACGAATAAACT
Organism: Metellina segmentata; assembly: GCA_947359465.1. NCBI lineage: Eukaryota > Metazoa > Arthropoda > Arachnida > Araneae > Tetragnathidae > Metellina > Metellina segmentata. The sequence goes on along the minus strand of OX375873.1, from coordinate 92,592,826 downwards.
ATACTATTTTAGTGATGGTTTCTTCATAAATTTGTAGCCAGGAAGTTCCACTATCAGCAGCATTGGTTATATTAACTGAATGTATTACTGAAAAAAAATCAAAAACAAAAATTATGCTAACTATTCCCGGTCTACACTATATATTGGTTGGAATATTCTGTTGATCACACACACATACACTCAAGGAGGTCAAAATTGGTGAGAGGCCTTACAAAGAATACAACAGGTTTCAGAACGGATATATGTGTGTGACCCTGAGGGGTCCTCAGGTGGTTAACTGCTGTTCCAAAACCTTGTATTCTTCATATTCATAAATTTAAAACATACAGATTTTTAAGATAATGAAATTTGAATGAGAAAAGATCCATAACAAAAATGTGAGTGTAATAACTGGTTTAAATCAATTTTCGTCTTTTATCTGATCAATATTCGTCTGATACGAGTTCATAAAAAGTAGATTTGCACGTATTTGTTTAAAAGTCTCATTAGGATAATTAGTCACAAATTTAAAAAGATGAGAATGTTCAATTAAGTTCACAGCATTTCATTCAATAAGTAAAAAAAAGTTTTCCTCTTAAAATAACTCGTAGAACAATCCTGCTCTAAAATAAGATCTTTTTAACTGTTTTACCGAAAATTGTCCTGATATCTAAAATCAGTTCCTCGTTTAAAAACACTGTAAAAAGAAAACTAATTAATTTTAACTATTCTTTGTTCCTGAATAGATAACGCGGTATTCATTCTTTTGATAACCACTTCTTTTACCCTCAATTATTTTAAGCGACTCTTAAAATTATTGATTGCTATATGAAGGCCAAAACTTTTAAAGAATATCTAGGGTAAGCATTTTTAATTTCCTGCTTCATTTTTATTAATAGTCATTATGTTTTAAAGGAATCGTATTGTTCTACAGTTCCATCTATGTGGCTTTGTTTACGCCATTTTTAATCAAAAAATTAATCTTTGTTGAAGATCGAAAATTTTATGTTATTTAAAGCGATATTTTGGTTTTTACTCGATAATAGGATATTTAATATGGTACTAGCGATTGGTATTTAATAGAAAGTAACTTTAGAACAATGCTTCTTGGAAATTCTTCCCACTCATATCTAGTACAGAAAAAAGATCCCCGAGGTGCCCTCAAAATTAGAGGGTGAGAGAGCTCAGTGAACTACCATCTTCAAGACTGCCCAATGAATATTTGAGATCAATTCCATTTGGAAAAAAGATTTTCTTGACTTGACGGTCACACTTTCCAGAAAATGTCTGTATTTTCTCTTCCAAGTGATTTCGACGAGATATTTCGTTTATCAAGACCTAGTCAATTTTGCTACTGACGAGATACATCGCGAGACAAATTTCTGTCGTTTTACTTTGAGTTGAAAGGAAGATCCATTTAAGAAAAAAAATGTGTCCCTTGCCTAGAACTGGTGACTAGGCCTCCACTTGCGATTTCAAGTCGCAGGGACCAAAAAATCGCTCTCGCAGAATATCCAAGAGGTACACACACTGCGATAGATAAATCGCTGAATTAAATCGGAAGTGGATGCCTAGCCTTTGGAATAGGTTTTTATATCACAGACTGGCCATAGCAAAACAATTTTCTAAGGGTATATAAACAACAAGGAGGGTTAAGCCTGTGCTGGTCTTGGAGCACTTTGAATATGCTGAACTCATGGACTAGGTCTAGCTTGTCTAAATCAAATGGGATAAGAAACAATAACATAGGGTACTATTTGGAGTGTGCAAAACTCCAACTTATGTTTCTTCGTGTTTCTTCGTATGAGTGTCTAACTGTGCGAAAAAATAAAGAAGGTAATTTGTGAAATACACTCATGTCCATAAATTTAGGATAATTCAGAATCATACGGAAATCGAACTCTTAAGTAAAAATTTCACCTGTAGAATTATCGCACACATCTTCAAGAATAATATCCAAATCACAGGAAGCCATCAGATGACGCCGATAGTACGTCACAATGACGAGAGTGTGACAGGTGTATATAAGGAATGGTAGCAAAGAAGTAAAATTGTTCACAAGCGTTCTTATGGCACAGTGGAAGCATGTCGATGATTTTTTACGTGGTAGAATTATCGGCCGCCTGGAATGTGCGCGTACTCAGACAGAAGTTTCAGTTGAACTTTGAATCGCACAAAGTTTCATCTCTAGGCTTTGGCAACGATTCCAAAATGATGGAAATGTCAGTAGATGTTACAGCACAGGTCTCCCCAGAGTTACAACGCCGAATGACAGTTGGTATTTGGCAGTAACTTGAAAAACAATCAGACGGAGCACAGCATCCGACCTTTCTGGTCAGCTATCTTAAGCCACGTGTACGATTGTTTCAAGGAAAATAGTTTACAGACGTTTGGGACGTGTTGGTCTATATGCTCGCAGGCCTATCGGATGTGTTCCGTTCACGACAAATCACTGTCGCCAGCGGTTAGCCTGGAGTAGAGAACATGCAATATGGACATCGTCACAGTGGGCTTGTATGATGTTTTCCAACGAGTCCAAGTTCAGCTTGCATTCTGATTCACGGCGGACGTTCATATGGAGAGCGCCAGATACCCGCTACTACCAAGACAACATCATTGAGCGACATCGTTAAGGTGGTGCAGATTTGCTAATTTTTGGCAGAATTACACTGGGCTCCAGAACAGTTCTACATGTTCAAATCGGAACCATGAGAGGCCAAATTTATCGGGACATCGTTCTGGAACAACATGTACGTATGTTTAGGGGTGCCATGGGCGCATAATTTGTGTTTATGGATCACAACGCCCGTCCTCACCTTGCAAATATTGTAAGCGAAAGCCTTGAATTTAAGGATAACACACGTATGGAATTGCCAGCATTCTCACCTGACTTGAATCCGATAGAGCATGTGCATGCTTGGCCGACAAGATGCAGCCCGTCAACCACCTCCTACATGTGTACCGGAACTTCGGAGAGCATTGCTTCCTGAGTGGAATGATCTTCCCCAAGATCAGCTCAATAATTTTATCCTTAGCATGCCTAGGCGTTGTAGGGACTGTATTTTATCGTCTGGGAGATATACAATGTATTAACCATCATACCAACCATGTCATGTTAAATTTTTGTAAGGTCGATATTTTTTGTAGGTATCATACATACACCATCTTTTTAGTTCTTTATCTTTTGTTTAATAAATGGGCTTTATGAATAAGTCACGTTTGTTTTGTTTCTGAACCTTAATTTGCCGGAGCTGGTATTATCCTTAATTTATGGACATGAGTGTAATACGATTATTATAAAAACACTAATTTCATACCCGAAGGTACAGAAAACTTTATTCAGATACGTTGTACTGATGGCTATGGGGTGATGTAATCACAAAAAGAGATTGGACAAACGAAAGTAATGAATCATATGTTATTGGATTGTCAACAACTTCGTTTCATTCTACAGGATGTCTAATGATATCGGGACCTACGACTTCAATTGGATACCAAAACACTGAAGATATGTTCGTCGTCAAGTATTTGAACCCAGATTCTGTTGAATTAAAGGTCATAAACACTGAGTGCGGTCAGTAAAATTCCTTCTGCTTCCTGAATTCAACGAAATATATCATAATTAACCTACCATTAGATTTATATATCTGTTGTACATATCATCTTAGATTCATGACATTTTAAACCAAATAAGGAAGCAGTAGGTAAGTATTTTAATTAAAGTCACACTGAGGTGACAGAACGGGCTATTGGCGATGATCCTGGATCCAACTCGGAGGGAAAGATTCGAGAACAACACCTCGTAATATTGAACCACGGTCAAGATGGCGTGTTCAACACTTGAGTTAATACCTCACAGTCCAAACTTTCTTAACATGTGAATGTGAGGACATCTAAGACTGCAACAAATTTGAAGTCATCAGCCTCCGCGTACAAGAGGATCTTTGTTAAGGTCTCGAACTCGTAACCCTCTGGTTATTCGCTGAAATGTAGGTGAGTGATTTTTAAAAAGAAATTGGTGCTGCATTCCTTGAGTGCATGAGAGAAGAATGTCTCCACTGATAATCCTACGGCGAAGGATATATTAAGATCTACTTGCGCCAATTTCATTTCATTTCCCTTGGATTTGTAATCATCTGCTACCGATTTTTAGGGGGAACTCGAGGCGCATTTTGATTCCTTTCTCAGAGGCAATCGCGACTGAGTGACATTTTTTGCTCTATCATATGACATTTTCTCGATGGAGAATAACCGAAAGAGATTCTAAAAAACTTTCGGGAGCAAAATAGAAAAAAAAACAGCGTACGCGAGAGAAAATATCCCACATTCACCGAAAAGGTGAGAAGTTCTTCAGTAGAAGATGAAAACTCCCACTTTTATATTTCGGGGCCCTTATTTCGAACACTCTTTTTCTTCTCTTCCCTTCCTTTCAAAAGCTCGCAAAGCGAGAAATATTACACCACTTCCGATGGGAATTGAAATCTGGCAACGGAAAAAAAGGGAAAAAGAAAAAAATGGCGCTGATACTTCTCGCAGTATTATTTCTCTTTTCTCGCAGTAAGTTATATTTTCCTTTGGTCAAAACCATCTTGGTAATCTTCCCCAACTTTATCGGACACGTTCTTTCATTTTCGAGAAAGGGTGATACTCCCGAAGAAGGGCGATCGGCCGATATTTTGATGTTCATGGCACTTCTTCCGCAGACAATAATATATTGGGAGCAATAGAGTTCTCTCAAAAGTTGTTATTTCTTGAATGCTTTTATTGCGAGAACTTGCGGAGAAAAATTTTTTAATAAAAAGCGGAGAAGAACAATAGGTGAATTGAAAGCGGAAATCGCTGTGGAGTTTGTCAGGTGAAATAGAAGCTCCTTGTCTGACAATCATGTATAAAATTGTCAGCTATTCTTCTGCAAAATGTTAAATTGTTACTTGGGTTATAACCTTCTACCAACAGAGTTACTCTTATTCTTTCTCCATAGCATAATACGGCGTGGTCGTGATGGATCAGTGAGTTTGCACACTGCGCTAGTTGTAGGTGGTGCAGGTTTGATTTAAGCAACTTAACCCCGAGTGTATTTCTCTCTGTATTACATAAAACTTACCTTGTAAAGCTCCATTACTTGACGCGTTGATTGTTTTGTGTTGTGTAAAACATTTCTTGTGTATGTCCATTACTTGACGCCTTGTATGTATTGTGCTTGGCGAAATCATTAAGGAAATTATCATTACTTAAATCCATCACTTGACGTTGTCTGTCTTGCCAATTAACTGTGTGTTAATGTATGCATGTTACTTTTATATTTTAGTCATAACATTTGTCTATTTTCCCCGATGTGTGAAATTACCAAAACTAGTCATTGCCTCATCATCATTTAAAATTAAGATCGATTGGAGACCCTTTTCTCACTCCATCATTCGAAAACTATAATCCCTTTCACAAAGGAATCCTAATAAGAGACAGTGCTGTGAAAGAACAAAACAGCTTAGTCGTCTGCCATCAATTAGAACTGCATTCCTAGATTAAATGACCACGGCAAGAGTAATCGAAAACGACATAAACACAACACTCTATTCCAATGAGCCCAAATTCCCATCTTCAAATCACAGCACAAAAGAATTTCAAAGTCTCCGCTAAGCCGAACGCAACAAAGCATTAATAAGCATTACGGTCTCACAAAAGCTGACATCAATTAAAAAAGCATCCTAAATATGTAAACAATACACTGAGTCCCCGAAAGCCCAATAACCAAGAACTTTATTAACTCGGGCCTTCAAATGTTGACTAATTCAAGATTCCTCACCCCCATTCTACAAGTAATGAGCTTAGCTCCTTTTCTTCCACCATTGGCAGCATCTGAAACGGCAATTGTCTGAATCTTCTGACGATTACGATTAATTTCATCGTTCGACGTTTCGAGGCAAACCGAGCTCAGAGTATGAATTTTAAAATTCCTAATTCTCCGAGAAGGTATAACTCATTATACCGCCTCTTGCAGTCATGCTCTAGTCATCAATAAGAATGTCGATAAGGGGCATGTCCCAGACAAAAAGGAACGGGAGGGGGGGGGGAGTCTCCCCGACAAGGAACTCCTTTTCAAATATGACTTAATTAATGCGACGGCTGAAAAGAATTAAAATCGGGTTTTAATTAAAACGTTCCGAATGCCTTACAAACAAATGTTCTTTCACATGGGGGGAGCGACTGACATTTAATTGCAACGAGTGTGTACGTGTGTGTGAATAATCTCCTTGTGTATATTTTTAATCGTGTTCGTTCCAAACCGGAGTGAAAACAAGGCTCCGGGATTGTTAATTTCGTTCCAGTGACACTTAAATCCGTAAGAGAATCAGCCTCTAAGCCTCTTAATATTGCATTTGGGTTCTTCTTTTTTTTTTCTTTGGAAAATTCCGAGTCTCTTTTGTGCGAACCGTGTCTCTTTCTCTCTAATTATGAGTTTTTATGCGTCCGAGTCTTTCGAGATTGTGTTGGTTTTTGTCGATGCTCTTGTTATTTTAATTTGAACAGAGTGGTGTTTGCGTTTTTTCCCCCTGCGTAATGTATTTGCCTTGGCTTTTAGGAATGGCTTGTGGTTGTGTCGCGTTCCGACTCGATTTCGTGCTGCCTGTAATTGATTTTGCATTTTAATTAAGATTTGGTTCTTGTTATTGAACTTTATCTATTTCAAGTGCATATTGGTTTTAAAATGAATAATTTTGGTTCAAATTGTGAGTTTCAGCAGGAATACTGGCATTCTTTGGTGCCCTGCAAAAACTGAATAAGAAATTAAGAATAGCGCAAAACTATAGCTGTGTTAAGTAACATATATTGTCAGACTCTAGCCAAAACTCATTAACTGACATTTATATAATAGGCATTTTTGAAGCTAAATAAATATTTTCATGATTAGAAATAAATTGCTATATTGTATTCGGCCTGAATGACAATAAAAGAGAGAGAGGTTATCAAAATATTTATAGTTTTATTTTTAGCTAAAAACTAGTGGCGTTATTAATCTGCTATGTTGTAAACTTTTTTGTCAGTAAATTAGTTTCTACACTAAGCCGATTAAGTCTTCTGTGGTATTTGAATGTAGAAATGTGTGCGTGTGGCTAAAATAAAATGCCACAAATTTTTAAACAGCAATTTAGAAATACTTCTTGATATTACTGGTAACAAAACTAAACTAAACATATGCAGTGCAGTACATTGTGTTTGGTTATGTATTCAATATTTTTGATTATCCATATTTTAAATACCGTTTTAATGTTAACAACAAAAAGTTGAGTGCTTTGGCACATCTGATGTAAAAAAAAACTTAATATTTTTCATACAATATGAGTTACATTACATTTTACCCAAATTCATCAAAAGTAAGTTTATGAACACTAGAGATTGTGCCATCTCTAGAGATCAAAAGTGGTTATAACGATATGTATGATACATGAATATGTATTATAGTATGAACGGAATTTGAAGTTTCAGAATGATGATTCAGAAATATTCAGGAAATATTCAGAAAATGAAAAAGAGAAATATTTTTAAATGACACGATGATAACTTTACTTTCCACTCAGGCTTGAATGCATATTTTCTTTAAATTAATACAACCTGGGTTTGTTTTAGTTAGAACCCTATGATTCACCACTTTGATAAAGAATTGTATTGCATAAAATGGTAAGACCTGCGTTTGCGTGACTATTAAAGTTCTGATTGGTTGTGTGATGTCAGGAGAATGCGGGGTTTCTAGTTGTTTTGTTTGGTTGTGTGATGTTACGAGCGAAACGAGATACGAAATATAAAAAACACGGATATCGATATCACGGGCAGTAATCACGCATCGTCAGGTTTTAAAAGAATCACAAACGAAGTTTGACCAAACTAAATCAATTGTGTTATGCACTCGTGGTCTGACGGTATGATCCTAGTAGGGTAGGTGTTCCAAATATTGCCCCTGTGCTTAATATCGCCTACTCGTGTTTGCAAGCTACTATGCGCGACATCTATGAGTTTATGTAGTTACCTTTATGGTCAAGAGTTTGCCATCCGTAGCGTCACCGATAAGTTTCCTATCAGTTATATCAACAACAATATTGCATCTGAATTATTTGAGGCTCTGATCAACGTATTTTTTGTCTTCAATCAATTCAGGAAATGCACAGGTAACTGCTTTCAAAGCATAATTTCGTTCATATGACTTGAAAATATAGTAAATACTAAAGGTATGTATGCTCTACTAGCAACTCTTGTTTCTTGTTTAACTGTAGCTCCTAATTTCCCCTGGTGGGTGGTAATATGAACAGGGGTAGTAATAAGAACCCACTTTTGAAAATTCTCTTTTTAAAGTTTTACTAGTTAACTTAAACTGATGTAAGTAAAGGTGGCTAACGATCTCTGGAAACCAAAGGATAATAGTTCCTAGTGAAATTCACTCAATGTCCAGCTTGATTTCCCAACCCAGGGGGCTGAGATACAGAGAAATAGTTAGAGTAGGCGATATTTGGAACACTCTATCGATGGAGTTGTCTTTCACGTTAAGACGTTTGTCGCCAACTAATTTTTGTCTCCAATGAAACAACGCAAAAAATACCATTCAGAGCGTGGAGTGCGAGAAATTTTACAGATAGGTTTGCCATAACAAAAACGGCAGATGTGAAGAAAAACCGCCAAAGGTGAAGGTTATCATACTTGGCGACAAATCGCGTTCTTACCGTGAACGACAGTTCCACCCTCCCTATCTTTTAAAACAATAACAGATGAACCCAAATCATTTCTTGCAAACTCACTCTATATTTTTCACCATTGACATAAAAATGACATAATTACCAGTGACATAAGAATTCATGGCATGTCCGCGAAGTCGTTTATTTCAAAATATTTTTTGTTCGAAACATTTCGCACTCCGGCAAGCAAATTGACACAAGTCAAAAAATAAAAATTTTGATGTTATGTCATTGACAAATAGGTATGAGGTGCCCCAGCTTGTTTTATTACTATTCTATAGAATATAATGGAAATTATCACCATAAATACTTACCTGAAATTTAAAAGAAGCTTATACTGTTTCAATATGAGTTTTATAGTATCCCTTAAGTTGATGTTTCTCAAAATCTGAAATTTTGTGTTGCGTCACTTTTTTTGCAGGGGTGCGATTTTTCTAATACCACCTCCAGGTAGGTCGTTTTCTCGACGAGGTGTCTCGTCATTATAAAAACTTGCCAGATCTTCATGGCTGAGTTATCACCTCCAAATAATTCTTGGAGAGTTAATACAATGCAAGATCGTAAATTTGTCTATTTTATCTAAACGGTCTGTCTCGTCATTACAAAAACTTGCCAGATCTTCGTGGCTGAGTTATCACCTCCAAATAATTCTTGGAGAGTTAATACAATGCAAGATCGTAAATTTGTCTATTTTATCTAAACGGTTTCTTAATTTGTATGGAGACGCGGCATCCCCGTGGGTAATTCTCAAAAAGTGGGAACAAGACACATTTCATAACTTTAAGCTTTGACAGCAAGTAAATTTAATTCTTAAATTTTTTTTTCTCAATGGGTTTTTAGTTCTGTTCAGAGACAAGAATTAGTATGATTTATTGCTATAGTTTGGTGTAAAGATCCTTAAAACTAAATTATTTAGTTAAAAATGTCAGATTTTTGACATTTGTCCTCCCATTGGCTTAATGTAGAAGTTTGAAAGTTAGGTACTCGCTCAGGACATGACCACGTTATCTGACCGTGCTTCGAAATTGCGAGGTGTAGTTCTGAGATCAATCCCTTCAAGATTGATCCAGGACCACCGCCAACAGCCCATCGTGTTACTCTAGTGCAACGTTAATTAACTGACATTAATGACGTAAAAATACAGTTTTACTTACAAATCAAAGCAAGCTTCGATTATAATGCAAATATAATAAATGCATTTGTACGTAGGTTATTAAATAAGTAATAAGACTAATTTTATTGTCGCGAAATAATTCATCGTAATATTAATTTCTGTGGAATAAAGAAATGTTACTGGTCTGTTCTAACAAAAAAAGTCGATTGATGGTGTATACGAGCTGATGTGGCAGAGTGTCAAGTGACTAAATGCTTGCTTGTTTCACCGCGGCTCCGAGCCTTTGAACAGCGTTATGAGGTTAAATTTTGTTTTCGTTTGTAAAAATCGGCATCGGATACTTTTAGCACGATACGCGAAGCTTTCCACGATGAAGCAATGACTAAGGCAAGTTTTTGTAGCTAGAATAAAACTTTTAGGAAAGAAGGCAAAATGTGGAAGATCTTGAGCATGAGGGAAGATCTTCAACATCCATCACAGAGACAGTGTTCAACACAGAAGCGACTGCCAACAGGTATGTTGTCCTGAAAAACATTTGCCCTCGACATTGCTTCATCGTGGAATCATGCTAAATCATCGTGACGCGTATCATGCTAAAAGCATCCGATGCTGACTACCATTAGGTATGTTGTCCTGAAAAACATTTGCCCTCGACATTGCTTCATCGTGGAATCATGCTAAATCATCGTGACGCGTATCATGCTAAAAGCATCCGATGCCGACTACCATTAGGTATGTTGTCCTGAAAAACATTTGCCCTCGACATTGCTTCATCGTGGAATCATGCTAAATCATCGTGACGCGTATCATGCTAAAAGCATCCGATGCCGACTACCATTAGGTATGTTGTCCTGAAAAACATTTGCCCTCGACATTGCTTCATCGTGGAATCATGCTAAATCATCGTGACGCGTATCATGCTAAAAGCATCCGATGCCGACTACCATTAGGTATGTTGTCCTGAAAAACATTTGCCCTCGACATTGCTTCATCGTGGAATCATGCTAAATCATCGTGACGCGTATCATGCTAAAAGCATCCGATGCCGACTACCATTAGGTATGTTGTCCTGAAAAACATTTGCCCTCGACATTGCTTCATCGTGGAATCATGCTAAATCATCGTGACGCGTATCATGCTAAAAGCATCCGATGCCGACTACCATTAGGTATGTTGTCCTGAAAAACATTTGCCCTCGACATTGCTTCATCGTGGAATCATGCTAAATCATCGTGACGCGTATCATGCTAAAAGCATCCGATGCCGACTACCATTAGGTATGTTGTCCTGAAAAACATTTGCCCTCGACATTGCTTCATCGTGGAATCATGCTAAATCATCGTGACGCGTATCATGCTAAAAGCATCCGATGCCGACTACCATTAGGTATGTTGTCCTGAAAAACATTTGCCCTCGACATTGCTTCATCGTGAAATCATGCTAAATCATCGTGACGCGTATCATGCTAAAAGCATCCGATGCCGACTACCATTAGGTATGTTGTACTGAAAAACATTTGCCCTCGACATTGCTTCATCGTGGAATCATGCTAAATCATCGTGACGCGTATCATGCTAAAAGCATCCTATGCCGAATTTTGCAAACAAACACAAAATTTAATCGCATAACAGTGTTCAAAGGCTCGTAGGCGCAGCGAAACAAGCTTAAGTTCAGTCGCTTGATACTATGCCACATCAGCTCGTATGTGTCGACTTTTTTTGATAAAACAGACCAGCAACATTTCTTTATTCCACATAAATTAATATTGCGATGAGTGGTTTCGCGACAGTGAAATTAATCTTATTACTTATTGAACAGCCCTCATATAATATCAAGCTAATACAATGCAAGGTCATAAATATTTGCTAATTTTATGTAGACTCTTTCTTAATTTGTGTGACAAATTTTCATGCTTGTTGTTAAGTTTTTTCATCTTAAAATGTAACTTAACTTGGTAGAGTTTGATGGGGTCGATATGTATTTTGCTTACGATAGTTTTAGCAATGAATTCAGAAACAAAACCACAAATAACGCTGTGATTTCAAATTCGAAGACATTGAGCCGGAGGCAAAACAATGTATGCCCGCTTGTTAAACTGACTCTGTGATTTCGTGTTTCCTTTTGAACAATCAAAGGCAAGCCCTCCATTCACAATTCATCCACTTATCAAGCTAACGAGTATGAGTGACAAATAAGGGATCAAAAATGTGATTCAATTTCCGTCTTTATTTTATCGCAACGGAGGCTCACGATGCGATTTATCTGATGCTAGAGCCTTTGATTGATAATAATTTTCTCTTTGGGCGCAGCTATCTGTACCAAGCTTGTTTCGTCTTCGAGAGCAATTTGGCAGCATAGTTGGAGGGATTCCCATGACATCTGAGCTCCTTTGACATGTTTGGAGAGGATAAAAATTTCATTTGTCATCGCGATAAGAACATGCAATGTTTGGGGAGCTATTTCCGCGTCTAGATTTTTGGTTGTTTAAGGAAGTAAACAAATTTTTATCCAATTAATGGAGTGGGACCTCATGGATCAGTTGGTATACCCACTGCTCTAGCAATCTGATGGTAGCAGGCGGCATAAATTCGATTTCTGTCTGGTACATTCCCCCATGGGTGTATGTCTATCTTCTGTCTGTAAAACTTTCATTGTGTGGTATGTCTATTACTTGATATTGTATGCCTTCTGTTTGGCGCTCCATTGCCAAATATGGCCTTTGCTCCAAAAGACCCCACGTAAACCAACCAACTAATAAAAGTTATATAAGGAATAAGGCATAGACGATTTTCTTAAAATTTACAAATCTGTGTCGACTTTGAATTTTGTAGCGCTATTTAAAAGTTTGATACTTGAGAGACTATTTCTTTCAAGCCAAGTATTTTTCTAACCCTCGTGGTGGATGTCTCATAGAGGTATCTCTTCCTTAGGAAAACTGACCAGATCTTGGTGGTCGAGATATCTAGTTATTAGAAAAAGTGCCCAAATCTTGATCTCGTGATGAAAAAAATATCCGCAATATCATGATGACAAGTTACCTCGTCATTAGCCAAATGGGTTTTTGTCATTAGCAATGTGTTTTTGAGAGATACTTCTGTATCGAGGTTTCTCATATCCTACAAAAAAGCAGATAGATTTCCATTCAATTAATAAAGCCTACAAAATCATCAGGTGAAGAAGATTCTCCATCCAGCTCATATAACTATAGTGCCTTTGAAGTTTGTAACACGACATGCTATTTTAACTTTTCATAGATTTCTTACTTTTTCTGTCCAGCTAAGTATTTTAACCCTCCTGGCGGCTGTCTTGACGAGTTATCTTTTCATTAAAAAAACTGACTAGACCTTGAAGGAAGATATGTACGTATTAGACGGAAGATATGTATGTCATTAAAAAAACTGCACATATCTTGATATCGTTTTCATTTAAAAATCGGCAACAACATGATGGCGGGATATTTCGTTATTAGAAATATTGGAAATATCTTGATTGACGAAATATCTCGTCGAAACCACTTGCAAGGCTAATGTCCGATCAATTTAACATTATCCATCAGAGCACTATAACAGCAAAACTGTGAACCACTCACCGCAATCCTGGTACACCACATGGTGAGTTCATATTACACACGTACTACATATATATAACACACACCTACTCATATATATAACACACATTCTAGGCATAAATCGTTTCTAGAAGAGCGGTCACACATTCACTTCAGACGGATAGCCATACATGCCTATACTCGGATTCTACCTAGAAACCGTTTGATCCAAAAGCCATCCCACTGGCCAATTAGACTTATTCGTTGGTGCAAACTAAATGAAGGTGTAAATAGTCTATCTGATGTGGAACGTGTTTTCTGTATGCATTCCGTTCAATTTAATGCTTTCCGTGTGCATTCCGAATAATTCATGCATTATTCAGAATAATGCATAATAATGTATGCATTCCGAACGTGATGCCACTTAATTTGTTTTTTTATCATATACTGTGATTTCAACAAACCGCTTATAAAAACTCCAAAGAATTAATTCAGAATTGATCTACGATAATTAATTGACCAACAACAATTAGATTAAGCGTAAAACGTCACCCCTTCTAAAAAAACGGTGATAAACTAAATTTTAAGGTAACCCCAATATGGAGCATGTGAGAACAATTGAAAAACTCTAAATACCAATCATGCATTAGCTTATAATTATCACATTCTTACCTGATACTATCATACCTCACACATCTTCAGTTCAAGTACGAGCCCAGCCAATATGACTAGTCCAATAGCAGTTAAGATGACAGGCATGTTGAGAAATGTAAATACGTCAGAGAACTCAGCGTTTGTTTTATAGAAAATTTCCTATTTTTTGCCACATCTGTACTGTTTTATAAAAAATACAATGAAAATATGTATGAATATTCAAGTTTTAGAAATCGAATTGAAAAGGTTTCGGTTCCCGATATTTATATTTCTTTCCTCTTAAATTTTTCAGCCTATATATTTTACTGTTCCTTTGTGACGACAGTATTCGTAATCAGGTTTAAAAAAACAGTACCTCCTAAAGTTATCATTTTCAAATTTCCAAAAGGGATTTTCCATTGCCTCGTCTTCCTTAGCTACACTCCAGATTCATCCCCAAACGTGACTTTTCGTTCAGCTTCTAGATTTCGATTATTTCTACCGAATCATAAAAGGTTTTCCATGTGAAGAGGTAAAAAAGTGTTTAGTTTAATTTTTCACACAGTAGTAATACAAATATATTTTATTTAGATATAAATACTATTTAAGTTTGTAGAAACTGGAATAAAGGTGTTAGTAATACAAATATACGGGCCTTAGATAATATGTTTTCTCAGATATTATGTACTCAAAATGTTTCTTACAGTCACGAGACAATTGGGAAAAAGTTTCTAAAAATGCAACAATGACCCTATAGGTACAATCCAAGCTTCTACGAAAATACCCGACTTCATCAAAATAATATAATACTTCTCTAGTTTGCAGCTGCTCGGTCACTTGTATTTTATAAAAACTTGTTTCAATCAAAAACGCTACCTACCGGTTTTAAAAGGACGCCAGCTCCGAGATATATTTTATATACTATTATCTATATATATAATTCTCTTACGTGGCACGCAAAAAAGACGTTATTTGTAATCGCGTTTTGGCAACACTGTACGATTGTTTGTTTATCGCGAAGTCTCGCGCATCGATTGAATTTATAGCGTTATCGGATGAAATTTTATTGAAAAAAAAAAAGGAAATTTTAATGAGCTGTTGCAGTTAGTTTATAATAGAAATCAAAGAAGGCGGAGGATCTTTTCAGGGCCATTTAAAAAACGGTCCTTTTCAGGGCCAACAATTATAGTTCAACAAGACGCTTGCACTACAACTTTCGGCAACAAACTCAATGAAAAAGTGTGAGTCGTTTGAGTGCTGGGAAAATGTACACACAAACAACATGCCGGGTATTCAATTTCCAAAGCAACGCTCACATTTCGAGTCAAAATTTGCACAAAGTTTTCATTTGAATTCTGATTTTAGAGATACTGTATATATTTTTTCTGTAATACAGCAAATTTAGATTTGAAAAACATTTTTTTGGTAACATATTTTGTAAACAATCCCTTATGCTAGGACACATGTCTTCATTGAGGCGAGCGAAGCGAGCATAGGTTCGCGCAGCGAACCAATGAGGATTGCGAAGCAATCCTCCGGGGGTTGCCGAGCATTAGCGAGCAGGGGCAGGCCTCCTAGTAGTAACTAAACCCCCACCTTTCCCTACAAATCACGAATCATATATCAAAGGTCAATACGCTTGTACAAATACACACCTTCATTTCTTTCCTTCTTTTAAGAACAAAAAGGTTTTCTTTTGTAACTCTAATTACATATACCTGTTTACTTGTCTTTTTACAAAACACATCTGTGTTACTTGACAAGTTGTGTATACAACACATCGTAACACGGCGAGAAAAGTGACATAAATCAAAATTGCAGTATTTGAGAAAAATCTATTTTTGGATATTATAAAACGTATATTGAAATAGTATAAGCTTCTTTCAAATTTCAGGTAGGTATTTATGGCGGTAATTTGTATTATATTCTATAGAATAACACGTAATGTAACACACTGGGGCACCTCATATATATTTTTCAATGACATGTTGATTTGTATTACTTTTCTTGCCGGAGTGCGAAATGCTACGAACAAAAAATATTTTTAAATAAACGGTATCGAGGGCATGCCGTGAATTCTTATGTCACTGGTCATTATGTCATTTTTATGTCAATGGTGAAAAATATAGAGCAGCTTGGACAAATATGGCCCTTGCGCCAAAAAAAAAGCAAACAACCCAACAAGTGTATTTTGTTTTTGACGCTTAAAATTTACCAGAAGAATTTTTGTCATGGGTAGTAGAAGAGCCATGCTTTGAAGGGAAGTGACATATATAACTGATATGACACAGAAGATAGCTTTAGAAAAAGAAAGTATACCCCTCATATCTGAAAATAGGTTTGATTTGTATATTTTATTAATAACTATTAAACGGAATTGAACAAGCAAATTTGTATTGAACTGATTTTTAAGGAAGTTTGAAGGAAAATTACTATTTAAAAAAGGTAATTAAATTATGCAAAAACTACAAAGAAATATATAAGCCGTATCTGCAATCTTCGCCTGTTTTAGACTGCTTACAAAATACGCTCATTGCCATAAATATTTGCGCACCAAGAAAAAGTCGTCAAAATGAAACGAAATTTTACACATGTAAGTACTACTTTGATATAAGTAAGTAATTAGAAAATCAAAGAAAAAGGATAATTTATTGCCGAAAAAAGTACAAATAAACGGAAGTTTTAGTACTCTGTTGGACACCCTCTAGCGCGAATGCACGATCCGATACAAGCGGGCATTGAGGCATACAAGTTCCGTATGATGTCCTGAGACATCTCGTTCCACAGATGCTGCAAACGCGCCTTTAGTTCGACCAAACTCGTAGGGTGTCCAACTTGCCGTCCCAAATGATCCCAGATATGCTCGATTGGTGACAAATCTGGGGATCGTGCAGATCAGGGAGGGGTGGTAATGTGGCGGAGGCAGTCTTGTGACATCCTTACTGTGTGTGGCCGAGCATTATCTTGATGAAAAATGGGTCCTGGGAGCCCTGCCATGAGTGGCTTCACATGTGGCTGAAGTATGTCATGGACGTACCGCTGGGCTGTCACTGTGCCATGGATCAATATTAGGGGTGACCGTGTATCGTAAGCAATGGCACCCCACATCAGCAGCCACGGGGCCTCCACACACGAACACGATTGTCAACACTGCTCAAATTGAATCTAGATTCGTCGCTGAAGACCACCTGGTTCCATTCCGTTACAATCTAATCCCGTCGTGCGCGACACCACTCCAAACGGAGGCGTCGGTGGGTGGGTGTCATTGGCAGCACACGTAATGCGTGCCGCGATGCCCGATTTCCTTCTGCCAAACGCCTTGCGATGGTTCGGGAAGACACAGGTGCCCATAGTGAAGGTGCTGCCAGTGTCTGGAAAGCGGCCAATAAGGCAGTTGGCTCTACGCGTGCGTTTCTTATGATGTGACGGTCTTTTCGACGACTGGTCTGTCGAGGGCGTCCTGAGCCTGGACGCCGTGTAAATGACGTCTCTTCTGTCCACTGGTCCCAACACCTCCTCACAGTAAAATCAGAACAGCCTACTTGACGAGCTACTCGCCGAGCTGACCACCCAGCTTCCATCATCCCGATGATTCTTCCACTCTCGAACTCTGACAGCTGCTCATATTGTCTTCGATGGTGGCGTAACGGCATGTCTACCTCAGCGTTTCCATTGCAAAAGATTAAGTACACTCAAACAAGCTCTGCTTACCTGTTATATACTCCAAGGAGAACGAAGTTCAACGCCCTCTAGTGGCTTTACGCAATGCGTAATCACGCTGCATTTCTAATCATTTGCATATCTGGCCATGTACCTTCGTGCCAAGTTTCGTTACGATCCCACAGTTATTTTTTGGTGCGCAAATTTTTATGGCAATGAGTGTATATCCTACAAAATTATGTACTTTAAATCGCTTTATATAATCAAACAACCACTCATCAACTATATTAAAACTGTGTTCTCAACTAAAAAGGATAAACTAAATTTAGACATGAGCATAATAATTCAAATTTTGTGAAAACATTTTTTTGATAACAAAATTGCTTTTTGGGTAAAACATTTTACTGGGTTTTTCTGGTAAAACATTCTGAGCTTCAAACCGCAATCAATATACTCAGTGCTATTTCTAAGGGATATTTTTTAGCCCTCTGTTTTATTCATAGAGTTCTAAGGTAGGTAGGTTGAATTTGCGTCGCACAGAAGCAACACTGTTTGCTATTGGTTTGGGTCCGCGATTAATCCCGAATGCAAAGATCAGAGGATCATAATTTTAAACCACAATTAAATCTCCTAGTCGAACCTAAGCTGACATCTAACTTTCCATACTTTCACATCATGACAACATAATGATATTTGAGATAACGACAAGTTTAACGTGCACCAGCCCCGTGTACACGACTGTATTTGACTGGACCTAGTTTAGAACACGCATTCTTCCGGCTGGTAATACGTTTATCTTCCAACTTGGCTAATGCGACCCTTCAATCCTCTTGAAGTCGGTCTCTCCTATGATGGGTTGCTTTCGCCGATATTAACTGATCATGTCTTAGTCGGTATTTTGAAGTTTATCTTGCCGTTGTTGATATGTTTTAGCAGACCTTGACTGATCATGTTTTAATCGGTCTTGCTGTAGACACGTCTGTAGACTTAACGCTGATGAGTGGATTGCGCAAACTAATTGA
Source organism: Metellina segmentata (assembly GCA_947359465.1). Classification (NCBI taxonomy): domain Eukaryota; kingdom Metazoa; phylum Arthropoda; class Arachnida; order Araneae; family Tetragnathidae; genus Metellina; species Metellina segmentata. Next base: position 92,574,148 of record OX375873.1, on the reverse strand, counting down.
GATTTCCTTTTTCGGTTTTCTTTAAGATTCACGTAGTTGAGATACATCGACATGGCTTAATAATCTTACTATCTTGGATTTATTACTTATTTTATCAATTAATTCTAGCTTTTTTTGAGTTGTTATAGAAATAATTTCCAGTTAAAAGAAGCCTAAAGGGCGAATAAATAGAGTTTAAAAATCCACTCAGCTGCTGTCTCTATAAGCTTGATTCGTGTTATTTTTTTTTCTATAGTAAAGAAATATTTGTTCCCATCTCAATACAAAAAGGATAAGGGATAGCTGAAGTAAAATACGAAGAACATAGTAATACTTTACGATTTCATAACTTTGTTGCCAAATGAGTGCCTTGTAATTGTGAATAGCAAATGAATACTTTACTTAAAGCATCCGATTCAAAGCTCACTTTGGGCCCAAATTTAAAAATTGTATTTAAAAATTGCATATTCAAATTCACCAGAAACTAAACGTAATTAGACCTTTGTTATCAATGAGTTTTTGTTTGTACTTTTCGCCCTAAACAGATTCTGTCCATTACAAAAGTACCCATCATGCAAAATTAAATCATTTTAAATCATCAGTCAAATATTTTTAAAAATTACTGGCAGTTTGAAAAGAAATAAAAAATTAGTTCAAACATAACTATTGGAATTCAAACTCTCTAAATGTAATTTTTTGGGAAATTATATTTCCAGTAATACTAGTAAAATCATCGTAATGATAGTTAATGTTATTCCTAAAGGGATTTCAAATTGTTATAGTCCTCTCTGTACACCTAGTACGAATAAAACTGTAATCAATATGTATCCTGCGTTACCCGCAAGGTTAGTACCTTGCGGGTAACGCAGGATAAATCTAAAGAATAAGTGTACCTGATTTGATGTATATTAGTACAACGGTGTGTTAGATTTGTATAAGAAACAGACAAAAAGCCAACTCTGCTTTGTTTCTTATGGCACTCTAATCTGGTCCCCATTTTATAAAAATCATATTAATCGAATTGAAATCGTTCACAATAAATTCTTCTGTAAGAATTGCGAGTTCAAAACTTGATCCAACCGATAACCGTTGTGTGTGGGGGGGAGTTGGGGCTCTTTAAATCTGCCAATGCCTCAAATATCTTCATATTAAAGAGATGGGGGAAGTTGGGAGAGTGGAATACCACATCATAGATGTTGATCTCTTCTTCTAACCATGTTTCAAATTTACGAGTTGTTGTTCTCAGATATTTCCCTTCGCGATCGATCCCGGACGGTTGTCAATAGCTTATTGTGCTGCACCAGAATGACGTAAATTTAACCACTTAAGTACTCTCTATTTCGTATTGGTTTATTGCTTTGGTCCGTATACTCCATAGACACACAGAGCTACGTCTGTCCGGTTGGACCACTAACGGATTAGCTACCCGAGGGTTGTAATTTCAAATCCCAAGACTATTGTGTACCAAGGATGCTGATGCACGTTAAATCTGTCGTGTCCTCATTTTGGCGTGGTGTGAAAGTTTGTAGAGTGGGATGCTAGGTCAAGTGTGACCTCGTCATCCAACCGTTGCTCTAAACTACGTGTTGCCTTCTGATTTTTCCCTTTGGGTTTGATCCCGGACCGTTGCCAATAGCCCGATGTGTTACTGCATTGCGGAGTTAATTAAAAAAACATACCATAGAGCAACAATGATAATAACTAGGGCAACTTTTTGCAACAAATGCAACTTTTTTTCACACGTTCTACGCTGCATGTAAAGTACTAAAACCAAAATTCCTCCTTCATGGGGTGTATTGTAAGCGAGTTATACCCGCAACATAAATGCAAATTTCTGCATAAATGCAGCTTTTTGCATAAATGCAACCACCTGCATTTTCTTAAAATTTAGCTTAAAATGAATTAATATGAAATTACTATTGCATTTTTTGCGCTGTGAACCAACCCTTTGATCACGTTTTTCTGATCTTGCGAATGCCGAAGTATTGTGGATCAAACACGAAGTTCATGGAAGGAAGGTGTTCGTCCTAACAGACGAAAGTGGTAATTGGTAATTTTAGTTAACGTCGTACTAGAGCAACACAACGGGCTATTGACGACGGTCCGGGATCAGTCCCTTAAGGGAAAGATCCGAGGACAACACCTCGTAATTTTGAACCACGGTCAGATGACGAAGCAACACCTGAGCTGGCACCCCACTCTCCAAACTTACACGCCAACCCAACGTGAGGACTTTCGGCCACGATAGATTTAAGGTGCACCAGCCGTCTCTACACCATACGTTTACAAACATCCATGCCCGAACCCGGATTCGAACCAGGAACCTTCCCATCTAGAGGCTAACACCTTAACCACTATACCGGTTGGTCGGCCAGACGAAAGTGAAATAAATGTCAAGAAGTACTTTCAACACATTGGTTTTCACTCTTGATAATCCAGAGGAAACTTGCATAATCGACTGCAGAGTTTACGAGGTGAGTGTCGATCATCAATTTCATCATTCGCTTTGTAGATGACGTTTTGAAATCTCTGAATGTTGAGCGAAAGGTTTTAGCGCTTCTGCTATCCGATACAGCACATTATATGACTGCGGCTGACGCAGTTTTTAAATGTTATAGAAATTACTGGCCAAGGATCGGCCATTCAACGTTCTTCTGTATTTCAGTATGTATTGTAACACTGTTGTACACGACTAGAATTGTCAATATATTTTGAATTTTTCATTCTTTACGAATAATTTATTTTAGAATTTAGTGTTTCAAAAATAAATGCAACTTTTTTTCCATAAATACAACTTTAGGGAAAGATAATACAACTTTTCCCATTTTTACTGCAACAAAAAAGTTGCCCTAATAAAAACGTAAGTGGTGTTTTGGTATTGGTTCATTGCATTTTGAATAGTTCTACAATTTTCAACTAGTCAGTCTATGAGTTTATAGTGACAATTTTATAGACTGTCTTGTACATCAAGTATGATTTTAAATCTTCGGAATAAGTCTATACACGTCCATTTTAAACTTGTGCTATTTAATGCTACAAAGAAGCTGAAATCAAATCTTTGCACTGAAACTGAAAAACACTTATGCGCATATGTTCCATCCTATAAAAAGAGTTCGCTGCTAGCTATATTTACATATTCCTACTTTTTTCATTTCCTCACACTTATTTTCGATCGAAGCCATTGTATTCAGTTTCAAAAAAGTCTTCTATTTTTAATGGACTAGATTAAAACTTTTAGACAGATTCTCGTATTTTTATAATCACTTGTTTAGTTAACTCGAGACCCTGAACTTTTTATCATTCCCCCTATGATTAAAATAAAGTAATTTTATCCAAATTTCGGCTCTTCCCTTCGGGGTTGAGCACGCTCCCAAGAACTGCTGCCACCGTTTCAAAAGTAAATTTGTCATATGGATTACACTCGTGAAATGTCACGTGTCTCTCTCTTTTTCTCTACCCCTCGTATTTCCCTGTGAGGATCATTAAAATGCCGAAAGGAGTATACAAAATGAAGAGATGAAAAAAGATTAGAACAAAGTAAAAAAGTTGGAACATTTTCCCTTCCAAAAATCAGTCTCTTTTTTCGTCTTATTTTCGTCTCTCGCTTTCTTTTTGTTCCCTGTATGTCTTTCTTTTCTTCGGCTCAAATCTCTCCTCGTTAATGCAAAAGCTGCGAAATTTTTGAGAGAATCAATTTTTTGTTCTTCCCTTTTCTTCTATCTAAGAATCTATCCTTATTATACTAGGGGTTTGGCAGTTCCAGTCCAGAGACAAAACTCTTCTAGTAATTATCCAGTCCGCAGGCGTATCGCGAGGTCTTTTTTCCCTCAGTGGAGAGATAAGGGGGAACGGAGGAGATTCTTCCGAAGAACCAGGAGTAGCAGTGGCTGCAGTTCGAATTCTTTTCCTCTTTTTTAATCCAACTCCACAGAGTCGACTGGAATTGTCATTTTAATTGTAAAGGGAAATGACAATTCCTAAATAAGTATTTCTTTGATGATGGAAGAAACAGGAAAAAAATAGCGGTAGTCAATAGGCACGTATCTTCTGATTAAGTCGTATTTCAGTCTATTTTTCTCCTGTATGAGGAAGGAGATAAAGGGCTTACAGCGAATCCACCGAAACAGGTACATATATTTTCGTATTGTGAATGATTTGCGATGAATGTAGTTCCGTTTTACGAGGACTGAGGGAAATAGGAATTTTGGAGAGATAATTATCGAAGGTTCATTCATTAAAACGAAACTATTGGTACCGTATCCTTTCACCACACTGCTTGATCGCGAATATTTTTGTCTAAGTTTAAGTTTGAAAACTATTTTGTTGCAGAATAAACCATAACCGTATAAAGTCTCAGTAATATTTATAGTTACAACAAGTGGTAATATCTTTTTGAATAAATAATTTAAAGTAATGTAAGTTGGTGTTTAAAATTAAGAGAATTTGCATATTTTGTCGAATTTCTAGTAAAGTACTGAACGAATGTAAAAAACCTAACGCCTTCAGACAAAGATGCAAATCTTTAGTGTCGAATACGTAAGCGTACACGTTCGTGTTGGCAGTGCATGTAGAGGAATCCATGGCTTTCCATGGCGCATGGAATAGGCTTTCCATGCTCATGTGACAATTTTCGTGCTTCATTAACTCGCACACCTTGGCGAATTTCGTGGTGCTTTTTGCAACATTCATTGAAAATCAAAAGCAAACAATTAAAATGAGTAATCACTAACGTTTCGATAATGTTAAACGAATCGTCGGGAGACTGGAAGCAGGATAGTCTCATGTGCAGATTGCTAGAAACTTGAATGTAACGCCCATTGTCGTGTCAAACTTATGGAAACAATGTAAGGATAACGGATCCATAGAGATAAAGCCTGGACAAGGACGTTCAAAAGCCACGTCGGTAGACGAAGATCGATATTTTTCCATTCCAGCTAGGTGAAACAGGAGTGCAACAGCTTCTCATCTCTCTCTCGTGACCTTCATATGGCCACAAGAGGCCGAGTTTCCAGGGTTTCAGTTTCCAGAAGGCTACATACAAGAGGTATGTTTGCAAGAAGACTTGCTCTTTGAGTCCCGCTCACTTCTGCGCCGCACAGAAGAACACGCTTAGTTTGGCGCATAAAACTTCGACTTTCGACCCGGGATAAGTGGGGGCCGTTCTATTCACTGATGGGTCCTGGATCAGGCTAACCAGTGATTCCCGACGTACGTTCATCTAGAAGATAACCAGGGACACGTTACATGTCATCCAACATTCGAGAAAGATAGCACTATGGTAGCGGAGGTTCGATGGTCTAGGCAAGCATCATGTTGGGTGGGCACACAGACCTCCTTGTGTTTGACATAGACGGCTCTGTAATTGCAATTAAGTATAGGGATGGAATCTTGGAGACCTATGATTGACTATTCAGGTGCAGTTAATCCTGATTTCATTTTTAGGAACGATATCTTTCGTCCACAAAGGGCTTATCTGGTCGACGAATATCTGGAAAGTGAAAATATCAGCCGGATGCATTGGCCATTTAGATTTCCAGACCTAAACCCTGTAGTACATCTGAGAGGCTGTATGAAAGGCAATTACAACTCGCCTTCCTCCCAGCACCATCCATGTCCTAAAAACAGCGTTACTGGAAAAGTAGGACCGATTGGTACAGGGACTCAGAATTGCCTTATTTTCTGTATGAATTCAAGTTGTGAGAGCTGTATAACTCACTGTAAGAAGGGACAATATACCCTGTAAGCACATTCTTTGTGTCGGTATTGTAACCTCTGTTGTAAACCTCCCTGCGTTGATGAGTCTTACGCACAACCATGCGTGTATATCATAACTATTTCATGGTTATTTTTTGCATTATGTCAACTTTTGTTGATCACTGGCCATCTATAAACCTTTTGCTACCACTATCTATCAACTTCCCTTGCTTTTGCATGGCAACATGACTATAAAACTAAACTTATATGCGAAATTTGCTTACAAAAGTTATCAGCATTTAGAATTAATTTCCTTGTTCATTTTTGATTTTTATTTTTACGTGTTCTGATGGTCAGACTCCGGAAATCGCCACATCAAATTGTCCGTGTCCGAAGACTGGTTCAGATAAACTCATACCTTTACTAACGTTTGGACCTGAGCCTTATTGATTGTCATAGAAAAGACTAATTTGACTTGAAATTGTCGATGCCTTAAAGTAAATGTTAGTTATATATATGTCGGGGCAAAATCTATTCTGGGAATTAATTCCATTTCGTATACAGCTGTGCCTGTCAATACTTACGTGACTATTGAATTTGGTTTTAATATATATATATATATATATATATATATATATATATATATATATATATAGAGAGAGAGAGAGAGAGAGAGAGAAAGATTCTGGAATACAACAAAAATACAACACCATGAAGGAATCATCCGAATGAAATGAAATTTGCAGGAAATGTCAATTATACGATGTTATGCAAAGTAGTAAAGTTTCAGAGCCACCACGCATGCAAGGTGTGAGCAGTGCCCTCTGAAATGATGCTAAAGGCGTATAAATAGAGGACTGTAGCGGGACGTTGAAAATAGTGCATGGTTATTTTTTTGTGTCGAACGTTTAGTGAGACCTAAGTATGCCTCCACGACGAAGTAGGGTGAAATTTCAACACCTTACTGAGTTTGAACGGTGGAGAATCATCGGCCTTCGTGAAGGAGGATTTTCCTATCGCGCAATAGCATCTCGTGTGCAGCGAAACAGTTCCACAGTGAGGCGAGTTTGGAAGCAGTGGACCGACGAGCACCGGGCAACTCGAAAAACTGGGAGTGGACGACGGAACGTGACGTGATAGACACCTTGTCCACATGGAGGTGAATGACCGTACAGCTTCGTCCAGGCCGTTGGAAGCACTTTGGTCTACTGCTACCGGTGTACTAATGTCGGCTTCGTCAATTCGCCGACGTCTGCTGCACAGTGGACTGCATGAAAGGATTCCTTTGTACAGGATCCCCCTCAATCCAAACCATAGACGGCTGCGTCTGCAATGGACTCATGAGTAGAGAGCCTGGCGGGTTGATTGGCAACAAGTTGTCTTTCTGACGAATTCCGCTTTAATTTGTGGAACCATGATGGCCGAATTCGTGTTACACGTGATGCCGTTGAACGCTGCCTTCCAGAGTGCGTTATCGAACGTCATAGTGGCCGAATACCCGGAATTATAGTCTGGGGTGCGATTTCATATCATGGACAATCTCAGCTGCTTCGAATTGAGAGTAATCTGAATAGCAACAAGTACGTCCTTTAAGTGCTAGAGCCCGAAGTCGTTCCCTTCCTTCAAGGCATCCCTGGAGCTATCTTTCAACAGGATAATACACTCCCACATGTTGCAAGGAATGTTCGAGACTTCTTTTCAGCCCAACACATGCAACTTCATGGCTGCTTATTCGCCGGATATGTCGCCTATTGAGCACCTTTGGGGTTTGGTTGGTCGGCGTCTTGCTCGTGATCCGAGTCTTACAGCTTCCAAAGACGAACTTTCGGTCCCCATACAAACAATATGGAATTCTCTTCCACAAGCAGACATTCAACATCTTTTTCACTCCATGCTAGGTCGTATAGCAGCACTTATTACAGCGCGTGGTGGCTGCACTAAATACTGATTTCGGACACTTAATATTGTTTCTTTGCTTTGAAAATTTATTCATTTATTTGTAGTAATACAAGCCGTTTGTGCATTAAATTTCATTTAATTCTAATGACTCCTTCATGGTATTGCATTTTTTACAAACAGCCGTATATATATATATATATATATATATATATATATATATATATATATATATATATATATATATATATATATATATATATATATATAAGTTTGAGCTCATAATTCTAATATTTAAGGGTAGCTCCACGCCCTCAAAGTTCTGTGTTTTTCTATTTTATGCTATACATCTAGAAGGAAACGAAACTCCATCTAGAAAAAACATACAATTTTAGTTTCTTTAGTTAGCAAAGTTGCATCACAAAAACTAGCCAATCACCGTTGGTATTTATCAGAGGATCTTGTTTCCTTAACTCTTTTTGACAATCAAGTGCCTCATTGCATTAAAAGGCAAATGATAAAGGCTATGAAAGAAGTAAATGGAAAAAATAATCTTGCAAAACGTTCTGACTTTATAACAAACAGTCAGCTTTGCTATTTAACAGAATGAGTTTACACGATACGTTTCTTCACGTAGATCAACAAATCTGAGAGCATCAGGATGATTATTACGAAGCACTAAAAATTATTGAAGGAACTCCAGCTGTTAATGATTTTGTTGAAAGTGGTATAGTCCTCATAAAAGAGTTTAATAGGAAAAAAACACAAAGTGAAGAAAAACTACAATTCTTGTTGCAGGTTATCGAAGAACCCTGACGAATTTATCCCAATTGCAAAAAGCAGAGTTTGGCAGGCTCTTGCACAAGTACAAAGCACACCCATTGCTGTTTAAATGTCACTATTATTTTTAACTCACAAAATGCTAGAAATTTCAAGAAACTAAAATTATTATTACTGATTCCTGTCCTATACTTATTCTTATCAATGAACTCCCAGTAGGACGAGCATCTTTTAAAGAGAAGTACATCTGTTGCAGATGAGAATCCAATGCATTTATTAAAAACTGCACGTATAATCAATTCCATGATGTGGTGTCGACATGCCAAATATAGTAGGGTCTTGTTTCTCATTTTTTGTTCCAGTTAGACACTGGTGCCATTGCTTTAGCCAGTATTCACACTCGTTGTGTCAAAGCACATAGCAGACACTTTGTCAATTAAGCCCCAGTGCTGCATAAACTGCAACAGCTTGATTGTCTCCTGTTCTTGATGCAAGTTTGGCCACTGTAAGTAATTGATGGACACTTTTTTCAGAAACTATGACAGGAAGTCTATCGACTTTTTCTTTCCCAGTTTAGTTTTGTAACAGTTTACCATCCCAGTGAACTGTTAATTTAGCATTCTATTCCGGGAATTTAGTTTTCAGCTGCTGAAACATATTAGAGCGGTGTTTCATTCTTTCTCGGCGAATAGAACTTCTGCTTAGGGTAATGTCATCCTTTTCACAACCCAAATTCCTTGCCGTTTCAGCAACAACAAACACAGCCTTGCGATCTGACGTTTATATAAAAATGACGATTGTATAAAAATGACGTTTTTATAACACAGTTTGTTGATTACAATAGCAATTTTTTGTTGATTACAATAGCAATAGTATTTGTGGTTAGTTTGGTTTTTTGACAAACCACTATTGAACAATGATGCAAACAATTTAACACTATTGAACAATGATGCAAACTTGATCTGAATTGAGGTACCTCATAATATTACTAAAAGGTTTTAAAATTTTGTCTGATTAATTTTTTAATACATTGGAACAGAATAGGAGGGTAGGACCTAAAATATTTTCACCTTTGAAATTTTGGACCACCCTAATATATATATGCGGGTGTAAAGGGTAGGGTTATTAAAGAATAAAACAATGCAAAACAGGTATAATAATAATGGCTTTTGTGGTGCAAAGAAAGGAATTTAAAAAGAGATTCACAATACAACTGCCAACTTTAGAGTAAGAGAATGATGAAAGAATCTCATGCTCAAATTTAGTACAGTGTGTGGAAATCTCTCTGATTGCCACGCATGCTGCACAACGCTTTTCCATACTTTCGATGAGGGTATAGATGAATTGTGTGCTCAAAAAGTTCGAAGCCTCACGGAGAGCAGTTTTCAATTCCAGAGCGTAGCTTGGTTGATGGCGGAGGGCTGTAATATGTGTTTCGAGCATATCCCACACATGCTCTAAGGGATTCAGATCAGGAGATATGGCAGGCCATTTCATGCGTTTCTTCGCTTTGAAAGAAGGTGTCGTCCAGAGCTGCACGGTGAGGGGCGCGTTATAATCCATAAATACGAAACCATGACCGAGAGTACATCGAAAAAGGCACACGGTACACTCATGGACGTCGTCTCTGTATTCTTGACGGGTAACACACCGGTCAAAGATATGAACCCCATGTCAAAAATATGGAGGTCTGTGGGGTCATCTAGCATGATACTTGCCCAGACCAAGATTACCCATGAAGGAAAACGATGTCTTTCCGATGTTTTCTTGAGTGAAAACGCGTTTCCGTCCCCTCCAGATCGTGGTACGAGAATCAGTTTATAGACTAAATTTGAACTCATGTCTAAACCTGATATTGTCCCACTTTTGTCGACTCCACTGCCTATGTTCCAAACTCCACAGTAAGCAAGCGCCATTCTGTGTAGACTTCATTGATTTCAAACTTCTAGTCGTCTTACATAGAGATCTTTGTGTCTGAGCCTCATATAAACAGTTTGGAAACTATGACTCCTGTGGCGGCTGTCAGGGCTGAACCCAATTGTCTGGCAGAACGTTTCCTCTGACGTTACGTAGTTATTTTCTAATATCGGTCTTTCCGAGCAGTTGTTACCCTTGGCCGCTCTAGTACTGGTCGTCGGGTAACATCTCCAATAGTTTGAAACCTATAAGACTGTCTGGAGGACTGTCCTGAGCCACACAGGATTCCAGCATTCCAATAGTTCGTCTCTTCACAAATATAACCAGTTGGTATCTTTGTGACATCTTTCGCCCTTATTGACTGTCGAATGAACTGTTTTGCATAGGCACAGTTTTACCTTAATCTCACGATAATTTTCAAGTGAGTTTGAGACATTGCATCTATATTTACTCCGATTTTTTCGCATACTGACCAGATCTTTATGAACGATATATTTTGGCCATGAGATCTCATCGTATATTGCCATTAGAAGAAACCTAATTAGTTATTGATCTCGCCAACATCCAAAATTCGGCAACGTCTTGTTAATGTGATATCTCGTCAAATTTGGTCAGATTGTGGTGGTTGATATATATCTTTGAAAGCACTTAAGGGTTAAAAAAACACACACAGTTTTATATGCGATACTTTGGGTAGTAGCAAGTAATTGTAAAGTAAACCAGTTCAAAAGTTGGTAAACCTGGAAGTCAGTAAGATTCATTAGCTTCTGAAAATATCATATTTGATTACAGAAGGTTTTATTTCATTCACAAAACACAAATAATCACATTTAACTATAAAGTATATTTTGTCTTTATCTGCAATTTATCTATCAAAACTATCCGTTTCCTATCACGGCTTGACTGAAAGTGGACAGTTAAATTTAATAAAAAAAAACCAAGGACAAAATAGTAAACATATTTCTTCACTTTTCAGATGTTTAGTTTACTATACAGGTGCTACACACTATTATGCTAATGACCGAGCTATGAATTCATTTCACTTAGACAGGTAACTCCGAAGAAATCACTCAGCCTCTTCTCAGAGCAACAAAACATTCTAACCCAGCATCCTCAAACTAGTAACTCGAACTGCGCAAAGAAATTCAGAAAAAGACAAAATATACGCACACGTGAACAGCGAACTAAGGAAAAGAGAATATATCTCTGCGCACTCCTTATTCAGAGCAGAAAAAAAAGTAGCAACTGTTGCATATTAGATTTTGTCTCTCAAGCAACCGAGTATGTGATCTCTTTCTCTCTATCCCCTCAAGAGCTCAGTATCCGGAAAAACTTATACCCTAAGCCTACGCCACACAGTGGAGTTACGGAAAATACATTAGAATTTTTCGGAATAGACCAGAAAATACTTTAAGAGCTCGAAATGCCCCAAATCTCTTGAAAGGGTTTCAAAGTTTAAAGGAGCCCTAAATGGAAGCTATCCGGATTAAAACAGAATAAACTGGGAATTGAAGATAAGACACTACTGGTATTTCTAACTACAGTTCCTAAAGAACGAGAAATATACATTGGATTCTGATGAAAAGAAATCTTTTCAACTATAAGTACCTGTACTAGACACCACTCTTGAACTTGCCTCTTTTATATCATGAAGAATATGTCCCTAAAATTGCCATCCCTATGCTCTATCCTATCCCAAACAAGAGAGATGTGTGTCAAGAGTTTTTGGCAGGTCGTGATTTGATAAATTGATCGATTTTCAGCTAGTTCAGGTTTTATAGCTTGAGGTACAATAATGTAGAAGTTTCGCTAAGTGCATGACCACATCGAACTGCCGAAGAGTATTTGGATCAAGGAAAGGTGAATGTGGTCCGATTTCTTCTAGGTATACAACTGCTCTATTTTCTATTACAATAATTACTTTATCTGGTTATGAACTTTAATGTGCATTCCAAAATTTAATCCTACTGGTTCGGCGTTCAGTCAAATTATTTATTACTAGATCAGCACCTAGAATCTTTGGTCAAGTTTTATAATTAATTATATGTCTATTGATGGCACCGTACCTTTTCACACATCATATCTTAATAAAATCAATTTCTAAAGAATGCAATATATATATATATATATATATATATATATATATATATATATATATATATATATAACTCTAATAAAATAAAATTACTAAAGAATGGGTCAATTCTCGAGTTCTTATTGGTATCAATTTTTATTCGCAATGAATTTACTGACAAACCATTTGCCCTTATTTTACATTGTTACAAACACGTATATAAATATACACAGTCCAGTCACATTAATGTGACCACCACCTACTTTCGACGTCAACGTTAAATAACCAATCACAAAAGGCAGGTGGCAGCACATTGCAGTGGAGTGTATATAAAGGATGTCCTAGGGCATCGGAAAGCATTTCAATCTTTGGCGTAATGCAGAAACGTAGAGATTTATCCAACGTCCAAAAAGGCATGATTATTGGCTTTATTTGGAAACGGCTAATTTTGTGAACTGTTCGCGTGCCGCCGTGGTAAAAGTATACCGTGCATGGCAAAATGGCAATATCCAAAATCAGCGGCGTGGCACATGTGGTGCACCACGGGGTATAGATGACAGAGGCGAACGAAGGCTACGGAGATGCGTTCGGGAGAATACACGTGCAACTGACCGCCCAGATGAACCAAGGGTCTACCAAGAGTGTATCCTCAACAACGGTTCAGCGAACATTGCTGCGCATGGGCCTCCGTAACAGACGCCTGGTTAATGCACTTATGCTGACTGCCGTTCATCGGCGACGAAGGCTGATATTTGCACGCCAGTACCGCAACTAAACGTCCACAGAGTGGCGACAGGTGGCTTTTGCCGACGAATCACGTTTTATGCTCCATCGGACAGATGGACGTTGACGTATACGGTGTGAAACGTCTGAAAGCAAACACCCTGTAACAACCGCCGGAAGGATCCAGGCTGGAGGATTGATCATTATGGTTTGGAGAATGTTTTCCTGGCATTTACTGGGTGCACTCATCATTGTGGAAGGCACGATGGATCAGCACAAGTACGCATCTGTCCTTGCGGACCATGTCCATCCCTATATGCGAATTATTTTTCCTCAGAATGATGTCATCTACCAGCAGGACAATGCGAGGTGTCATACAGCTCGCAGTGTATGTGCGTGGTTCGGAGATCACCAGGATGAGTTTACCGTACTCCTCTGGCCAGCAAACTCACCGGATTTGAACCCAATCGAGAATCTGTGGGACCACCTGGTTGTTCCCGCCATGGATCCTCAACCGCGTATTCTAGCTCAGCTGGCCACTCAGCTGGAGTCGGCATGGCTCAACATCCCAGTGAACACCTTCAGAAACCTAATTAACTCTCTTCTTGCACGTCTCGCAGCGGTCCGCTCTGCCAAAGGTGGTTATTCTGGCTTTTGACAGGTAATCACATTAATGTGACTGGACTGTGCAATTTCAAGATCAAAAAAATTTTATAATAATTATAAAATCCAAAAATTAAAAAACACACACACACACATATGTGTGTGTGTTTTTTAATTTTTGGATTTTATAAATATTATAAATTTTCTTTGGTTTTGAAATTGCACAGTCCAGTGTATTTTTAACTGAAACTACTGACCTATTTAAAAAAAATTACGGCAAACAATACGCTTTATTAAGCAAGAGCGAATATGCATTGATGGACAACCAAGAATTTTACTCGAATTTTTGCTGATCATGGGGAAAAAATAAACAACATTTTTCATGTAATTAGATACATAATCGATTCGCGAGTAAATGAAAGTTACAGAAAGGGCTAGTGAAACAAATTTAAATATAAATATCGCATTGAATATAATTAAAAAACAAAAATTGTTTCAGTTAACAAAACATTTACCAAATCTGTTGTTACTCTAAAAGAAAGATTTCAAATCTGGAAATTTTCGTTTATCTAACTTAAAATGTTTGTGTAATAATTAGTGCGACTTAAACATTTATATTCTGTGAGCATGTTATAACTTTGAAAAACCATTTTAAATAAATTTACGAACAGAAGTTCTTTCTGATATTTACAACCCATTCTTTTAATTTTTTCGTAACAATCATTAAAGTTATTTCATTTGGATGATTGTCAGATATAAATTTACAAATTGATCTGTACAGAAAACAAGTTGATTTTAAATTAATAATTAATTTTTAAGGGGGTTATGAAAAAAGGAAAGCTTTATTTCTAAAAATGCTTCATTAGTTTATAAAAGAATAATTTTGTCAAGGCATTAATTTGTTACTTATTCAATTATTGATTGAATCTCATTTCTCTCCCAAATATCCATGTCAAAATGTCATGTCAAATTCGTAAGTTAATATTCCAAGTGCTCACTATTTTTTGAGTATTCTGCCACACACGTTCCTTTTGTTTCACGGTGTGTTTTAAATATAAACTAAATTTACTAGTTTGTATATTTTGGAATTCCATAATACAATCCACCTGTAGCGTAGTTGATAGATCGTTGGACTTCGAATCCAAAGGTCCCGGCAGGGATGTCTGAATTTTATAGCCCGTTGTGTTGTCTAGTACGACGTTAATTAAAGAAATTAACAAAATTAACATATTTCATCTAGTCATATTAATATTTTCTAATCTATGCACCAGGAGGACACAGAATTCAAAGTTTGCTTACTAGGCACAAAATTCCCTTGAGTGCCACATACGAATGCAAAGCTGTTTGTTGACAACGTATACGTCTTCTTTCACCTACAGTTCAATGCTAACTATCAGTCACATCTAGTATTAATAATATTTGCAAATATATCCATCAGTGTGACAAAATATACAAATTTTCCTTGCCTGCCATAAAATTAATTGGCATGCCAAATACAAATGCAAAATCATTGGTTGACAACTTCCACATCTTCCTTCACCAAGGAGACATTTTTCTGCACAATTACGTCTGATTCCTTCCTGTTTAGTAGCAAAGAAGTTACAATAATATTTATGAACCAAACTAACATGAAGGAATAAAATTGATGACGATAAACCGTCGAAAAAAGTTTAAAATTGCACCAGTGCTTCAGTACAAATAATAACACATTTCAAATATCATTTACAGCCTAAAGGAAAATTGTCGCTTTAAGACTTTAGAACTAAAAATCCTCGCAGCAAAATGTCACCCAAAGTGTATGGCTCTATGTTGTGGCCAGCAAGAAAATAGGAAATACTTGTGTCGGTTGTCAATAAATAAGAATTCATCGTGAAAAACGACCACCGCTAAGGAGCAATAAGTTCTGGAGCTGTAATCTTATCTGAAGCCTTACACATATAGCGAAAGTGATACAAAAGATTTATTTTGACAGATTTACTGGGCTATCGTTTTTCTGTATATTGAACTGAAACATCTAGAATTTTCTGTTTCTCCAACAGGGAGTTTGAAGTATTGCAAACCATAAAGTTTAAACTCTATGAAGGCCAGAGGAAAATCTTTTGTTTTGCCAAAATAATGTTGAATGTTATTCTGGAAACGTAAAATTATTATAAATGTGTTTTATTAATATTCTACTTGTATATAACGTGTTTTTGCATCAAAAGATCGATTTTTCATAGAAAAGTCATTTTGTTTCAATTCAATTATTTTATAACCTGCACATATAGTCTCTACAAATTAGATGATACACCTGCGTTTTCATGGGTAACATCTATTAATCAAACCAACGTTCAACAATACTCGGGATTTTATTTTTTGATTTTCTAAGTTTATTTTTAATAAGTCTATCCCATTGCCATCATCTATTTAAATTCAGGGTCTAAGATTGACCTAATTTCTCAAAACGATTTACACTTTGTGATAATGTTATATCCTGCATGAACACTTAGTTTTTAGGTTATTTTATAGTCTTCAATTCCAAGTATAATAAGGACAATACCTTGATTGCATGGAAGTCCTTCTTTAAGGTTTGTAGAAATTTAGTTTGTACGATATAAGTTAGAAATGTTTTGTACATTCCAGAGAAGTTTTGCATAAACTAATCCTCAATTTTGACATAAAATTTTTGTCTAGTTTTATTTTTTACTCCTTATTGTTTTATTTATTATGTACTAAATTGAAATTAATGTGTTTTTAATTTTTATGTGTTCCCAAGTTATTATCTTATATAAATAATCAATACATATTTAAAATATTAAGCTACTGTATAAACTTCAACTTTACAAAATTCAGGATGGACGTTAGGTAAAAGTAGTGGATTGTGGATTGACTGATATATATTTTCCTTAAGGTTGGTGTTTTTAATGGAAAGTTGTACCACATAATTGACGATTGCTTGATTAAAAAATAAAGTTTGAAATTTACATTCATACTAGGATATTTCAGCTATAAAACTAAATTCGACTAGTTATGATAAAGCATCACTGACATATAACATAGGAGTTCAGCCAGTAGCTCAATGGATTCACTCACATGGATTCCTATGTTTGACGTAGCTTGACCAGATAGAGATTTCGTTAGGCCTTGTGTTAAAGGATCTCCATCCCCAACCGAATTCACCCAGTCGCAATTAAAACTTCACACTGCCAGTAATAACTGCATCACAGAGCCTAAAATTTACGTATTCACTTACCCAAAATCTAAATAAAAGAAAATTGAAGTTTTGCTTTCACAAGCCCTTTTTAAGAGTTGAAAATATAAAAGTTTGTCTTCTAACTGGTATTGTGGTAATAGCATTTGTTGACCAGTAGGATCCGGGTTCGAATACCAATTTGAAAGGTAATTTTATTATTGGTAACTGTCCCTGTTGTTAATAACGACGGCTATCCCACAAGGGGTTCCTTTACAAATAACCGTCAATTCACCCCTTGTAGAGCCACTTATAGATCGTTGTCAGGTTTTGGTCAGAAATACCATGAAAGTTTCAACCCGTCGAAAGGTCAGACGCATGATTTCATATGGTAACCTGCTGCCTTTCCTGCATAACTTATAAACAATTTTGACATTGACCAATATAATTTTTTTAAGTATTATTTTCTAAGTAAATGAGTAATATATTCTTTCCAAGGAATTCCATTTGAAGGAAATGAGAAGTACAATTTTTCCAAAGGATTATATTCTTCATAATTGGTTAATATTATGGTTTCAAATTATTATACTTCAAGGAAAGAACCGTCATAACCGTTTCAAACGAATTTATTCCGAAAACGAATCACAAGATTCTTTCTAAAGGTTGAAAAGATCCATAGATTACTTCAACAACAGATGTGGTTATTTAGTCACTCAGAATGTTGCTGGGTGAAAGCTATAGACTACTCTACTCTAAAATAGAAACACCACTCTAAAATCTACAACGGTCAAAGAGTTAATGATGAAAAAATAGAAATAGAACCAGGTAAGTTACAGGAAATCAAGAGGTTCCTCCTACAATAGTGTTGTAGGCTGTTAGTATAGTGGGAAAATTCATTGAACCTTGAAGTTCCATGACATCCTTTTGTCACATATTACAATGACTGCCTAAAATTTAGAAATCCATGCATTTTGAGAATGAGAAAAAAAGCAAGTTTTTGACTTTCGAAGCTACTAGTTCCTTTATTTTTAAATTTTCAAAGTGCAGCGTGGAAATGAAGAATTCCAAAAAAGCAGGTCATTGCACTGCTGTGAAAATAATATTTCATAGCTTCGAGAAGTGGAAAGTGCAAATGAGAATTTCCAATTAAAACTATTATCCATCTCCTCTTTTAATTGCAATTAAAGTATCGAATTCCCAATTACGATTTTCATATTTATCAATAATTTAAATTAACAACACCATGCAAAAACGAATCACTTAATCATTCGATTAATTATCCAATTCACAAATTATACAAACCCCAACTTCGAAGATTTTTCTTAATTTCAAAACACACCGAGAGAGAAAGAGAGAGATGTATAGAGAAATTTCCGTTTTTTCAAAAACGCATTGCAATTTCTTTCTTTTATTTAATAGGATTTAAACAACGCAATCACAGATCACAAGTTTTCAATGATGCATAAAATGAAAATAAAAAAGAGAAATATACCCAAGGCATGTTGCAAGAATCGAACAGCACCAGTGTAATGCTGCTAATTTAGTGGACAAAATCATTGAACCACTAATTCCACCTGTGACCTAAAAGAAAGAACAAATTCATGCATTCTGATAAAGAAAAAAGTTTTATTAATTCTTAACTACATTCCATAATTCCCAATTACGTTAGTTGTCCTCAGTAGCCCGGATGGAATAGTATTGGATAAACGACAGGAGGGTAAGAGTTCAAAACTCAATCCAACCCAAAAGACCTTCATGAACGTAGGATATATTGCATATTAAATCAGTCGTGGCTTAAAACTTTCTACATATTGGAGCTGTGTGTACGATTGGAAAGCGGTATATGATCGTGGTTCAAAATTACAAGGTGTTGATTTCAGATATTTTCCTTTGGGATTGATCCCCGATCGTGGACACTAGCCCGTTGTGTTTCTGAAGTTCGACGTTAATTTAACTACCTACCTACCTTCCCAACTATGTTACACAATTATCAATAATAAATTAATTAAATATTTTTCAGCTCTCAATACTAAAAGCGTCGAGAAATTATACAATTCGACAAATAAATTCCCATAGGATGGGAACCTCAACTCTGAGGACATTAATTTTAAAACATGCAGAAAAGAATTAGTAATGTACAAGAAAACGATGAAAGTTCTCAATGGTACAGTAAAGAAAACTACAGGAGGGAAAGTTACAGAAATCCAAACGGCAGCTTGTACTGAGTGCAGGCTGATAGTTCATTAGTTAAATTCATTGAACTACATGAAAGAATGCCATTTCATTTTATATTTCATTATATTCCCATATAAAAATACATTTTCCCGTTAGAGTGCATTTTATTACATGAAGGCATTCTAACAGCTTTGTCTTAAAGTATTGCAATTACTGCCTAAAAGATATAAATTAGTGCATTTCGAGAATGAGAAAAATAGTTTGATTAATTATCCACTGCATTCCACAATTCCCAATTATGTGACACAATTATCAATAAAATAAATTAATAAAGTCAAAATATTTTTAAACATAGGCTAAAAGAGCCACTTAATCAGCCGAGGAATTATCCAATTCTCCGAACAAATTCCCAAAGAATAGAAACCTCAACTCTGAGGACATTAATTAATTTTAAAACACGTCGAAAGGATATTCAGTTTTTCCGAAAAGCAATGCACCTTCTTAGTCGTAGTCGTTAAGAGGTAAGCAACGCAATTAGGAGGCAGAACTGAGCGGAAGCATCATAAAATATCCGATCCCCACGTTCTTTTAGTTCTTCGTTTACCTCAAGTCATTATTCAACAAGTCTGAGAAAGAAGCGAGCGAGTCAAAGCGACTTAAAGCCACACGCATCGCCCGTAGCCGAACTTAAAATGAAGATGTCAGAAATTTTCAGACAAGTTGGTGGCTTAATATCACCTTGAAGGTCAGAGTAGCCATTAGTTCTTGAATTTTGACAAGAGTGACATGAAAATATATTGTTCTCTGCAGGAGTCATGTATTCGTTTCAAAGAGTCATGTTTAAGCAGTACATTTTCTGCATAGAATGAGATACGGCTTGATGGGAATTGAACATTAATCTTACGGCTCGTAATTGCTCATGAGAAAACAAAATTATTCGCGTGAGATTGATTTTTAAAAGAGTTTTTGAGAGTTTAACTGATTCTCTCTCCTAAGTATGTTATGTCTGCTTGTTATAAATTTTTTTTCTTTTGAGTGACTCATCAACTAATAATGTATGATTCATCTCGTATTTGATTTATATATGTATACATATCCGTCGGATTACTGCAAGAACTGAATAAAAACAAATAATATATATATTTGAGGATTGAAGTTAGTTGCATTGGTATGTCTGTCTTCCCATGTTAGGTCTGTGTGTTTGCTTGGTGGAGTGGTCGTTCACGGTAAGACGTTTGTCGCCAACTAATTTTTGTCGCCAAATCAAGATGGCGGCCCAATTCCGTAACAGCAGATAGGGTTGCCATAACAAAAACGTCAGATGTGAAGAAAATCCGCAAAAGGTGAATGTTACCATATTTGGCGACAAATCGCCTTCTTACCGTGAACGACCACTCCACCGTTTGTTTGAGTATAGTAAAATTTATTTAACCTATTTTATACAATGCTCTATATTTGATCAGTCATTTGAATTTAGTGTATATATTATTTCAATTTCCTTTGTTTACATATTTAGACCATGCTAAGAAATCTGAGTAATAACACTTAAATTAATCATTATTTGGTAGTTTTGGTGAGGCTGGAAAGTATTGCGATAGCTTGGACTATTTTACCATTACTTCTGAAAAAGCAATTATTCTTCCATAAACTATTTTCACAGAATTTAAATTCCGATACTTTGTCATTTATTGAACCTTACTTTTTTTTATTAAGTATAAAAATTCTGATTATATGGAATACTCGATATAGATCATAAAAATTGTCATAAATTTACAAAACAAAACCTTTAAAATATAGAACTGGTAGCTAGTATGGCAACTTTAGTATTTTAAGAAATTATTTTTGATATGCGCAACTCAAATAGTTCGAAACAATTATTTTTAACTGTGTTTTTTTATGTCTGTAATCCGTTAGCTTATCGCACCCCGGCAAGAAAAGTGACTAAACTCAAAATTGCAAAATTTGAGATACGTCAACTTAAAGGGTACTATAAACTTATATTGAAATAGTATAAGCTTCTTTTAAATTTAGGTAAGTATGTATGGTGGTAACTTCTATTATATTCTATAGAATAGAATTATAACACGCTGGGTATATATTATACATATTTTTCAATGACACAACATCAACATTTTTATTTTTGACTTGTGTCACTTTTCTTACCGTGCGTTATATTCTAGAAATCCACTTCACACTAATAAAACGTGCATTCATTGATTTTTGTTCGAAACTACAGTGGTGGCAAAAATTGTGGAAACCTTTTGGAAAAAGTGTGTTCCTGAGGTTTGATGGCGCAAATCACAACTGTTTTTTGGAGTACTATCATAAAAATATGCATCAATAGACATATAATTTAATCACAAAAGTAATGCAATAACTTTTTTTTGTACTAAAGTAGCAGTTATAAAAAATAAAAATGAATAAAAAAATGTTGAACAAAAGTTCTCACTGCGTATGTTAATACTTAGTTGGGCAATCTTGAGCGTTTATTTAGCTCTTACAACGCCTTCACATGGAGTGAACCAATTTTTTTAGTTCTGCAGTTGTTATAATGTGAAACCAAGATTGAATTATGGCTTCTATTAATTGGCATTTATTGAAGGGTTGCTTCTGACTCTCGAGTTTCTTTAGTCGGCTTCATAGATTTTCTATTGGGTTCAAGTCTGGACTATTCCCAGCCAATTCCAGGAGTGTAATATGATTGTCTTGAAACCATTTTTGCACACAGTAGCAACATGACATGGAGCTGAATCCTGTTTAAATATAAATGCTTCGTTATTTTGTAAAAGATCATGTTTGGAAGGCTTCAGTTTGGGCTCAAGTACTTCATTTATGTATTTTGGGCATTTAAATTCCCTTTAAACACGCAAATTTCTCCCACACCTTTTTATGTCATACAACCCCAGACCATAACACTAACTGGATATTTCGCGGTAGGTGTAATACTATCACTATGCAAATCTTCTTCGATTCTTCTCCTTACGTATTTTATGCCATCATTATGAAACAGGGAGATTTTAGTCTCGTCATTCCAAATTACACTATCCCATTGTTCCGATGTTCAATTAATATGTGTCTTAGCCCAGTTTGATCTTTTCGACCTTTGTTTGAGAGATAAAATGGAATTGTAGCAATAATAGTAGATTCCTTCAGTCTGCACCGAACAGTCCTAGCAGTCAATTTCACTTTGCATGGTGCCATTTCATTTTGTATACACTCAGAAGGTTTTTTTTTCTCTCAGCCAGGCATAGTCTCTTAATTCTTCTATCATTTGCTTTTATCATATTCTGTCGGGCTGCTTTTCCTGAATTTACTGCTCTGGTATTGTAGTGACTAAGTCTTCTTATACCTCTTCAAAAATTTAGAAATTCCACCGTTGGTTAAGTTCGCACCAATTTTTCTACTAATTTTTCCATAACTATAGCTTTGTTCACTTACTAGTACTACTTTAAATCATTTTATGGGTAACCAGTCAATACTTTTCGCCATTTCTTTAATTATATTACGTTTTACTAGCTCATGAAAGAACAGAAAACAAGCAACCAACTTGATAGTAATCCCATAACACAGTACTTTATGTCAACCTAAGCAAACTGTAATTCCTTTTTTTTATTCTTATTGGGATATACTTTTTGAAAGAAAACAGATAATTGAACAGACTTCATTTCATTACATTTGTGTTAAAATTATTTTTCAATTGATACATATTTTTTATGGTATTATTAGAAACAAGTTGTGATATATGTCCTCAAAGTTCAGAAATACACTTTTTACAAAAGGTTTCCACTATTTTTTGTCACTACTGTAATCTATTAATCTACGTTTTGAGATGTATCTCTGGATTTTCGAATTGTTGTTTTTTATTTGAATACAAGGTATTTATGTGCATACTCTCTCAATTATGCTAAGACATTCTGGGATATTGATATCATTGGCATACTCCAGAGACTTCTTTCATACCAAATATTTAAATTCGACAAAAATGTGAAATTTTAAATTTGACATTTATTTACTTTTGTGAAATTGTGTATTTAAGAATTGTTTACCTTTATAAGAGTTTGGCAGTTGTTACATGAGGTGAATGAGAATTACAATTTATTAACCAAAATGGGGTTAGTAAATCAATTAACTAATTTAATCAATTGACATTTTGTCATCAAGAGGTATAAACAATTAAGAAATTTTAGGGCAAATGCTCTGCTGGCTTAAAATATTTCATTTTCAAATGTGCTTAGAACATTTAATTTGTTCGTTATGTTTTACCTGCATTTTGTTTACGAGAAGAAAATGCGAATGTACTCTAGTTTAAAGGTTTTGAGTAGAATACAATACGCGCGTTTTCAAAATTTTTTAAATTGGTTAGTTTTTTTAAATTAAAGTATTTGGTTATTTTAACATTTCACCTGCTAACATGTAAAATAGTATAAGTTAAAATTTTCTATATAAGCTGAGTTCATTAGACTGGTAAAGTAATTAAATTAATTTTTCTTCAACATGCAGATCAGATTTGTTCTTCACAGAACACTTAAAAGCTTAGTAAGCAGAGTCCCCCCCCCTTTTTTTTTTTTTAACTCTATTATCTATATTTAACTATTTTTTGTCTAAATGGGTTTCACTTGTATCAATAGATTCTTGCGGATTTAATATAGAAAAGAAATAGTGAAATTGTTTCTGAAAAAATAATGTGTCCACTTTTTCAGTTGCAAATATTTTCAAAATTCCAACTGTAGTGAAATACATCTTCGAAAAAATATTATATGGAAAATATTCCTGATCAGTACAGCTATTAAATAAGACAATAGTAAACAAAGTATATTATCATTTATTTCTAGATTCCTTTAACTGTTAGAACATTGATACAATTGCACGCATAAAGCAGTAGTAAACATTAAATAGATTACATTTGAAATCGTTGCAAAAAAGACAAATATCAATCCACCGCAAGTCAGTGACATTTGACAGTATGATATCAATAAACCAAACAATTTCAAGCATCATCTGTTTAAAAGTTAATCTTTTGCATCAGTGATATCCGTGTATACACACATATTTACACACCGAATAAAATGAGTGTATTCTGAAAATATAGTGAGGTGAAATGAAAATGTTATTCCACCATAACTGGGAACAGAAAGGAAAGAACAGATTTATCACATTCTACGTTCCGTTGCATACTACAGATAATTACGACCGTTAAAAGAATATTAAAATAATGTATTTATAAAATGGCATTCATTTTTAGTAGTAAAATATGTGTCCAAATATATTTTCTTAAGTGCATTCATGTCTATGCAGAAATAAAGTATTAAAAAAAATTATTTTCTCAAAAAAATACATTCTTCCTTCAAATACCATTAATTATACATAATTAATTATATTCTTCTTCCTTTAGAAACAACAGTAGAAAAGTACTTTAGATAACAACAATGGCAATAAACAGTTTCAATAAAAACAGATACAGCACAATCCCTTAAATATATGTCCAATCTCAGTTGTAAAAAACCTCTTCTCCATAAGAAATAAGAGAATAGAGGGTGTAGATAGTGCCTTATTTATAATTTTCTTTTGATTAAACTCTCCAAATGATTTCGAAGAGATATCTCGCCCATCAAGGTCTAAACAATTTTTCTAACGACGAGATATCTCGCAATCAAGACATTGCTTTTTCATATCATAACTGGATATCAAGATCTGGTCGGGTTATCTTCTAATGACGAGATATCTCGTACATCAAAATCTATCCAGTTTTCCAAGATGAGATAACTCGTAGAGACAACCAACCACCAGTAGGGCTAGAATGCACTCGAATTTCACTGCTAGTAAAAATTTCTGAAACATGTTTGTAAGAATCCTTCAAAGTTGTGCAGCATAAAATTCCACTTGATTCGTACAAACACTTCTCAAAAATTATTTTCTCTATCAAACCTGTATATGACATGTGCCATTTAATATGAATAATTCCGGTCCTTAACCCCCTGAGGATCTTCCACGCATATATTCGTTCAGCAACCAAAAACCGTCCCTACATGACTTCTAGCCGGTTTTGACCTACTTGACCAATAGGATCTTTCCTATCATTCTTCCAACCAAATAGATATGGTAATTTAGTCGTTACATGTGCTGTGTGGGAAAGCAATACTATACTACTTGGGAATCCAGTAACAGTCAGAAGGTTCATTCTCCAGTGTATTATTGTCCGATACACGGAGCGTGTTTCTCTAATCCTGGAGTCAGGGCGCGATTCGATCTTCTGAACATATGATACATGTTCCAAGTGTCGAGATCTATTAATTCAGAATCGATCCCAAAATAAAGACAGGGGGAGGAAGAATCTTGCAAGAAGAAATGGCCGATGATCTTTCCCGATAGTGAACAGCTGCTGATTGGGGGTCTAAGGGGGTGACCCATAGGATCCATACACATTCCTGAAAGAGACGTCCGGTTTAGCGTAGAAGAGTTCCTCCTGTTGCCCAGCAGCGGATGGCCTCCTCATCGCCGTAGGAGGAGGATGCGGACGAGGAAGTTTCAGGCTCTTCTGAAGGATTTTCTTCCTCTTACTCTTCCGGTGCCACTTATAACAGCAGTAGGCTCCCACCAGACCCAAAACGTGTGCCAGGGATAGCGTTACGGCAGTGGCTGCAATGGTGGTCACGGACGTGCATACCATGCCTATGGAATCAATGTCCGCGGTGGACTCTGCAAGATAAAATTACATTTATTGTTACAGCATTCTTCATGATTATATTTTAATTTTTTGTTGATCTTATCTGTTTGATCCTTATGAGTAACTTGACTATTTTGTGTGAGCTACTCCCGAAACTCTATGGTAAGGTTTTATAAACCTCCAGATTTGCATATGCTTGGTTCTAAAGCTATACTTACTATTATTAGCAAATACACTCTAGAACAAAAAATATCGACGCACCAAGGAGGTACAGATATACATTGATGTCGGGATCGACCAACTTGGAACGGCGTTGACAAGGGAAGTATAGTCTTTAGTGACGAGTTTCGTTTCCAATTGTGCCCTGACAACAACCGCAATTGCGTCAGGAGATGTCCAGGGGAACATGGGGATCCTTCCCTTGCTATCACAAGCCAAAAATGCCTACAACAGATCGTTATGGTCTGGGGTGCCATCTTCTTTGATAGATGAACCCCTTTGAAAGTCATTTCTGACACACTTACAGCACAGCGTTATGTAGACTACATTCTACGACCTATTATGTTGCCGTTCCTTTTGCGACACCCCTGGCTTACTTTTCACAAAGATAATGTCCAGTACGTGTTGCTATGTATTGTCTTCAAGCTTTCCCAATAATTCCTTGGCCAGCTAGATCTCTTGATCTCTCTCCCATAGATCCCGTTTGGAACGTTACGGGAAAGCGATTGCAACCATCTTTGAATGTTGATAATTTAGCCCGACAGTTGGAGACAATTTGGCAAGAAATTACGCAGGACACCATCCGGGAACTTTTTCAGTCTATGCCACGCCGGTTGACAGCTGGCAGCCAGGCCAGAGGAGAACTAACGCCTTATTGACTTCCTCCTTTTGTAATGGTCAAACTTTAAAATAAATCATTCGATTGTTCTGAAATTTTTATCCTTTAATTTTCTATGTTTGTTCTTCACCATCCACCAATTTTTATAGCAATTAGACAACTTATTAGTGAGTCGATTTTTTTTTGTTATAGAGTATGTTTGGAAAACCAAGTATAGCAAAATGTACAAAATTTAATTGGATATACTTTAACAACTTAGACTGAAAATGGTGTATATGTTACCGCTAAAGATCGAAAGCCGTTAATGTGCACATTATTTAGCTAATCTAAAGATTAACTAATTTGCTCCGTTAGCGTGTGGAATCAAGAGATTTCCCGCATTTAACCTAGGTAATGTGCACATTAACGGCTTCCGTATCGTTAAAGTTCAAAAGTTTGTTTCTCTTATTTACTTTCACTACGCCTTCCATCTCTCCCTCCACTTTGAGTTTGGTTTCGCCTGTTTCTCTCATTTCCTTTCCATACGCATGCTACGCCCTCTCCCTCCACTTTTAGTTTTAGTTTGGTTTCGACAACGTAATTGTAATAATATTTTAAACATTTTGATTATTTCTATTATAGTTTTTAATTGATTGATGATGGATTCTATCAACTAATTTGTTGATTGTTTGATTGTATTAACTTGATTTTTAGATATCGAAAAGAAAATAAATAAAATTGTGTTAATTTCCTTAATTATAATAATAATTTAAACCGTTTGATTCTTCCTATTATAGTTCTTTAATGGATTGGTGATTGATTCAATCAACTAATTTGTTGATTGTTTGATTGTATTAACTTGATTATTTAGGTATCGAAAAATAAATAAATAACATTATGTTAATTTCCTTAATTGAAATAATTTTTTTAACCGTTTGATTCTTTCTATTATAGTTTTTAGTTGATTGATGATTGATTCTATAAACTAATTTGTTGTTTCTTGATTGTATTAACTTTATTCTTTATGCATCGAGAAATAAATAAATAACGTTATGTTAATTTAAGCGTACAGAAACGTTGCTGTTGTTCCAGAAAAGATCTTACTTTCATTTTAACGAGTGCCTAGTAAGTAATGTGTAGATTACCTAGGTAATTTGCAGATTTGTTCCAGAAAGATCGTGTTTTCACTTTAACGAGTGCCTAGTAGGTAATGTGCAGGTTATCTAGGTAGTTTGCAGATTACCTAGGTAATTTGATAAATGATACCATATTCGGCACTTTAACAGATTACCCCAGTTAATCTGCACATTACCTAGATAATCTGTAGAATAAGTGATTACTGCACTTTAGAGTTAACATATACACTCAGCATAGACATTTTGAGTTTAAGTAAGTAGCGCACCCATAAAGAATATTACACTGCTTGACAATTGCTAAGCAACAAACACAATTTTTTAAATTATTAATAATATGCATTGATTAAAGAAACGAAACTTAGTATATAATTAATGAAGATAATGTGCATTAAGTATAATGCAAAATGTTACAGATTTTGGCACATGAAAAAGCATGATAATAAAAAGAAAAAAAAATCTGCTCCTTAGAGAGAGAGAGAGAGAGAGAAAGAACAATTTCCAAAGTCTCGAAAAATGTTCTTTCTATCCGGAGTTATGACAGATATAGTCACTCAGTGAGGCCTCTTTGTACACTAATGCACATTTAGCATCTGCAGTGCATGCTCTCCACTAAACAGTCGAGGAGTGTTTGGGGGATAATGTCCCATTCCTCTCTCAAAGCAATTTTGAGCGCCTGCACAGTTTGGGGTGAGTGATTCCTTTGTCAAACACGTCTACAAAGATCATCCCACGTATGTTCAATAGGATTTAAGTCCGGTGAATACGAAAGCCATTCCATACGCTCAATATCTTCTTTCTCTAGTGTCTCAGAGAGTCAACTGTCCTGTGTGGGCATGCATTCTCACTCATGAACAGAAAGTCAGGACCCATTGCACCCCGAAGTGAATGAACATAACCCAGGAGAATCTCCGTGCAATACCGCTGCGATGTAAGGACACCAGCGTCAAAGATGTGTAGCTGTGTTCTGCCATTGTGCATAATGCCTACCCACACCATGACCCCTCGGCCATAACGATCAACCTCACGAGCATTCTGTGGTGTGTAACCCTCTCTCTACAGTAATTGGTGTCCAGAATCCCTCTTCTCGGTGAATCGGGATTTGTCGGAGAACATGACTGGACCACTGTTGATGATTCCAACAAATATGTTCTTTACACCAGCGTAACTTTTCCCGGCGATGGCTTGGTTGTAATGGAACGCACTTAACAGGCTTCCGTGCATAAAAGCAAGCTTGATTTAATCGCCAAGAAATTGTTTTGGCAGATACATGAGTGCCGGAAGCGGTTGCAAGCTATGAACCAATCTGTCCCGGAGTGAGATGTTTGCTCCTTATTGCTGTTAGGGATATATGTGCATCCTCTCTGGGTGTGGTGCTCCTATCACGACCACCAACATGCTTTCGTAAAGCATTTTCAACTTCCGCGGCTCTTTAATACCGCGAAATAACGATTTTTGACACGCATTGCTGCGGCTACTTGGGTGACACTTTTCCCAGCTTCGAGCCGCCCCAACTACACGCCCACGGTCAAATTCACTCAAATGATGCCTTACGGACATTCTCCACTTGATACTTGCATCAGAAGACGGAATTTATCTGAACGGCTTTCAAAATCTTAAATCGTAATTTTCTGC
Source organism: Metellina segmentata (assembly GCA_947359465.1). NCBI lineage: Eukaryota > Metazoa > Arthropoda > Arachnida > Araneae > Tetragnathidae > Metellina > Metellina segmentata. Next base: position 92,544,889 of record OX375873.1, on the reverse strand, counting down.
AGACTTTACTGTTTGAAATTTCAATTTAATAAACAGCTCGTGTACGCTGCCTTTTATACAGATAGCAGACCTTTCTCTGCATCACCCTCTGCACTTACGTTTTCTACGATTGAGCGGCTTTCGGAATCGCAGTTTTGCATAAATCGGTTGTTCCTTAGCAATTGTCAAGCAGTGTAAGTATAAAGCTGAAAAGTCTGCAAACTGTATGTTATTGAGATAAACAAGCAATCTTTTTCTGCTTTAATCCCACTACTCTGTTCCCCAAGCCTTCTTTTTTTTTCCTTCTCATGCTATATTTTTACTTAACGTTGTCTTGCGTTTGGCACAGCTTTAACAAATATAACCCTTGTGACATACATATAACCTCAACAGAACGAACCAACAGCAGCGAATTGTTCCGATTTCACAAATCGTCATTCTGAGTGCAAAAGGTCGTATGTCTAAAATCTGCATTTTCCAGAAGAGCTAAAAACATCGTTTTCCTTATGATTTGATTCTATTATTATTATATACATTTGGTTGTAACTTTTAATGGATCAGTTGCTGTAACTTTTATTGGAACATAAAAGATTTTGCCACCAGGTGGATACCCCAAATGCCACATATAGCAATAATAAAAGACAAAATGGAATCTTTGAGAAGCGACCTTTTGTACTTTGAGTGACGAAATAATCATAAATTTTCGTTTTGCTATGCATATAAATATTTGTTCAAAGTAGATTATTTTCAAATAAAAATATCATTTTCCTTGCAGTAGTCATGTACCTTAATTTATTATGAAAAGCACAGTTTAGTTTAATCTGCATTTTTAAATATCGCTTACAGAATATATAGCATTGTCGTCTTAACTGTTAGAGCTTTACTAGTTATATAAAAACAATATTTCAACTTAATTTTTATTTGCTTTCTAAGTCTTTTTGCCCTTACGTTGCATCTAATGTAGTCTAGGAAAGTTATCTGCAATTTATCTTGCACATTTTTGTGAAGCATTTGGCTGGTATGTTTAATTACACTTTCTGAATTTTTTAATGAATGTAAGTAAAAGATTTAAGATGCTTTTACTTTACGAAAGATAAATTGCCCTTTTTCCATCTAAACTATTTCTTGCTTAACTTGGAAAAAATAAGCCGAGTATGAGAAATTACTTACGTGGCTAAATAGTAAAATGCTTTATTTAGTTCTAAAGCAGTTTTTCTAAAAACTTAAATACCTCTTAAAGTGTAATAAAGTAAAACAGATTAAAAGTTGAAGCTATTTAGAATTTTTAATTACTCTTAATTCTTATGTTCGCCTATTTCATAAACTTTAATAAAACTTTCTTAAGTAAAAAAGATAAGAATTTTTAAGCGTGAAGATTTAGATGGTTGATATTTTTCTAATTATATTACAACATTTGTGCCGTGTGTGTAAAAACCAAAATGCTTGATTGTTTGTATTATTCCTATTAAAATACATAAAATCATTAGTCCCTAAGCTATTTAGTCGTAGCAAATGCCCTGAGATGTGGAAATTGATGCATTACTTATTTAAACTAAACTTAGAAAAAGTTTCACATAAAAGATTTTGGAAAATAATCATCTAATCTTTTTATAAAGCATTTCATAGAGCATAGAACTTATTGTCTGGAATGAAATATATTTCTAAATCAGACTACAGAAAAAATGCTTAGTGAACCAAATTACGCCCTTTTTACTGTGAAATTCCCTAAAAATATCTAATACTCACTCAGACTTTCAAAAACACATATATCAGGTTTAGGTATTCAAAAAATCTAAGCGTAACTGAGGTAAGTTAATATTTTAGAATGAGGAGAGAGAAACCTGGTACCAAATATATATTATTTAAAATACTTTCATAAGCTCTCAGATTGCAAATTCAGCTGTTAAAGACATGAGAATTTTATTCTTATTGTCCCAATTACCCATGAGATGAAATTCGGTGTCATATGAATTGATTAAATTGCTGATTGAATTTAATCCTATTTGAATCTGAACATGCATTTTCCTCGAATCTTATTTTCTTCTTGCCGTTTATTCTAGCGAATTTTCATATAAACATTTTATTTTTGTTCTCATAAAATTCATATTCAATTGTGAATATGATCTCATTCATTTGATTTTGAATAAATCAGACGAGAGATTGATTTGATTTTGATTGAACGAAATTAATTAATGTCGAAATTTGAATACGTTCCAACTTATGTTATTGATTTTAGTATAAGATTTTTATCTAAGAAAAGACACACAAGAAAAGATTTCTGGCGCAAGCATATAGGATAACATGCAAAAAATTGAATCATACTGCCTACATGTCGGTTACTGTAATAAGTATATATTCCGGAACCACTCATTCACCTTTTATACATTAATAAAACGTACGTCCTACAAAGTATTACATTACTATTCAGTTCAACCAAATGTAATAACTCTACTTGTTTCTGCTTTAAAGGACAATTGATATTTCATCACATTTTATATGATGTTAAAATTAGATTTGAACTGTTTCCTCTATGGTTGGTAACTGATAAAGATCATAAACTTTGAAAACATCGTTAATGGCCATTTCGGAGGAGTAACATGTCCCACATCATCCAAACAGGTACGTTTTAAGAATAAACGCGACTTTAAATATTGTTGTTCTATAATAGTGTTGCCACAATTCACATAAAAACTAAACTTTTCCAGGCCACGTATCAAGGCGGAGAACCACTAGTGTCATTCATTATAGTGTTCGATAAGTTAAAAAATAGATAAGGCTTTATTGATGTTTATGTCGAGAATAAATCCCAGAGATGGGCCACTTTTGCTTAATTCAAATCAAACTGGTGATAAAACTCAATTCCAAAATGGCGATTGATGTTTTTAATCTTTATTAGTCGTTGTTTCGAAGCTTTTCGAATGAATTAGGTTTCCATCTGTTTTCCTAAATAAACAATGAGTTTGTCATCCCGTCAGCTTTTCTTACGAAGCATTCTTATTAAGTTGAATTGCATATTCAACAATCCATGTTACAAAACAATGCCCATAAAGTCACTTCTCAAGTTTCTTTGTTTTATGGGCCGCTTAAGATTCAGATTAAAACTCTAACAAAATATTTTTTCCAAGGTAGTGTGGGCATTATAAATCTAAGTTTTAACCATGTTAGACATAGTTGGTGGAATTCAAGAATTATTCTAACAATACCAACAACGCAACCATATGGAGAGGGTACTCCCTATCATAAAAGAAATGCAAAAGTAGAGTGAACAGTGGTAATCTATCTAGGTGAACAGGGTCTAGTGACCAAAACTAGAGAGACCATTAAACTACTTTTGCCTGCAGAGGGTAAACAAACATTCATCAACTTATTGATCCACAGGACGTGAATACTATCACTTATTGATTCATCATCTGTCTGATCTGTGCGACATAGACCTGGTGATTTCATTATTTTTGTCGTTACTCAAGCGAAATGCACGCTCTACCCTGACATAAGATGATACATATCCAAACGAGATAATGCAATGCTAAATTCGCCAACCAATTCAATTTTTTACAGTAGTCAAGTGACTTCTAGTCGACATGTTAGGTTACTTTTCTGAAGCTCATCTCAAAAAGAAATCTTGGACTACTTGTATTTCACGTCTATGAAAAACCCACCCTTATTAATTCAATCAACGAAATTGTAACTTTTCTACTTGTAAAAGGGCTCAGTAACTCGGTGTATCTTGGAAGAGTAACGAATTAGCAACCACAGAATCGCGAGTTAGAATCCAACCAAAGACCGTAGTGTAGCAAAGGAGATGAATCCCGTAATGGTGCCGTGGCCTCAAATGCCCTCACGTTGGCGTGGTGTGGAAGTTTGAGTGGGGTGCCAACTCAGGTGTTACCTCGTCATCTGACCGTGGTACAAAATTACGTGGTGTTGTAACTTTTCTACTTGTAAAAGGGCTCTGTAACCCGGTTGGAAGAGTAACGAATTAGCAACCGCAGAATCGCGAGTTAGAATCCAACCAAAGACCGTAGTGTAGCAAAGGAGATGAATCCCGTAATGGTGCCGTGGCCTCAAATGCCCTCACGTTGGCGTGGTGTGGAAGTTTGATGGGGTGCCAACTCAGGTGTTACCTCGTCATCTGACCGTGGTACAAAATTACGTGGTGTTGTAACTTTTCTACTTGTAAAAGGGCTCTGTAACCCGGTTGGAAGAGTAACGAATTAGCAACCGCAGAATCGCGAGTTAGAATCCAACCAAAGACCGTAGTGTAGCAAAGGAGATGAATCCCGTAATGGTGCCGTGGCCTCAAATGCCCTCACGTTGGCGTGGTGTGGAAGTTTGATGGGGTGCCAACTCAGGTGTTACCTCGTCATCTGACCGTGGTACAAAATTACGTGGTGTTGTAACTTTTCTACTTGTAAAAGGGCTCTGTAACCCGGTTGGAAGAGTAACGAATTAGCAACCGCAGAATCGCGAGTTAGAATCCAACCAAAGACCGTAGTGTAGCAAAGGAGATGAATCCCGTAATGGTGCCGTGGCCTCAAATGCCCTCACGTTGGCGTGGTGTGGAAGTTTGATGGGGTGCCAACTCAGGTGTTACCTCGTCATCTGACCGTGGTACAAAATTACGTGGTGTTGTAACTTTTCTACTTGTAAAAGGGCTCTGTAACCCGGTTGGAAGAGTAACGAATTAGCAACCGCAGAATCGCGAGTTCGAATCCAGCCAAAGACCGTAGTGTAGTAAAGGAGATGAATCCCGTAATGGTGCCGTGGCCTCAAATGCCCTCACGTTGGCGTGGTGTTGAAGTTTGAGTGGGGTGCCAACTCAGGTGTTACCTCGTCATCTGACCGTGGTACAAAATTACGTGGTGTTGTTCTAGAATGCTACGTTACTCCAGAGTAAATTTAATTAAAATGCCTACCTACCTACTTGAAAGAAATCTGAACAACTTTTTAGGGAATCTTCGATCCTTATTGAACTCAAAAATGCCTTTAGGACATATTAAAAATATCGTCATTCTAATTATCTGAACTGACAGCTTTTTTTCCATAATTTTTAATCAATATAAACTACCAAAATAAAATTCATGAACAAGGGTATCTCGTAATTAGCAATGTTGACAATATCATGAGCTATCTTGTCGTTAGAAGTAAACTGACTTGATCTTAATAACGTTACCATTAAAAAAGCGGTGATATCTTAAAACGAGATAGTTCGTCACTATCAAAACGGGTTCTATCTTGATGGACTAGTGTCGTCCAAACCACTTCGAGTGTAAAATACCAAACACCTCCAGTGCTTACAATTCAGTAACAATTCTATAGATGATACAGCTATATAAAAAGCACACCAAAACGAATAGAAAAACTACCGAAGAAGATTTTAAGCACTTCTTACTCTACAACAGAATAGAATAACCTTTCTCGCTCCAAAAGTTTGCCTTCTCGCTCAAAATCATAAAATAAGTGTCCCGACAAGAAAAAAAACAGGAAAGCAAGAACAAAACTCCAGAGAGAAATAGCAGCAGCCCTCCTCCTAGGAATGGAAACCGAGTCCACTTCACTCGGAATGATTCGGAAGCGCATTATTAAATTTTAAAGTCAACAACTCTGAGGAGGAGAGACTCTGTAGCCTCGTTGGAAGACATTTCATAAATAAAAAGAGTCCTCCTTTTGAGTCTCGCGCATCGTGAGTGTAAATAAGAGAGAGAGAGACATGCACACCGCCCTTAATGATGGTACGCCTCTCCTCCAAGTTAACGTCGTTTAAAGAACTCGGTCGCCACCCGAAACTTTAATTATCCGGACATAAACTAAGCTAATTACGCCACTTTCTGACAGGGATGAGCCTCTTCTATTCGAGAATTATGGGAATGTCGAATCCGGTACAGTGGTGCAGTCCGTTCCCGAAGAGGGGGATTTTTGTCAACTTATCACGTTATCTGCCTTCCGGCACTCTCTTCCTCGTTTGGTGGCAAAAATGACACTTTGAAAGTCTTCTCACCTACTCATTACGTCGCCCATTTATTTCACTCCGTTCTGAAGACCATAAATGTCTTTGAGAAGCACGATGAATGTCTTTAACCCTCCAAGTGGTTTCGACGAGATATCCTGCCATTCGTGATCCTTTCAATTTTACTAATGACGAGATAACTCGTCATCAAGAAATTGCCGATTTTTTTTTTGTGTTGCTGACATCAAGATGTAGTTAGTTTTCTTCTGGTGACGTGATATCGTGTCTATCAAGATCTGCTAATGGATTTGCTAAGAACGTGATACATAGTTAACACAATCACCAAGACGGTTAACTAAAGCTACAGAATTGTGTCCTCTAATAACTTTAAACTTGTAAGTTACTTATAGTTATACAAAGTCCATTAAGTTGATGGTTCCAGGATCCATGAGCTATAAGTAGGTATGGCATTCTGGTGTGTAGCCATAGGTATGTGTGTTACGTTTGAAAACTGAGTTTTTGACTCTTTTTTTTTTTTTAGTACTTTATGTTCCACGATCGTGATGTTTTATTTTATACGTAATTTTTGCTCCATGTGATTTTTGTATAGGTAAAATCAAAAGAAAAATGCAAAAGAAAAGATAAATATGCACATACACACAGAGAATGCAATAAAAACATTTTAAATTATACTAAATTTTATGGTTAAGAATTGAAACGAAACTAATGTCAGAGGTTTTTAGTGGATTTAGAAAAGTAAAATACAAAAAAAAAATTTACATTTAGCTATGTGACAATCGTTGTTCTTATACTAAGGGATTAATTTTAAAATAACTGTGTAGACAACTTCAGTGTACAGTTTATAAATCATGTATTGCAGAACTTAACTGTGACATTTATTAATTTAAAATAGGTAAGCAATCATATTGAATTTTTCTACTATTGCGTATAAAATATAAAAGTAATTACAAATTTTAAATAGCTATGAAATCAGTATTTAAATTTAGACAAGAAATACTGAATCGAAGGATGTACCTTTGGATTTAAATTAATTTATCGTTCTAATCGTTATCTTTCAAATTTGATTTGAAATTTAATAAAATTTAGTTCCTTAAATATCTAATCTTACGAGTTTCTTATTACCTAAAAATATAAATATAACATATTACCTAAAAATATAAGTAAAAATATTATAATTTCTTATTACCTAAAAATATAGACAAAGAAAACGTACTATTAGTTTTTCATTTTTTATCGATTCAATCATTTTATATAAGTTTACTTCTGAACATTAATTTCCAAAATTTTTACTTCAATCTCGAAACCATTTGCAATTTTGATACAGATTAGATTATGATATTAACTTATATTTCCTGTAAAAAAGAAGATACTTTTACCTTACAAAATTTAATTTAATTTCATAAGGACTCATTTTTAATTATAATTCATAGAGATTCGTTGTATGGCACTTATATAGAGATACATCTTTATTTAGATTTGGTTTAATATTGTGCCCCCTTTAAGTTCCTACACAAAGTTTTGAAATACACTGTATTGACAACACTACTTTTTAATGACCAATATCTTATCCACCATGTACTTATATAACATTCAGTTGATTTATTTTTAAAACCCATGAAGGGTGTTTTAAAGCGAAATATTATTTCTTAAAATAACCACGAATACTAAACAAAATTCTCTACTTGTTCTTTATCGCATAACAAAGAATTCTGTACACATATGAGAGAAGTTTTTAGTTTAACCAAAGACGAAATGTGAAGACTTTTACTCCTGTAACCCAAATGCTCTCACATTATACATACAAAGGTTACCTTAAAATGCAAGTTCATTGTCGTTTTTACTATGTCTAATTGACATTAGTCCCTTACTTAACTGTCATTTTTCAATTTGAAATTCTATTTTTTCAATTCTGCGGTTGAATGACAGAGCGCTGAACTGTGTACAAAAAAAACAAATGACACCACAATCCGAATACGTGCAGGAAACACATTCTTACGAAGAAACACTATCGCTACCTATATTTAGCTTAACGGGAAAAATCTCTTGTAGGATGTTAATATTACGCTTATTAACATGAGAACCGAAGGTCTTTGTAGCCCTGTTTGTATAGCAACGGATTAGCAACCGGAGGAATGCGAGTTCGAAACTCGATCCAACCAAAGAACATTGTGTACGTAAGGGGTTGTGCAAGTTAAATCTGTCGCGGGCTCAAATATCCTCTCGTTGACGTGGTGGTGGATGTTTGGATACGTTCCGCCGCAGAAACACTACCTTCATCTACATTTAGTTTGTAAAAAAATGCCTCTTTTATTAGGAAAAAAATGGCGATTCGAGAACAAAAGCCTAACAGCTCTCAAGGTAGAGTTTACTCGCACCATTTAAAACCACAGCAAGTTCAAGTGCCTAACTATACCCCATTAAACCCGACGTGATGAATCCCGTTTAAAATTTATAATGTCCTCGAGTGCCAGACAAAAACGTCCGCCATGAATTATTTATTTGCACGTCTCGAGGGTCGACTGAATAGAAAGCCCCGAAAAGGAAAAGAAGAGCTAGAACCCGTGCAACAGGGACGCAGAACATCCCTTTCACGCCGAACCACACCATTACTCCCTTGTTCGGTTAATCACTTATTGGACTCAAACTTTCTTGAAGTGGTGTGATGCAGGTCTTTCGGCTGAAAAATTTTGAGTCGTCTGATGCGCACTTTTGAAGAATGAAAGAGGGGGTCCTCGGGGCTTAAAATGTGCGCTTTGAGTGGCAGCGAGTGGCACTCACACTCCAAACTCCCTCCCCCCGACGTGTCGCAGTCAGGGAATTCCTCGGAGAAAAATCGTCCTGTAATTTGATAGCTGTGTAATTAAATCCTCTCTGGCTGAGGCTTTGCAATAGCGGGGGCTTGTTTCTCGTGTGCGAAAACAAGAGACTGCCTGGTCTTGGTGCCTTTCCTGCAGACGTCTTGAGGGGATAGATACCTCTTCACAATTTTTGAGACGTCACGAAGACAAGAGGGATGGTTTGCTCCTGCGGATTGCGAGGGGAGGCTGGATGTTGTTTACCTGGGCAATCTTTTTGAAGATGGGTCTCTGGGGGCGATGGGCTGACTTTGAAGTAATGGCGGGGAGTGTTCATTCAGTCTCTTTGAATGGAGGCAATGCATTCTAGGATTCGTAAGCACTTCCGTCTGGGCTATTAGTGGTGGAAGTGCTCCTCGGTGGGAGAACGTTTTCCGAGACTTTGTTTAGCATACGACGTGAGGAATTTACTCGACTTTGTTTTGAGCTGCGGAGGGAGCTCTCGGGCTCCTTTGAATGTTGGTTGAAAATTGAATTTATTACGGGGCTTTGAGTAAACTCGTCCTTATCAACAAAAATTAGTGCGAAAGGGCTTAGACATGATAAAATCATTGGAGGTTGCTAATGGAATTTGTTTCACCAAGATGTTAAAACTTAATTTTGTAGGTATATTTCATTAATCCACATGGTGGCTGTATCGAAGAGGTATCCCGTCATTAAAGAGGAGGTGGACAGGCATATTTAAGGCATGGTTTTTGAGACTGATGAATATATTATAAAGACTAGTAAAATAAATTAAAGCATATTTTTTAATTATTGTAATGTGTTACTAACCCACGAAAGGATGGTGATAATGGTAATGGTGATTAATTAACGTCAGGCAACTCAACTGGCTATTGGCGACGGTCTGACATCAAACCCAATGGGAAATATCCGAGGACAAAACCATGTAATTTTGGAACCATGGTGAGATGCCAAGGTCACACCTGAGCTGGCATTCCACTCTCGAAACCTGAACACCACGCCAACGCCTACCGGGAGTACTGTTTTAATACTCCTTATCTGATATCTGATAAAGCGATTTTTACGTCACTTCTTTTTAAGGTACGTAGTTGACAACCCTCCTGGTGATAGGATTGACGAGATATCTCGTCATTTGAAGAAATTTGACCAGATTTTGATAGACGAGATATCTTGTCATTGAAGAAAACTGACCATATCTTTATCTCATAAAAAAGTCGACAGTATCTTTATGTCTTGTCAGTAGCAAAAGTGGTCAGATCTTGATGAATAAGACATCTAGTTAAAACCACTTGAATGGTTAAATCCTATAATAACAGAAATATAGGTTTTCCGATTGCGCTAGCAACCTGCGAGTTGTGGTTTGCATAGGTTTGGTTTTTCCCTGGGTATATTTCTATAATTTGTTCCAGTATATAAAATGCTCATCGTGTTTCTGTCCATTGTATGATGAAATTCGCCCAAACAGACTTTCTGTCATAAAACTCGACGATCCATTATAGAAATTGACGTGAAGAAATTATTTTATAACAATACCCTAGAACTGATGAAGTTTCAGCAAATTTGTGAAATTTTGTCTTTTTAAAAAGCTGAGCAACATAGCGATAAATAACGAAAATATGTTTTGTAATGAAAAAAAATTAAGATCAATATATTTCAGGGGATGTTAAAATAATATCTTATTGTTTTGATGAGCTCTTAATGCTTTAAAGTTTAAGATAACATGACCTATGAACTGTTAATAAACCATAACAATTTTGAAAGATTTTAAAACTTGAAGATTGTTCTGAAAATTTTACAAATCGGTTTATTTTTATGTTTTGTCGGAAGCACTTTAATTATAAAACAACGAAGCTGTTGAAACTAAGAAAAGTCAATGTGATTAAACATTTTGTATATTAATAATGCTATCGGCGTTAAAATAATTCCTGTGATTATGTAATCAATTTATAGAGAATCGATTAAGCCTAGGGTGTGTTTAAACGGGTTGTAGTTAATGAAAATCTCAAGGGTACCATTACAGTTAGTTAGTTTCAGCTGAAATCTATAGGCACATGGTAATTTATTTGGTATTAGATATTAAAATTGTGATTTTGGTACCATCTCCTTTCTTCAACTTACCCAATGAATTGACGTTTTTCGTGTTTGACTTCCAGGATGACACGTCCACTCCGGTATCTTCACCCACCATTATAGCGAGTGACAGAGGCAGTTCATCCGGCACTGGTACCATCGTGGAAATCACCAACTCAGGCGTGGTCAGAGAAGAAAGTGGCACCTCACTCGAAAAGGAATAAGGCTTGGAAAACGCATTGTACTTTCTGCCGTCTCCGGAATTACTTGAATTATGAAGAGATTCCTTTGTGTTGTAAGCGTAGTATCGATTTGGAACGGGCCTTCTGTGAAGTTCTGGATAGCTGTTTGCCATCCTGTTGTTGGGCCATGAGCTCTTTGGACCATTATGAGTGGCAGTTCTATCGGAATCAGTTACTTTGTTTCGAGTGTCATAACCATAGCCTCTCCCTTGAGGAGGAACATTGGGGTGATTGTTTTTATTATTGTTTGGTCTGTTTGAAAAACTGTTCCCTAACCTTGTGGTCGAATAATAATTGTTGGGACTTTGAGGTCTGCCACTGATCATCTGGCTCGTGGTTGCTCGCAGGAGTGGGTTCGGCGGTCTGCTGCTCTGCATTCGAACCCTGTCACTCGAGTTCACCATGGAACTTGGTCTTTCCCTCCTAGGCAGATCAGAGAACTCACTCTCCACGCCATCGGCGGTATGATACCGCCATCTACCGGCCGACCTACCAACCTCATCCATCAAATCTCGTTGACCAGGATTGATCGACGTGTCATTGGCACTGACGTTGCGATTCATCAGCCCTCTATAACGGTAATTATCCGTAACCGTGTAGACATTCCGCCAATTATGCTGCGCTTTGATTGCGTCCAGCGGGCCGCCCGCCGCCCCCTTTTTAATAAACGGAGGCGCAGTCGAACTAATGACCCTGAAGGTTCCGAATACTTGAGTCACATTGTACGCCCACGTTGTTCTGTTGCTAGGGGTGCGCGTCGAAAGGGGTGTGAATTCTGATAGCTTCATATTAGATTCATGAGAGTTCGGGTAGCCTTGCGTGCCGGTTGTCGAGGGGGGATCTCTACTTGAGTTATGGGGGTGCGATGACTGGAAGAAGGATTGGCTGCTGGACAGAGGATCTTCGCCCACATCTCGCTTTTTCCTTCCGAAAGACTCCATGCTGTTAGAACAGCGGACCTGTGAAGAGGAAAATGAATTGAGATAAAGATAAGGATCAGAGATAGAAGAGATTTGACGCACTGCTTTACTTAAAAGCATACACTTTATTGATTTATTCAAACAAGCATGGAGTTATGCGTGTATTTCATTCTGATGTAGGCGTTTCAAACTTTTGACTATAATAGATACATAAAGTCACTTGTTAAGTAAGCACGTCAATATAATTTTGACCTGTTTTGATGCTACGTTTAATCAAACAATATTTATACAGTATGGAAATAAAATATTTCATTGCTAAATTTATTTATGTTAAGAGATATTTTTCTGGGGGCAACACTAGCAATGACACAAAGACTACTTAACAGATGTCACATAGAAATATTAGGACGAATAAAATCCATATAATTCGTTAACTAAAGGTTTAAAAATGTCGAACATATTGACTCCATCGCGCTACATTCCATTCTTAATAAAGAGATGTTAAACGCACGTAGCCGAACTATCACTGTAACGAGAAGTAATATAACCTTGTTCTGTGGAACAACATAAAAATTTACTTATTTCAAAGGCATTTACAACAAATTAAAAACTCATCTTTAACCGAGAATTACCACTTTGTGATGTATTGATGCAGTATCACAGTGTCATTTTCAAATTGTGCTTTGACAATTGAGATAAGTAAATATGTAGTAAAGTATGAAAATTTTCCGTGGCAAAACAATCGCTCTTTATACTACTTCAATGATCAGCTTTCTCACCACTCAATTTGTCACGATATCACCACCCTCCTTTGAACATGTCTATGCGTATACCCTCTAGGTCAAGGGTGGGCATTTAAGTGTCACTAAAGGTTTGATGCAAAAATTTCTAACCTGTCATCCAAAAGTTTTAGAAATATCGTTCGCTTGGAACAGAAACTCAGTTTCAGACTTTGTAAAAACCCAAAACACTTATTTTCATAATGACAAATACAATGTCACATTTTAATCTGTTGAAAGGTATATACACTCATTGCCATAAAAATTTGCGCACCAAGAAAAAGTCGTCAAAATGAAACGAAATTTTACACATGTAATTACCACTTTGATATAAGTGATTAGGAAGTCAAAGAAAAAGGACAATTTACTGAAGAAAAAAGTACAAATGAACGGAATTTTTAGTACTCTGTTGGACCCCTCTAGATCGAATGCACAATGCGATACGAGCGGGCATTGAGGCATACAAGTTGTGTATGATGTCCTGAGACATCTCGTTCCACAATTGCTGTAAACGCGCCTCTAGTTCGACCAAACTCGTAGGGTGTCCAACTTGCCGTCCGAAATGATCCCATATTTTCTCGATTGGTGACAAATCTGGAGATCGAGCAGGCCACGGAAGGGTGGTAATGTGGTGGAGGCAGTCTTGTCCTTGCTGTGTGTGGCCGAGCATTGACTTGTTGAAAAATGGCTCCTGGGAGCCCTGCCATGAGTGGCATCACATGTGGCTGAAGGATGTCATGGATGTACCGCTGGGCTTTCATTGTGCCATGGATCAATATTAGGGGTGACCGTGTATCGTAAGCAATGGCACCCCATACCATCACACCAGCTGTGGGAGCGGTTTGTCGCTGTAAAGCGAAGGCAAGATTGATGCGTTCTCCACGGGGCCTCCACACACGAACACGATTGTCATCACTGCTCAAATTGAATCTAGATTCGTAGCTGAAGACGACCTGGTTCCATTTTCGGAAATAAACACTAATAGCTAGTCTTTAAACGGTTTTACAGTAAAAAAAATTTCCAATTAATGAGCTTTGGTATTACGCACGGGATTTATTATTCGATGTTTTTTAAGTCTTCAAATAATCACTAACATTAGAGCGATAAAATCAAAAAACATCGCAAGTTCGATTACTATGTCATAAGACTGAATTAATGCATTATTTAGAGACAGAAATTTTACTCGAAGGATTTTCTACGAATAGAGAGTAACTAATTAGTAACCGTAGGTTTGTGAGCTCGACACTCGATCGTACCAAATACCGTTTGTACTTAGGGCTTATGCACGTTGAATCTGTTGTGGCTTAAAATGCCCACACGTTGGTGTGAAGTGGAAGTTTGAAGAGTGGGGTGCACGTTTAGGTTTAGACCTTGTCATCTGACCTTGGTTCAAAATTAGGAGATGTCCTCTGATATTTCCATTCACGATGGATTCTCGATCATCCCGTTATATTGCTCCAGTGTAATGTTAATTAATTACCGTTTTGATTGCAAGGATATTTATTACTAGCCTTTAAATGTAATTATCTCTACCATATGTAGCCGCATAATTTAAAGACATAATTTTTAGCATCGGCATCAGAATAAATTGTAATTTTGATTTTTTTTTGTTTTATATTTATTTATTTTTTAAGGTGAGACCTGGGTCATTCACCGAACTAAGCCTTGGACGACCACGTTTGGCCCGCTTACCAAGGGCACTACCACTCCTTGTTTGTCCCTCCGCTGCGACTGTCATAGGGAAGGTTCCGAGGAAATTATGGCAGTGGTCGTAACAAATTCTTGAAGAATCGTCCAAAATTCAGTGAAAACGAATATCATTATTCACAATTTGTGTGAAACCAAAAATTTAGACATCGCTGTACGTAGGCTGGTCAGTTTTCTCGTCTGGCTTGTAAGTCTTTCAGGAATAGGTGCTCTTCAGGTCGACCTATCTGGACCCAAATGGGTGTATTTACGCGGGAATGAACTTATCCATATTTATTCGTCCAAAAATTTATACCTGGGTCGGGCTTTAGCTTGCAGAGGGCTCGTATAAAATTTCCACAAAGGTACCCATGTCTTATTTCAGTGACCGTCATAAAGTTTGACTTACGTGAGCTTGCACGGTTTGCCATGGTTCTGATATCTGAACTATTCTCCAAAACCTGGAAGGTGGACTAAGAGTTGTTTACCACACAAATTTACCCAAGCTGTTATACACTTGGAGACACATTGAGTGATGCTTAATATCACTGTGTTGATCTCGAATGAATTCAAGTTCTTCTCTGGTCAACCCGCAGTCTGGTATGAAGTGAAGGAATCGTCTATCTAACAACATAAATGGGTGTCAGACGTCGAGTGTCCCATACAGAAGTATTCTGAGAATCTTTTGTGGTTAGTAAGTTGCTGCTTTGTAAAAGGGTCGTACAGGTGCATTTTGATATCAGGTTTTGGGAAGAATTGGTGTGTGAAACAACCTCGTTCAAATGTTGTCCATCTTGACTACCACATTTTTAAATCTATGTCGGTGAGAACTCTGCTCTTTACCCCTGCACTAATCCATGCTTGGCTTCAAATTTTACATACAGTTGAAAACAAACATGGTCGTATAAAATAGTTAACTTACCGGTTTGCACTGGTCTTGACAGAATCGTATCTGGACTTCGAAGTTGACGAGTCCCGTAGAAGGGAAACGGAACGCTTTGAAATTGGCGAAAAGGGATTTCCGGTCTCGGGCGTCTAGGTTCAGACCCGGGAAAATACTGGGGTCGGTAGGGCACCTAGAATGAAGGATATATAAATGTTCCATCATTTTATTAACCTAATACAGACAGAAAACTATATAAAAAATCTGCATCAATCTGAAATATTGAAAAATCGTACACCCTCATCAAGATAGAAAAGTCTATCATCACAGTATTAACTTACCACTGTGATGATATAGTTTAGTAGGTAAGATTAATTTATCTTAGCTTTGCATCATCATGTTTAATGTTTGTAATGCTACGAGATATCGACTGAGTAAACAAATTTCTGAAAACTATTCAGTCAAAAATGATTGTATTCAACGCGATACTTAAAAATATAATCTCATTTAACTCCAAAGCAGAGAGCAAAATTCAGATAATTTTTCTCTTTCCGAAAGCCAAACTTATGTATATATATATATATATGTAATATCTATATATTTATATCACAATTTATAGTTAGTCTTGAAGGTGAATGCTAAAATTGAAACAAAATATTATTCTGTCTAGTTATTGCTTTGTCTACACTAGAGCAGACAATAACAATAAGTAGTTGCTTTCTAAGGCTCTATGATGACACTAAAAACTTACCCAGTACTGTCTATAAGGAATAGGGACTCTCCATTCTTGCTTCGGGCATACAGGTTTCGAGCAAATATTGCCAAATTGCCTAAATAAAAAACTAATATTCAATACCAAATTAAAATATTCATAAAGTTCGTAATGAATCAAATTATACATGCAGAACGACTTCCGAGATTTCTGGCTAACTTAAAGTATATTCTGTAAAAATTAGATTAAATGAGTCATTATAAATTATGCCTAAGGAATATTCGAAAATTATTTTAAACCCATATAAATATTAAAACGTAAGAAAGAAATTTAAGTGCGAGATAAAATAAGTGAATTGAACAATTATTAAATTTCCGGATTTTATTCATAAAATTTCTTATCACTAGTAATCATATTTCTTCCATGAGCATGCTTGGTTGAATCTCAATGAAACCATTAAAATATTTAATCATTTCACGCAATATTATTTCAATAATACAAACAAAAAAGTGGGAAATGAACGCAATCATGAAATCAATAACACGTCTTGCATAAAGATATGGAATTAGTAAAGAAAATACACGATCAATTTGTAAAAAAGGAACGGAATGAATAGAAGTGAAGGAAATGGCAGATGTAAAATGAAGTACTCTGACCAATTGTAAAAGTAAAAGCATTTAACTCTGTGTTTGGTGAATGATACTTCCTTTTTTTCTAACTATCAAATTTTTCTAACAATCAAGGTAAATAAATAAATGCTCGCAAACGCCTACAAAGTGAGACGAGCCTTACCTCAGGCTTATATTCCGCATCTAATTATCAAAAGTCAGTTTGTGAGTATTCTCTATCTTTGTTAGTAGTTTCTGAAATTGTGTTTCTTTATCCCTATGTGCGCGTGTAAAAAGTCGCACCAAGTTTGGTTAAAAAACAATATGGATATTGCCTTTGTCTAACTTGCTTCCAATGTATAATTTAGCAAAATTCAATTAAAAATACGCTTGAGCAATTGTTTTTCAACAGTAATGATAGCAGTATGTGCATTGTTGCGTGTGATTTATCAAATGTTTTATCTAAACCTATATATCTATACCTCACATCTCAGAAATTCAGGGAACATTTGAAATGTATTTTCATTCTTATGCAGAAAAGAGTGCAACTACCTCATTATTTTGTACTAGAATCTAAGAATAAATATTTTTATGCATTTTTCTTCAAATTGAAAGAGTCTTTAAGGTAATTCTTTATTATACTTAAGTTATACAAGATAAACATTAACCTATATATAAGCCTCAAATATTATTAATAGTATATTTTAAGGGGATACTATTAATAAAGCTTTGATAAATGTACTACTTGAGTTACGATAAACTCTTCAAAACAGATAAAACTTACTAAAACAAAATCAACTTATTTCTCGAAGGTGTGTCTGATTAAATACATAAATATTCAAGAAAATACCGTACTTATCGAAATCTTAGGTTCACTTTCCAAGAAATACTTACAACTTGAGCAAAACCTACACTCTAAGGGCATTTGCTTCACACTGGTAAAGTTAAAATGCTTATCCGTTCTGCATAATACAATCTGTACACAAATACTATAAACTTATGCTTTTATTGATACAATTTTTAATACTTTATCAGGGGGCCCAGTAACATAATTTACCATTAGTATTACATGTAAACCAATATTAAGTATATTTTACAGTAATAAATGTCTTTATTATATCATACTTATTCACGCTGTATGACATCCTCCGTACAGGGTGTATGTTTGAGTGTCTCTACAAACAAAGTCCGAATTTTCCCTATGATATAATTGTTCTACATAATTCAAGTAATACAATCTATATACATATTGGCTAATACTATCGACCTACATTATGCTTGTCAACCCGTTAAGACAGTTCATACCAAAATTTCCTATTTTAAAAATTTGTCTATTTCAGTTATAATACAGCAACAACGTGACAATGGAAGGTTGGTAATATAACACAGATAAGACAGAGCAAGATCGGGGGAGATACTCAAATCAAAAATTAATTTACTGGCTGATTCTCTGAGTTCTATCCTCAACATGAGCTCGTCGCCGAGTCCAACGACACCCGCATCCCGTCCAGTTCGGTCCAGTACTCGCATGACCAGGTTAGGGGGCGGCGCCGTGTTCGTCACAATGGCAGTTACAGGCAGTTGGAACCTCGTCCTAAAGAACCGGAGATTAAAAATGATATCACTCTTAGACGAATCGACACAAATGCTTCAGTAAGCAATGTTAAGCATGGAAAAGTGAAAACAAAAATACTTAAAGCAGGTTCTAGTGAAAATACTTTTAAGGCTGTTAATCTAGGATGCGTGTCGTTCTAATTAAATGTTCGGTGAATGTCTGGCGAACTGTTATTAAAATCAATTTTGGTGTATAAGTTTTCGCATGTGAGAGATTTTTTTTAAAGGTGGCGTCAGTGTTTAAGGGATGGAATGTGCTTTCTGTACGCATTGCGGTTGTGACGTCACTTGGTTTGGTTTTCGAATACGATTTCAACACGTCGCTAATAGAAACTCCAAATAATGTTTTCAAATCGATAGGTGGTAGTAAATTGGTCAACGACCAAAAAGATAGATGCTACACCTCGTCAAAACAGCAATGAACAACATTTTAAGGTAACGTATATTTATCAAACCACATTGTTTAAATAAGAGGAAGTAAATTCTACGTTTTGCTCTTGTTTGTTTGCTTATGCTGTGACACCCTATCAAAATAAACATGGAGTTCCTTCCATGATGTTTTGCAGCGAATTACGTATGACTTGCTAATTTTTTATGACGAATAATTTATTCATTGCGAATTTTCTGCTATTAATCTTAAACAAAGAAATTTAATCTCGAAACGGCTTTTAAAAAATGAACTTTTGTAGATATCAATAGCAATTATTTTGCAAACATTGTAAGTTAACACAACACGATCTATTGGCGCTTATGTACCACTTTTTTAGTTAATCGAATATGTCTCTATTACTTGCGCCAATTTATCTTCATTACTGACCTAAGAACACCTTAACACAATATTAAACCTGCATTTTCTGTTAAAAATGATAGTCTACATTTGGAAACTTATAACTGAATGTGTTTTTTCAAATTACCGAAGAGCTCCTTGCAATATTTCAACAATGTATTGCTTCCTGATTAGTTAAAAATGTTATCTCTTGTGTGTCGTTAATTTTCTGTGGATTAAAAAATATGTTCATTTAGTTGTATTTACCGCCATAAGCTATGATATATTAAATACTGTTAAATATGTTACTTTATTTGTTTAACATATCTATTTCATCGAATTTATTGAAAAATACTTTCTTTTTGGTGCCTAAATAAATTAAGACACGAGCGAATTTTAAGTATGAAGAATTGATTAAGTAAATTTCCATTTTGTCTCTACATTATTTTCAAAATTTTATGTATTTGACATATTTTATCTTACAGTAAAACAATTAAGCGATTTAACTTTTTATTCCCTCGTGAATTGTGTAGCTTAATTGTTCAAATGTGTAAAGGAAACAAATTATCGCTAATTTTAATTCATATGTAAACCATATAACATAGTATACATTCTTACTCTCACCATATTTTCTCATATTTTACTTTAATAAAATATTTCCAAGTTACTCTTAGCACATAAATTAATCTCCGGTTCTCTAGATTTTTAAATAACTAGATAAGAATTGTGGTTCGATTGATTTAAAATTAAAAGTGATTAACATTGATTGCCAAATTAGAAAAAATGACCCATCTGGCAAAATATTGCTACTATTGAATTGTTTTGCCTTAGATTCATCAATTTGTGAAGAATTATTTGAATAAATATATGTTTTCGTTGTTTTAGATACGTGAGTTACGTGAAGACGTAACGTTAAGATGATTGTACCATTTCATATATGTGTGTTGATATCGCACCTCAGCAAGAAAAATGACACAAGTCAAAATTGCAGAATTTGAGAAACATCAACTTAAAGGATATTATAAAACTTATATTGAAATAGTATATGCTTCTTTTAAAGTTTAGGTAAGTATTTATGGTGGTGACTTCTATTATATTCTATAGAATAGTAATATAACACGCTGGGCACCTCATACATATTTTTCAATCACATAACATCAACATTTTTATTTATTTGACTTATGTCACTTTTTTTGCAGTGGTGCGATCTGACTAACGTTGTGGCTCATGCTCTCAAGCTGCAAAAAATTGTCTCCGCATTTATTAATGACATATCTTTGGAGTAAAAAGTGAGGTTTTCTGAACATGTATTTAGCAAGAGTGCAAAAATGTGAGTTCAACAATATTTTTTCCTTTCTTTTACGTTTCATCATGGTGAAAAAATTTCACTAGTGATGAAGAACGAAATTTCATCTGTCAGTTTATTTTCACTAGAATTTTGTTTCGATGTATACAAAGAATAGGTTTTAAAAGGAATATCTAGACCAATTTAGGTAATTCATCTGGGTGAATTCAAAGTGATACATTTACAAGATTACAATTTTAGTCTGTAGAAATACAGCTTAACCTTAAGATTTTGGCATCTTTAAATTAGTATTTAAAAACTGATTAATTTCTAGGTATGAAAAACCAATCATTTTTTTATCATCCGTATGAAATCCATTTCTAAATCAAGGTCTGTACAAAAGCTAAGTTTAAAAATATTCTTACAGCAATAATACTTAGTTCGCTTTAACTATTTACCTCCAATAACGATTAATAATTAATTTTGAACAATTCATTCATTTGAATAATCTTGTATCTTTCCTTTGAAGGATTGATCCCGGACCGTCGTCAATAGCCCATTGTCTTGCTCAAGTCTGACGTTAATTAAAATACCTACCTACCTCATTTAAATAAAGATTCCCGACTAAATAACTATCTCGATTATAATTTCTGAGTTTATTGCCCTCGCTGTAATAATTTTATAACTAGCTACATTTTCGACTCGTATTCACAAACATTAATGTCAAAATTAAACAATGTTTCAAATTAAATCTATTTAATGTGATACTTGGAAGAAACTATGTCGTCTTCAACAGAAATTAAATCCACATACACTCATATAGAATTCGATATTAATCTTAGCCATTACACAAACATTTCTACAAAATATGAGAGCATTTAATGCATCTTTTTAATTGAAGTAATATATTAACCTCTACGGGCATACGCCCTTTGTAGCTACCAGCTATATCGAATTCTTAATAACTTTCAAAAGGCACAGGAACAATCAAAAGTTTCAGTTGCATGGATTTCTGAAATTTTCAATTTTGTATGTTGGTAATTGGAATAATCCCAGGCACTTACGTAACGTCTAGTCCAGGTGAGGCCCCAGGGAAGAGAGCTCCTAAGGTCACAGTCCTGTCGAGGTTCTCAAAGGAACACACCACTTTGATTGTCTTGTCGCTATTGGTCACTATCACAGGGTGCTGTTGAATGACAACTTCATTTGCATAGCGCCCTGATCCCTATTAAAAATATTTATGGATGAGAAAATAGTTTTGCTTGTGTGGGATATTTTATCCGGGTATGTTACTATAATAAGATATCGTTGAAATATAATTACACGACATTAGTTAAGGTGTGCATTTTTTTTTCTAATGGCGGGCACATTTGACCTAAGTTATTGTCCACTACAAGGCCGGAAGTGATGGCCAATGGTGAAGGAGCACCCAGTGGGAGGACCATCATTGCCCCTAACAATTTATACTTCGTAATTTTGTACCATGTTCAGATGACGAAGCAACACCTGAGCTGGTATGTTCTTACAAACCTCCATGCCCGAACCGGGGACCTTCCGATCTAGAGGCTAGCACCTTAACCACTATACCGGTTGGTCGGCAGGTGTACATATACACTAGAATTTTTTTTTTTTTTTAATTTTGACTTTAAAAAATCAATTTTTTTTTATTACAGGTAATTGGTGTATTCTTCAAATCATTTCCGTGAGAAAAAATAAGTTTGTACAAATAATTAATTATCTAATTAAGATATAATTAGCAAATTAGCATGCTCTTTGAAACATGATTTCCCAAATTCTAATTTGTTCAGAAAGACAATTCCTGTTGGAAATAATTTCTAATATTATTCTTCATATTTTGAACTTCCATCAATTTAATAGAATATATAGTTTTTTTTTGCAATTTTTTAATCAAGAAAGCGTAAAAAAATCAACATTTTTTTCAGAAATTTCAATATTTAAAAAACAATTAAAAATCCATTTCTTGACTAAATACTCTGATTGAAGATCAAAGATTTCACTGTATTATATAGATCATAACGATGCAAAAATAATTATGATGGATGAATTCATTGTAGGGTTATCACGTTTTGAGCAAAGCATCGTATTGCATAAACGCAGTTCTTCAGAAATCGAGTTTTAAGTTTTGGAAACATGTCTCTTCACGGTGACAGTATCTAACGAAAGCCCTTGTAACTATAATTCTATTTCGAATATTTCCGAGATCTTGGCATCTTCTAAAAGCTAAAATATTCGAAAATATTTTGAATTAATAAAAAAATATAGATATTCTGATCGATTTTTTTTCGTGATTTCTAGCGTATACAAAGACCTTGAGTGTTGTGAAGCTTTGGTTAACCTGAACCCTTTTTATGAGGAAAAGTCACTGTAGTTCTTTCTCGTTTTTGTTATTATTGTATTTTTTTGGATGTAATCCATCATATATTAATAGAGAAACGTGCAATTGGGAATGAATTGTTCAAAGGCAGCAACAACAAATTTCGAGATACTTAAGCATCACGATCAAATTGTGGACAATTAAAGAAATATTTCAATTTGAAAAGAAATATGACTTAATTTATTTTTTTAACATTTTCCTGAACTGTTAAAAAGGATTTATTGCCAAAAAAATGAGTATTTGCGACTGCACAGCATTCGTCCTTCACTATTGCATTTTGTGGCATTTGTACGAGTATGCAAATGCCGCCTGTTGATTTCCGTGAATATATTTGGAGCATTGCAGCCTTGTAAATTGCATACCTTGCCTCCGATAATTGCAGTCCAAGATTTCTAGTGCTGTTTCTAGAATGTCATCTATCCCTGCATTGCCGATTCAGAGGTACTTAATCAACTATACTCCCAACCTGCTTTACCTTGTCTAAGCCTCGTCTCGGCCAGCATTCAAGTAAATATCATTATCAGCATGAGCCCAAGTGTTTGTCTACCTTCGTTAGGCCTTGATTCGGAGAGTTTCCTTTCTGCTCCAGCATCCTACGAGCTAAAGGTGGCTTGTGCTTGATTCCTTTAACTACACTGGTCGTATTTGTCTCTTCTGTGTCACTAAGGCTTTCCTTGTGTGTGCATCCATTTACTTGAAGAAAAAACTTTGCTTACTCATATCTGCACTGATGCTCATTAAAAAACTAAATTAAACCAACCTTTATTAAGAGCGTTTAAGCTGCAAGCAACCAAAGGACCAACAAGAGTTTTCTTTTCTCTGATACTTATACAAATAATTATGTTTTAAATTAAGGTTATGATCTTAATACCGTTAAATTTCTCGTAAGCCTCTAGTTTACTAAAAATATAACGGTTCCAAATAGTGCGACTCGAAAAATTAAAACCAAAAATATTCCATTGTAAGTTTGTTAAGCCCAACGTCATCTATAGTTAACCTTTTCCGCAATCATGTCAAATCTTGAAGGTAAGATTAGCCGACACGTGATGTAACCATTCAATTGGAACAAAAACATCAGTTGAAGTAGAAAGTTAAAAACATTAAAATTTTACTAACCTCAACCAGAGTACCACATCGGGTGCCCAAGGAAATTGCAAAAAGCAGCGTTGTCTGCCCTGTTCCTACCATGTAGCACTGAGTAGGATTTCCTTTGGCGTATACTCTACCATGAAAAGGCGATCCAAAGTTCACAGTCAAAAGCATGTCTTGCTGATTGCACTGGACGCTCACTGAAATCGAAATGATACGTTATAAAGAATTCCATAAGGTCATTTTTTATCATTTGAATTTAGGAGTAACGGAAAGTGAATCCATAAAACCTAAAAGATGTACTTTGCCTCTATTAGAAATATGGATTATATCAGTAATTTATCTAAAGCTTTATACTTTCACAAAATGTTAACCCAAAGTAGTTCCTTTCAAATACTTTACGTTACTTTCTATACATATTTAAAATTTCATGCATTGAGAAATTAAACATTGATTAACCAAATAATCCTCCAAACAAACAGGTAAAAGTAATTTAAAATATTTTTCATACAATAATACTAATTCACAGATTTTAAGGGATTAATTTTAATGAATCGTGTTTAAAAGTACAAAAGGCACCACGTCTATATTGAAAATTAAAACATCCCGCAATTAAATCGAATCTGAGTGTACAAATTATAAACATATTATTTTCTTCAAGTGCTATTTAGTCTCAGAAGTTTTCGCTCATCTATCCACTCTGGCAGCTTCAGTATTCCCTAAATTACTCATTACCTGTTTTGGGCCATTAGAATCTTTCCCAGAATTCTTTAAACCAATGAATGAGATTATTCAGCTTTTGTAGTTTATAAGGAACACTACATTAATCAGAAATGTGGAGCTCAGAGAGTTCATATGAATGCCAGTAACTTAGAGAATAACGTTTTTTACGTAGGTAAGTACCTGGTTTTACTTTGCAATGCAGCAAAACAGTGCGCGATTATTCACAATTCTGGATTAATCTCGAAGGGAAAGATCATAGGTATGGTAATTTTGAGCGAGGACGAGGTTAGCACCTGAACTAGCACTCCAAACCTCAACACAATGCCAACGTGAGAGCATTTGCGGTCAAAAGATCTAACACTCACCAGCCTCAAAATACACAACTGACTTTGATTAAATCGAATTTCGAACTCGCAATCCCCCGGTTGTTAATCCGCGAATCTACCACCTGGGCTAACGTGTTCCAGAATCCCTTTTGAATAATCGCCTTCGAAATTTTATTGTTACCATATAATACAATAACCAGATTGGGTGAATAAAAATATTCCAACTGATAAAGTGTTGCATTAAATAGTTTATGCTTAGCCATGTATTTCCATTGCCGGTTATACCTTGTTCGCAGCTGCCTTTTTCGCTGTAGATGGAATTGGGACGTGGCAGGAGTCCATCCGGGCTTGGCTGCATGCT
This sequence comes from Metellina segmentata, assembly GCA_947359465.1. Lineage (NCBI taxonomy): Eukaryota > Metazoa > Arthropoda > Arachnida > Araneae > Tetragnathidae > Metellina > Metellina segmentata. Next base: position 92,519,664 of record OX375873.1, on the reverse strand, counting down.
GACCATATCGTCGCTGCTCAGAGCGCAATCCCTCACAACTGTCTCGAAGTTCAAAGAGCGGCAGACAAATTTATCTTCCAGGTCGCATTGGCGTTGACAATCGGCCAGGCTGAATGCCCGGGACAGACGGTCGATGTACGGGAAGAAGCGGTCTGGTACAGTTCGGTATTCACAAGTGGCTGGCTCTGAAACGGAAAAGAACAATTGAACGCCACGTAAACATAAAGCGCTGTTTACATCTTTATATAAGGCATGCAGGACCCGATAAAATAATGTATTCACAAAATGGGGTTTCCAGAATGCATTTAGAATGAGATTTCGTCTGGTGGACGTTCGTGTTTCATCAAATTCCAACCAAGCGATTTCTTTTAGTCTGGGTGCATTTTATGTATTTTTCATATATTTATGTTTTACTTGTCTAAACTTATAGAATAGAGAATGTTGAATATAGTTTCGGTGCTCTATTTGTGAAAAGCAGTTTGCCGTAAACCAGACGAGGATTTTGAGGAAAATAAAAAAAAAAAAACTTTTACCACAACAACGAATGTTATTTCAATATAGAATTACAGGCAGATTCTATTTGCCCACTCAAGTATTGATTTATCTTTCTGTAATCTCTGAATGCATATAGGAAATTTTCTATGGAAAATTATAGTATCCAATTCTGCATTAAGCAAGCTAGGGCGCTTAAGAAAAATTTTTAAAGAACTTATTCCATTATTTTTCTCATTTTCCTGCACCTTTATAAAAAATTTAAAGTATAGAATTACTGGATCAATATGAACTTATTTTATATATAACTATAACACATACTTTGAATCCAGCAGTTAAGTACTTAAAATAGAATAACAGCAAATTTGTATAAAAGGACATACAAAAGATAAATGGTTCACCCACATCTTTTCATAACAACAAATACAGTATTCTTAAATACGAGATTGTTAATATATTCACTCTTTCGTCATTTCTCAGCGTTGAATTAGCAAAGTTATCTGTTTGTTATTCCTGTCTGCTTTTTATTTGTAAAAACCCTTGAAATAATTATCGAAAAAAGCTTCCTATTTTCTGGAAATAAAAGAATGTAAAGGGAAAGGTTGTTTTAACAGATGGTAAATATCTTGTTTTAGAAGAAACTTTTAAAATAATTATTGAAAAATACTTGCTTTTGGAAATAGGATGACTTAAAGTGAAAATTGTTACGAAAGTTAGTAAATTTCATGTATTTCTGAAATCCTTTAAAATGCTTGCAATGAAATGCTTCTTTACTTCTGTTTTAAAGTATTTAAAGAGAAACATTGATTTTATAGTTGGTAAATATCATTCAATACAACTACCATAAGCAACATTCAAAACAATATCACACAAATATCTATTCATCTATGATAATTGTACCGAAACAAAATAAGAAGCATTACTTGATAGAAGTTTTTTGTACCTTCTTAAAAATAAATGTACACTTTTAAGACAAGGTAAGTAATATCGTTTTGAATAAATAACAATCCAATTTTACGTCTTTACAATAATTGATACGTCACGATGTTTCGAAGAGAGATAAGTGGTAATTCTGTCTAAATTAGAAATGTATGGAATATTTACCTGATGCACACTGATTCTCGAGGTATTCCATCTCTGGTAAATCCCTGGCGAATACACTCGGTTTGGTACGCCGATCATCGGTGTAGAGTCGACAGATACGCCGGAAAGCGTCGTAGGTAGCCGATTTGCACGGAGGTATGTTCCTCAAGCACAAGTCCTCACAATCGGTGCGTCGCGACACACCAGGTACTTCCAGTATGGGCAAATCATGAAAATCGTATCCTGGCACTCTCTCAAATGCCCAAAGTTTTCCACATGTATGTCCTCCTAAAAAGCATACGCTATTAGTGTTGTCAATCAATATCCATAATATATTCCTCCAATACCAGCTTATGGATGTATAATCCCTTCGAGTGCGTTAACTCTGTAAGTGGTTCCAACGAGATATATCGTCCATTAAGATTTAATCTATGTTACAAATTACAAGATATCTCGTCATCAATACATAGCAGATTTGTTTGGTGATGACGAAATGAACATTTGATCAGTTTTCTTCTAATGACAAGAGACGACGAGAGATTTTGATGAACAAGATATCTCGCCATCAAGATATAGCATATTTGTTTTTGTGATGACGAGATGAGCATTTGGTCAGTTTTCACCTAATAACAAGAGACGACGAGAGATTTTGATGAACAAGATATCTCGCCATCAAGATATAGCATATTTGTTTGGTGATGACGAGAAGAACATTTCGCCAGTTTTCACCTAATGACAAGAGACGACGAGAGATTTTGATGAACAAGATGTCTGGTCATTAAGATATAGCAGATTTGTTTGGTGATGACGAGAAGAACATTTGGCAAGTTTTCACCTAATGACAAGAGACGACGAGAGATTTTGATGAACAAGATATCTCGCCATCAAGATATAGCATATTTGTTTGGTGATGACGAGATGAACATTTGGTCAGTTTTCACCTAATGACAAGAGACGACGAGAGATTTTGATGAACAAGATGTCTGGTCATTAAGATATAGCAGATTTGTTTGGTGATGACGAGAAGAACATTTCGCCAGTTTTCACCTAATGACAAGAGACGACGAGAGATTTTGATGAACACGATATCTCGTCATTAAGATATAGCAGATTTGTTTGGTGATGACGAGATGAACATTTGGTCAGTTTTCACCTAATGACAAGAGACGACGAGAGATTTTGATGAACAAGATATCTCGTCATTAAGATATAGCAGATTTGTTTGGTGATGACGAGATGAACATTTGGCCAGTTTTCTTCTACTGACAAGAGACGACGAGAGATCTTGGTAAACAAGATATCTCGTCCATCAAGATTGTCATGGGCCCTTTATCGAAGTGCGTGCCAATAATTTCGAATGTCATCATATATTTGTCAGAAGTGTAATCAGACATTTTTTTTAATAGCGCGCGTGTTCATAATCACGTACGCAGACCACCAATTTAGCTTTAGCAAGAAGTGTGAAAGAAAGTGCAACTTTATCTACCAAAACATACTTTAATATTACACTGCTATGCAACAGGAGTTAATTTTAAATGATGGCCAAATTCACCACAAATGAATAAATTGCGTTCTAGTCCTGTATTACGTATATGTAACAAACAAGAGCATTTATGATATATTTATGATTATATTTACATGCTCTAGAGCTAATTATTCCATTGAACATGCACTTATGTTCACGAAATCACAAATACTGTTCTGAAAGTTAAATTCCGTAGAATAATCCTTCATTCTCGATTAACATGTCTCCAACATACCCCGCCTGTCTCTAGCTACCTTCTAATAGAAATGACAATTCCACGGCTAATTGATATGTTCCAGCCTGCGATACGAGAGAAGAATGCGGAATTCAAATCTAATATTCTATCTCGCGAGGTTCGTATATCTTAACTTAAAAATGCAGGGCAGGTATCTATCGGAAATGTAATTTGGAAGTACTTCGGAGAACTCTAAATCAAATTCTCAGATTCTCCTGTGATGTGATGTAAAGACATAGGCTCAGGCTGAATGCGTGACAACCCCTAAAAGCTGCTTTCCGGGGTCGTAACTTCTTAATATCATCACGATAGAATCTCTGAATCACAAGAGTGGTGACTATCTTCGAGCCACACTTGCGCTTTATAAAATTGGCGAAACTATTAAATTGAATTCAGGCTTCTGCGCTCTCAACTTCCTAAAAATTGAATTAGGTTTATGAACTACACGCATGTTAAGCATCTGATTTTCAGGACGTTTCGAAATTTATGATAAAGATAGTGTACAGTGTGGGGAATTTTGCTGTATAATTCTATTTGTCTTTTAACGGAAATTGTTTTTTGTTATTGGATTTGACATAGAACATCCTCTTAGCATATTGTTAAAAATTGAAAACATTTTTGTCTAATGGTCTTAGTTTAGATAAGGAAAAGAAAATTGCAACTTAGTAAATAAAACAAAATGAAATTTGTATTCCGGGGTTTTCACACGGCCATTGTAATAGGATTTTAAATGTAAATCAAAATCAAGGAATCTGCATAAAATTTTATAACACAGTAGCAGTTGCATATATATATATATATATATATATATATATATATATATATATATATATATATATATATACACATATATACACATATAGATAGATGTATGTATTTTAAAAATAATAAATCTAAAAAATATCTTAATCATCTATCTCCTTTGATTTGTGTCGGATCTTTTCCTTTTGGGATTGATCCCGGACCATCGACAAAAGCCCGCTGTGTTGCTCCAGTGTGAAGTTAATTCTATTACCAACTACCTTTATACGATCATTGGCTATCTTAGAACTGGTACAATTTTATTCTGATGGTTATCTAACTTCCAATTTACTCGAGAGAGAATACATCAATTAAGTTCTAAACTATAGACAATGTGTTCGTTATATTTATTTACGAATGTCCGAAACTGAAGACCCGATTTTTGTAAAATATGTGATTGATAACGTTTGACTGCTGAATAATCGGAATGTGATAAGGGAAACTGAAAATAATAAAATGTATCAATTCATCTGTGTTGTAGCAATTTTCAATTCTAAAATAACTTTGGAAAATCGTTAGGTAATTTGTTTCAATTCATTTTTTTGAACTACAACTGTAGTAACGTTGATTAGAACACACATTCAATATATTTTATCTTTTTTTATAACATTTTCTATCTCCTGACAACTCTTTGAAACGAACCAATTTGCATTTGTTCCATGCTTTAAATCAAATTGAATTTTTTTTTTTGCATTACATCAAATGAGGTATTTAATTTATTTTATTTGTATTAGTCTAATAAAACTAAAACGAATTGAAAATATAATTGACTATTATATATATATATATATATATATAATTTTTTTCGTTCTTTCCCTCTCTCTGTGTGGGAGGAAGTGTCTCCCTCTCTAGCCCAAATGTTCACTCAGAACAAATAATATTCTCTGAGTAGTAAAGCATATTCCCCTGATCCAGTTTAATTCGTATCAAAATTCAAAAAGTCAGAATTGCACTAATCATATTAATATTTGTAATGCATGTATTATCTATTTTTGTAAATGTTCTTTCTATATCAATTTCTTAATTCACAAAATAAGTATGGTCTTAAAATAGGGCTTGGATTTAAACACAAGATTTTGCAACATTTAAAACAATTCTTTGAAATTTCATAGCTTTAATAGAGTTTTTAAATTTTTGATAAAAAAAACTTATCATTTAACTTGAAACTATTGAAAACATGAAATTTATGCTTTTTATCGGTTATTATGAATTGCTAGATAAAATTCAAATCACATATGATGAGATACTATTTCATTTATCTAACGATATTGAAAACCCTTTATATTTATATACTAGTCTAACTAAAAGGAAATTTTTCCAAATTATAGTTGGCTTTTCTGGTATTAGGATATGTCTTAGAAAGTCGTCAATTGCTAAAATGTGTTTCATTTTCATCTGACAATCTGCTTTTTTCTTATATTTTATTGGAGATTTATAAAAATGAAACTGAATTGAAGCATCGGAATGATACGGAAAAGTTCTTAAAATGCTATGGATTTTCATGAAAAAGTATAATATTACTCGTGACTATATCGAAAATGACATCTGTGTATTATCAATGCTTTTATGGTTATAAGCAATATAAAAATATTATTTTCTATTTATGGATGAAAACCTTTTTCATATTATTTTCGCATCACAACCTAAAAAAGACATTCTAATTTGAAAGGAGATTTGAAACTTTATATTGCAAACAAAATCCTTTTATTTCTCGTACTTTATAAAATAGAATAAAAAACTAGATATTTACCTAAATTTAGTCGAATATAAAGCTAAGTACGGGATAGGCAAGTATTTTCTGCTTTGAAAAGACATTCTATTTATTCAGGAAGTGCATTACTTTTATGGCTGTCTGCATAATGGCAACTGACAGCATAGCCAGCGACTTTGAGAAACTATAGCTTTTGAAAAAAACTCTTGATGCGGTACGCATTTTTCTAGTTAATTTTGTCATCTGATATAGTAAGCGACGTGATTGTCAAGTTATGTAAATATAAGTATGCTGACAGTGTTTATTTTGTATGAATATGAATAAAATTCCTATCGTATGCACCTACAAAGGGAAGTAAAGAAAAGTAATTTTATTTACCCTGGGATAGTTTCTCAGCTAGATTTTTTGATCATGTGATCTAAAACCAGTTTTGATTTCTGTGTAACTAAAGTGCACTGGTTATTTGTTAGCCTTCACGACTTTATGAGATTTCCGAGAGATGTATATGTAACGAAACAGACATAACCCCCACAAGAGATATAATGACTAAATAACATCGATTGGTTCAAGGAATCCTACAAAAGATTTTACTAATCAAGAAATCTAAGAACTCGTTATATGTCATGTAAGTAAAGTACATTGAAAGTTGCAGAAAGGATCTATGTGTATTCACCTCACTGAGCTAAGCAGACGTAGCTATAACTAAGAGTATACAGACATTGTCCACGATGAAGGCTGAACTAAGGTAAACAAATTATACTGTTGCTATTCTCACACACGATGGATAGGCTTGTAGAATAAAATATCAGTTTGATATAATGTTGATGTTTGAAACCTTAATTTCACTAGCCCAAAAACATTTTGTTCCTTTGAAGTTATGCTTACTTGGAGACATATTTAGAGTGCTGATACCAAAAATGGTATATAAGTTTCACTATACTACTCTAGTTTTTGCTATACAATAAAATCACCTTTTATTTTAGTGTTGTGTATTTAGTGTATTTTAGTGTAATAACGTCCACAACTTCTGATCTCTTCAGAATTCTACTGCCTACAAGGAAAAACTGATCGCTACTTGTGATTGGTTGGGTTTGGGGAGTTTTATGGCGCAATTGCCATATTTGGCCATGCTGTGCCAGACTCAAGACATGCAATATCAAGTAATATACACCGTAGCGCTTGTTTTGGGGATGTCCCTTAAATGGCCGGTAGTGCTGAGATTTTTCGGCTTTTTGTAATTCAGCATTGGCAATTGGTCTCTTTTCGCTGAAAAGTGGGTGCACTCTTGAAAAGCGTAGTCTGAGGATCTTTAGGGTTCAATTAAAAAATGGTGCACTCTGTGCCTTCTGAAGTGTATCGCTTTAGCTTTCTTTGCGATTTCTGTTCCTATGTGCACTTTTGTTATTTAAAATGTAACGCTTGTTTTAGTGTTACAGACACACACATAATGAAAGTTTGACTGACACAAAGAGAGAAATACACCAAGTGAGGAATGCACCTCACAGGAATCGAACCTGCGTCACTTACAACTCGAAGGTTGGACATACTCACTAAGCCACGACGGCCACATGGCTGCTTGTGAAGGAAATACCTATTGGGTGTGGCGCCGCTACTCCTAACAAAAACAATTACCAGCATGCGAGCGGTTCTAGCTCGAAACCTACTGAGTGGAAAACGAATGCTATGATCACTAAACCAGTTATACAGATACGCTATATTACAAACACAAACTGTTTGGTTGCTTTTTCAAAACAATATGAAATAGCTAATCGCATATGGGTTTTACGATCATGAGTTTTTGAGGGTTAACTGTTGAAGTAATCTACAAATAAATTGCTATGTCAGCTGCATATCCAGAACTATACTGTCTACCACGAGAACAACTCCCGGCATCAAGTCTGGATGTTGTTGGCCGCTATGGAAACATGGCTCGTTCATTCTGAGTAGAGGTGACTTTCTCCATTACTTCTTAATTTTATTTCGTTTTCCGAGATTGTTGGGGCATTAGGAGGTTGTTTAACTTCTCCAAGGTAAGAAAAGATCTTAATAAATATATTTCCAAATTGTTATATGATTCTTTAAGGTGACAAACTTGAATATAGTTCTTCAAGCATATTGTACGGAAGATGTGATAAGATATGTTTTTACTGCAACAAACAGACAAAAGACCCTGAATTTTTGTCTGGAGAAGTTTTTATGGTAGAGCGACAGCAGCTGACAAGGAGAAAACTGCTGTAATTTTAGGAATTTAAACGTCCCAAAATACACCTAAGAACACAGTTAACTTTTAAAATTCCAAAATATAACATCAAAAGGTAAACATAAAATATTTGATAAAGGAATTAGCATTTTAAATTTCTATTTCCTCGCTTATTACGTAACTTTCAATGTGTCAAAGAGAAAATTGTAAATTTACTTTACCTGGAAGGCATATCTTTTCGAAATATGCAGTATCCTGCGCAGGAGATATAGTGTTATCCACAGCATTGGAATATGCGTCAAGCCAGAAACAGAGCTGTTGGTACTTTGAGTATTCTATCACGAATCCCTTGCATCGATCTCCCAATCTCTGGCAGTGGCTTTGACACTCTGTTACTACACCAATAGGATTCCTGGTTATAAGCCTCTCTTTTCTTCCAAATCTAAAGACAAATTAATGATGAAGCGAAAAGATTATTGCAATATATATTGCGCATTTCATATAATACTATGATGTACACAAGTAAGTGCATGAGAACTATTTTTCTTCTATAACATAATTACGTTAAAATTCCAGGTAAAGTGAGTGTTTCAAATATCGTTCCTGTGCTCAATATCGCCTACTCGTGTTTGCAAGCTACTATGCGCGACATCTATGAGTTTATGTAGTTACCTTGATGGTCTAGGATTTTGCCAAACATAGCTCCACCGGCAAGTTTTCTATCAATTATATCAACAACACTTTTTCATCTGAAGTATTTAAGGCTGTGATCAAGGTATGTTTTGTCTCCAATCAATTCAGGAAATATCCAGGTAAGTGTTTCCAAATCATAATTTCGTTTATATGACTTGGAAGTATATCATATACTAAAGGTAGGTTTGTATGTTCTACTAGCAACTCGTTTTTAATAGTAGCTCCTAATTTCGCCTGGTGGGTGGTAATAGGAACAGGAGTAGGCGATATTCGGAACCCACTCTTGAAAATTCTCTTAGGAAACTTTTTGAAGTTTTACTAGTTAACTTAAACTGACATGATATACGATCTCTGGAAACCAAAGAAGAATAGTTTCTAGTGATGTTCCTTTAGTTTCCAGCTTGATTTCCCAACCTAGGAGGCTGAGATAGAGAGAAATAGTTATTGTAGGCGATATTTGTAACACTTAACCTGTCAAAATCAATTAGAGAGTCAATAATATCCTAAAAATTTCTATAAAAGTTTTATAATAATAGTTTTGGATTGCTACTTTTTAATTTTTGAAAAGGTAGTCACAGAAAAAAAAGAATCACCTTCTTTATTTCGAGCACTATTCATACTAGTGCAAATTCAAAAGTCAAACATTCTACAGCTCACATTCTATGACTACATTCTACTCACATTCTATACAAATTCAAATTGAAAACGATTGCATAAAGGGACGTCTTCATATCAAATTTTGCACAATCAACAATATTTATAATAGAAACATGTTTTGATATCATAATCAGATTATGCATCATTAAATTAGTCTAAATATGAAATGTCATGACTTTAGTACCTTTATATCTCGATATATTCAATCCTAAATTTCGTGCAAGTTTCAGGGATCATCTCCAAATAGAAATTCGCTATTTGTAGATTGAAATTAAATGTAGTTATAGTTACCCTAATATCAAATTTGAACACTATTTCAAACGTATTTCAGCGATCCTATAATTATTATTTACTACGCATGTGTGAACAATTTGAGAATTACATTATAATATTTACTATGCAAGTGCAAACGATCCGATAATTACTATCCTAAGTTAGTCAAACGTCTTTTAAACTTTTGATTGCCCCTAAAATCGAAATAATGAGGGAAATTTAATGTAGCCAAAAATCTAACTATCATAAAATGAAATGAAATTTTGCATGACCATATTAGAAATCCTCTTGAATCGATTCCTATAAAAGGGGAATATAGTTCCGATTCATAATTTTTCATACAGTAATATAATAACTATTATTGCATACTAAAAACTACTTGTAGAACGAGATTAATTGTTGTTATAATTACCCGAATTTCAAATTACCATTACATCAAATTGGATTTATATATTCAAACATATTTCAGCGATTCTAGAATTATTATACACTCTATAACAAAAAAATCGACGCACCAAGAAGGAGTTGTCCGATGGAGACAAAAATTGGTGGATAGTAAAATTATGTACAGAATAGAAAAGGGTACTGCGAAAGGAACCGTAGCAAAACAGGTCTCAGAATGTCGTCAACGTACCGTTGTGCAGTAAGTGTACCTTTAATGACGACCAAAGGGGTAAGGCTATCAAGGAAAATGGCACCACAGACCATAACTACATGTTGAGGGCCCGTGTGGCGTGCAATAGTGAAAGCGGGGTCGGAGAGCTGCCCTGGGCGTCTCCAGACACGTCTTCGATGATCGTCAGGACACAGTTGGAAGCGGGATTTGTCGGTAAAGACTATACGTCCCCAGTCAGCATCATTCCAACCTGATCGAGCCAAGTACCACTGTAATCTGGCTCGACAGTGTGCAGGCGTGAGTGACAGGTGGCGTAACGGTCGGCACGAGCGTAGATTTCGCTCTCTCAGCCGTCTGTGAATGGTCATGGTGGACACTCGTGTGTGGGTCGCACGACTGATGGTTGATAGCGATGAATCAGGCGCTGTGACAGCTGATCTGACAATCACTCTGTCCTCGCGATCTGTTGTGGCCCTACGTCGACCGCTACCATCATGACGCTCAAATCTGCCACTGTCCACCCACTCTTGCCAGCATCTTCTAATCGCCGCATCGCTTCGACTCACATAACGAGCGATTCTCCGATTTGCCCAACCTGCCTCTTTCAATCCATTGATACGACCTCTTTCAAACTCTGAAAGTTGCTCGTAATGAGCTCGAATCCTGCGGCGAGGCATTTTTTTAGTCGTTCAAAGGTATCCTAAATCGCACTGCAGCAGAAATTTTTAACAACAGTTCAAGAACAACTCCTTATATACATCTGCTGGATGCTCAGTTCCGATGCGCTGGAGATCGCATTATTCATTCATTGGACACCAAATTTTAATCATTTGCATATTTGGTCAAAACATTTTTGCATACGAAATTTCAAAGCAATCAGATGATTCCTTCTTGGTGAGTCGATTTTTTTTTTGTTATAGAGTGTATTTAGTTCTATTTATATTTTTTAAATAAAATATTAGGTGAAATTTTGTTTGGGTTGCTTGACAGTAACATGATACAACATATCAGAGCTATAGAAATATTATTTCGGAAGATATGTATAGGAGTCTAAGAAACTGATTATGAGCGCCAATCTTTTGTTGAAATAGGTTTTTATTGGAAATTGTAAGACTAGAGCTCAATTTATTATCGATAACGTTAGTTCCTTTGAAACGCCATCTTTGAATTTTCTCTACTGTTAAAATTTATCGAATAAAGAGGAGTGGTTCGAGGTTTTTTTCCGTGACTTTACATGTTCTAAAATATGTTTTTTCCTCAATGAACCCAAGAGAAGCATGGTATCAAATCCATGTTTTTCGAGTACACACGTTATCCGCAATTTACAATTTCATCTCCATCCCTATAAAAGAGTTGTTTAGTAATCAATCCAATTCCTGTTTATGGATGCATAATTCTTGAAGCATTCGTTCGGAAATCTCAGTGCTAAACCGGAACACCAGAAGAGCTGCTTCGGCCGTGAAGTGGGGAGAGAGAGAGATGCTTTCTTTGAGGTCTTTGGGGATACTGTATTTACATATCGTCTAGCAAAATCCAAGAACTTCAAGCAAACGGCGGCTTCGTTCAGTACCTTAGAATTCGGCACTTGTGGGATTCAAAATCGTAACCAGATTTTTCAGAACTTTGCCTTTAGCAACTCGGCTACCTGGTGGGGCAGCTATTCAATATAATAAGACAAAGTACTTTTATTTCCAAAAATATATCACGCATACTATATTTTTTAATACAAGAATCATTCTATTGTGTCACTGTATATCATTTGGAATCAGTCCTAACTCTAAAAATGTGTATCGAACCCCTAAGGAACTCCTATGGTAGACTATATTAGAAATCTCCTAAAATACATTTAAAAAAAGGTATGTTTAGTGGTACTTATGCAACCATTCTAAAAAATAGTTATTTTTCATAATGTCATAAATGAAACATCGATCTTCTAGTGAAATACACTTATCATATGCTCGCCGCTTTATGTTACTTCCTAAGGTCGGTCGGTTTGAAGATCTGGCAATGGTTGTGGGGGAAAACACGAGTCCTAAATTATTGAATGGTTAAGCTGATTATCCACCGTGATGAAAAACACTAATCTGCTCTTCAATAGCTAATCGGCTAAGTTTTTTTTTTTTAACTCCACATGATTTACACATCGACCTTAAAATGAAATAATCGGAGCATGCGACCGCTGTTTCGAGTTATTTCTTCCACTTGCTCGGTTTGAAGATGTGTCACGGGTTGTGGGTAAAAGTATGAATTCTAAACTATTAATTGGTTAAAGTGACTATCCACCGTTATTAAAAACACTAGTCTGAGCTTCCATAGCCAATCGGATAAGTCGCTTCAGGGACTCCGCCTACATGATCCGTCTATTTCATTTTAAGGTCGATGGATTTACACTTCAGAGATCATACAACAGAGACTCGGATCATATGCTCTGTCTATTTCTATAGAAGGTCGATGAAAGGAAAGGAAAATTCATTTAACATGGAATGAATTTGTATAGTGTTTGTTTGCACTTATACCAAAACGCCTGAAATAGAATTGTCTTTATAAAGACAATTCAATCAGATCAGTTTTAAATAATATACGACTCAACTAAAAGAACGAAATCTCATACAGCAGATTCAAATGTTTTATTGGTTTAAACAGTATTAAAATATTTAATAATGCCCGGAAATATTTGAACATAACACTGAAAGCAGCTTTTAAATTAAATCAAAACTTTCGCGAGCAAGCAATTTTAGTTAATTATGTTGCTCCATCTGAACGCGAAATCGGGTATTGACTGCCCTTTAACTTAAGTAGTAGAAATGCTAAATTAATATGAGTATCTGAATCAAATATTCAATTATCGGAAATCAGATTGTAAATGGAATAGTCGTTTCATTTAAATTTAATTTTAAAGGATAATATATGTCGATATTTATTTATGCTTTACGGCGAACGGGGGGATACAATGTATACAGAGGAATATTTAAGCAACTATATCCATCTAATTCTGTTACATTTTCTGCAGAAACGAAAACAACATCCTTTCGATTGTTTTCTTGTAGGAGAGATTTGTTTTTCTCTTTACTACCTTATTGAAAAATACAATATATTTCATCAAGTTAAGGAGGAATAAACACAATCATTCATGTTAGAAAATTACATTATTTTGAATTTAATAAAGATATATTCTACATTAAACGTTCATGTATTTGTCGATAAGTGATCCAAAATTCTTATTATGTTTACAACGTATAAATCGGCAGCCGCTTTTGTCTTAGAAGAATTTAACACATCTGTTCCAATTTTATACCATAAATAAATAATAAAAATGTATTCATACTGTTTTTTATCTAACACCCGGGCAAATTTAACCTATTCATCATGTACTACAAGGATGAATTTGTAAACCACTTAGCGCTACTCTGTTACACCATGGGTGGGTGGGTTCATGTTACATCATATGTGGGTGGTTTCATACTACACCTCATATTCTAAACATGAATTCTAGGTGCACCCTGTTTGTAGAGAGTTCACACATGATTCCAGAAGGACTAAGAGCTACTTTTTACGCCGTATTCGAACCAAAATTCAACACCCTGACCACTAGACCCATTGTATCTCTTTCAAATACATTAATTCTTAATTATAGAAATTTTAATGATGTTTTATAGAGTTATAGATATTTACGCGCGCGCGCGCGCGCGCGACAAAATCTTCCGCACGGAATGCTAGGGAAACAATTAAATCAATCATAAAGGAAATTTAAGTGGACCAAGTATTAATTCATTTTACAATGCGGCAATTATTAACAATTTATGCCCAAAGCGTAGATTGATTGATTTATTGCTCTAAGCTCTTTTTAAGAACTTAGGGCAAAAGGACAAAGAATCTTAAGTGAAAATTGTAATGTTATGTTAGCTTTAAATATGTATTAAAAATACAACATATCATTTGAACCTTCCAAATAAATTTTAATGTTTAACGTAGTATTAAGGATTTTTAAATAAATTTATTGAAACAAGACAAGAAGAACAGATATTGAGTCAATTAGATGTGAAGTCTTTTTTCATACACTTATTGTTTTATGATTAATTGTTGTTTTATTATAGCTTATTTTTTTATCATTAAATGATTTTTTTTAATCATAGCTTATTTTTTACCAGTGCTTATTATTTTTTTATCATTAATTGTTTACAGTATCTACATATTTGCCTGAAAACATTTAATGTGATACGTTGAAGAGAATAAATAAAATAACTACTATAATTTATGAAACCTTATATGAAATTTGTTTTTATCAATTAATGTAATTGGCGATAAGGGGGTCTATCTCTTAAGGGGATACTCTAAAGTAATTGGGAATAAAAGGATAAAACTACTTCGCTAACCTGATATTGTAGTTGACGACTTTTTCGTAGGTAAATTGTTCGAAGGTGCATCGGTTGCTGACAGGTGGTGGTGTCTGTGTCGAGGGTGGTCGATGGGTGGGATGTGTGTTAGGAGTGACGAATGGAGGACTTGTTCCAGTAGAACCTGTGGGAGGGGTCGGCAGAGTTGTACCTGAAACGACAAAAGAATAGGTGAATTATATAAAACTGTTATCTCTGAGAACAAGAACATATTTATATTCTTATTTTCATTATTGTGTGTGCTGTGATAAAATGTTTCCATTTTAACTTTATAATCCTTAGTATCAAATGCTATTATGTCTCATTCCTATCTCACCATTCAGCTCTCAACCGTACATACTACAATATCAGTTATAACTTTCGCATCTCCAATGTCAAATAATACCTGAGTTATAGCTTTAAGGCTTCGAATATTATTGAGTTGATCTCACCAATCGTTTCCCAGGCTCCCAACAATTATACCTGCAGTCACGTAGATGATCAACAAAATGTTTTACTACAACACCTAGACTTTTGCAAAAAAAAAATAGACGTTAAGCAACATTTTAAATAAATTCCAAAATTGGAAGCAGATTGATTTTATTTCCACTTAAGTACTCGTATATGCAACTGGTTACGAGGACCACCAAAAAATATTTTAAAGGAAATCAAGAACCTGATGCTCAGGAAACATTTTGAAATTAAAAGAATTTCGAAAAATCTCAATCAGGGAAAACCGCATTTCATATTCTTACTATACTTATCTGATCTATGTATTGCGTTCTTGTAACTCCGTGAAAAATTATCGGAAACGAAAAATTATTTTTCTATTTATTGTATGATGTAAGTTAATTTTGATTGCTAAACTTAAGATCTATTTAGTGTTTTTTAAAGTCTATTGTCTCCTTAAAAGTAGTTTCTTTAGCGGCGGAGTGTCTTCCTTCTGAAATTGCATATCGGGTGGAATAATCGGTATTCGTTTTTCCACCGTCCCGTCCCAAAAGAAAACGAAAGACGAATGTTCAATATAACGACCATTTTATGTAACGGCTCTGGTGCGAAGATCCCTTAAGGTCGTCGTTCTATCAAGAGGCTATTGTATATCAATATCCAAATTACCAGGAATCTGTCCTCGACATTCCACCTCTTCGTACAAAGATCTGGACCTGTACCGGATAGCTTTAGCTTGCCCAGTCTGCCTGTTTTCGGGACTAAGTAGACAAAGGTCGTTAATGCCTCCTTGCTCCAGATAACTGTAAGATCGACAGTTGAAGTCCTGCTCTTTCATGCACAGCTGCCTGCACAGTTCGAAGCTGCTGATACCGGGAATGGCCTTACTGGTGTACACCATGAACATGTCGCGCTCAGGAATAGTGTAAGGACATGTCGAGGTTCCTAGAAGATAAATGTAAACAAATGAATTGGAGAATAATCAAGACAGTATTTAATCTTAATTTTTTTATTTGATATAAAGTGTGCAACTACTCGTGCTTTTGTTTCTTTTAATTAGTTCCAGAGCACACAGTACCCTAAGAAATTTTCGGATATTTTATTGTTCAACCTTAAGGAATATGTGTGACATTTCATAGCTGTAACTACGTTGTAAAGGAATATATATATTATTATACATATATATATATATATTATATATATATATATATATATATATATATATATATATATATATATATATATATATATATATATATATATATATATATATATATATATATATATATATTTACGATCGTGTTTGATAACGTGCATAGATTACGGCGATATTTCATAGCTGTGCTTGGAATAAGGATTAAAATAAAAAGTTCATTTTTTTAATTGATAAAATTATGAACTAATTAATAAACTGATTATTTTTACTAGTGCCTACTACTACACTATTTGTAAAAATAAATAACAGTATTATATGAAAAATCATGCATAACATTGTGCGAAATTAAAAGAAAGAAAAAGAAAAATACATTTGAAAAAAATTAAAATGCCAGGGATTTTAGTAATTTTAAGGTATTGAAATATTTTATTCCATTTTTTAACTGTCGTTTACTTGAAAGTATTTTTCTTTTGTGTTTTGTATTGTTCTAATGTGACGTAAACTCAACTACCTGCCACTTTTGCAATGAACATTTCTTGTGTATTTTTTTCTATGGTATGGTATCCTTTACCTACATAGTTATTGTTTGACAAATCATCCCTCCATTTTTGTATAAAATAGAATAGAATATTTTGACATAGAATTGAACATTTTTATTAACCTATTTTCCAACATATTCACGAATTCATGTCATTATCCGTCTCTCAAGTACGTTAAATGAACACTAAGAACCGTCTTCAATACATAAATATATATTACTTACAATGCAGAGTTCTATCTCACTTTCATTTAATTTCAACTGATAAAATTACATGTTTAAAAATGTTTGTCACAAAAGGCAAAAATGGTAATTAGTTTTAAAACATTAAATCATCGCAACAAGGCTCTTCAAGTATTGGTGATTTTTTTTTTGTTCCAATTAACATCTATGAATATAAAGTCAACTCACCGACATTGCACTGATTTTCCAAATAATCGACTCCACTGGCATAGGTTAGTTGAGTGTGAGGAAAACTCTGCTCTTCGGAATAGAGGCGACACTCCTGGTTATACCTGTAGAAGTTGGCCGACCTGCAGACAAACCTCTTTTCCTCTAGGCACCTGCGTTCGCAGTTGGTGCGTGACACCAAACGAATCACGTCTCTTGGCTGCACACCCCTCAACTCCTTCTCCACATACCTGTCGAACATCCACTGCTTCGAGCATCCTAAGTAGACTATCAAAGAACAATTCAAAACTCACTCTTTTAAAACGCAAGAGAGCTCTTAAGATATCTAAAAAGAAATATCGATTGTGAATCACTTCAGTCATGAAGAGCATTCCGACTAAGAAAACACACATTCTAACATTAAGGACACACAACTAGAAGAAAACATCCAGAAGGAATGAACCCATTAATCTGTGATTCAGAACTAACATAGTTTTAAATTTCAACACCTACTTCATTATCTAATAAATGTAATTAGAATTTAACTTTTATTTTCTTAGAATTTACTTTTCCTTAAAATTTGTATTTTTTGAGTTGTGAAAGTGGTTCTTTAGAAGTACGATATTTAGCGGGACACTTAAATGAGTCTAGTTTGTGTAGACTATGTCGCTGATTTGGTAGATTTGCACCTCATACTGCTCTCATCCGTGGAATAGTAAAAATCTGAAATTGTGCGGCAGTTCTATAACTAGTGAGAGATACAAGGTGCTCTGCACAGGGTTTTTTTGTTATGATCACCCTATTTAATGGTTATAATTACTATGGAGGGCGATCATAAATGTAAGGATCTTCATTCATTATTAACTCTCACTTTTACTAATTTGGAATCACCCGATACATAAAATGTACACTGCTTGTATTGTAAATGAACT
The DNA here is from genome assembly GCA_947359465.1 of Metellina segmentata. Taxonomy (NCBI): domain Eukaryota; kingdom Metazoa; phylum Arthropoda; class Arachnida; order Araneae; family Tetragnathidae; genus Metellina; species Metellina segmentata. The sequence continues at coordinate 92,501,539 of OX375873.1, read as the reverse complement.
AAATTTTCAAAGGCTCATTTTTCAATGTGAATTAATTATCCACTGGATTTGCAAAAATTCATCATTCGTGAACTGAATCATTGAATCGAATTGAATCATTTCGTGCTTTATTTCTAACCCTCCGAATGGTTTCGATGAGATATCTCGACCATCACGATCTGAACAGCTTTGGTAATGACGAGATATCTCGTTTATCCAGACGTGCAAAATATTAGCAAAGGACGATAGATCTCGTCATCAATGGCACAATCAATTTTGTTACGATGACGACATCAAGATTTTTGTCAGTTTTCTTCTAACAACATAATACAGTATCTCGTCCACGAAGATCTGGTCAGTTGGACGAGATTCTTCGTCGCGACAACCCCCAGGAAGGTTAACTAATCGATACAAAAGTAATCAGAATATTCCTTTGCTGTAATTTTGCGAAATGAGAACTTAAAATATAAATCTCTCTATATTAAAAAGAAGTTACCACCGCCGACCCCGAAGCAGGATTGAAAACTGTGTTGTTTAGCTCGATTCTTAGACGGTTTCCCGAGAAAGTACTGATCGCAAAAAAAAACGAAATTAACATGGTTTGTTCTTCATCGTATTCCCTGGACAATTATTAAGATTTTTTTCCGATGCGGCTATTAGTTTAGGGTTTATTAAATGTCAAAATTGTAAAGCGAAATTTCTTCCGCGAGTGAGCAAAACACATACAAATTTTCAGTCTTCAGCCGTGAGTTTTTTTAAAGAGTACCTCAGCGTAAATTTTTGCAGCTCGTCGAGTTTTTTTTTGTATTTTTTTTTTTTTTTTTTTGAAATTTCAGTTTGGTTCTTGATGATATTTTTTTTGAAATTCTGGAAAAATCGGAATATTTGTGTTACTTTTTTTTTAAACTGCCGTATCTATATCTTATTACTATTAGTTTTATTTTTAAAATATCGCAGTATACCTCAGAATGTAATCTTTCTTAAGGTACTATTATTTTTGAAATCGGTTAATAATCAAATTGAATGCGATCAAAAGTTGGTCAAACAAAATTCCGAATCTTTGGATATTTTCGCTACATTTTGTTAAAACCGTTATATTTACAGCAAATATCATTTTTTTTTAAATTTGAGAACATTACTGAATATATTACATTACACTCTTTCTTATGGTACAATTATTTTTTAAATTGGTTAATAAATAAAATCGATGCAATTAAAAGTGGGTCATACAATTTTCGGAACTTTCGTATCGTAATTTCCGATACAAAACTAAAACTGTCATATCTATATGGTATTACTATTAGTTTTTAATTTTGAAAATATCGCAGTATACCTCAGAATGTACTCTTTTTTACGGTATAATTAATTTTAAAATTGGTTCATAAATAAATTCGATGCAATCAAAAGTTGGTCACACAAATTTCGTATTTTTTAGTTCGCGGAGCAGGTTCCGCACGCATATCAGGGTTGTATTTTTGACTATCGGGTGTGCAAGATATCAAATTTATCGTAGCAACAATTGCCATAAAAACGATTTCTTTTTATTTGGTGAGGAAAAAGGCTCGCTTTTTTCCCCTCTGTTCTCAGACGGTTTACCGAGAAAGTACAAAGTACAGATCGTAAAGTTTGGAGATTAACACGGTTTACTTAAAATTGTACAGGGAACAAGATACAGAAGATTTTTTACTGATGCGGCTATTAGTTTAGGGTGCATTAAGTGTTAAAGTAAAAAAAAAGTGAAATCACTTGCGAAAGAAGTATTGATTTGCGAAGCAATCCCCGGGGTCGGCGAGCGTAAGCGAGCAGGGGTCTAAGCCCTCGCTGTGACGTCATGGACCGGAAAGTTAAATCAGAATTGTACGAATTATTCAGATACTTTCACTCTGTGAAAGGAATGTTAGTTTGCGAACAAACCAAATGGCATCTGTGAAAGGAGTGTTGGTTTACGAAGCAAACCAAATGGGATTAAGTAGCAATCCCCGGCAAGCATTGAGCGGAGCCCCCTAGTTAAACTAATAAAACAGGGTTGAGGCCATACAGTAATCACTAGAAATTGTATATATTGTTGACCCTAATCAAATTGTGCACTTATACTTTAGTAAAATAAATGCAGGATCACAATAATTATTACACTTAGATGATTAATTCAGCTTCACACTCACAAGGGAGGCATATTCCTTCAAAATACGCCTTATTGTCAGCCGGAATCAGTTCCTTAGGCTTGGTCGTGGAAGTTTCAGATCCGCTGTAGCACTCCTGCTTGAGATAGTCGAGAGTGAAACCTCTGCACTCGTAGTTCAGCTCACACATCCTGCGGCACTCCGTAATGATTCCAGGGATATCGGGATTTCCGCGATATAGCACGTTCACGCTGCCTAGGTGCTGGTAGCTTGTGGTCTTTTCAAGCATCATGATCTCCCCGTGGCTGCATTGCCGGGCTGAAAAGGAAACGAATGGATTCGGATATTTGTGGTTTAATAGCGTAGCTTTAAAAATCAGTTATTATTTTTTTTCTATGGCGGGCACATTTGACCTAAGTCATTGACCACTACAAGGCCGGAAGTGATGGCCACTTGTGAAAATCAGTTACCAACAAACATAATATAGACTATTTTTTTAAATAATTTTTTTCCAGATAATTGTTAGATATAGTTCTCGTAACCACTATCTCATTCGAGACAGGTGAGATAGGAGAAGTGCATTCGCAGAATTAAGTTCATTTACTGAATATATCTGTGAACTAAATGCGTCTGTGTAGATAAATAATTGGCTCCAACCAACTAAAATTCTTTGAATGATAGTTGGTTTTAGGTTTTTTGATCATATACTAAACACTATCGAGTAAAAAACTTGACTAAAGGGAAAGAAGAATTGGGGAATATTGTTCGATGGAAGCAGAAAAAGAACACATATTTCCCTGGAGCTCGAACCCCATGTTTGCAAAAGACAGTGAACTCCATGGAATGAAAATACCACTAGAGTACCATGGGACAGTTAAGCCGGATTCGTATAGATTAGTTTAGCTACTGAAATCCTTCAAATATTTGCACACATAAAAAAACATAACCGAAAAGATATGCAACACGCACAATAACATCGTATTGCAAACACGAAAACAGGCTATGATACACACTTGCTCTGTCATATGTGGCTCCATAAAAGAGGCTTGGAAGACTTATTTTCTAAATTATATCGATGTTTTGTTCAAAGAAAATAAATGTGAACGTATATATATATTCTTAAAGATTATGGACTTGTGTCGTATATATGTGACTGTTTTAAAATAACTAAGAGTAGTAGTAGGTTCAATATGAACTTATAAGATTTGGATTTCCATTACCTCACCTCACTTTATACGTCTGACTGACAACACAGTTTCGAATAAATTATTTATTTAGTCCCCTAGTGTGTCGATAGATGACAGCACTGCGAAACAAAGCTTAAGCTAAAAATAACTTGGGGGAAATTGATTCTAGAAAATACTTATTGTTCGTCCGAAAATAATGAAATTCTATGAACTTCATAATCATTTAGAACATAAACAATACCAGTATTCTATGCATCGAATTGATGGTAGGGTCCAAGCTATTTAAAGGTTTCAATTCATGGAACTATCATTAAAGCACAATTATTCGTAAACAATTTTTTTCATAAACACAAATCTAGCAACATTAAAGTTATTTATGAGGACACAAATATATTAAATATGAAAATTAATTTCCATTTTAATATGAGTATAAACTAAGAAAGAATTTTCCCTTTATTAGAATAATCTATTTTCTTTTCCTTTCAAGTTAAATAATCAATATTACCCAATTCAATTCGATATTTCCAAAATTTTCGTTAATTTAAAGTTATTTATGTTAAATTATAGGTAAAAAATTTATTTTATTAATTTATCTCGGCATTTAAGGGATACACACCACAACTGTGCCCGATTCCAATAAATTTGCACGAAAGTGTGTGTGTTTTCTACTTTCTTCAGATTACTAAAGTTTAACTTTTTACTATTTCCAAGTGATTGCTTGATTTTATTTCAAATGATGTAAGAACTTACAATTTCCTGAATTCTTAATTAAATCTTTAAATTCCTTTTGAAACTAATTTATGTAAAGTAGTGAGTTTATAAGAGTTTTCATGTTTCAAAAAAAAAATTAACTACATATTCAAATTATGACAACTAAACAACACGTATAAGAGTCCATTATAAATACGTATATATAAACACGTTTGAATTCTTGAGTTATACATAAATAATATAATAAATACCTAGTTATTCAAAAAGCAACTGCGTTATTTTTCTCTCATATGTGATAATTAATTTTTTTTCAGTTAAAATATTTCTGTAGAGAGGGCTTAAAGGGAGATGGCAGACGACCTTGGGGGGGGGGGGTCCATTTCTAGAAAGGTAGTAATCTCGTCAGGGGAAATGACGTAAAACGATGTATGGCGATTGCGATAGGTGATTATATGATTCGCACCTCGTATAATCACCGCTATCACTTCGGACACTAAACGAAAACTTCGAATCAGGAATCTGTGCTGTAGAGGATAGCTGTGGTAACGCATTGTTAACGCTTTACCAGCCCGTAATAGAACGAATGGACAAATGAGAAACAAAAAGGTTCCAGTATTAATGTATGAAAGGGGAAATGTCACTTACTAGGGGGAGGTGAGTCTGTTGTCGGTGTTGTGGGCATTTCAGTAGGTGGCGTGATGGCTGGACACTTCCTTTCGTTGTAAACAAGTCCAGGTCTAGTTTGCACTGCTCCGTTACCTCCACTGGCTCTATCATCTCCACTCAGAAAGCACTGACCATTACTAGAGTAATAGGCGTATGATCTGCAGTTGAAGCTCCGGTATTGTGTGCAGAACTGTTCGCATACTTCGTTCGATGTGATTCCAACCATTTGAATGTGATCCGTGTAGGTTGGATAGGAATCCGTCGTCTCTTCATATGGGCAGGATTGCAAAACTAAATGGTTGTAAAATAAATTCAGTGAATAATCTATACAGTATAGGTGGTTTCTTGCATCATCTCAAATATTCGCTTGGATCTACACAAACACTTTTGATTTTGAAAGTATTATACTCCGTTTTTAACCTTTTTGTTTATTTTAAAATGTAAGCATCTTTTCAAGTTTTATACCTCAATATTTTCTACGAAAAATATTTTCAGAGTCCATTGCACGAGTTTTAAACACACATGACACATGATATTTTCATCTGCTTTAAGCATTACGAACATTTTTGTAAACATCAGGGAAATAGAGTATGCAGTAACCAGCAAATATAATTATATTTTATAAATTTTTATGAAATTTCCACAAGTCTTATTTATTAAAAAACCCAATATCTTAAGCGTCGTGAAAATTTAAAACAATTTTAAAGAATGAATATTATTTCAAAAGATCTTTATACAACAACCCCGGTTTTTTGGGGGTTTTTTTTGTTTCTTACACCAAACCTCAAACGTACTCAGTGTCATTGTAATAATTTTTCAGTGCAATAAGACAAGTAGTAACAAAAGATGGAATCAAACAATACCATATCTTGCTTTCGTGCTCCGAAAATTTTATTTTGGTTAAAAATCTAATACAATGAAAACTTGCATAATCAGCGATATATTTGTAAAGCATGCTCTACTCAATTGAAAAAAAAAATCAGTTACTACTTCATATGACTGTGTGTATTATTCAACCATATATTTATAAAACATACTCTCCCCAGCGAACAAAATAAGAGTTACCAAAAGCAATAATTATAATCGATTTTAAAATGTCAATAAAATTTCATTCTCACCTGGCAGGCATTGATTTTCAAGATAGTTGACTTTCATATTATTGGTTCTTCTATAAAAAGATGGCAGGGTTCTTCGATCTTCTCTACTGAGCTTACACTCGGTGGTATCATCATTGTACAATGCGGATCGGCAAGTGAAGCTTCTTTCTTCCAGACAAAGCTCTTCACAATCGCGCCTGCTTTGGACAAAAGGCACCGTACGATCATACAACTGGGCTTCCAGCTCATGTCCCAGAACTCGCTCGAAAGCCCAGGCTCTGTCTTTGCATGCAGTGGCTACGGGGCCTGTTATTGATACAAAATCAAAGCTTAAATTATTGGTTTAAAGACGTATCAAAATCATATACACCTAATTCTGTTTTTACACTATAGATACGTTCCTGAATAATACGTGTAAAACAAATTCGTGTAAAAAAAGACATTGTATCTATGGAAGAAAAGAAGACTGGGGTTCCGGATCTAAAACATTAGTAAAAATAATTTTTTTTAAAGCAAATGAAAATATTCGTTGTAAGCTTATAATTTTATTTCAACAAAATATACATGTAATAATACGTAATGACAATGTTTAAAGTAAATTTGCATTTGAAATGAAAAATTATTCTTCGTAAAACTAAACAAAATCTGTTTTACACATGACAAGATTTTATTCATTTTCACTTTCTGATATTTAACGACGCATATGTTTGCGTACGACTGAAATTCAGTAATATTCAAAGCAGAGGGTGGAACTTAGTATGGGAAAAGGAAATACATGACAAAAACTGATTTGATACGAAAACATTTTAAACGGCTAGACATACCTGTAAGTATGTATTATACTTACAGGTATAATTACCTAATATTACCTAAATATTTAACATGTTTACACACCAGTCGGGTATTATTGATCCAGAAAAATATATTATTATTTCAGAATTAGTATAAGAACGCATATTATCACGTTTTAAATACAATATTCCTCAAGTGAATTTATACAGATTAATACATATTTTTTATATTTTCAAACGTTGGATTACAGTTGGACTGAACGTACATCATTGGCTAACAGTAGAGGCTGAAACTTTAGCTCCTGCTGTATTTGAACTCACTAGCTGAAATTTTCTGTACCACTTAATGCTTATTTTCATTATGATGAAGAACATTGTCAAATAGTAAGCTGTTTGAAAGATGTACAACACTATCAAAATGCTTAGAAATTTATTTTTAACCAGGAAACTAGTTATAAACACCAGTAAAGAAACAACGATTTGTCAGTTAATGCATTTCTGTTTTAAACAGATATTTTCATAAATATTTATAATTATTTTATTAATATTACAGGTAAAATAATTATTAATATTATTAATTATTATTTTACTAGCAAAATACCCGACCTTACTCGGTTTGAATTGGTTTACTCTAGATTGAAGAGATAATCCAAATATATAATGACTTACGTTTTTTGTAGAAAAAAAAATTATTTTAACACCTTTTGCCATCTTTATATTTTCTACAACTTACTTTGGATACAAATCCTACACATGCATATCCATTCATGTAATACATTTCACATACATCGCACAATTGCTGTATGACAATGCTACAAAATGACGAAAGGTGATACTAAGGTTACTACTATAAAAGACGATTTATAGGAAGATTTGGAATTCCCTTTCTTAAGTTCTTTTCATGTTCAACTCAATTAATTAAAATTACGATTTACGGCGAGTGCTCTCGCACTCATAGTCAACAAAACAATATTTTTTTACTTGTGGCACTCTTGCCTCCGGTATGCGACATTGTGAAATTTTGCAATATTCTCCTGTCATTATGACAACGAATTTTTTAATGTTGGAAAAAGTTCTAGTTTGGATTTTTAAACATTACTATTCTTTCAATAACGGCATTATTCTTTAAATAACGGCATTATTCTTTCAATAATGGCATAACTACACTTAAAATTTACTGAAAATTTATACTGACTTACCTAACATTTTTAAGTCTAATACTTTGTGGTGGTGTTGCGTGTGATGAGAAGAAAGACACATTTATTAAATTAATAAATATTTAAAACAGGAAACAGCGAAATAAAACAAAATAAAAGATGTCGCAAAAAATTGTTCTAAAGATATTAATTTGTGATTCAATTTTATCTCTTGATCTCGCACAGTTGCCACAACTTACAACTAAAAGTGCACAAAATTTAGAAATGTGAAATTAATTTAGAGCGAAAGAACCAGAATAAATATCACTGCTCGCGCGATCTTGTTCATTCTCGTTTCGTTGAAAAATATCGTCTGTCCCAAATATTCGGAAATCGTTTTCATTGCGCAAAGAATAAAAATAAGACTCGAAATAAATAAAGTACCAGAGCTAAAATTTCACCATAACATTTTTTTTTTGAAAAATAATTGGTTTTCAGCATTACTGGTAAAGCAAATGAAAGTAATCGTAATACTCAAACTACATTCCAATTTTTCGAAAACTATCAAATTGTGCCTGATTTAAGTATACTTACTCAGGTGTTTTAGCATGAAACTCTTCTAAATATAACAATAAAAAAATGTTTAATATTGCATTCACTAAACTAATAAATAATGTATAAAATAAAACACATAGTAATCAAATATCTGGAATACAATTCATGTGATGTCTACACAAACACACAAACACAAAATCGAGCATAGAACAGAAAGACGAACAGACAAACTTTCGCAACCAATGCCACTCACTAAATGAAGACAAGTACTCACTGTATGCAAATTTCCATTAAAATATCTTAAACCGCGTGGACGTGTATAGGGCACAACATACAGACAGACACCAAACGAGAAAAAGGCGGATTCGGCATCAGAAGGGTCCAAAACGGATAGAAAACTTGAAATGGGTAGAAAATATTGAATGTACAAACAAACACTCCATTCTTATTTATATAGATTAAATATTTATAATTACTTTATTAATTTATTATTTATTAAATATTTATAATTACTTTATTAATTTATTATTTTATTAAATATTTATAATTACTTCTTTATTAATTTATTATTTTATTAAATATTTATAATTACTTCTTTTTTAATTTATTATTTTACTAAATATTTAACTTAATTTATTAATAATTCTTTTCTTAAATATTACAATTATCACACACAGCGTGAAAGACAGTGGGAGTTATCCTATTTTAGTTGTTCTATTTTAATAACACTCGATGAATTGATTTAAGGTGTCCTCTCATTTTACATTCAACATATTAATTTCGTTCCTTGTTTATTCACTAAAACCTTTTCCTTTAACATATGTCCCAGTATCCACAGCAATGTATAAATGTGCTTTGGTAGATGCTTATCAGAAAGGAAGGCAAATAATACATGTTAAGATGTGTTTCCACCTTTAATAATAAACTGTTACAAATAATCTGTTTCCATTCAATCAGAGGAGGATGTCACTGAATAATGTTAGTGAATTGTGAAACTGTAACAAAATTTACAGAACTGAGAGTTAGTTGTTTTGTTATAGTTTTCTTTGTGTTTTGTGCGAATGCACTTCACGATGCCTAGCGAAGAGATAATTCCAAACATGTGGGATTCACGAGATAGGAGAAATGTTCTAGATATTAAAATTAATATTTTTACTTTTAATCTGTTACACTAAATCAAATAAACATGTATTTTAAGTCCCCTCGGAATCCGGATGTCAGACATTAAAATAGGATTCCATTTATTTTAGATGTATGTAAGTAGGTATTTTAATTAACGCCCACTGGAACAACACAATGGGCTATACCATTTATTTTAGGAGATCAAGAAAAATTGAACTTTAGAATTTGTTCTCTTCTGAATCTTACTATTGTATTTTTCCGTGCACAAGATTAAGTCCTTGGAAATATTTTGACAAAGATAAGTCAAACTTATTTTATTTGCTCGTGAAACAACTTATCTTAGTAAGAAAAATTATTAAACGTTAAACTTGTGAATGCAATATCAAGATTTTCTTATTTCTTAATCATACCCCCGATGTTCAATTTTTTTAAAAACATTAAATAGTTAAGATCCTTTATAAAAAGTTTTATTAAACTCATATTTCATATTTTTAAGAATGTGAGTACTTCAGAGCATTGGTAAATTGTTTTTCATAAGTCAGAGATCCTCTTAAGTCTCATTCTCCCAAACCTTTAAAAATACCTTTCAAAACTTTAATTGTTTTCTTTGAGATTGGTATTAATTAAGCCTTGTTTTTCTATCATTTTATTTCTGAACAAATTAAAAGGTTCACAGTCTGAATTAGAGGCGTTTTTACGTAGTAATGTATCTCCTACGTTGTCGGTTTACAACGTTCGTTTTTCTTTCCTGATGATGTTAACGCTTTGAACTTATTTTTTTTTGTCGATTTGGTGCTTTTCTAGCACAAAATAGCTTAATAGTAAGTAAGATTAGACTGGTATTCCTTTAGATGAAGATAAATTTAAAATTTTGTTTTCTTCCAATGCAAACATGGGATCTTATGAACCCTTAAGTTTTAACCCTCCTGGTAGTTACTTCCTTATTTTGAGGGTTAATACTTAAGAGATCTCATGATCCCTTAAGTATTAACCCTCTAGGTGAGACATCTCGTCATTAGAAGAAACGAACCAGATCTTGACGAACGAGATATATCGCCAGTAGAGAAAAACAAACCAGATCTTAATCTATTTACCATCAAAATCATAATGACGCGAAATCTAGACGTTAACAAAATTGATCAAATCTTGATAGACTAGATATTTCGTCTAAACCACATGGACGTGGCAGTCTTTGCTTTATTCCGGGACACCATGCGAGGAGCTTCAACATTGCACCCTCCTTAACTATATAGGGAACATGCCAGAAGTAGAAGTATGATGGGGTAAATTAGAAGACCTCCAGCATGGTCTTCGGAGAAACACGTGTTGTCTTGCCAAAGAATTTCTAAGCCAGCTAACTTATATTTCAAAGTTTAACTGTTTCTTGATTTGACCAATCTGCTAAGGCTTAGGTATCATTCTGATCTACTCTTACCTCTGAGACAAATCTTTTCAAAATAGTTCTCGCCGTCCCTTGGAATGAGATCCTGAGTCCTTCCTTGGGAGTTCCGGTCCAGCTTGTCACATCGCATGTTCTGGTAATTTACCGAAAACGCAGGACAGTCGAGGCCATCTCTTTGACAGTACTCTTGACATTCGATGGTGTTGCCCAAGCTTCCTGGATTGCTGACCAGTATTGAATTTTGCACAGCAGACCTAAGCACGAAGCCTGTCATTTTCTCGTAGGTGAAAGCTCCACCTGTGCATTGTTCTGAAAACAAATGAGAATGGAGATCATACCATAAAGTGTATTAAATCTGGTTCTATACCATACTTACTATACACTATTTTAAAAAAATACACCAAGGCACTGTTTAAGACATATTTAACTATTTCAATACATTATTAAAGATATATCTCACAATTTCAATGTATTGTTTAAATTACCCGTGTGTATTGAAAAATGAATTTGTGTCTATAAAATTTCGTTCATTACAGGAAATTCGAAGATAAAATTTAAGCTTTATTTTTTATGTTCATTTTTAAGTCATTTTTTGTTCCTGGGTCCATTTATAATACTCTGTATTTGAAAATAGGATCATACTGTTTGTATTCAGTAATCAATTTTAAATTTCGTAGAAAATGACCATTTACTTTTATTTTAAAGTTACTGTATTTTATTCGGTGCTATAATCGTTCATTATTTCACCAATCGGTTGTAGAAGTGAAGTATTAAATTTTAAACTCATTTGAATTATTTGCGTTTTCTAATTTTTTTGATTGAAGCTGCAGTACTGTTTCAATTATTATCAATACATTTTCTCAACATATTCTTTGAGTGCAAATTATTTCAGAGTAATATTGTTCGATATAGTTTACATTTCATAATCTTTTGCTTTAAGTACGAGCATATTTAGCTACTTTTCAAATAGTCAAAAGCTTAAATTCCAATAAGCATTCTAATTTTTATGTCGTTAGTGATGAAAGATATTAAATGAGATATGATATGTACAATATATTTTTGTATACACTTAAAAATTTTTTTCTTTCAAATTGTTTTCTTAATTAGTTAATCTTACTTTAAGAATTTTACTTGAGCTATTTTTTTACTGATGGACAAACAACTATTCGATTTATAAGTAAATTCTCACCTTAAAATTACTATTTAAGTCATTAAGGAGGATTTATGCTGTGAGGCATTAGTATGTTTCATAAATATATTAATAGAAATACATATTTGTATAACGAATTAATACTCTGTATTCATCGGAATTTTGTTTTCTTAATATAAGAAATTCTATTAAGCGCTAGATTTTGCTGAGCATTAATTCATAAATATCTTACAATGTTTAATCTAGACACTACCAGAGATGGAAGTGAAATTCCAATTTTCAATTGATATCATAAGGAAAGGAATCGACAGAAGTAAAAAGGATGCAGCATTACCAAGAACGCATTTCTTTTCTCCATATGTGGATCCGGGTTTTTCTGGTAAAACTATAGGTCCCAAACTAACTGAGTCGTCTCCACTCAAAAAGCACCTGTTGCTGGTGTAAGTGTAAGCTCTGCAGTTGAAGGTGGCTTCACTATCACACTGAATTTGGCAGTCATCTGACGATGAAGCGAACTGAAGTGAATCCATGGAAATGATGGAAAGTCCTGGACGGATGTCATAACGACAAGAAGTGGGAGCTGCAAAGCAAATATTTTATGTCATTTCACAATAGAATTCAATGGTTTTTAAGTAGAAAGCTGAATTAACAAACTGGAGTAACACAATCAGATCTGTGATCAATCCGGAACACAAAGAACCTGAGAAAACACCTCGTAATTTAGAACAATGGTCGGTCACATGACGAGGGTCAACACCTGAGCTGGCACCCCATTACCCAAACTTCTATATCAAGCCAATAAATTCAGTTAGATAGGTAGTTCAATTTGCGTCTCACTGGAATCAATTTGCGTCGGATTATGAGGTATTGCTGAGAATCCGGAATCAATCTCAAACAAAAAGATCCTAAGACAACACCTTGTAATTTTGAACCACGGTCGGTCAGAAGAAAAAAAGATGCAGAACTACCAAGAACACATTTGTTTACATCAAATGGGAATCATGGTTTTTCTGGTAAAACTTCCGAGTTTGCACCCCAATCTGCAAGCTTCCACAATACGTCACCGTGCAGAATTCGAGACCACTACAAATTAATGTGTACCAGCTACATCATACTCATCTATCTTTGGTTTAATCTAGTCTCGAGCTCGGAACCCTAAGGTTTCTAACTCCCGATTCAACCTTGTGGGCTACTGTAGCCTATATGGTTGGACTGGTTTCCATATAGCCCAACCTATGGGCTATATGGAAATCATACAAGTCAAACTATATATAAAGCACAAAAAATATTTTTATTCTTTTAATTTTATAAACTGTGACAACTGCCAAATAAAAATTTTTAAATCATATAAATATTTATTCAACATAAATAATGAATATTTCTTTATCTAAAGTAAAGTTAATTAACATACAGTACGAAATGGAAAGTTTGTGTAGATTTGTTGCTACGCTTGTACACAAATCTTTTGTTTGAAAACAAGATTATTTCAAATAAATTTATTCACGGTGTAAACGAGAAATAAACAAATATGCATAAATAAATTCAATTTTTTGAAGCAAAGAGTTCTTGTATTTTGAAAAGTAATTAATTAACAACGCACTAAAATTCTACAATAATCCTTGCTTCTGAGTTCATATGTTAAATATATATATTGGTATCAAAACATATTTTCACGAACTCCTGAATTAACTTGAACCTTCCATCTCCAGATCATTTAAATTCATTTGTTGTTTCCAAATACCTTAATATGAAAGTTTAGTGTTGTTTATAACTTCAAAATGCTGACAAGAACCGTTTTAAAGTAAAACTGTTTACATTTTAACCACTGCTTTGATTTTAAACTATTTTAATTTAATTTATAGCTCTCTTAACTGGTAGTTTATCAGCAATTTATCGTGGTCTAGTTACGTTTTGAAGATTTTTGTTTTAGAATAAAACAATCACTTGACTTTAAATATCTTCATCTGATAACTATTTACTTTTAAATTACTTTTTTCGTTTAACAACTATTTGTCGATTTAGTTTCTTTAAGTACGTTACCTATATTCATGCATACTATCTTTATAAAAATACTGTTCTTGTATCATTCACACAGTGTCGTTCCATATCAGTCAAAACATGTATCGATCAGAGTGTGTTCTTTTATTTATTGATCAGTAAACTACTGTTCTCTTTCAAGAAACAATTTCCGTTTATTTATTACTTTTATGAGCATATCTACGATTTTTTCTACGACTTATGAAAATTGGGAATATATCCCGGACCATCGTCAATAACCTATTGTGTTGTTCGAGTACGACGTTAATTAAAATACCAAGCTACCCTCTGAGTATCATAAGTAGTATTGCTTTTTCCGCACCACATATATTAACTAAATGATCACATTTATCAATTGAAAGAAGATAAGTAGCTTCTGAAAGAGTTGAAATCGAATTCCTTCAATTCTTACAAACTTCCAGATAACTTTCAGATAAAAACAGAGTAGCTGGTATAGTGGTCACAACTGATATAGTGTCTTCCACCAAGTCCCGGGTTGGTGGTTTTGTCCTCGGATGTTGGTGGTATTTCCTCGTTTCTTTTAGGAGCAATGGTGGTACACGCAATAGGGGCAAATATTTAACGGTACGCCCCTTGCAACGTCAAAGACCTTATAGGTCAGTGGAAGACATGAAATAAACTTCTAAATAAAGTTAAAAAGAAAATATGTTATATTTCATATAAAAGACAAACTTTTGACGCGTTTTAAAGATTTTTTTGGTACGAGGGTCAGATTTTGTCACGATGTGCCAAACACAAGACAGATAAGATCAAGCAATGGAAATACACCCAAAGAAAGCTTTATTGACAAAGAAGACAGAAAACCACCCAAGGGGAAATCGAACCTGACAGGAACATGACCTCTGCCACCTACAACTATCTTCTAAAGAGAATTCTGTTGAAGAAAGCACTATCAAACTCAACATACAGTTGTGCTTTAAATTGCAATACTATTTATGTTAACGTAAGGACAGTCAACTTTTCTGTAATTTATCTGTCAAAAGGCGTTTAAAAAATATTTCTCTCACAACATTCCTTGCCTGATAAGAAACGAACGTTACAAATGTGTTAAGTTCTTGGCGTTTTCATCATTAGTACAATTGAGGGCGGAGATATGAGACATAATTATTTGGTTTGACCGAAAGAGGCATCTGTCATTTCCTCGTCAAGCTGGCTTGTTTGCTTTTCGAAATGTCATCCAATTATCTCGTATTGTTGAAAACCAATTCCGAACGTATGAAAGGTAGTAAAAGTTGTCCATGCGCTTCTGCTGTTTCCGTAGAGTCCTTGGATGTATCCCGAATTCTAGGCCCTGACCTATATTTAAGCTGTCATAAACGTATTTTTCGACAAAAGACGTGCTTTCAATATCCCAGCCACTCTATCAAAATATTGATTAATATCCGTCAAGGGATCCGAAATAATTCTGGATTGTTTTTTGAACAATAACAATCATTAAAAGCCTTTGTAGAAATACGGAGAATGAAATGGCGAAATTACTATGTTGCCATTGAACTTCATTACTGTATTTCTGGAACTTGACATGTTGTTCATTTGAGTCCTCAAGCTAAAATACAGATTATGAGGAGTTCAAACTTTCAAATACGATATGCCTAGTACTATCATGCGTTTACAACGTTTTATATGAAACCTACCAAATGTAAATAAAGATTTTATATTAAAAAAGTAGTTATGGTGGGAATCTGGATAACACAAGTTTTTAAATAGGGTTTCATTCCTTTAAAAAATTAGGCCTTTTACATTTTTTCACAAAATTCAAATATATTTTATTTAAAGAGCAGCTAAAATGTTTAAAATAATGTTTTAATACCTATTTGAGAGTATAAAAAATAACCGTTGCCTCACTTTACACTATTATTTTCTCAGATACACTATCATTTGCAAAGTTTTGAGCTCAGCGTACCACGTGATTTAAAAAATTCAAACTGTAACAGGTTGGCGTGTGGATTTAAAAAAAAATCTTCTCGGGGGTATAAAAACTTACCACAAACTTAATAATCATTTAGAGTAAGACATTAGTACAGGATCGCAGAGCGCATGGACACCGATTATCTCTCACAATAAGAAAAAGCTAACAGTCTGCCGTCGCACTTGGCAAGGGGCCAAGAAGCAATTACTCACTTGGCAAAGAGCCAAGTGGGTAGAATGTTTATAATGTCAAAAGTTTCATCTGTTACAACACTAGTTTTTTTTAATCCAGTGAATGCTCTGATTCGTAGACGTTACGATCAACAATCAATTGTAAAATTAATTGAAGACCTGTTAAGTTAATTCACACTTAGCAATGGAATTGCAGAAATATGTGGACACATATATAGGTATATGTCGGTTAGCTGAAATACGCCAACACATACTAAATGATAACATATGTTAGCCCAATCTCTGGGACTAATTATAAGTGGTACAGCAACTCATCCATTTTCATCTACATAATACTTTTGGGTTAGCTCTTTGCTGCAGTAAGATATTCAATTGACTACATGAAACGAGAGACGAGAGGAATGATTTTTGGTTTTCCTGGTGGTTGTCTCGACGAGGTATGTTGACATTATCAAAACTGACGAGATCTTGATGAACGAGATTAGAAACTGACGAGATCTTGATGAACGTCATTAGAAGAAAAAACCGACCAGATATTTTGATGTGATAAAAAAATTGGTAATATCCTTATAACGAGATATTTCGTCATTAGCAAAATTGATCAGATCTTGATGGACGAGATATACCGTCATTAACAAAATGGATGAGATTTTCAAAGACGAGATATCTCGTCGAAAATACTTGGAGTGGTTATAAGGCTAAGAATTCTATATAATGTTCTATCCTGCATCTACTATACAATCTGTTTTACAGACTTTCCGATGCAGTCGTAGCATTTTTATAAATAATTTAAGTAGTTTTCTCTTTTATCTCATGATTTAATAATCAAATGAATCGATATATTTGATCGTATAAAGTAAAATAATAACCAATGCATTTCTGACTGATAAATCCACGTTTCCTGTTTTCATCTGTCTTTACACACCTAAGGTTTAAATATAAATTCCTAAGAAGTTTAAGATCCACGGCTGTTCTAAAGTATTATGTGATAAGGTTGGTCTTAAAAATTCATCTTCATACTAAGCTTCGGAAAAGTTTTCAAGAAATTTACGGAGGGCGCTGCAGAACTTGGTATTTAAAGAAAAAATCACAGAACTCGTTTATGCGCAAAGAAGATAAACAACGCGTGGTCGTTTTTGCCACGGAAAAAAATTAGTGACAAACAAGACTGGCAGGAATTTGAAAAGGGGAGAATTGATGGAAAAAATTATATTCGTACTCACGTTATCAGCCGAGCAGAGAAGTATGGAAGTGAAAATAGTTTGTTCCATAATCCATCATGAAGGGATTTTTTTCTCAGACTGTCAAACATTATATCAGAGACGAAAGCGCCTTAAAATTTTGAAGGGAAAGGGACATGTACCGTTTGAAAAAAATGTCTTTCACAATAGGGTCGGGGGCCTAAAGTATTTCAGAAAGGGAAAAAAGAAATACAGAGCACAATTGCATTTCGAATTTTCTCGTCCATATTTTTTCCCTTTTCATCTCCATTCCCTTGGAATAGGGGAAAAAACGACGGGAAGGGGAAAAAAGATTCGAACATTCTTAAACAGAAATTTCATTCAACCTTTTCTTTTCCCACTCTGAATAAGTAAATAAGGAAAATGTAAGTAAAACTTCGACGCACCGCATCCATTTTTCAAAAATAAGTAAAAGTTGAGAAAATTGAGTTGGGAGTGCTGCGAAGGACTGGACAAAATAAAAAATACATTTTGGGAACAGAAACACAGAGCGAGTTCTTTGACTGCGTACTTGCCGAGCGAATTGTGAATTTTCTATATAAATTTGTTTTGTGAATCGCAGTTCACACATTTCGACGATATATGGAATCCTATCAAATGTTAAATATTAAGGAGGTGTTGTCATATTAATAATAAAAGCAACTTGATGCTTTTTTGGATATTTCTTGAAAAAATACTATAATGTAGCAAACAATCGAAGCTGAAGTAAAACGTGAAAATGTTTAAAAGTAAGAAACTGTGATTAATTTCATCTATAATACAACCTTTTTGTTGAAATGTGGTACTTTATCTTGATTGTGTAGGTCTATGTCGACCTTTGGTTTTATCTCTTGAAAAATTATTTATTTCAACCATGGATTCATATATTGACGTGTTCATTAAACATCCACAAATGTTAATCTGTGGATAGAGACTTTTGCCTTTAGTTGGGATTAAAAATTGCTCTTAGGTAAGTGTCAAGAGGACAACCGTCAGGTAATCACAGAATCATATTTGTGAATGTTCAAGAAAGATATCTACATGTGAATCCGTGGTCACAATAAGGCCCGGTGCACACATCCAGTTTTTCAACGTGCGCCCCAGCGGCCATGTGTGCACTGCTCCATTGGATCTAATGTATCTCAGACCGCACTTGCGTTGCGACAGCGGCGCTGCACTTTGAAAAACCGGATGTGTGCACCGGGTTGAAAGGATTTTGCGCAAAGGTGGGTGAGAAAAAGACAACCATTGAGTGATCACATTTATGACTGTTCAATGAACACATCAATTCTATTTACGTCGCAATGGAGCATAAAATACAACGAGCTATTAACTACGTTCCTGAATCAATCCCGAAGCATATCAATATGTCGATATGTGAATTTGCAGTTGCAGTAACGAATCTTGTCTCCGATGGTGTAAAGTCAAGATGCAAATCCCGTGTTAACCACAAATTCACATTTCTGTATGTTCAAGGAATATGTCAATGTGTAGATTTATTATTGAAATAAAGAATTTTGCCTTGAGATGGGTTTCTAGCAGCCCCCCCCCCCAGCGGGGAGTAATCACAAATTCACATTAGTGAATACTCGAGGAGCATGCAAATATGTGAATTCTTGGCAACAATAAAGAAACTTCTCCTAACATATATGTTTCAAGACGAAAAGACAATTTCAAAATGAATGCACTGTAAACTATTTTTATTCGTTTTAATATCAATCATGTTTTCTTTGAAAGCTTTAATTGACAATATTTCGTTCAACGCTTTTAATGTTTATTAATACCATATTCGTCTGATTATATTTTTTTAGTACCAACCCCAAATTAAGATTTTAATTCTTTTTAATCTCAGTAATATTTTTTAAAGCTTTAATAGACAATATTTTGTTTGGAATACTTTATAAGCTGAGTTACTATTATTAAACCTTTACACCAAATTTAATAAGGAAAACTCAATACTTCACAGATAATAAATGATCTTATGATTACGTTAATGCAAGAACAATTAAATAAATTTTATTGAATAAAGTTGATGTTCATTTATAATAAGTGTACAAAATTTTTTTTTTAAGAAATTGGTTAAATTTCTTAAAGTTAAGTGAAATTTTCAAAAGGTAGCGTTTGATATAGAAACGAAATTTTTAACTTAAGGATTGACTATGGTTTTAATTATTTTCTTATAATAAATGTTACGTGATCTTTCAAATTTCAGTTTATGTAGAAATTATTTTTTAGTAACTAATAACGTGAATAATAAATACCTGCTCTCAAAATCATAGCTTATTATGCTGAACTATTTTGATAATACCTTAATTCTAAAGTATTCAAATGTCAATTATGCTCATTTTTATGACAATATGCATGAATTTATTCAAACCCAACTTGATCACTGTTCAGTATCAGAATCGGTTCTCTTCATATTCAAGCTAAAAACATATATTATGAACCCTTAAACTCGCTCGATAATACTTTTCGTAACATCTTTTGAAAGAAAATGCTTTTTGTTCCATATGAAACTCAAATAAATTGTGTGATGTTAATAATGTAATTAACATCTAATGAAAATAACGTTATATAATTAAATGTCTAACTAGATAATTATTTTTCATTCTGTACTAACGATCTAGGCTCTCTAGTTGCTTTGATGAACACAGCAGTAAAGTAATCACAATTACAGGAACAGCTGCTGCAATATTTCAAGAGAGTCCACATCAAGGAATAACTAATTTGTCATTCCTTAATAAATTTTGGTAGCAAGTTTCGCCTTTTTCTTTTTAACTAGTAATTTATATTCTGATATATTTCTGTTGACATTAGAATCACCTTATAATGATTGTTTGCTCATAATCAGAAATTATTCATTCAAATGTATTATTCTTTCCATTCGAAACATAATTTATACAAGTATCCGTGTGCAGGATGCTTTGAAAATATCTGGTAACATTATAAATGATAGTAAAGGGTCCCAAAATAAACATGTCAAAGAATTAGTCTTCAAATTCGTGTAGCGATGCATGCTACTGAACATTCGAGAGGTAAATGACGCCTTACGCAACAGAAACGATGTTATCGATTTACCTAAACAGCACCCGCTAACACCTAAAGGCGGCATTTCTGGCACACATTCTAAAAAAAATGTTTTTTGGGGGCCCCTCTACCACGTTTACATTTTAGGCAATTAAACTTTATATACGAATAAAAATACGCTTAAGGTTATATGCGCGTCATATCCATAAGGAAATAGCATACGCAATTTCATAAGTTCCAATAAGCTGCAGGCGCCTGAATTCTTAACTGTCTTAAAGCTATTTTTTAATCAAGGTTTTAAACTTCCACATACATTGTAATTTTAAACCCTTTTCAGTTGTTGCAGACAATTGTACAGACAATGCATACAGATCTATACAAAGGCCAATGCCAAAACTTTATAAAATGAACGTAGATCAAATCTCAATAACAAAATATGCATACACTTTCCTTTTCAGAAGTATGAACAGCGGGTTTGAAACTTTTTACAAGTATTTCATAACGCTATCTTCATTACAAGAGGCGTTGTTCGAGTGTCCCAACTCTTACCTCACACATTGTGTATTGCAACTTCTAAACCCCTTTGCAGCTTTTACTGACAGTTCGAATGCGTTACGAAACTATCGACAACAACACGACGCGGAACGCCTCCGAACAAGGGTTGAAGCTTTTCACAGAAGGAGAATATGATGGTTCGACGATCGAATAGAGCATTCGTGCGAGTCCACATCTACCACCCCTTTTACCACGACATGTGCGTTTGCTTCATAAAGTTCTAAAAAAGATCGCAAAACCATGTTGTATTTCGATCGTCCCTTTCTCTTTTTTTACCATCGCGGGAACAAAGAGTTACTTCATTGGTATAGCTTCCGAAAGAGAAATGACTGGAATAAAAAGGAAGAGTGTAAAATACACAAAAAAGAACACTCTTTCGTGGTTCCACCCAGATCCGGTACATTCGAAAACGGCTACTTCGAACACGATATGGTTCCATGACATCCCACTAACCCCGTCAGGGAATCGGAAGGAAACTTCGAATTTTAGACATGATTGTTCTCCCTCCTGTCCGTCCCTTTGTTCGAAGGAAGGCGCAATTTCGAAAATCGATACGAAGAAAAAAGGGTTGGAAAATCGAAAACCCTTCTACTTTACCAGAGTTGCTTTTTTATGACCGGTGAAGCTCTTTCCCTTTAACTTGAACTCTCGCGTCTATAAAACTTGGCAGGAATTTTTTCTGATTGCTCTCAAAGAGGGAAGGAACGCCCATTAAAGATTAAGAGCTCAATGACAAATTTTGATCTAAGACCTCTCAATGAGGAATTAGTTGTATAGATTGTTACCTCTAAAGCCCTTTCATCAGGGGTCTTGAGTTCATATGGCCTCAGATTATTTATTTGTTATGACCTTAATCCTTTGAGATTGTGGGTTGTGTTTCTTTCATCGATAACTAATTTTTTTGACACAGTGAGCTATAAATTCGAAAATATCTCATCGGCTTGCTTTTTATTTCTATAGACTTAAAAATTTTTTATACAATTGTTACGCTTTTTGAAATATCAATCATAGTAACTACTGAAGATGTATCTTTGGTCGTGTGATAGCACTTAAGCTGTATTATTGGAAAACCACTTTCATCAAAAAGAAAACTTTTTTAACGTTGGAAAATGGATTTTTTCTTTTTACCAAATACTCTTATTCAAGAATAATTTCAACTTTGTCATTTTAAAGTATCAAAAAAGGAGTAAGGCACCATGATTTGCAGTCTTACCCATTTACAGTAATGCCGATAATTTAAATTAACACGTTTTTGAATTTTACAGTGGAAATTGGATTCTATATCTGCAAACATAAATCTTTTATTTGCCTTTAGTTTTCTTTTACGTCAGATAATTTTAAGTTAACTCATCAGCAATGATAACTTTGAAATTTAAAAACAATCATAAAAGTAAATTAAGTGTAATTTTAATGTTTATGAAGTATTTTCTAGTTAAATATTTTCTACTTTGCCCTTTAAAAGGTTCTTCTTTGAAGAACCATAATTTATTGCAATCCTTCCATCTATTACAGAGATAGAGCTCTGCTACATAGCATTATAACAATCCGAGAAGGCGGACACTATTTCTGCCGAGCATATTTTACTCATAGTTGACAACAATTTCTCCTTAAGTATTTTGTTTATACAGACTCTCCCAATTTTAAAATAATGAAATATGCTATGAAAGTAGTTTCATCCGTTACAAATTGAGAGATCGTCGTTTCTCAGTGGGTTTGTCTACTGTGGTATCGAGGTTTAGGCCACACCTGTTCTATTCCTGTAACTAATCCTGGGTGTATTTCTCTCTTCTGAGTCAGAATAAACTTTCGTTGTGTGTATATCTATTAATTGACTTCGTTTTCCCTGCATTTTAAGCACCTTAAACATAACTAGTCAATTATAACTCTTATGTTATAAGCCCCAACGTAACCAACCTTCATGAATTATAACGAGACTAATGAAACACTTACAAACATGTAGCAAGCATTCTACTAAATAATATTAGGTGTTTATGACGCTATGAATGACACATTATTGGCTTGTATTGTCTCTAAATAAGATTTGACACAACTACACAGTTATAACTCGTATGCTATGAGTACTAACGTAACCAGACATCATAAGTTGTAATGAGACTAATGAAACACTTACAAACATATAGCAAATATTTTACTAGATATTAGGTGTTTATGACACCATAAATGAAACATATTGGCTTGAATTGTCTCTAAAGAAGGTTAAGCTATGTATTTAAAGGTTTTTTCAGTTGGAAGACTATCGGATTAGCAACCGGAGAATCGCGAGTTCGAAACTCAGTCCAAGCAAAGGTAATAGTGTACAAGGGGTCCGATGCACAATACGTTTATCGTGGTTTCAAATGTCCTCACGTTAGATTGGCATGGAAGTTTTGAAAGTGGGGTGGCAACTCAGGTGTTGGCCTAGTCAAATTAGTCTCAAAATTACGTGATGATGTCCTCGGATCTTTCGGTTGTGTATAGATCCCTGACTCGACATGAGCCGTTGTGTTACTCCGGTGCGACGTTAATTCACTACGTACCTCTGTATTAGCGTAAAACCTTTAAGGTGCCACTGTATATTAACAACAATGAATTCAAGCCATTTTGCAGAAAATTGTGAGGTTTTTTTTTACATACCATATCGGGTTTTTTATGGGCAAGGGTTGCTTTTTTAGATTTTATGAAAACTATCCATCCAAAAAGATGTGCTGTTTGAAGAATTTCAGTAATATCGCAACAGTCTAGTATTATCTATAATATTATTGAAAAATATCAGTTGCCCATACTCTCCCTTAATACATATAACTTTAAACAATCTTCGTGTAAGTACCAGGCTTTGGGTTGTCTTATTATAAGAGAATTAAATAGTTGACTAGTTTTTTAAGATTACATGAAAGACAACAGAGGAGTTTTTATATTAATTAAACATTGACTTTATTGAGTAAATATCTCTTTGAAATTTACAATCTTAAGATTATACAAGTATTTTTTCACACTGCAGTTTTCACTGTATAGTTTCTAATCAGTTTTAGCCTCCTTCAGTGAAAAAATGATTCCTGTGTTCTTCCAATCAATACATGGCTATTTAATCATGCTTAACAAATACTGCACATTCTTTTCTCCTTTTTTTTTTTTTTAGTGATCGGCGGAAAATTCGAGGATGTTAATCTTTTATTACGTTGTTTTATTTTTATTAAGTTATATACGGAAGTTAATAATTTCCACGCCAACGTGAGGACTTTCATATCATGACAGAATTAACGTGTGCCAGACTCCGTGAACATGACGATCTTTGGTTGGATCGAGTCTTAGCCGATAAAGCCTTGCTTATTCACCCAGACTAATTTATGCTACCTAGTACAGTCTTGTCTAGAGAATAATTTGGACGTAGTTTCTTAACTAAACTGCAGAAAAATAATACAGAAAACGTGATCTAATGTTCAAGTGGCCAAACAACCGGTATTTGACAACACCGCATTTGTTTTAAATATTTTTCACACTTCCAAAAACAAAATTTTTTAAAGAAAATCATACAATGAACCATTTAAAGGTAGCTTTGGGCGTTCATGGTCTGTGCAAGACTTAGAAATAAAGGGTCTATTAACACAAAAACATGATAATATTATTCTTCATTTTTCTAACTAATCAGGTAGGTTGTTGAATTAACGTCACACTGGAGTAACAAAAGGGGATATTGGCGATGGTCGGAACAATCCCTAAGAACAGATAGTAAGGAAATTGGAGTACATATCAAGTTCGATTTGGAAAAAGATTTCAATCGTATACAAAACGTTTTATAAATGTGTCTTAACTTACTTTTAGTTGAACAAGACTTAAGTTAAACAAGAATAAATTTTATGTTTTCGATTAACTACGATCACTTACTATAAGAGAACTAGAGAATTGATACATTTTAGTATGAATTTTGTAGTAAAAAATTTTCAATCATATACTTAGTAAGTTTTTTTACGTTTTGAACTGAACCAAAATATAAAAAATTAATAAGTGATTTTTATGAACAATTTAGATGAACACACAAATAGTAACAATAAAATAAAAGTTAAATTTAAAAAAAGCTTCATTCTTTAATAAAAATTATAAATTGAGCAAAAGATGTATCTAAATAACTATGTTACGTATTAGTACTTAACCCATATTCTATTATTTGCTACTTATTGCATTCTAACTAATTATTTATTCCAAAATACAATTTACCCTGTTAAAAAAAAGTACTTTCAATCGTTTTCCT
Source organism: Metellina segmentata (assembly GCA_947359465.1). Classification (NCBI taxonomy): domain Eukaryota; kingdom Metazoa; phylum Arthropoda; class Arachnida; order Araneae; family Tetragnathidae; genus Metellina; species Metellina segmentata. The sequence continues at coordinate 92,476,417 of OX375873.1, read as the reverse complement.
ATAACTATTCAAACTATCGTCGGATTACCCAAAGTCTGTGCTTTCGTTTTGCATATGTAGGTCACGAATGCAGTTGCTACAAAAAAACAGTTAGGTTGTCCATCGAAAACTCCCACCACGATTCGGGATCGACGTCCTGCGGAAGAGGAGAGCAACTCAACTTCACTTCCCATCTGACGTCATGGGCGCCACGTGACACCATCATCCAACACATGAATGCTCATCAACAAAGCGGTGAAATACATAGGAAAGTGTCGGGAGGGAAACCTGAGAGCGAAAAAACGCATTCTTTGTCTCGCATGTTTACGTTTCGTGAATTTTTATTCAGAAATGATACATGAATAGCTGGAATTTTCGAAATGGAGAATGGACTGCTGCACGCTTAGTCGATCCATTTGAGATGAATTCGAATTGTTCGAATCGGCAGTTACGCTTTTCCGTCCCTAGATTTTTATAAATAGATGTGATAGATATGTTTAGGGAACAATTTAATGGTGAGCTGGATATAATATTGATGCGATGTATTGTGGTGGTCCGAGTACGGAACACGTCGGTTTATAGAAATAAATGGAGAGAGTTAAAAAGCAAGAGTATTTCCATTTTTCATAAAGAACAATTGTGCGTGCTCTCAATATTCGGTTTCGATGGGACTGTTGAAAAATGTTTTATATCGGAACAATGTGAAAATCGGTGAGAACTATTACACGAGCATTGGGAAAGGTTTTGTGTCACTTAAACTAGTGTACAGTAAAAATGTTATTGTTCGTGAACTTCGAGCTAAACGTTGAGGTTCGTTTAATTTGAATTGTAATTTTGTCGTAACACAAAACCGTTGATATTTAAACGAGGTCCGTCGAAACAGAACAACAATTGACTAAATTGTAGTTATTTTGCAAATCGGGGAATCAACATGAGACACTTTCAATGACAACGTTCTAACGAAAAATGCATATTGAGTTAAAATTATGCTAAACAATTAGTTGCAGTTTAATGTGTGCTTTTTCAATGAACTCCAATAAATAGATAACATCATCAAATTTCTGTATTAAAGTGCTAAATAACCAGCTCTAGATTGTGGCAGTTTCACTGAAGAACAACTGCGAAACAAATGTTCTACAAAAAGTAAAATTTAAATATTTTTATTATGATATATAGTATGTTTAACAAAGTTAAAAAAACTAAATTTGATGCTTAAGAATCGGTTTATTTTCAAGAATATTTCCGTTTAATTTTAATTACTTAGATCCGAAACATTGACAAGTAACTCAACGTTTCAGTGACCTGTCATACATTCATCAGAAGAAAGTACCTGTGGTAGGTATGCAGCTATCAAACAATCCTACCGAGCAGAGTAATTTTTTTAACTTGAAATCTGATCAAATATAATTCACCATTGGTTAAAATTGAGGCTAAAACTTAAGAACACGGTTGTTAACTAATTATTTGGGGGTACCAAACGGCTGTTTGGATAACGGCATATTGGATGCCTTACACTTGCGAGTCATAAACCTTCTAATAAAACAGACGGAGCATGAGAGTGGAGTGGCTGTCGTAAAATCTCAGAAGGGTCTCCGTGGACATTACGAATCGTCTTGAGTCGATTTGCTATCGAAGCATAGATTAGTGTTTTTAATCTCTCTGGACAGTACCTTTTATCAATCAATAATTTGTTCCACCTTAGGATTCATGAATTTTTCCCACAAACACGTAACAGATCTTCAAACCAAGTTACTTGGAGATTTACATGAAGTTCCACGCACATACTCCGTCTGTTTCGTTATAAAGTCGATATTACAAGTGGAAGAGTGTATGTAGGAAACATACGATGGGTTAACATACTCCAAAATTATAGTGAATTGACGATGGTAATTATCGGCAAAATGGCGACGGTATCGTATTCTTGAGTCTAACCAAATTGAGATTAAATCTCCAAGTCTTCCAAAGAAATATCTCGTCCAAGATCTGGTCAATTTTGTAAAGAATGTGATATCTCGTCGAGACTAATTTCCTATTCCTCAAAGGGAATGAAGTTTCAAGTAGGGAAAACATTGGAAACAAAGAATTGGTGGTACTTTGGCACACATTTTTGCACCAGTCTGGCCACCACAGAACAGTTTTTGACGCAAATATAGGCCTCAAAGAAAGTTAACTAACCTGATGCTGCGCATTGGTTTTCCAGATAATCTCTGTTGCTGCCAACTACTTCCCTGAACGCTTGAGGCTGGGATCTTCTATCCTCTTTACTCAAACGACACACTCTCATCACTTCATCGTAATCGGCAGAGCGGCAGATGAAATTCATTTCCGTCAGGCAGAGACGCTCGCATTCCTCTTTGGTCTGCACGTTCTGGATCTCTTTCTCGACGTACCCGTTGAGGAAGGCGTCCCGAACTCGCTCGAATGCCCAGAGACGGTCTCCACAGAGGTTTTCGAAAAGCGATCTTTGGACTGCAAATAGAATAAGTTGAAATTAAAAGTTGTATTCAGAATGTGAAATGGTACACCAAAGGACTTTTATGCGTTCAGGGTATAAGAAACCCTTTAAAATACAGTTTATAGTTTTTGCAACAGTATCATAGCCTAGTTCCTAGTTTTTGAAGAATTTAAGTATTATCTTTTACCTGGAAAAGTATGGATATTATGAGAGACTATTCTATCAAGCTATATGTAGGTAGTGGTAGGGTTTTTTCGGCGGAACGTGTATATCTTACGTATTCCGAATGTGACGTCAGTTGGCTTGTTTTTCGAAAACGATTTTAGCATGCAGTCAATAAAAATTCCAAAGAATAAATTACGAATTGATATATCGTTGTTGATTGAATACCAAAACCACAATATCTGTATTTCCAATCTATATTATAAGCCCATTTTCTGCGATGGAATGTTTCCTGCAAGTATCCAAAGGTGACGTAACTTAGCTTGTTTTTTAAATCGATTTAGCATGCAGTCAATAAAAATTCCAAAGAATTAATTTCGAATTGATATGTGGTTTTGGTATTCAAACAACCACACTATATTAATTCAGAATTCATTCTTTAGAATTTTTATTGACTACATGCTAAATCGATTTCGAGAAACAAGCCAAGTGACGTCACGTTCGGAATACTTGTAGGAAACATACCATCGTAGAAAATGGGCTTATAATATAGATTGGAAATACAGACTAATGTGGTTTTGGTATTCAAACAACCACAATATAAGTCCGATTTTCCAATCTATTTTAGAAACCCATTTTCTGCGATGGTATGTTTCCTACAAGTATTCCAAACATGATGTCGCTTAGCTTGTTTTTCGAAATCGATTTCAGCACACCGCCAATAAAATCTCAAAAGATAGAATTCCGAATTGATCTATGATATTTGATTGGTCAACGTCAATTAAATTAAAATTCAGATAATGTCAAAATAGCAATGAACTGCTCTATAAAGTACCCCCGATATGTATTATACGAGAGCATTTGAGTAGCGGAGTAAAAACTTCGCCTTTTGTCTGGCTTGTTTGTTTCCACTGAAAATCCCTCTTATAGACATTTGTAAAAACCGATAGTTTTTCTCTCACGTGCACTTCATGTGTTTATCATTTTCTCAAAATGCATTTCCTAGTTTCTTGATAAGCACGAAACACGATATCTTAAACTGTTCTACTCAAATTTATTAGTAAATTTTCTGTGGGTATTCTCAGAAAGATTATTATAGGAATGAAATATGTCAAGTCTTTATAGAAAATTTCTTTTTATAGCACACGGTTGCAAAAAACAAGACAGGCAACGGACGTCAATTAATAGACATAAACACACAAGGTACGTTTTACTGACACAGAAAAGTGAAATATATCCAGGGAGGAATCGAACGTAAAGCTACTCAAGTTGCGAGCTCAATAGGCAAACCCAATGAGCCACATTCTATAGGCTAAGCTAATAAAATCTTGAAAACAATATAGTTATTGGTTCCTATTGTGTGTAATGTTCTATTAGATAGTGCATAATCCACATTATGTTGTTGTTGTTGTTTCTTATGCCTACACTGGCAGACCAGAGGAGTGCCAGGCCCGTCGAAGACGGCAAGAGGCGAGGTGGGTGCGCCTTCCATGTTATTGAGCCCCATTGGGAGGAAGTCCGACTTTGCTCGACATACATGACACATCCGTTTTACAGGAAGGTCCCTTTCATACATCCATTCACTCATACATATCGTAATTTAGATCCCAATCAGAGGCCGATAACCCCCTGATCAGGTACCCCCAGAGGTATTGATTTGGTATGGGAACATGGGGGACATTGTGACCACGACCTATTTAACGTGCCCCAGTCACCATTAGTGAACGCGACGGTATTTAGCCAGGTCGAAGCGCCGATCTCGCAATCATCAGAATTGGAGGCTCCGCCGAGGACAGATCCCACAACCCTTCTGATGCGAGCCCGACGCTCTACCGACTGAGCTACCGCGGCTCATATAATCCCTTATAACACTTCTTAATCTGCTTAGAGGTAATCGTGGTTCATTGGGTATGCCCACTGATTTGTAGGTGGCGCAAATCCTATTCCTCCCTGGATGCATTTATCTCTTCTGTGTCAGTAAAGCTTTCCTAATATGCGTACTATAACCTTCACTATATGTCTTGTATTTGGCATATTACCAAATGCTGCATTTGCGGCATAAAAACCCAGTCCAACCAGCTAACGTAGTCTGTGTGACTAGTTTCATTACATGAAAGCAATATTTATTTCTTAAGCCTAATAATTTTATGTGCTAACATCGCATTTATTTTCAAACGTGAAATAGACATAACTAAATAAGCTGATCTTACCTCCATGAAAACACGTCTTCTCAAAGTAGTTGTTATTCAGTCTTATTTCCAGCGCATCCCTTCGACCGACGGAGTTGACGTTATACGAGGCACATCGAAATCCCGCATAATCCAACGAAAACGAGAGACACTGAGATTGCTGTTTGCATAAGTTGATGCAGTCCCTCGTCAGCGCCTGGTCTTGCTGTTGAAGGAGAACGGACGTTCCGACTGAGGGTCCGAACGCAGTTCCGGTTGTCTTCTCAAAGGACTCGATACCTCCGAAACAATTTTGAGCTGCAAACAGATCACATAAAAATTTAAATAGGTGAAAAAATTAGAGAAACAGATAAATTTTTTTAATGCGCGTAAAATGATACAGTATATAAAAATTTACATTTAGACGACAGCCGGTACAGCAGTTGTACCATGATCGCGCTAAGAAAGAATTAAGACAATTATAAGAACATCAATAGTACCTTGAAAGTTATAAGAATAGCGCCAAGAAAGAATTTAGACAACGGCCGTAACAGCAGTTGTACCTTACACTGCGGAGCTTTTTTTTTTTTTTTTTTTCAATCGTCTCCAGGAACAGCTCTTTCGTTTGCATGTCCAACCCCCCTTACCTAATAACCTAACTTGAGCGATAGGGCCTTGAGTGGCATTTACGACTGGCGCTTTCCTTTCATAGTATTATGTGGCGTATTACCAGAGCGACCTTCTACCTTTTCCCCAAAGCGTTCGCACCTCACGGTCGACAGGGTAATTTAGCAAACAAAAGGAGGGATCCTCTAGAAGGTCAGACGCTGACAGCTCGTAAGTGGTGATCGATGCCAGCTGTCGCTTAAAAGGGGGATAACATTCACCGTACACAGATCTATACCATTCCGCTTGTGTAAACGAAATTGTAGTGGTAACAATTGTCTTCCTGATACAATTGTCTAGTTACACTCTATAACAAAAAAATCGACGCATCAAGAAGGAGTTGTCCGATTGCGATAAACATTGGTGGATGAGACGAACATACATAGAGAAACAAACGATTAAAATTTCAGAACAATTGAATGATTTATGTCATAGTTTCACCGTTACAAATGGAGGAAGTCAATAAGGCGTTGGTCCACTTCTGGCCTGGAAGCAAGCTGCCACACTAAAAAAGTTACTGGATGCGGAATTTCTTTCCATATTGTCTCCAACTGCCGGGCTAAGTGGTCAATACCCTGGGATGGTTACAATCGCCTTCCCATAATTGTTCTATGGGAGAGAGATCAGGAGACCTAGCTGGCCAAGGAAGTGTTGGGAAAGCTTGAAGATAGTTCATAGAAATACGTGCCGTGTGAGACCGGGCATTATCTTGTATAAAAGTAGGTCCGGGTGTCGAAACGCTGTGTTGTACGGGTGCCAGAAATGAACTCCAAAGGGTCCGGTTATCAAAGGAGTTGTCACCCCAGATCATAACGCCCTGTTTTGGGCATGTCTGGCGTGCGATAGTAGGGACAGGATCTTCACGCTGACGACCTAGACGTCTTTAGACAATCTTTCAATAATGTGATCTTTTCCTTCGGGACTGATCCCGAATCGTCACCAATTATCCGTAGTGTTGTTCTTGCACGACTTAAATTCAAGCTACCAACCCTTTATTCTAAGATATTTATGTATAGCAACACCCTTACTTGACACGAAACTCTTTTAACAAACGAGATCGTGGTGCATCTGTGAGATGTTTATATATACAGGGTGGTCATAAAAAAACTTGGCCGATATATGGACTTCTAGCGGCCGTTCCGTTCAACCGATCGAGATGAGATTTCAGATGTAGTTATTCAGAGGTATGAGCTCGGGATTCTGTGAACGACAACAAAATGGCACTCACAGTTACGGTTATAGGTACAGAAACTCGAAATTTTCGAATGGCAACCCCCAATTTTTCCTGTCTCAAAATGCTCAGCGCATGCGAAAACCCTAAAGAACGTTGGAACGGTATGTGTATCACAAAAAACGGAAGCGTTATGCACTCACAAAAAACAGCTCTGCGAACGTCCAACAAAACCACGATCGGGGCCCACGAAGGAAATTTGCATATGTTGGAGGCAAGACACCAACCACAGAATGCCTTTCGCCAAATATTCAGCCAGATCTTCAGTCGGGAGCTCGCACATGCCAACGAAATGACTCTGTCAGCGAAAGTTAATGGAAAATTGGTAAAATTCTATTATTAAAATGGGATGAATGCCGTGGAAGCCTTGCGTGTTTACCGTCGAAACCATCGCCAAATACGAGGCCCATGTATCTGGCGAAAAGCGTTCTGTGGTTGGTGTCTTGCCTCTGTGATATGCAAATTTTCTCCGTGCGCCCAGAACGTGGTTTTGTTGGCCGTTCGCAGAACTGTTTTTTGTGCGTGCATAACGCGTCCGTGTTTTGTGATACACGTACCGTTCCAACGCTCTTTAGGGTTTTCGCATGCGCTGAGCATTTTAAGACGGGAAAAAGTAAGCATTGCCATTCGAAAATTTCGAGTTTCTCTACCTATAACTGTAACCGTGAGTGCCACTTTGTTGTCGTTCACAGAATCCTGAGCTCATACCTCTGAATAACTATATCTGAAATCTCATCTCGATCGGTTGAACGGAACGGCCGCTAGAGGTCCATATATCGGCCAAGTTTTTTATGACCACCCTGTATATATATATATATATATATATATATATATATATATAACACTAACATACGTTAGTCGGCTGGAAATCGACGTTATTTTTGTCGAATGGCAACGACGGAGAGCTACAAGAAATGCTGAAGATAGAGATCGGCACGCGAATGAAACGGCTGAGCAAACACTGACGTATGTACGTGGACCCGAAATCGACGCTATTTGTGTATCGTCGAAAGGCAACAATCAGCGTAAATAAAATAACCAAGATTTTTTGTAATTCTTGCTGTTTTCAAATAGCCGAGGTCAATTTCTATGGAAAATGGAGTTTCAGTTTTAAAATGCACGAAAAAGAACTCACCGTGCGAATGAAACAGTTGAGCAGTAGTTTGAACGGAGAGCTACAAGAAATGCTGAAGATAGAGATTGACGCGTGAATGAAACGGATGAGCAATGTTCAACGGAGAGCTCGACGAAGGCTTAGGTATAAACATGAATCAAGCGAAAATCTGTCTGACGTTCAAGAACACAACTACAGAATTATGCACTTTTTGCCATGCACCTTACTAGAAATATGAAGTCAATTTATCATTTATTTTATTTTATATTCAAATTTACAAGTAAAAAATTTACGAAATGTCACGATGGGATTAGTATGAAATTATAATTAACCATTTCAGATAGATAAAAGAGAGCTAATTGGAAATGTGAAACTCTTCACATGTCTCAAGAGAGAAGGGCAACGAATCTAAATGTAGCACTTGATATTTATCTAATGACCATTTCAACAATTGAACATCTGAGAGACTTGGGTGATTTTTGCAGTTTTGAGTTGTAGTGTATTGGTAAATATAAAATGTTTCTAAGGTCTGAAATCTTTCCTACCATTTTTATCAAAAACTGTGCATTAATTGAAAGATTTGCCGTTATATATTTATCTGTAGCCAGCTACTAATAGCTTACCTATACATAGCATAGATTTAGAGTAAAACATAGATTTAACCTTTTCATTCACGAATGTGAAAATGTCGTGAATATTCGTGTTTTATGCAGTTTTGATAGCTATTACAAACCGCCGAGCGATAACCGTGATTAGTGTGTGTAATTTGCATCCGAAGTAAATTGTACAGGCAATGGAGAAATTAAAATGAATATTAAATTTTTTTTCCGTACACTTAAATTATGATAACATTCTTTTATGAAAAGTAATTGATAGTTACTTTTCAATCAACGTAACATATTATTAATTCAACCCGAGCAGATCCGGGTATTTCTGCTAGTATTAAAAGAAAAGGCGTTGAAGAAAGTCTCTGAAACAACTGTCAGTACTATAGTGAGACAAACATACTATTAATATTTAACACAAAAAATGCATTTGAATGTATATAATAAATCTGATAAATAAATTTTTTGTTTTCTTTTTAAAAAATATAGCTGCAAAATTTTTTTTAGTAATTTTTTATCGATTTTTTTAATTTATCTCTTACAATTATCATGTTTATAAAATTCACTATTAAGAAACTCATATAGAGCCTGTCTAAAATACTGGATTTTTATGAATAATAAATAAAAACATCGTCTAAAATTTGTAGAAAAAAATTGAGTGTTCATTTTCAGTTTTTAATATACTTTTTATCGTAAAACAATACTTATAAACCATGAAATACAAAATCTATAAATTATTTCATGTGATAAATATAGATTAGAATTTATAAAATCCTCAGTCTGAATAGTGTAAAAATTAAAAAAAAAAGCCGTTTAAAATTCGTTTATTCGAAAAAAATATGGAAACATACCACCCAACAATTCCAAAAAATTTCAAAATGCATTAGTTTTAATTATGTGAATAATTAGAAATATTCCTTCAAACTCATCAGACTCAGTGGTAGAGATGCACTAGTACTGACAGTCGTTTCAGAGACTTTTTTATTACATAAATGTAAAAAAATAATAATTTTGTCGAACAATAAAAATTCCGTTTCACAGAAATATAATATATGTTACCTAAATAATATTCATATTCAGAAACACTCTTGCTATGTACTTATATAGACACCCGGTGCTTCAAATCTAAACCTAATTCTAGATCAAATGCCATTTATACAGCGCTTCTAATGCAACGGCCTTCCTTTTTAAGTGACCACAAGTCTAAAGCACTAGCTTGATCAAGCCATGTGTATTCTAATCAGCTAATTCACACGTGTTTACCATATGTTCCGAAACAGAATACCTAAGATAAGGCAAATATTGATGCGGAGCTGCTGTAGGTATATACACCCACTGTTGGCTTCATCAAAGCAAGTGATAATACTAGCGGCTTCTCAAAGGCTTTCTCTCTGTAATAATAATTTATTCCAGATTTTGTGTGCGTTTCTTCGGTATGCGTTCTTCTTTTGTGTGCGTGCGCAGAAGCGAAATAATATTTTGCACTGGTGAAATTAAGAAAGTTTTGCTTTTAAACGGTTATTAGTGAAAACTGTGTTAACTGGATTTGCATCACTTTCTATATAAATCCATTTTAATTATTATCTTTCTGTCCAAAACTGCCGCCAGTCTGGCACAGAAACCGGTTTCAAACCTGTCCACCATTACTTTTGGGCAAGAGACCAAATATTTGGTTTTTTACTTGTTTTCCTTCCCCTTGGAGTAATAGGGAAGTTTGACATCGACTTTAGCAATAATGACCAGATCTTGGACGAGATATCTCGTCGAAATACTTGGACTGTTCACGTACTTTTATGCAGAATGTAACTAAATTTCGTGTATTACATGTAGGATATGAAGAATTTTGACTTTTAAATAACTTTATATACTTTGAAAAGTTTCATTTGCAAATTGACTTATAAATCAGCTCCTCTGTATAATATGGGTCATGTTATCCAAGTTACGAAGTTTTTGATAGCAAACTCTGGTTCAGTTATTTTTAATTTTTAATAAAATTATATAAATGAACTTCTAATGTTTCTATTCTTTCATAATGCATTGATAGAAAGACGTCCGGTACTCTTATTTCTATTACAACTTGTATTACCTTGAAAGGATCTCTGGAAATAACTCAAAATAGCGAATTTGGACATCGACCCCTTTTCAACCAAGTTACAGAAATATTTATTAAAATTTTGAAGATGATGTGTGTGTATAAATTTGTTATTCCAGTCACTTACTAATTGAAAACGAGTTAAAAGTGCATTTTTATACAATAGTTTGATCATTCCAAAGTATATAAAACTACAAGGGGATTTTCTATTGTGATGAAGAGTTTGTATCATATGAATACAAGATGCAACAGCTATGAATTTGATCTACACATAATATTAAAACTTAAAACCAATGTATCAATAAATATTTTTATGGTAACAATATCAAATAAGAAAATTTTATATTTAAATATTCGTATAATCTGTTCTTGTAGTATTTAAGTTTATGAATTTCTTTCTAAAAATGTCTTGAAAGTGTACATGCGATTACTCTGAATATAAGTTTAGAATAGGATTAAAATATTTCACACTCTCGAATAAAATTACTGTTTGTTAGCAACTTGGAAACCGATGCGTTTGAAGAATTAAATCCGCCTCCAGAAGGTAATGAAACTTAAGTTAAGGTTTACAGAGAATGAAATATTAAAACAATCACTTGTAATATTCAATTTGTAACGTTGTTTGTAACTACGTTTCTTGAATATATGGATTTATAATATGAAATATAAAGTAAGTACTAAGGGAACACAGCACTTCCTATATTTTAGACTTTAAAAACATTCATTAGGGGACATTTAGATAATTCACAAGAATCCATAAGCCAGCAAACTGACCCCTCTTTATTTATTGATATAAATTATCAACCTATTTCCATTTGACCGAAAATCAAAGTTCATATGAATATTCAAGGTGCTATTCATATTTCTTCGAACATTAATTCCAAAACTGTTTCATATAAAAACTATTTTAATAATCTGGGGGTCATATATGCATTATTCCACCATGCAATCCGCAGTTTTCTAGTAGTTCTACAAAATAGTACCCTACTATTAAAAGCAGTACTTCAACTCCAGTAACAGAATAAAGATATTAGAATAGTGCGATTATTTTTGAAGATGTGATCAACAATCTGAAAAACTTGCTAAACATTATACAATAACAAAAGAACTCTCTTGTCATATAAACTCCATGCGTTGCCGTATATCGGTATGTATTACATACAAAGGGGGCTTTCAACGAAATAATTTATGAATTTCAATTTCGATTCTACAATGATAGAGTCCTCTGTATTTGGTATTGGGATTCTTTTTTTTTTCTCATTCCGATCTAAAAACTTCCCGGTGTGTTTTGATTTCTTTGGCACAAAGTGCATATGCCAGATTGTATAAGAAGTATATAAGAAGTGTGTAAGGTAGTGTAATAGTTAGTAAATACTCTCTTCCTTGTAGTTTACACTTCTTTACAATCTCTGCCTTCTCCTTTATTGCTTAATTTATTCTCGGAACTGCAAGTGCTTAGTGAAAAGAGTAGCAGATTAGTAACCGGAGGGTTGCGAGTTGGAGACTCCCTTCAACCAAGCACCGTATTGTACAATAAATCTGGTACACGTTAAATCAGTCGTGGCCTCAAATGTCCTCCCATTGGCATGGTGTGGAAGTTTGTAGAGTGTTGTTCCAGCTCAGATGTTGGCCTCGTCTTCTGACCGTGATTCAAAATTATGAGGTGTTTACCTCCGATCTTTCCCTTTGGGATTAATACCGAGTCGTTGTAAATACCCCATTGTGTGGCTTCAGTGCGGCGTTGATTCAATTACTTAATTCAACTATCTATTCACGTCTAATATTTAAATTACATACTTACTATTCAAACGAACTGTATAATCTAAAACTAATTAAGCTGCATAGAATCGAACTTCTAAAATAAAAAGTTAATTTCCGTCTTCTTAATAAGTTAAAAATAAATTAAAATTGGAAAGACTGGACTGAAATCAATTAGAAATGTAATTCAAATAGTTAGTAATTCCATTTTGTATTTGCTCTTTTTTGCTCATAGACTCGAAGCGCTTTTAAAATCTACATAAATGTCTTTGATCTTAAAATATTATTGATATCTGATAGGAATAGAATTCAAATAGAACTCCCAGTGTTCTAGGATGTTACTCAGTGTCCATACTCAAAATGCATGATAAATATTGAGTTCATAAACTTTTATTTCTGAACTCTAACTGTTCTCTCTAATCTAAGAAAATAACACGAATTTTCACTAACTGTTCAGGCGTTAATTCGGTTCAATTGAGTTTAAATACAAATTTCAGCTCATTTTTAGCTTTTGACTAAAATGTAGTTGAAATAATTAAATTTTTGAATAATTGCCTTTACGTATGTAAGTACTTTTTAAACCCACACTGTCATATTCTTTTTAATTTGTACTTTATAATTTTACAATTTTTAACTCGAGCATTGTAAGATAGATTAAATTTCTGCTTTTCTGTAAATAATATTATCATACTACTGTGTACTTCTTAATTTGTATACATGCACAATCAGTTTGTTTTAATAAATTAAGATAGACATTCCTCTAAAATATCACTTAAATCAGACAATAAATTAAACTAGGGGGCCTGCCCACTGCTCGCTAACGCTCGCCAACCCCCGGAGGATTGCTTCGCAATCCTCATTGGTTCGCTGCGCGAACCTATGCTCGCTTCGCTCGCCTCAATGAAGACATGTGTCCTAGCAAAAGGGATTGTTTACAAAATATGTAACTAAAATTTTTTTTCAAATCTAAATTTGCTGTATTACAGAAAAAATATATACAGTATCTCTAAAATCAGAATTTAAATGAAAACTTTGTGCAAATTTTGACTCGAAATGTGAGCGTTGCTTTGGAAATTGAATACCCAGCATGTTTGTGTGTGTACATTTTCCCAGCACTCAAACGACCCACACTTTTTCATTGAGTTTTTTCCGAAAGTTGTAGTGCAAGCGTCTTGTTGAACTATAATTGTTGGCCCTGAAAAGGACCGTTTTTTAAATGGCCCTGAAAAGATCCTCCGCTTTCTTTGATTTCTATTATAAACTAACTGCAACAACTCATTAAAATTTCCTTTTTTTTTTTTTCAGTAAAATTTCATCCGATAACGCTATAAATTCAATCGATGCGCGAGATTTCGCGATAAACAAAAAATTGTACAGTGCTGCCAAAACGCGATTACAAATAACGTCTTTTTTGCGTGCCACGTAAGAGAATTATATATATAGATTCATATCTTTATCAAATGTTACTACTTTTGAAAAGTGTTTCCTCGTTATTCTCTAGTTCTAGCAAATGACAAATAGTTATGGTTCTGATTTTTTAACTTTTCACTCAAATCAATTGAAAGTTTAATCAATTATAGATGTAATCAATAATAGATGATTTTTTAAATAGAGGAAACATTAAATATTAAACGTGAACTTGGTCATTTTTCCTAAGATTTATATGAAGCTTGAGGTTTTTAAGGACAAAACTGTGACGTATTCAAAAGGAACGTGATAGGTTTGGGATATCGAAATAAGTTGTATCCGCTGAGTGCATGGACAATTCAGATATCCTCCACACGAATATAAGAGTAATAAATACAGAGTGAAAATATTTTAACTGTGATTTCAAACACGATAATAGATTACTAGAAAGATTCATTTGAAGGAGTCCTCCTTCTCATACATTAAATCTTATCAGGGGTGTATCTATCGTAAAAAGTTAATCATAGGACTAACGCCATTCGTACATTTTTAATTAATTTTTCTCTTTAAGGGGGTCCGGGACACATTGAAAAAACATTTTTATTAATTAATTTAGAATTTTGAATTTTTTTGTACTGATTACCCATCTAACTAATAAGCAAAATCACAACACAAAAGTTTTCCAAAAGTTCTTTAAAAATTTTTAATTAAAATTTTTTGAAAAAAAGAGGGGTCATTTTAAATTGCTAAGGCTCAAAACATTCTTGATCAATTTTCAAAATTCTTACATTAAATTATTCACAAATTTATTAACTTTAATTATGATTCAGGAATTTAAAAAATATTAATTTAATAAAAAATGAAAAATGTTTGAATAAAAAAATTTGAAAATTTTAAGGTACTTTTTTTTTAAAGTCATATTTTTAAAAGTAAATATTTGTTTTAAATTTGCTGAATCAAAATTAAAGTATAATGTTTGAAAAAGATATATTCCAAATTTCAACCCTTAAACTTTATCGGTTTTCGACTTATAGCAATTTGAATACAGGAAAACTTGAAAAAATGCATCATGGAGAAAAACGCATTTAAAGTTTTAAGGACAGATGTTGTTGCCATGACAACAACTGTCAAGAGTGTTAGATTTTCAAAACAACGCACCACAAAAATTATTATATCTCTAATTCTAATTAAGATAGAAACATGATTTAGACGTCATTTTAAGCAGAAAAACACAGAGAATTTCTTAAAATAATAAAAAAAATTTCGAAAATTTGACGATTTTTGTGTCCCGGACCCCCTTAAATGTTTGTAAATGCTAAATTTAGCTTATATGTCTAAAGATGTTAAAATTTTAACATTACATTAAACTTAATTTGAGCGTAATCCCATTGTACTGTTATCATGCGTCTATTTTTTATGAGTGGAAAAGTAATGTATTGTTTTCGTCTGTTGTTAAAATCACCAGTTTCAAATCATCTCAATCTTATATCGACGAGGTATTTCGTCAATAGCAACTGGCCATATCTCTCATCATTAGAAATTTGACAATATCTTGGTTACAAGATATCTCGTCGTTAGCAAAATTGGTGATATCTTAATGGACGATATATCTCGTCGAAGCCGCCTAGAAGGCTAAGTTCTTCAAAAGTCAATAAACATGGTTACATTTTCCCCCATGAATACCTAAGAAAAAAATCCAGAGCTCACACGTGGTAATAAAAGTTTTTGAACGATCATGAGACTATTCTCAGCAATAAAAAATAATCACGAGTTCCTGGAATAGCCTAGAGAATTGAGATTAAATAAATTTATTATATATTTTTCCATCTAAAGAACCCTTCACCAAAGCAGTTTTTAAATATATCTGTATTAAAAAAGCAAAGTGTTTAAAAATTTATAATATTTTCCTAATCGTGAATAGAAATTTCAATCGCAATCAAAAGTAACAAAATTTGCGTAACGCTAAGACAAGTCACAAAAAATTTATGTATTTATTTTAATTCAAATTTATTTTATTTTATTTTTATTTTGTTTATTAGTAGTATTTAACATAATCTTGCGAAATAGTTTTTAAATTAAAAACAATAAAGTCCAATACTTAATCAAAACAAAACTTACAAGCGAAATTTTCATGTATACAAATATTTCGAGATTCGATTTTAATCATACATCAGCCGTCACAATGTTATTTAAAGTTAGAATAATCAAAAAAAAAATTATTATATGTCTTGAACTTTTAAGTCACACACATTACTAATGCATTGAAATAAATTTCTGCTGAACTTACCAATGACGAGTTTTGATAGAGCTATAAATATCACACATATCCTTAATAAGCAAAGGCAAATCATTCTTCAGCTGAAAAAAATTAAATAACTTAGTTACATAATAACAGAGTTTAAAATTTTTTTAATAAATAACGATATAAGCACAGTTTTATTCAAATAAATTACAATTCTTGAGATTTTTTTATAAGGTTGAAAAATTTAATGTACTACATGAAATTAAATTTAATTATATAAATTATTCAAATTATAAATTATTTCAAATTGTAAGTTGTGCACACGAATGATACTAATGCACATCTGATGATATTTTTCTTAAGAATTTTTAACGGTAACATTATTTTAATTTTCTTTAAATATCAAAAAACCAGATTTCAAGAAGTTTTTAATGCATTTTAATTTATCTAATCTAATGAAGAATATTGTGCTTTGACAGACGAAAGGTACTATCAAGGTAAGTACGTTTTAATGGTGTTGATTTAAGCTAATAGTTGTAATTGATGCGTTGCAATAAATGCTCATTGCAGCTTATGTTTAACAGCAACAAAATAAAGTCAATGACAATGTATGTTGCATTATTTTTCTTGAGAAACAATTAAAGAAATAAAGTACGTAACAAAAAAAATTTAAGGCTAAAACATTAAACTTTAGTATAATATCTGAAACTTTAAAGTGTGTATTTGATGTATAAAAACTCTTAAAACAGACGAATTAAAAAAATTTTTATTTAGAAATGCTCGAAATAATTAACAGTGTCTATGTAAATTTGATTAATAATTCTTTCGGAAAAGTATTAAATAGTAAAAATAACTATAAATAGTAAATGTGTTTCCATATAAGGTTTCTCGTAAAGAAAGGGAAACCTACAATTCTCATTCGTTGGTAAACTAGGTTATTTAAAGTAGGCGTCTTTCATAAGATCTGTTTCCTGTGATTAGATTTCAGTTGAAAATAAAAGCAAAATACATTTATGATTCAAGTAAGCACCTGAAGTAATGAATGTTTAAATGAGATCATACTTCTGTATCCAATCGGACAGATTATAGATATGAATAGACTAAACAATTGTTTGATATGAACAATTTTCGTAGAGAAAGTTATTATCAGATAGCCATACATCCATCTTTATGTATTTTACATTTAAATAAATGTCATAAAGTACGTTCATTTCTGTTTTATTCAAACTAAATGAGTTAGAATTGGTCCTGTACCGTGAAACCCAACGAACTCTGTTTCATGCAATTTATAAAGGATTTAAGAGCTTACAAATACTACAATGCTAGTAAAAATGTAAAACTTCAAAATATTACTAATGAAGATTAAAAACCTGTGTAAAATTGCCAATGACCATTTCGGAGGATTAAAACGTCCCCCATCATCAGAACATACTGTCTTGACCATTGACAATTTTACAAAGGTTTTTAATCTTTATTAATCATATTTTGAAATATTTCATATTTTTATAACAAGTTTGACTAAGCCATATTTCTATCCAACCTAAGGTTTAGCTATTTCAATGTAGCTGTTTTTCATTTTTTCCCTTGAAACAATAATATGCTTGAATTTCATAACAAATGCATAACTTTCAATAGAAATTATAACCACCACCATAAAAGATCACACATAACTTGGTCAATTCATTTACTTTGCGTGTTGATGTTTTATTTGTCAGGAATGGCATGCAAAAAGTGTCCTTCACACTGCTATAATCACGCAAAACTCATTACTGTTACGTCGTCCATTATGACACTACATTCATGCCATTCTCTATCAAAGGTCATTTCCCGCTTAATATGTTTGCTCCCCATCAGACAATATTTGCATCATTTCTGCCTATTGATAAGTTCTCGCATTCTGTTTTCCAGAGCACAAAACTCGCCAGCACGCCCCCTACATCGGTATTGTGGTCCCCTCCCATCCAATGGTAACATCTACCATTAACCAACAACAAGGGGCCCAATAATACCGGCCACCCAACAAATTGAAACACTTGTCGATTGCCGCCATTGTTTATGCATGACATTGAGCGGCAAAATAAAAATCAATCTACCGCACATAAAAGAGAACACATGCACGGGGGCATCAATAGTGGTATCGGAGGTCAGCGCTAAACGAAACGGATATCGAACACAGACTGCCAGTGGTCGGATTGACCCATCGTGTCAAACGGTTTGGTCTTGGTTCAGTGAGTTGCTTTGGAGGGTTACATAAAGCAATATCCTTCTGGGGGCTTTAAGCAATCATCTCCGCTCGCAATTAATGAATTTGTTTTTCGCTCGCCATTGGTCAGTCTCTGGTTTTGTAGGGCGACGCGTATACCTTTACGAAACGGAGGGATCGGAGGGTTACTGTTACAGGGTTGTATTCCAATTTCATTTTCCGATGGCCACGGAAGTTAGTCTCTATATCGGGTCTATTAATAAAATGAATATTAAGTAAGTACGCGGGAAAGATATGAATGTTTAAAAATGGCAGGGTGTTTTATCCGTAGTTGTGTCAGATTATTTATAGCCGTATACCTATTCTTAGTGTGCGTGCTTATATCATATGCCTGCTATAGCATACTGTGAAAAAGATCATTAAGGGGATGCAGTACAATTTATGCTTCCAATAACTACAATTCATTTGTCAAAGTCCGTGGTTAACATTACTTTGCTGATAAAACTTTATTTCGATATGAGTGAACCGTAGAGCGATTTCGTAAACCGTACTTGCCAAAAAAATTATTTAATATCCTTCAAAAATTATTATTTTTTTTAATTTCGCATTATCTGCCTGAAACTATCAATTATTCACTAACAATGCGACAATCAAATGAAGATTAACAGTTATAATCTAAAAACTGCATTTATGGTAGGACACATTTTTAAAACTTTACCTTTACATTTTTATTGTTACTATAGTAGAAAAAAGTATTTTTTCATCAATTATATTTTAACAGAAAATCTTGTATAAGCGTTTTTATTGTTATAGATTATGAAATACAGATAGAATAATCAGGAAGTTAAAAAATCAATCCTAAAAGGATTAAATATTTTAATCCTTTTTTGGACTGAAACAATTATAATTTTTTTTTCTGTTAAATATGTATAAAACTATTTTTTAAAGGAAGTGAGAAAATAATATATTCAAAATAATTATGAAAGCAGTTATTATTTGCAAGATGTTTATGCTCTTTATTGTAGTACAATATTTTTCTTAGCATATAATGTGCCCGGAAAATAATATTTCAGCGATGGTGAGACTCTTCATATTATTTAATTTCATTCTATTCTTTTCTAATAAGCGATAGCATGACAAAAGAATGTTAAAAGAATGAAAAAAATTTTGATTTTTGTTACATATTTTTACAACATAAATTTAAAATTTTCAGAAATATGAGAATATACATCAGCTTGCATGAGTTAAAGTATTCTTCGAAAATTCTTTGTAATTTAAACCACATGAGTATCAAATAAAGATGTGTGTCCTTATTTTAAAATTGGATATGAACTATTGATTCTGAGTTTAAGTTTCAAGTAGGTTCAGAGAGAAATATTTTTATAAATTGGTTCAAAAATAGCAAAAATCTCTCTATATTAAAAAAAAGTTACCGCCGCCGCCGCAGAATTGAAATTTTTGTTGTTTAGCTCCATTCTTAGACGGTTTCCCGAGAAAGTACTTATCGGAAAAATATGAAATTAACATGCTTTGTTCTTCATCGTATTCCCTGGATAATTATTAAGATTTTTTTCCGATGCGGCTATTAGTTTAGGTTTTATTAAGTGTTAAAGTTGAAGAAGTGAAATTTCTTCCGCGAGTGAGCAAAACACATTCAAAATTTCAGTCTTTAGTCGTGAGTTTTTTTTTAAGAGTACCTCTCAACGTAAATTTTTGCAGCTCGTCGAGTTTTTTTTGAAATTTAAATGTGGTTCTTGATAATATTTTTTTGAAATTCGGGAAAAATCGGGACATTTTTGTTACTTTTTTTTAAAACTGCCGTATCTATATCTAATTACTATTAGTTTTTAATTTTTAAAATATCGCAGTATACCTCAGAATATACTCTTTCTTACGGTACTATTATTTTTGAAATCGGTTAATAATTAAATTGGATGCGATCAAAAGTTCGTGATACAAAATTCGGAATCTTCGGATATTTTCGCTACGTTTTGTTAAAACCGTTATGTCTACGGCAAAAACCATTATTTTTTAAATTTGAGAACATCACTGAATACACTATATTACACTCTTTCTTATGGTACAATTATTTTTCAAATTGGTTAATAAACAAAATCGATGCAATTAAAAGTAGGTCATACAATTTTCGGAACTTTCAGATCGTAACTTCCGATACAAAACTAAAATGGTCATATCTATATAGTATTACTGTTAGTTTTTAATTTTAAAAATATTGCAGTATACCTCACAATGTACTCTTTCTTACGGTACAATTATTTTTAAAATTGGTTCATAAATAAATTCGATGCAATCAAAAGTAGGTGACACAATTTTCGTATTTTTCAGTTCGCGTAGCTGGTTCCGCAAACAGCAGTGGGTTGCATTTTCTACTATCGGGTTTGCCAGATATCAAATTTATCGTAGCAACAATTGCCATAAAAACGATTTCTTTTTATTTGGCGAGGAAAAAGGCTCGCTTTTTTCCCTCTGTTCTCAAGACAGTTTACCGACAAAGTACAATCGTAAAGTTTTGATATTAACACTGTTTACTTAAAATTGTACAGGGAACAAGATACAGAAGATTTTTTACTGATGCGGCTATTCGTTTAGGGTGCATTAAGTGTTAAAGCAAAAAAAGTGAAATCAATTGCGAAAGAAGTATTGGTTTGAGAAAGCAAACCAAACGGGATTGCGTAGCAATCCCCGGGGTCGGCGAGCGTAAGCGAGCAGGGCGCGAAGCCCTCGCTGTGACGTCATGTACCGGAAAGTGAAATCAGCATAATACGAATTATTCAGATAGTTTCACTCTGTGAAAGGAATGTTGGTTTGCGAAGCAAACCAAATGACATCTGTGAAAGGAGTGTTGGTTTGCGAAGCAAACCAAATGGGAATGCGCAGCAATCCCCGGGGGTTGGCGAGCGTAAGCGAGCAGGGGGCGGAGCCCCCTAGTTGTATTAAAAAAATTAGAAATATTTCCCATTTATTTTAGACAAGATTAGAGCTTTTACTTTTGTACATTAATTTCTTCCGTCATCCGTTACAATTGTTAAAGTTATGACACATTATCTGAGATTAAGTGATATTAATTTTTTAAATGTCCCTATCAGTGTTGAAGTAATACGTACATCTATTTTTTACCAATACTTATTTTAAAATTTCGAAGGAATATGAAATTGCAGAAAAGCAAGTATCAATTTTATTATGTTTAGAGATGGTCAATATAATTTAATTAGTAATCAATTTATTTAACTGTTGTTAAATTATATAATAATTAAGATATTACATGCACAAAAACATATTTCACTGGAATCTTTCATACGATGCTCAAGTGTGATTGGCGGGAAGGAATTGAAAAAGAAAATGTTTTCACAAAGTTAGCTAAAAATTTGGAAATTGACCCAATCTGAGCATACTAGCTTTTCATTGAAGAGGTAGAAGGGTAGGTATTTTGATAAACGTCGCACTGAAACAACACAGTTTGCTATTGGCGACGGTCCGGTATGTATTTTAATTAACGTCGTACTGGAGCAACACAACGGGTTATAGACGACGGTCCGGTACCACTTCCCCAAGGGAAAGATCCGAGGACAACACCACGTAATTTTGAACCTCGGTCAGATGAGGAGGCAACACCTGAGATGTTACCCCACTCTCCAGATTCCACACCACGCCAACGTTACGACAGTTGAGGCTACGATAGATTGAACGTGCACCAGCCCCCTTTGTACACGGCAGTATTTGTTGGATTCGAACTCGCTCCCATCCGGTTGTTAATCCGTTACTCTTCGAACCGGACCGAAAATACCCGAAGACAACACCACGGGATCTCATTGGAAAGAGTACAAGTAATACACAGTGGAGTAATTAGTAATTATGTGTCAAATACCTGGGAAATAGGCAAGAAAATAGCTACGATTGAGCATTAAATCAAAAATAAGCAATTCATGGCGAATAACTTATTCACTGATGTATTTAGCGATCAATCAATAACTTCCACACACTGCCTTCACAAATATATACTTGCTTCGACTTCGATGTGTAATTGCAGAGGATCGGTGTCCAGGATGTTAACGCTCAAAAGGATTTTGGCGAGATATCTCGTCCATCCGGATCTGGAATAATTTTGCTAATGACGAGATATGTCGTCATCAAGGTATTGACACTAATTTTTTTCTATCACGAGATCAAGATCTGGTCGGTTTGTTTCTAATGACGGAGCATGTCGTACATCAAGATCTACTCGTTTTTGCTGATGACAAGATCGAGACAACTACCAGGAGTGTTAGGTGGATAGGTATTTTAACTAATATCGCATTGTAGAAACACAACGGTCTACTGAAAAGGACCGGGATCAATCCCGATACGAGAACAACAACACGTATTTTTGAACCACGATCAGATGACGAGGTAACACCTGAGCTGCCACCTCAGTCTCCAAACTTCCACACCACGCCAATAGGAGGACATTTGAAACAACGACAAATTCAATGCGCACCAAGTCCCCTTTGTTCATGATGGTCTTTGGTTGGATTCGAACTTGCAACCCTCCGGTTGCAAATCTGTTATCGAGTTCAACTGAGCTACCATTGCCTGCAGAAGTGTTAATCATATAATATTTGAATGCGGAATCCTCAGTAATGATAATTGGTAATTGGTAATTTTTAATTAACGTCGTACTAGAGCAATACAACGGGCTATTGACGACGGTTCGGGATCAGTCCATTAAGGGAAAGATCCTAGGACAACACCTCGTAATTTTGAACCACGGTCAGATGACGAAGCAACACCTGAGCTGGCACCCCACTCTCCAAACTTCCACGACAACCCAACGTGAGGACTTTCGGCCACGACAGATTTAAGGTGCACCAGCCGCCTCTACACCATACGCTTACAAACATCCATGCCCGAACCCGGATTTGAACCAGGAACCTTCCGATCTAGAGGCTAACACCTTAACCACTATACCGGTTGGTCAGCCATGAGTAATGAGAAAATGGCTCTTCGAAAGAAGATAAAGTGCTCTCCGTTAATTGGTCTGATATTCTCAGTGATTCGAGGATATTGACGTTTTCCCTTACTTCTGGGAATTTCTTGATAGTATTCATATTCTTCGGGATAGCCTGTCATGAATTTTTCAAATGTGCTCGTGTTATAAAAATTTGAGATGAGATTTATTTTTAAAACGTTTCTTTTGTTCTTACTTTCTGTGTCACTTTGTTTATATTTTTACGCTGTGACTTTTACTGAGTTTTATGGATATTTCGTGTGAAGCATGATTAGATGCTTTGTGTTTACCTCAATAAAAAAAACGTAACATATATTGTTATTTAATCAGCAACAATTATTCCAGTTAACTTGCAGGTTCCTGGTTTGAATCCGGGTCAGTGCATGGATATCTGTAAGCGTATTGTGTAGAGGCGGCTGGTGCACCTGAAATCTGTCGTGGACGAAAGTCCTCGCGTTGGGTTGGTGTAAAGGTTTGGAGTGTGGGGTGCCAGCTCAGGTGTTGCCTCGTCATCTGACCGTGGTTCACAATAACCTTGTGTTGTAATCTTATCTTTCTCTTAGGGTATTGATCCCAGAGCGTCGTCAATATCCCGTTATGTTGCTCTAGTACGACGTTAATTAAAATTATCTTACCAGTTAATATGGAGAGGATGCAAATACAGAATTCTTCATCATTCGCTTACTATAAATAATTTCTTAAATATTCTAGCATTATGTATTTTCCCTCTTTCTATACAAACTCTACATATGTACTATGTTTTCTGGTACTGCTGCTACACTCACTAAATTTGAAAACATTTGGATACAAAAGATTTAAGAAATTGCAACGTTGCCGAAATTGTAAAGCAAACCTTATTTCTAATAAATTCAATCATTAAAATTTATTTTAATTAAGCCATTGCAGACCGTGAGCTAGTGGTTTAAAAACATTAATTTTGAATTCTAATATTTAGTTTAGCCTATAGAAATATTACATAAAAGTAATAATATCATGAGTTTGCTTTAAAATAGTTACACGTATCTGAGAAGTCAGAATAATTTTGGTTTTTACCAGCTTAAATCTTACCTTGAGAAGAATTAATTGGACATTTACAAGCTCTTGTGATTCAAGGAATCCGATAAATTTCATTAATGCAGTTTAGTAAACATAAATGTTTGGAATTACAATAAATTCACCAAAAACTTTAGAAGAGTGACCAAAATCCTATCATAATACGAAATTAGAAATCCTTCTTCTGAATGTAATAGTTTTAACAGTTGAACTAACCATAAATTTCGATTGTGGTTAAAGCCTAACGAACAAACCCCTGCAATGTTTACTAGACCATACTGTTTACCATACTGATATGAAAAATCCCAATAGTATGGTGCCAAACGGCACACAGTTGGGCAGCCGTAAACAGAATAAGCAGTTACGCAATAGGCAGGACGATGGAACTCAAACCGATAAAAGTTAATTCTACATAATAGGAGTTTGTTCAATAAGCGCGGAGGACGAATTTCAGTCAGTCGGCGAAGCTTTCGTTGCAGACACCGTGATATTGAGGTCGCATCTGACAAAAGGCTGGATAGGAAGTCGGGCGTTTCGATCATCATCACTTGTCGTCACCTGGAGAGTGATGAAAAGATGAAAAGAGTGCGAATTGGAGGCAGCGACTAACTGTTGAAACAGGTTAATTCTCAAAAGGGTATCGCTTTCAACTGTAATTTTTTAATGAAACAATATCAGTGCATAGAAAATTTTGCTTAACTCCTTGGGTACAGATTTGAAAAAAAAGGAGTTCGGATTATCGTTTGCACATTAGTTACTGTTATATTTTTGAATTATCGTCTGTACACTAATTACTGTTATATTTTCGTATTATCGTTTGCAGACTAGTAACTGTTATATTTTTGTATAATTTCGTTTGATAAGAATGGCAACATTAATAGAGAGAGAGAGAGATCTCACAGCCTCTGATCTCCGCGTTCATTCCAAAAAGGAATGTCTGATAACGCAGCTGTGTAAATATGTCTATGTATGGAGTTAAATTAAATAAAGTGTCTTTTTGTAGAGAACAATTGTATAATTTGATTCAAGGAGAGTCTTGTAACACCAATCACTCTTGCCATGAACAAAAATGTACATTTTTAATTTTGTTCTAGTTTGAATGACGAATTAGACTCGTCATCCGTAACTTAGCCAAAACAAGTGCATGACGAGTCTCAGTCGTCAAATGTACCCAAGGGGATAAGGAATCTGTATAATTAAATGTAGTGATACCAAATCCTTTAAAAATACCATTATGGTGCCCATCATTGAATAACCTATGATTAATGCACAGCTAGGGTGGGAATATAGAATCACTTGTTATATTTACGCGGTGTTCAAAATAAAGCAAATTCATAGATGCCGTTCAATAGAGAATAATGTATTCTATAAAATTTTATGCGTAAGATTTGCATGCACGGAATCATTGTAATATTGAATCGCACAAAATGTCATATTTTTCCATGGCAGCACCCAATTTCGACATCGAATATTCAATCTGTATTAATTTCACCTCGGATATCAAGTTTCAAGAATGCCTGTTTCTAGATTATGAATTAAGAACATCTGGAACACCTAATTGTAGTTTTTCATACTCCGACTCATTATTTTAATAGCTTTTATATTAGATTAAATTTTATGACGGTGTTACTATTAAAGAACTAAAACAAAATTTTCATAACGTTCCTATTTGTAATATTGCATTTAAGCTTGTAATTGTAATGAAAATAATATCCAAAGATAATGTGCAAGAGTAACGCATGAGCTACCGGAGGATTGCGAGTTCGAATCCAGCAAAAGACCGTCGTCTACAAAGAGGACTGAAGCACGTTAAATCTGTCGTGGCCTTAAATTTCCTTACGTTGGCGTGGTGTGGGAGATTGGAGAGTGAAGTGATAGCTCATTTGCTGCCTTGTCCTTTGACCGTGATTCAAAATTACGTGGTGTTGTCCTCGCATTGTCCCTTCTGGTTTTATCCAAGACCGTCATCAATAGCCTATTGTGTTTCTCCAGTACTACGTTTATTGATATCTACCTATCGAAAATCGTATGTATGCAAATTTTATATACACTGTTGGCTTGATAATTTGGCACCACTGGCAAATTTTCACGTGGTTGGAACATAGATGTTATATATGTATAAGAAGACTGACCATAGTTATTGAAAGAATCTTCAGAAAGTATGAATTACTTATGAAATAATAGTCGCGTGACAGTTTTGAGTGAGTATGTGTGTGTGTGAAAATTGACTTGGTTGATTGATATGGCATTTTGTCGCCTCCTTTTTTTAGGTATAGCAATAAGCATTTATTTTGAATAACGACAAAATAGATGAAATCTCCAAGTGATAATCTTATATCGCGCACACCTATCAGATCATGATTCAATGGAGGGGAGTCTAGTTCCGTCGAGTTAACCAATCAGATGATGAATGTTAGTTTCGTCGTGACAGACGATAGTAGTCTAAGAGTCGCATTTCTACTAGTTATGGACACATAAAAAGGTTACCATTACACTCCTTTTACATTTTCTCTGTGGGTAGGAAGAATGTTAAGGAAGATAAGTATGTATCCCAGCATAGGAAGCTTATTTAAGAACAGGCGCTTCCAATTTTCCATACTCATAATCCCCAAAAGTCAAAGCCAAACAAGTTTGCGTGATATCTAAGAACAAATTTTGATCAAAATTCGAAATTGGGCGTGAAAATTGTATATTTTCATTAAATTCTGTTTATGAGCAATTTTATATGTGAACGGCCCCTTATGCACAGTTCATGCATAAATATACAGAAGACGTAAATTCCTGTAAAATGGGACCCTTGAGTTTGGTCTACTAAGAACAGCCCTCGGGAAAAGGGAGTGGGTTTTGCTTTTTCAGTAACTGTATGTTCAAAAAAGAATTGTAATTAATAGTATCAAAACCTTAAAAACACAACTTACAAAGATGTTAAAAATTATTACTGTTTCTACTGGTCTGAGTGCCTACTTTCATGTATTTCTTGTTCACTCTGCGTTTGTTTTCTTGCCCAAAAAGAGCTTAATGTAGTGCTAGGTTTTTGTATGGCTGAAGAGCTAGATCTAACCTCCAATGTTTTTTTGGTCAAGTAAATAAACATATTCAAGGAAAGCTTTACTGACCAGAAGATATATGCATACCCGCGGTAATTACAAAAATCTAAAATGCTTCGCTTGCATGGATGATAGCACAGAGGGCAAAACCACTGAGCCACAATCGTGCTGTGGACTTGGTTTATAGATATCGTTAACATTATTTCACACACGTTTAAAATGGATCGTTTCTCATCCTTTCGAACACTAGTTCTCAACTAGTGAGAAAGAATTTTATATATATATATATATATATATATATATATATACACACAAAACCTTCAATTGAAAAAATTGCGTATAATCGTCAAGATGAATTTTTGGAACCAAAACACATTTATACATATACATTTATTTCAAGGTTAAGTTTAGAATGAGGAACTTGCACCAATGAGGAAAATGCTCATTTCTGTGGTTTATTAATAGATCAATCGTCAAAATGTTCAAAAACGACAATTAAAACCCATAAAATGGACTCAAAATTTCAAGTTTTATGCCAATATTTTATCAAGTTATTAAAATTTCAAGTTCGAATGCACTCTTTCTTAAGGAATAAATATTTGTAAAATTGGTGTATATATAAATTCGATGTGATGAAAAGTATACTTTCGCGATAGTGTACAAATTGTTCATCGCGAAGATTAACTGTGAAACGGCCTTGGTGAAACTCACTGTGCCGTCATGGCCCTTAAAGTCCAATCAGGAATAAACGAATTCTTAAAATAGTTTCGCCGTCACAGAGGATTGACAATTTTGTGAAAGGAGTGTTGATTTACGAAGCAAACCAAATTGGATTGCATAGCAATCACCAGAGGTTGGCGAGCGTAGGCGAGCAGGTGGTTTATGTATGACCAAGTGGCTTATGTAATCGTAGTAAGATATTTTATTCAATTAACATTCCAAATGTCTTCAACGAGATATATCTTCCAAGATCTGGCCGATTTTGCTAACAATGAGATATTTTGACGATCAATATCTAATCAGTTTTTCTAATAAAAAGGAACTTCGTCGAGACAAAACTGCGTTATTACTACAAGAAGAATGACGATACAGGTAGGAAAAACTAATTGTTCCTTGCAGAGAACCTGGTGTCAGTTTGCAACAAATTTTTGCATCAAAGGCTGGTCACTACAGAGTAGTTTTCGACACGACGATAAACCACCAGGAGGACTTGAAACCCAAAGATCACAGTTCATTTCTTGCAATTGATGAAATGCTTGTGCTGGTGCTTTTCAATTAATGAATAAGGAACTTGCACTCGTGAGGAAAATGGTCATATCTGTGTTTTATTAATAGATTGATCGTCAAAATGTTCAAAAACGGTAATTAAAACCCATGAAATGGACTTAATTAATTAAAATTTCAAGTTTTAAATTACCGAAAAGTACGGCAAAAGCATATGACCTCAAAACGCTACGTGATTGGTTTGACGTCATTGTGCTCCACGATGTAATGTTTACGTTTATCTAGCGCGTTGAAATTTCATATTGCTTGCTTTTTTAATTTTTAAACAATCAATTAAAATTTTTGTCA
Organism: Metellina segmentata; assembly: GCA_947359465.1. Classification (NCBI taxonomy): domain Eukaryota; kingdom Metazoa; phylum Arthropoda; class Arachnida; order Araneae; family Tetragnathidae; genus Metellina; species Metellina segmentata. The sequence goes on along the minus strand of OX375873.1, from coordinate 92,447,658 downwards.
TGCTATTTTGTGTTGTTTGTTCGCCCTAAGAAAACACTTATCCGGTGCTGTAATTGTTGTATTTGTGCAGCGAGCTACTAAACAATGTTTAAAAGATGGTTTTCCAATTGTAAACATTTCGAAATCTTATTCGGTTTTATATAAATCCTTTTTAGATCAACAACAAAAAAAAAACCGCTTGCTATTTCAACGTCGCTATCAAAGTAAACAGACCGCCATGGGGCATAGTGACGTCACAAGAAGCGGCGTAGGAAAACTAGCGTTTTTGAAATAAAGTAAATAGTGCGAACTTGAATTTTTTTTTTTTTTTTATCTTTTTGAAGTAAAAACGAAAGATACTTTCCATCATATCTTTTCATTTTCTATATTAAAAAAATGTAAACAAAAAACGTGCAAGTTCCTCATTCAAAATGCCAGAAGTGTTACTTTATCGTGATGTTAATATATACTCCTAATTGTATCAATTACTAAATTCTATCATTTATCTAAATTATTTACCTTTTTCATAGTGCATTGTCACTACCTTTAACTTTCTTCCCTCATTTTTTTAAGCTTACAACCATTAAATTCTATATTAATTATGATGTGGAGTTACGCTGTTTTCTGCAAGGTACTCTGTAATTGATACGTCCGTTCCGTTCCGTGTGAATATACAGAGGCTGTTCGCACATTTTTTAGACGATTTTGGTTAGCGGTAATAAAAAATCGTTTGCTGTAAAAGAAATAATTTCAGTTGTACTATGTTTTTAAAAGTCAAAATTATCGTCTGCGGCTTGAGAGGTTTGTTTTCATTCAAAATGGCGTTTTTAACGAAGCAGTGATTCGAAGGCTATATGCATGCTCTTTCCGAAGAGAAATATTCATATTCCGTTATCCAAAAACGATGTGAGAGTCATGGTTTTGTGATATCTAAAGCGTCGATAGGTAATATCGTCAATAAGAAAGGAAAAAAACGTGAAATTGGAGCCTCAAGTGGGACAAACATTCCAAAAAAGTATCCAAGGAAGAAACGGAAATCTTCGACAATTGCAAAGGTACGTTGTTTAATGTTAAAAAAAAATCCCCCTAGTCAAAGGACAGTTGCAAAATCATTAAAATGCTCGGTGTTCACTGTAAACAAAATGACAAACGTTGATTTAAATCTTAAGAAAGAGAAAAAACGCAATGTGCATCGTCTTTCACCAAAGCATATCGCTGGACGCAGGACACGATGCTGAATTCTATATGAGAAACACGTATCCAAAGTAAAATGGAAAAAAATTGTCACAATAGATGAATCATTGGTGTATTTAAATGATTGCAGCAAAAAAAAGAGCCATTTATTATCATAAAAGGGAAGAAAAAAAATTAAGTACATGGTTCATGCAGATTTCATTTTGTGATGATAAAAATAGAAAAACATAGTGTGTTTTTCAATAAAAAATAAGTTATGACTAATTTCTCTAACACAGTGCTTATATGTCTGTATATATTGTGATTGATACTTAAAAAAAACTTCATGTTCATTTCAGCAATCAATAAAATGAAACATTACAATTTTCTGAAAAATTAGGTTTTAAATAGAAAATTCAATTTCGTATATATTCTTCTAATATCAATCTTTGGAGAATATTCTTGTTCTCAGAGAATATTCACTGCTCAAATCTCTATTTGACGCTGCAACTATAATTTTGCACTTTGAATTACCTCGTCGAACTACTTAAGCTTGTTACACAACACTGTATTAAATGGACAATGTGTGTGGAATTCGCTTAATGGCTTCTAATGTACTCAAAGAAAATCTTTTTTGTAGCTGTTTGACTTTAACGACTTAAAGTATCATAAATACACTGAGTGAGAGTGCTTACAATTATGTAATAATGATTATAAAGTTATTTTTCTTTCTGAAACTTTTTCAAAATAAAGAACCTTGACTGTTTAAATTAACAAATTAATGCTTAGTTAATGCTTTATTTCTTAAATAATACTCTTTCGTACCTCGGATTTTTACGCAAAAGTTTATTTATATTTCCGTGTAATATTTAGGCATGATTATTGTGAATGAATTATATTTATGTAACATTACGCTCATTTGCTTTTATTATGCTGACTATATTTTAGGAAGACACTTAAAAGTATCAACGATTTGAATATCACAATACACAAGATGGTCCCCTTATTTCTCAATAATAACATGACATTTTAATATTTTTAATCCATAGACGTTCCCATTAAATTTTTAAAGCTTAAAACTAGACGTAAAGCGATGTTATTTCACTTATTATGTATAGTAAATCTTTCTTGTGAATAAGGTGCTAATATTACATAAAATTAATAGTATTAATTTTGATTATTAATGAATGTTTTAAACTTTTTGGAGATTTTTCATCCTTGAGAAACGTACTAGATTTTTACCACTTCATAAAGCCATTGCAAAAGTAAAAATCTAACAATTTTTTACCCAGAAATATGGATTTTTTTAGCCAATAAACATTAAATAAAATGTTAAAATTCAAAAGTTCTGTGTATAAAATAACAAACTATAATTTGTTTATGCGGGTTTTTTTTTTTACAAACAACAGAAATCTAGTAGTTAGGGTTCTAAAATTTATTTATTTCGGGAGGAATTTGGAGATTATTTAGTCTTCTGAGTTGGCAATTCCTCCATAAGTAAAATGGTTATACCTCTTTCTTAATTTTTAATGTTAGACTTAACGAAATACTACTTCATGTTTCCATCTCATGTAGGTATTCATTCTTAGATTTTTAAAAATGTGTCATATTTTTATTTTTTATACATTTAGTAAAGAAAATTATTATTCTCCCGCTGGAGAATGTTCTTGAGAATATTCTCCAGAAGATTATCACAAAGAATTTTACATCCCTAGATAAAATGTCTGTGTTTAACTTATAAATAATCAGACTAATATTTTCTCTTGATATTTGTTGTAATAAATAATTACCAACATTTCCATTTTGAAACATTATTTTTTAAAAATAATACTAATGGAATATAATTATATTAAAATAAAAACGTAGTTACCTCAACTCTGTAAACATATTTGAAAGCTTATCACAATACGTTTTTTTAAAGAATAAAACTATAATTTTTCATTATTTTTCAAAAACCTACAAAACTTCTTGGCATTTCGACTAAAATACAAAATTGTTATCTAATAAAAATTAAAATGAAGTAAAATAGTCAATCAATGTTCATTCATGCATTCCTAAGCTGGTATTGCTAAAAACGATGAAATGTAATTTAAAAAAGCAATGTAATATACTCAGTGAGTCTTCGAAAACAATCTCTACCATAAGGTTCTTAATTAATTTACTTCGATTTTTTAAACATTTCATTGATATTTGCAAATATACCACTTGTAACCACTAAGCCCTAAGTGGTTCTCTTTACACATGAACAGAAATTTCACCTACAACTCTCTCGCTAGTAGTATAAATAGTCTTATTTGCTTGTTAATTTGGGAGTGATAGATTAATTCTAATCCTAGTCAAATCACAAATAAACTGTAAATTAATTAATCTTTTGAAATTGTACATGCTACATCATTCTCGACAGAAGTGTTCTGCAATTTCTCCTTTTGATCTGAATTGATTCAAATAGTAGCGCAGTTCACGCGTTTAAGCGTCTGCACAAATCCACAAGAAAGGACTTCCTTTATGAACACAAATTATTCAATATCCCACCATTATGTAGATTCAACATTTCACCCGCCGATGTTTTCTGAAAATGAAATTCTGTTTAGAAAGTCATGAATCGCGTGGGGTAATCTTCAGTTTCTGTTATAGTTTTATTTCCCTTAAAATTCATTCGAGCTTTGAGCTTTTGTCCATAAAATAAGCTTTGCAGCGCTGAAGTGGTTGCATTTTTATTCCATTCATGTAGACGCGCTTCCGCCATTTTGTTCTAGCGATCTGGATTATTTTTATTTTTAGGTATAGAGACTGGATTGAGTTTTCTATGTTCAACAATACCCTGCACGTTTTGCCGTACAATAGAGTGGAAGTTACATTTGATGAGTTTCGCTGTATAAACATGCAAGTTAATCGAATGTTAAATGATTGAAATGAAAACAGTTCCTGCTTTGTTTTGTTTTAATTCACTTTTGAACTTTGAAAAGAACATTGCACAACAGATTGAAATAATACTTTTTAGAATAAGTTCAATTTTGATTCAATTCGAATTCAATACGAATATATATTGCACAACAGATTGGAAGAATACTTTTTAGAATAACTTCAATTTTGATTCAATACGAATTTATAAATATAATAAATATAAAGAATTCGATTATTCATGATAATTAAATTTTTACAATAAACTACATCGCCTACAAATTAAATTATTTTTACAAATTTAGAAACATCATTTTCTAAAATTGGATTTTTTTTTAATAAAAAACTGTAACATTAATTTGATAAGGCACACATAAGGTATTATGTGACACCCTTACGAGACTGCATACAATTCATTTGAAATGCAGTTTCAAAATTAATACAAATATGAAGACTATTAATATAGATATTTGAAATACAATTCAAATATTTTATGGAAATTTAAGTAGGGAAATTCGTAAAAAATTATAGCAATAAAAATGTATTGAATGTTCTTTTATGTTGGCAGATCTGGTAGAAGTAATTAAACCATTGTTTTCAAAATTGTCTTATTTATTATTTCGTTCAACAGTTAGGTCTAGTTAAATATAGTCAAGCTAGGCTTAATTAAATACTATCGTTTTTGATGAATAAGTAGTTATATTTTATGTACTTTTACATATCTTGACATCTAATAATTGATATTCGAAGGAAAATATTCCTTGAATACATTTTCTTGAGACTTGCCGAACCCAGTCAAGATATGGTTATCCCATGTAAGCTACATCAAATACTATGACAGGACATTCTTATGAGCATCCCAAGCTATATTTAAAACAACATGTTTTAATTCCCGGGGAATAACTACAAATTTCAAAAATTTCGGTAAAGTGATTTGTCTTGCTCCGTGCTTTGATGGGAATAAGTTAACTGCTGCTGAGAGTTCGTTGTTTAAAAAACACTAAAAATTCCAAAGTTCTGTTTAGAAATGTCAGAGAATACATAAAAACGTCCACACACTAAAAAAATTCAGCGAGAATCATAATCGTTATTTCTAGATGAAAGTTTTAAAACTAATTATTTTTATTACCAACATATTAAGGTAATAAATATGATGGTAGTGGCAATTTAAACACTTTCTCTGTACCGGTAAGTAGGTAATAAAATTTTATAAGTAGGTGACTACAGTCTTGTCCCAAAATGCACAGATTATGTAGAAAGGAAAAATAATTTTTTTAAACTGAAAACGTAAATTTTAAAAAATTTTAAATTTTAAGCAAGGTTTTTGAAATGAAAACTAACTATAATTTATTTATTAATATATTTAAACTGCTTTCACATAAAAAGCAGTCCCTTTCAAGGTAGACTGAGACATTCCATTGTTGAGAAATCAGTGTTTCTTATATACACTATGGTGTGCTAATTAAACGTTTACTCAGTATTCAGCATTAAATGTGCCAAATTTTGAAAATTGAGTTCAGGGATTATCCATAACTATAGTAGGTATGAATTTTTAATTCTTTACACTTATGGTCCATTTAGATATTGAAATTTAATGTCTTTGATGATTGTCCAAACACATTAAACATATATATAAAATCCTTTTTTTATTTGAAACTTGTTTAGGGACAGGTTAAAAGCTATGTCTATGAACCCAATATTTACATGAGCTAGCATTATAGGTATACGTTATGATGTCTTGCATCAGAAAATTGATTTAATTATAGGTACAGGTGTTTAATTATGGCTATTAGAGCAACATAACAAGCTATTGGTTCAACTATAGAGAAGTAAAATAACTGCACTTAGATTAATGAATTATTTACTAATTGTTGAGATATAATATACTGTATTAATAAAGATGATAAATTAAAGCAGCATAATGTTTTTACGGTTATAAAAATTTATGCACATTTTAGAACATTGAAAACACTTTAGTGATTCCATCTCTGATGTTCTCTACCCTTTTCTTTTCATTATTTCTTATAAAGTAACAGAGTAATAGCAAAAAACGCTTGGGTAAAAGTAACTGACAAATACTAACCCGCAAAGTGGCTTAAGCGAGATTACTCGTCCATCCAGATCTAAACTGTTTTCTCAGTGACAAGATATATCGTCATCAAGATATTGCTGATTTTCTGATAACGAGATCAAGATCTGGTCAATTTTACTAATAAATATAGTACTTCATCTCAACAACCGACAACCTAAATCCGACCATATTTATATATCTATATAGTAACCGAATGGTTAGTCTGCAGATAAAATCTACATCCTTTTTGTTTTGTTACTGGACGCATAAAAAACTCGAAATCGGAACATATATTATACAAACTTTTGAATTTATTTCATGCATCAGCCTTCAGGGCTTCACTTTGACCCAGAAAATAAAAAGCAAACTTCAATGAAATGAAAGTGTTAAAATTAAAAAGTAGATATATTTTTTAAAAAGTAAATGTTTGCAACAATAGATTTTGCATACATTAAGTGCATTCAATAAAACAAATTGGTCAAAAATCAGAATTCCTTATTTAAAAAAGGCAACATTGACAATAACTTCCATCCGGCTCTCTTGCATTGAATACATTTTTTAATCCATCAGCACCGATGTAAAAAAGAGGTTCAATTAGCTAACTTACCCAATATTTGATCTTCCTACAAGTTATCAGCTCCTACAGTTCAGGAGTTTATTCTATCAACTTATATCCACGCACATTCGGATATCATCCTTATAGTCCTGTGATTCAACAATACCCAACTCCTGCCATCACAGTTCTTTAAAATTAGGAATGAAAGGAAGCAACACAGCCGTCTTCAACAAATCTGCGTAAACTGCATGATGTCGGAATTTAATCAAAGGTCCATAAACTGCGCGTTGCTTGGAACTCAACCAGAAGCAAACCTCAACTTGAGCGCGGAGAATTCCCATTAACTGTGGCAAACTGCGAAGGGGTTGACGTCCATTGCCTTTTGCAGAACCCCACCAGTGGACACGGACAGTGAATTCGGCCGATATACGCTTGCCGTTCCTCCACCAAATGGTCTGTGAAGAGTTATGAGTGGGACCAGTTTGTTGTTGGCTACTCGGTCATTGTGCTTTGGAGTCACTTCCACCCCCGAGTTTTTGTCGCTATTTTTCGGACACGGGAAGCTGTCTCTCTACGTGTTTATGTGTGTGTTTATCTTGCATCCTTTTGGGGTGGTGGACTGCATTGTGGGGAATCACAGTGTTGCTGAGGCAAAAATGCCTTGGCGCGAATTCCGGTCATTTCGGCCTTGGATTTATTCTCTTTTTCGGCCGGGCTTTTTTGTCCGGTGGTATACGAAATGGTTATTTGTGGCTGGGCTTATGGGATACAGCAAGGACCTTGTCCCCTTATGATTGTATCCCATTCTTTAGGAGAAAGGGAGCATGATGTTTCACGTCTTCCTACCGAAGCGCGTGCTACGTGCTTGTCAGAACTCTATTGGTGAGAGGTTATACTCATGTAGTATGCAGAGTTGCGATGTGTAAAACCCTAAAGTGAAGCGTGCGATTGATGGTGCAACACAGTTTAAATGAAATATGTTTCTCTTTGGTTCTTCCAAACATACAAGCTTATAAATATTAATTAGTGTGGTATGCAAAAGGTGCGTTGCAACACGAGCAAAACAGCATAATAATTAGAAAGGGAAAATACATACAGACAAGTGAACAATAGAATTGTCACGAAAAAAAAAATATTATATATTTTAACAAGCAATATTAATTCTAGTCTAAAAATATATATTTACATTTTATCAGACTTTAAAAGACCTATTCATTTAAAAATATAAATTTGACGTACGTCAGAAAAATGTTTATTATTCAGGTTTCAATTTCAATAATTCAGTAGGTTGCATTTATCTGTATGGATATTTTTTGACTATATGCCAAAAATATATAAAAGCAATAAGGCAGTAGATGTTCCACTTGAAAGACGAATAGCTTCTTGGAATTTGTTAATATGATATTAACATTTATAAAAAAAATTATCATCCATTCTCTTTCTATGGATTTGTAATTTCTTCGCGATTATTTTGTAAAAAAATAAAGAAATAAATGCGAGCATTTCACATATTTTGTACTTTTATTTTCAACAGTACTTTCATCTAATATACACATTCTGAATGTAAATTTAACATTTCATCATCTACATCTCCTGCAAAATACTGAATAGGTTTCTCATGCTTCCTTTCTTTCAAAATTTTCATATTATGTGCAACATAAGTTTGTAATAATTTGCCACTTCTTTCAACAGGTAACCAATTCTATTTTTCTTAAGAGCTAAAACTGCGTTCAGAAGCTGCGGTACTAGCAGGCACTGTTATAATCTTGAGAGCTACTTTAGGCCTGGTGCACACATCCGGTTTTTCAACGGCACGCACGTCCAACTTGCCTACAATTTGTACCGCAGTTTCCCACGGCACCGCAGCTCGCCGCATACGCTTCTCCGGTCTCATACCTTGTTTTCATAAATAAATGGAATATAAATAATTATTAATAAATCTATGTATCCAGTAACATCTATTTTGTTTGAAATTATATTTTTTGTACACCAAATAAGCGAAATAAACACGTTTTCTTCGATAGATATCCATCGCAAATGGTGCAAAATGAGTATTTGCGTCATTTCACGGTTATGTGTGTATAGTTGGACTTCGGCACCGCACGTTGAAAAATCGGATGTGTGCACCGGGCCTTAGAGTTTGGTTTTCTAAACCGCATTTTTTGTTAGTTAAGTTCTTTTGAGTTGATCAACTAAGTAAATGTTTGCTATTGAAACCTTGGATTGTAAGAAACTTGTTAATGAGTGTTTTAGAAGACATGCGAATACTTCTATTGGGCCAACTGTTAACATTATGAGCTCACACAATTTATGCTTGCACTCCTAGGTTTTACTGTATTTGCATGTATTACAATTTTAGAAAGTATTCATGATAACAAAGACCTTTTCTATGGGTGGATTTGTGTTTACAGACATAATATATTCAATAATGAGTCTTCAATTTATCAAGCATGTTTATATTTATTATCAAAGTAAGTAATTGTAAAAAAGTTTTATTTAGTGGTTTTTTAGATTGAATTAGTTTATGTTTATAAATTTTTGTTTTAGTAGTAATAAACAGTAATAAACAGTAAAACCTGTAATACTGTTGGGACTTGGGGAAAAAATATGATTTGACAGGTTTATCATTAGACAGGATCTATATACATAGGTTTGATGTGTATATTTTATTTGTTTTACGATACAGCAATCTACACACTATTACGTATTATCCAGAGATTTAAAGAAAGTTGGTCGAAATATACATATACCATTAAGTCTACCCATGTCTAATGATATTTTGTAGGAAATAAGTAAATCATTAAAATCTAACTCAGGAATAATATTTCTGCAATCTCTAATATTATAAAAGGAAATGTTTGTCTGTTTGTTTGTTTATTTGTATGTATGTTTTGTTCGTTTGTTTCTTGCACGCAAATTCCTAAAGAATCTATAGCACTTACAATAATGGGATTTGGCACATAGGTAGTTCAAATTTTTACAATTTTAAGGTCGCGGCGAATTTTAAAATTCAATTTAGAACATTTTTAAATGAATTTAATGAACTTTAATTATTTTTGTTTTCTTTAGAATGGCAATCGAGTATAAAAGATCATGTTTTAAATTTTTTATCCAGTTCCGTTTTAATTTTGCGCGGAGGAATGATTTTCAAATTGACGATAAAAACATATAAGGCATGTTACACACCATATATATACGGAAGTATCTCTACTATTATAAAAGGAATTATTTGTCTGTTTTTCGTTACCAAAGTCCTGACGAATCTATGGCACTAACATTAATGGGATTTGGCCCACAGGTAGTGCAAATTTTTTGCAATTTCTGGGTCGCGCCGAATTTTAAAATTCAATCGGGAAAATTTTTTAATGAAATTTAATTAATATCGGGGTTTTTTTTTGGAATTGCAACCATATAAAAGATGATATATTCTAAATTTATTTTTTCCGCTTCCGTTTGATTTTGCGGAGGAACGATTTGTCAGCAGACAAAAAAAAAAAAAAAAAAGTTTTAACTTTAGTTATGTAGTTCTTTTTCCTATCTCCTAAACCGTTAAAGATTGTGAAAATTTCGCATTAGATCGATACCTAAAAACATGACTTTCATTAAATAAATAACTTTTAAATTAAATATATAGTTTATATTTTCGCAAGAGATTGTGATGTCACTTCAACTTTCGCTTTCCAAAAATAAATAAAATTCAGTTTTTTGCCCTTCGCGTTAAAAAAAACAAAAAAAAAAAAACATTTCCAACCCTTTTCAATTTAGGCAAGAAGAGCATAGAAAATAAAAAAATTTTTGACTGGCACTGTCTAAAAGTCAGAATTGTCAAAGATAGATTGAAAATTAAACGGATTTGAAATCTGCGGAAATTTTGACACCAGATAGATACCTTACACCACGGGCACAGGCAACGCCGGGCTAGCCACGCAGTGGCTAGTAGGTTATATACCGAAACACATAACAAACAGAAACAAAATTCCAATCCTTGAAAAAAATGCAGAATTCTAAAACAAAATTATGTTTTAACGTGTTAAATATCGACTTCCTGAATATATTCTGAAATAGAGCAATTCGACGAAAGACGAACAATATGGATAAAAACAATATTGATTTATAAGCAAAAATAACACGTATTTATAATTCTTGGGAATCCTCAAATATGACCGCAACATCTCACTGTCAACTCAAATAACCAAACAAAGAATTCTTAATCCAATTAAAAATTTAAACATTAATTCTGACGTTGCCCGATACCGAAAAGCAAAATTACGTATTTATGTTCAATGAGTTTATTTTTTTTAGGTTTTCGTGTTCCATTACAAAATGTAAGTTATGTAAAATTAAATGCCTTAAATATTCTTTCTTCATCAACAAATATTTATAAATATTATTTTCACTATGGGAAGAAGTAAAAAGTCAGTTCAAACATGAATATTATAATTAATTGGTTTTATAAAAATTGGTTTTCGATCAACACTGGTAAAGCAATCTGAGCTGCGTACTGTAATCGTTTTATACTCAATGTTATTTCTATGGCGATTTCGAATTGCTTGTGGCTTAGGACTTAAGTCAATTTTTGGCCTCTTAGGAGTCGAATTTTTAAAATTTCTTTCTAAGTGCACCTCTACGGTATAAAAAGAATCGCCCTGCAAAACTTCAGATTCCTAGGACTTGTAGTTCTTGAGATACATTGATGAGTGGATGAGTCAGTCTGTGAATGAGTGGTATTTGAATTTTATATACATAGATTAGTAACTTAGTTCATAAGAAAGAATTATTGTACATAATAAGTGAAATAACGTAAAAAATTATGTTGGACAATATAAATAAGTGTTATAATGATGCATAGAATGTTAACTTTTCCTTTATTTCCATGTAATATAAATTGCATGTTTTTCAATAAAAAATGACAGTTATAACTAATTTCTGTAACACAGTGCTTATAAGCCTATATATATTATGAATCTATATATACTGCTGTTTGTAAAAAATGAAACACCATGAAGGAGTCATCATAATTAAATGAAATTTAATACACAAACGGCTTGTATTAGTACAAATAAATCAATAAATTTTCAAAGCAAAAAACAATATAAAGTGTCCGAAATCAGTATTTGATGTAGCCACCACGCGCTGCAATAAGTGCTTCTATACGACCTTGCATGGAGTGAAACAGAAGTTGAATGTCTGCATGTGGAAGAGAATTCCATATTGTTTGTAAGCGCACCCAAAGTTCGTCTTTTGAAGCTGTAGGACGCGAATCACAAGTGAGACGCCGACCAACCAAATCCCACAATTGCTCTATAGGCGTAATATCCGGCGAATAAGCAGGCCAAGGAAGAAGTTGCATGTGTTGGGCTGAAAAGAAGTCTCGAACATTCCTTGCAACTTGGGGCGTGCATTATCCTGTTGAAAGATAGCTCCAGGTATGCCATGAAGGAAGGGAACGACTTCGGGCTCTAGCACTTCACGGACGTACCTGTTGCTATTCAGATTACCCTCGATTCGTAGCATCTGAGATCGTCCATGATACGAAATCGCACACCAGACCATAACTCCGGGTATTCGTCCACTATACGTTCGATAACGCACTCTGGAAGGCAGCGTTCACCGACATAGTGTCTAGCACGAATGTGGCCATCATGGTTCCACAAATTAAAGCGGGACTCGTCAGAAAAGACAACTTGTTGCCAATCAGCCCGCAAGGCTCTGTGCTCATAAGCCCATTGCAGACGCAGCCGTCGATGGTTTGGCGTGAGGGGGATCCTGTATAAAGGAATCCTTGCGCGCAGTCCACGGTGCAGCAGACGTCGGTAAATTGACGAAGCCCACATTAGTACACCTGTAGCAGTAGACCAAAGTGCTGTCAACTGCCTGGAGGAAGCTGTACGGTCATCCACCGCCATGTGGACCAGGTGTCTATCATCGCGCGCTGACGTCACCTTCGTCGTCCACTCCCAGTTTTTCGAGTTGTCCGGTGCTCGTCGGTCCACTTCTGCCAAACTCGCATCACTGTGGAACTGTTCCGCTGCACACGAGCTGTTATTGCGCGATTAAAAAATCCTCCTTCACGAAAGTCCGAGGATTCTCCCCCGTTCAAACTCCTTAAGTTGTTGAAATTTCACCCTATTTCGTAGTGGAGGCATACTTAGGTCTCACTAAACGTTCGCCACTAAAAAATAACCATGCAATATTTTCAACGTCCAGCTACACCCCTCTCTTTATACGCTTTTAGCATCAGTTCAGAGGGCGCTGCTCACACCACGCATGCGTGGTGACTCTGAAACTTTACTACTTTGTATAACATCCTATAATTGACATTTGCTGCAAATTTCATTTCATTCGAATGATACCTTCATGGAGTTGCATTTTTTACAAACAGTGTAGATAAAATTTAAATAGCTTAAAAAAACCTCATTGATCATAAAAGCGGAATTTTGCTTTTCGGTATCTGGCAACGTCAGACATAATGTTTATTTTTTTATTTGATTTAGAATTCGTTGTTTGGTTATATGAGTTGACCGCGAGATGCTGCGGTCATATTTGAGAATTCCCAAGAATTATAAATATGTGTTCTTTTTGCTTATAAATCATTATGGTTTTTATTAATATTGTTCGTCTTTTGTCGATTTGTTTTACTTCAGAATATTTTCAGGAAATCGAAAGTTAACACGTTAAAACATAATTTTTCTTCTAGATTTTTTTAAGGATTGGAATTTTGTTTCTGTTTGCTTATGTTTCCAGTATACTACCTATAGCAGAAATATTATTCAGAAGTTAGATTTTAATGATTTATTAATTTCCCAGAAAATATCACCAGACATGGGAAATTCCTTGGTAGTTTATGTATATATCGACCAACTTTCTTTAAATTTCTGGTTTAATACGTAACAGTGTGTAGATTGCTGTATTATAAAATAAATGAAATACACTCTATAACAAAAAAATCGACGCACCAAGAAGGAGTTGTCCGATGGAGACAAAAATTGGTGTATAGGAAAATTGTGTGCAGAATAGAAAATGATTAAAATTTCAGAACAATTGAATCATTTATTTCAGAGTTGCAGTAACGAGCTCAATAACGTGTTGACCCGCCTCTAGCCTGGATGCAAGCTGCCACACGGCTTGGCATAGATTGATAAAGCTCCCGGATGGTCTCCTGTGGTATTTCTTGCCAAATTTGCTCCAATTATCGCACTACTTCATCAACATTCCCTACTGGATGCAGTCGCCTTCCCATCATATCCCAGACTTGCTCGATGGGAGAGAGATCTGGTAATCTGGCTGGCCAAGGAAGTGTTTGACAAGCATGAAGACAGTTAATAGCAACACGTGCCAGATGTGGTCTGGCATTGTGTTGCTGAAAAATAAGCCTAGGATACTGCGAAAGGAACGGTAGCAAAACAGGTCTCAGAATGTCGTCAACGTACCGCTGTGCAGTAAGTGTACTTCTAATGACGACCAAATGGGTCCAGCTATCAAGAGAAATGGCACCCCAGACCATAACTCCTTGTTGAGGGTCCGTGTGGCGTGCAATAGTGAAAGCAGGATCCGCACGCTGCCCTGGACGTCTCCAGAAACGTCTTCGATGATCGTCAGGACACAATTGGAAGCGGGATTCGTCGCTAAAGACTATACGTCCCCAGTTAGCATCATTCCAGCCTGATCGAGCCAAGCACCACTGTAATCTGGCTCGACAGAGTGCAGGCGTGAGTGGCAGGTGGCATAACGGTCGGTACGAGCGTAGATATCGCTCTCTCAGCCGTCTGTGAATGGTCATGGTGGACACTCGTGTGTGGATCGCATGACTGGTGGTTGATAGCGATGAATCAGGCCCTGTGACAGCCGATCTGACAATCACTCTGTCCTCGCGATCTGTTGTGGCCCTGCATCGACAGCTACCATCATGACGCTGAAATCTGCCATTGTCCACCCACTCTTGCCAGCATCATCTAATCGCAGCATCGCTTCGACTCACATGACGAGCGATTCTCCGATTTGCCCAACCTGCCTCTTTCAATCTAATGATACGACCTCTTTCAAACTCTGAAAGTTGCTCGTAATGAACTCGAATCCTGCGGCGAGGTATTTTTTAGTCGTTGAAAGGTATCCTAAATCGCACTGCAGCAGAAATTTTTAACAACAGTTCAAGAACAACTCCTTATATACATCTGCTGGATGCGCAGTTCCGATTCGCTGGAGATCGCACTATTCATTCATTGGACACCAAATTTTAAACATTTGCATATTTGGTCAAAACATTTTTGCATACGAAATTTCAAAGCAATCTTATGATTCCTTTTTGGTGCGTCGATTTGTTTTGCTATAGAGTGTATACACATCAAAATGTTTTTAAGGCGAATTTTTTTTAAATAACATTAAAATAAGATCGGTTACTTTAAATTGAAACGGGTAGTCACACGTTGTAGTTCAAATATATTTCAAAATTTTGAAATAGTTTTTCATTGAAAGACGATTAAAATCAATTACATTTTCTTTGTTTTTTGTGTTTCATTGGGTGTTATTGAAATTTGTACTTCGAAGTCAAGTAACTACATCTATTATTTTAAATAGGTGCATGCTTTCCATTTAGAAACCGAATTTGTGACCCTAAAAAGTACCTCAAGGTTCGGTGCACGTATCTGGTTTATCAACGTGCGACGCCGCTGTCGCAACTCAAGTTCGGTTTGAGATACATTATATCCAATGGAGTAGTGCACACATGCTTCCGGCATCACTGCGGCGACGCACGTCCAACTTGCGTGCAATTTGTACCGCAGTTCCCCACGGCGCCGCAGCTCGACGCACGCGCTTATACGGTCTCAAGTAACTTGTTTTCATAAAAAAAATGGAATATAAATAATAATTAATAAATGGTTGTATCCAATTAGTCTATTTGTTTCAAAAAATATTTTTTTTACACCAAGTAAGCGAAATAAACACGTTTTCGGCGATAGCATATTTGTCGCAAATGGCGCGAAATGAGGACTTCCGTCATTTCAAGGTTATGTGTGCATAGTTGGGCTTCAGTGCCTTAGCGACGCTGCACGTTTTAAAACCGGATGTGTGCACCGGGCCTAAGGGTTCAATTTAAAACTGTATGTATGTTGGAGAACAGGGAATTTTTAACAAGACTTTGTGGATATTGTAATATAATATCACAGTTAGTCATTTTGATGTATTAAAATTTTTGTCTTAAAGTAAATGAGAGTCGAAGTTGCTTGCTCTACTTATTGTAGCTGCTCTTACCCAAGTTAGATACATGTGAATCGTTCGTTAAAAGAAGTGATTTTTTTTGTTAAAGCGCTGTAAAATCAACCTTCTGTTTATTAAAAAATGGTAATAGATTGAGTTTAATTTTTCTACACAGATAACATTTATTTTTTATAACAAGCTCTGTTATTCCACATACCACTGAATTGAATTTTTCAGGAAAAAGTGCCGTTTGCTTCAAATTAAATTAGACACGAATGCCGAAATATTTAGAGCCCCCTTGGACAAATAGAACTCGGTTTAATATGTAGCCTATCATATCCACAGTGTTGTAAAATATAAGTGTACCAAATGTGTGGATTGGTCAAACAGTGTAGATTTGTATAGAGAACAGAGAAACGCCTACTATGCTTTATGTATCTAACAGAAGTTCCGTTATTCCACCTGCCGCTGAATGGAATTTTCAAGAAAAATAGCGTTTATTTCAAACTAAATTTGTCACGAATGCTGTAACAATTTAATTTACCATCTTCTCATATTGATGGTGAAATTTGAAAATTTCGCATACTAGTTGCCATAGGTAAACTAAGAATATTTTTTCCTTGGAGATCAAACGTTATCATTTGCTTTCTCTCAAGAACATGAATTAATCAACTGATTTTTTTTATAAAATACATCCTTCTTTAGTTGTATAGAATATCTTCTCATTCCACATTTTCAATCAAATTAATATTTATGTAAATTTATTGAACCATTGAAGAGCGTCACGAAAGTAAGTGAATAATCGTAAATATACATAGAATAAATGAAAACATTAGGTAATTAATATCAATTCTTTAAGACAATCAAGGAAATTTTTAGATTCTAAAATCTAAGTCTTAACCTTTCTATAGGTTAACAATTGTGATTTTGTGCTTTAGTAATCAAAATAACTGATCAGTTTCAAATGGTTTTTTTTATTTACATATCAGTATCAAAACGGTTACATCAATAATTTAAATACATCTTGTGAATAAAACCTTTTCCTGGATAGATGGATTTAAGTTTAAAAGGGCCAATATACACAGTAAATATAATGATAATGTTTAAATATTTATTCAAGTTATGGTAAGTAAATTGACACCGAGAAGTTTGATTCATTTGAATATATGTTATACACACTTTAGAATATTAAATATTGAACACTCAGTACTCCTAATAATCCCATATTTCGCTGATTCTTTGTTCACTGAACTGGATGTGATTAAAGGGATTGGTTAATTTACACTTTTATATTCACTTCCTAAATCTTTGAGTCAAATATTTGAGAAAGCTTTGTTGACTCTCTTTGTTAGCACATTTAGTTTATTTTGTAATTGATCAAGATCGCAAACCAAATGTTTGATTTGAGAACTAATGAACATTCCCTCTCATTTTTTGCATATCTAGTCCTTGGAATTAATTGTTTTAAAATGAAGAAAAATTCTTTTTCAGTTACAATACGTGCCGTGTCTTACAATTTAAAAACAGAACGTTTATGTATTTTATAAAAATTAGTCAACCCACGCAGAGCATCTACCGAAGGGTATATTTCTTGTATTTATTAATGACAGAGTATTATTAAGCCTATTGTTTATTTTTTTGTTAATTAGTTTCAGAATTATTTGAAAGAGCAATGAAAATCAATGGCTCCTGACTGTATTGCTCTCATTTTTGTTATTTTGGTGAAGTTTCTTTACAAATAATTTTTTTCATGATTGCTGATTTTTAAAGAATGCAGGAATTCATCTACAATTCGAAGACCGAATATTGACACTAATATGACAAATTCAATTGAAGATTGAAGGTATGTAGTTGAGTTTATATAGCACTGGAGAAACACGACGACTTAAATCATATTCCAAGTTAAATCTTGAATGGAAAGATCCGAGGGCACTTCATAATTGTGAACCACGGTCAGATTACAAGGATATCACCTTAGTTGGTACTCCACTCACCTAACTCTCACACAACGCCAACATAAGGGCATTTGAGGTCACGACAGATTTACATGTATGTATGTAGTTTATACAGGAAATGTCTCGTGATTTAGGAAACTCACTCAACTCGTTCTCTATCAGAAAAACTAATCTTTATTAATGATGATAAAATATTTATTTTAAATGTTTGAATACAGAATATTTATCACTTGAAATTCTAGCAGAAAGTTGTTAAATGTGCGATTAAAACTTCAAGTTCCCGAAAAACGACATCTTCCGCCATCATCCCGCGAAAAATTATGCCCAAAGGAAAATTAAAAAACAGAATTACTGCACTTAGAAAAGAAATAAAAAATCTTGGAATGGAAGGAAAAGCAAATTGATCACCAACCTGTGATAGATTAAGCGATTTAAGCCTCAAAAGTACTAAAATAGCCATGTAAAATAATGTTCTTCCACTAATTTCAGAAGTATGCTGCTTTTTAAGTGCTCTTGTAATGTAGTAAGAGAGTTCATTTTGATGTCTCTTTTTCCATACAATAGTCAGTTTAATTTCTGAAAATCAGCAGAAATATCTCCCTTGAGTAAGTTATATTTTGTTAATATGTTAAACATACTGATTGAAAATGAAGTACTTGGATCAAGAGTTTTGTCGTTGTTTTTATTAGATTACTCTTGATCTAATCACGCATTCTCAAAGTAATCAAGGATATTTATTCATTCTATAATATGTATATACGCACGATATCGTCTAGTTCATCGTACACACCAGAACACCTAAATTCGTCTTTCGAAGTTGTTATATTGAAACAAACACTCGAAAACTCCCGAATTTAGTAACATGTCATTTAAGCATAATCGTAGTTTGATATTTGATTACAATTACAAAGGCCCAGTTTTTCTTTTGTGTTTGTGTGAGCCAGTAGGTTTTTAGATTAAAACAAATTCAACCATTGTAAATATGGAGAAACTTTACAGAAAATGCAATCATGGCTACTGAGCAATTACTAAAAGCTTATAGAGGGTAAATGTAAAGGTAAATAAAAAACCGTTTACAACATTGGTATTCATTTGCTATCAAACTCAGTTATTGCGTAGTAGTGATATTTTTAGGATTGTACCGGAGTAATCCCACATTCTTAATCAGGATTCTGGATTCTCAATATCTATATTTTTCTACATCGATACATAAATAATGCACGTTAGGTTGCTAGTTTATAATTTCAAATGGAATTTAACAATGCTCAGTGATGTTATCACTAGCGGCTCGCCTCGAAATCGCAAGGAGTAATTTTTAATTGCGACGATAGGCTTTTTTAACTAAGGTCTTGAAAGATTTCCTTGTATCTGACATTAGTTGCCTTTCAACCTCCCATCAACAAGAAAACATTTCGTCTTGAATCGGCATGTGTAATGGCCGTAGTAATTATTTTCCTCCCATTCTGATCTTTATACATATAATTTTAATTATACAATCACATTTATGTCTTATTAACTATTTGGCAAACGAAATAAGTTGTAATAAAATAAGAGAACTTGTATAATTTCTTTTTGCCAGCAGATTTTATATTTATTTGGGGTTTTATTTTTTTTAAGTATTGTCCTATTTTTGTCGTGAATTATAAAATATTTTCTTTGTCTCAAAGAGTGTGTCATGCAAAGTGTATAAACATTCTTATTAGTTCATATTTTAATTATAATTTTCATCACTTACGATTAAGAACAGCGAAATAATTTTTTATATTTACTGTGTGGTGTTGAATTTTAATTATTTACATCGTTGAGCTTTAATAATTTTGTTGTATGTATGTTTAATTTTAATTATTTTGTTTTATGTACGTTTAATTTTAATTATTTTTATCGTTTAATTATAATTATTTTTATTGTTGAATTTTAATTATTTTTATTGTTGAATTTTAATTATTTTTATTGTTGAATTTTAATTATTTTTATTGTTGAATTTTAATTAATTTTGCCGTAAACTTGAATGTATTGAAGATTTAGTGGCTACTAAGATAGCGAAAAGCAATTTTAATGACATTTGATACCATTGAAGTCAATCAACAGTCAAGTTGCATGCAAGATAAAATTTTAAAAAACGTATAAACGAAAGTCAAGTTGAAACCTATATGGTACACAGTTGTAAAACTAGAGCAATGACTCCACCTCCAAATTGAAACATTCCAAATGTATAAATATTGATAAATAGCAGATTTTTTTTACATGGAAAAGAAAAATGCAATTCAATAATAAGAAAAAGATAAAATTAGATTGAAAGATTTAATCAATTTATTTAATTTTAATCTCATTAAAATTATTTGTAGGTCTATTTAATCAATTTCTGAAATTAGGATTCAAATGAAGAGGAGTGATAGAAGGCATCAAGAAGATGAAAAGTTACCATAGAACATAGGGTCGCAAACCGCGTTGATATTTTGAAAATTGCGATAAACGCCGAATGCAGATTTCGAAGTGACGCTGGAACGACAAAAGTACAATACTAACTACAAAAATATTTATTTTATTGATTATTACAATAGTTGTTAGAAGTGGCGCCCGCTGTCGTCATTGTACAATCTACAAAAACGTAAAAATGATTCCTGGACACGCTCGAAGATGCCAGATGTGCTTTTGATATCTCCCGCAGCGATAACGATCCGCGCTTCAAATCATACTGTGTGTCCACAGGCGTCGCATAGACGAGTGATTTAAGGTGACCCAATAGGAAGAAGTCACACGGATTCAGATCTGGTGAACGCGGCCATGCAACGGGTTCCGCGCGTCCAATCCACCTAAGGATTTCAGACACTCCAAGAGTCTACAGTAGGTGGATTCAGTGATGAACTGACATCCACCTTTCGTCTCCTCTGGATTCAGATAGTCTGCATGCGTTTTTCGCGATTTTAACCCTCTCAACGTGATTTGCGACCTCATGATCTATGGTAAGTTTTCATCCTCTTGATACCTTCTATCATCCCTCTTAATTTGTCGATCAAATTTTGGAACACCCTGTATACATTATTTATGCATATTCTTCCTCAATATATCCTCCCACAATTTAATAAACTCAATGCATGGTACATTACAAGCTGTAATCGATTTGAATGGTATGTTTATAATTATCAGTGTCCCTCATTCAATATATTATTACAAATAAATGTTTTGCTACATATGCAAGTGTGCAGATACTTTTTTTACTTCTTTTTTCTTATTTTACTAGGAGTCTCCGTCCACTGCTCGCATATGATCGCCAACCCCCGGGAATTGTTGCGCAAACCAACACTCCTTTTGCAGATACCATTTGGTTTGCTTCGCAAAGCAACACTACTTTCGCAGTGTCAATTTTCTGCAACGGCGAAACTATCTTAATAATTCGTGTAATCCTAATTTTACCTTCCGATCCATAACGTCACAACGAGGGCTTCGCCCCCTGCTCGCTAACGCTCTCATACCCCGGTGATTGCTACGCAATCCAATTTGCTTTGCTTCGCAAACCAACACACCTTTCGGAAGTGACTATGGGTTTTTTTAAATTTAACACTTGATGCACTTTACTTGTAATATTCTGATCTATACTTTCTCGGGAAACCGTCTGAGAATGGAGCGGGAAACGAGAATTGAGAAAAAAGCGAGCTTTTTTCCTTCGCTCAATCGAGTATCAACAGCCAAATAAAAAAAATCGTTGCCATGGTAATTGTTGCTATTTTAAATTTTATGTCTGGCTTACCCGTTAGTTAAAAATACAATCTTTCGTTTCACCGTTTTATTTAAGAACCAATTTTTAAAATAATTATACCATAAGAAAGAGTGCATTCTAAGTTTTCATGTGGTAGCTTGAAATTTTAAAACTAATAGTATTAATCTATAGATCCGACAGTTTTAGTTTTGTATCGGAAATTACGATCTAAAAGTTCCGAAAGTTTTCTGACCAACTTTTAATCTCATCGACTTTATTTATTAATCAATTTTAAAAACTAATTGTACCATAAGAAATAGTACATTCTAAGGTTTTGAGTGATGTTTTCAAATTTAAAAAACAATAGTATTAAGCTATAGATATGACAGCTGTAACAAAAGGTAACGAAAATTTCCCAATATTCCGAAATTTGTCTGACCAAATTTTGATCGCTTCGAAATTATTTAACTGAATTGGGGAATTCATAAACAAAGGACCAACCTTGTTGGGCTTGAGCCTGTAGCTGGTCGTCAATATTTGTATTTGTATTTGTAACCAAATTAAAAAATAATTATACCGCAATGAAGAGTACATTCTAAGGTTTCCTACGATTTTTCAAATTTAAAGACTAATAGTAATAAGACATAGATATGATAATTTAAAAAAAAGTAACGAAAATGTCTCGATTGTTCCGATTCCCAACTTGAAATTTCTAAAAAAAAAACTTGGCGTGGTGCAAAAATTCAAGCTTAGAGGTACTCTTAAAAAATCCCGGCTGAAGACTGAAAATTTGTACCTCTTTTACTTACTCGTGTTAACAATTTTTTTTTTTGGCTTTAACACTTAATGCACCGTAAACAAATAGCCGTATCGGAAAAAATTATTTTTTATTTCGTTCCCTGTACAGTTTGGAACAAACTATGTTAATTTCTTAATTTTCTTATCAGTATTTTTTCGGGAAACCGTCTAAGAATCAAGCGAAAAAAGTGAGTTTTCAATCCTGCGGTGGCAGCGGTAACTTTTTTTTAATAATATAGAGAAATACCAAGAAATATTTTGTTGTGTTTTATGATGCAAAGTTCGATTAAATTTGATCATTTTCTATGAACTTTTCGAAATAGGAATCCTGATGCGTTAGACCATTTTGTGCAGGTACTCCACATATCTTGAAGCGTAGTAAAATTAATATATAAATACAAGAATACGACCTGTCAAGAAAATGTCCAAAATAATTTTGGATTTAAATGATAATGATCTAATTCAAATCGTCAATTTTTCAACATCCTATTATACAGATGCAATATTAATTTAAAAAAAGTTACAAATGTAAATCATTCTGTGTGAAAATAATTTTGTTTCAGATAGCAAATAAATGCATCACTTTCTGGATATAATATCAGAAATAAGAAGGTGAAATGTGTGATCTTTAAATTTCATATTTTTTAATTCTAGAATTTAAAAGGAATAAAATTTTAAAATTACTGTCTTTTTACTTACAAGTTGAGTCTTATAGAAACATCTTTGAGTAATTTATCTGATAAATCTCATTTTAAATCTGCATTCATCACTTGATTGGAGAAAGGAGTTACTTCACTAGAACGAGATATCAGTTAACGTGGCAAAAAACGTGGTCTCAGTAGTAAATACTGTAAAAATATTTCGACGCCATCGGCGCTTTATTTATTAGCATGCAAATGAGCACGTTCAAAAAATTATAGTTTTGTATGTTAGTGAAAACCTAGAGCAACACAACGAGCTATAGGCATCAGTACAAAATCAATCTCGAAGAGAAAGATCCGAGGAGAACACCTCGTCATTTTGAAACACTGTCATATTACAAGATCAGCATCTGAACTGGCACCCCACTCTATTAACTTCCACACCAAGCCAAAGTGAGAGAATTTGAGGCCATGAGAGCAGATTTAATGTGCACTAGTTTCCCAAGTACACGACGGTTTTTGATTGGATCTAATTTTGAACTCACAGCCCCTAGGTGTCTTATTCGTTATTCTTCCTACAGAGCTACAACAGTTCGTTAGAACTTTATATTTAAATATCATAATAATATTCGTTAATCTTCCAACAGAGCTACAACAGTTCGTTAGAACTTTATATTTAAATATCATAAGAATAATGAAATTTTAACAAAGTCTTTGTCTCCTTGAGATTTTAAGGCTGGTAGCTAGTTTAAGCATCATTGGGGGTTGTTAAAGGACATTTAAAATCTAGAACAAGTAACGTAACCTATATGATTTATGATGTAGACAAGATACGGGTATGGAAAATCCAGAATCTCAGATTAAAAAAGTGGAAATACACAGGATCCATTCGAAAAATGTCACGAATACTGCGTAATAACTGAGTTTGATAACATTTTAAAATGAAATCCTATCCAATATTCAGATATATAATATGATATAGCACACATACAGATGTAAGCAGTATGTCCCAATAGATATTTATTAGTACTTCTGAAAAAAGTATTCAAAGTTTGTCCTTTCAAATTCAACAAGTCTCGACCCTATTAGTTCCAACATAATTAATGGAGCATATCGACTTTCACACACAAAAGACTGCTAAATACCAACAAATGTCCACCTCTCGAACTATTCACTACTGTCCTACAGCTTTTTTGACCTATCAACTATCGACAATACATTGTCACAATCAGGAGAGTTCACTGTTCGATTTTCAATTTCCCTTTTCGTTAATCCTCCCTAAAATTCACCCCAAAGACGGAAATATGGGACTTTTCAGGTTCCGCCAAATCCCTTCCACCCGAAAATAAAACAGAACGCGTACGCTGGGGAGGAGGATTATGGCAATAAACTAACGACGATCCCGATCTGCTGCAATGAAAGAGGTTTTAGAGAAAGTTCAATCGCACACCAGCAGTCCGTGGCACGAAGTAGGGATTGGCCTCAATTTATGCGCTTTGGGACAAAAAAGCCCGTTTTTACGGCAGACAGTTATTGGGAAAAGTAAAAACATTGTGTTCTAAAAATCGGATGCGATTTGAAAAAGGTGGGAGGGCAACCCTTTTATTGGTGGCTATTATTTAATAGTCAGGATGTTCCCACGATAAAACGCTGCATTTGCCTTTTTCGAGGGAGTTATTTGGTATTCAAGCGTGAAAAACAGACTGTTCGGTGCATAGAACGGGGCAAGAAAATCCGAATAAAAACTGAATGTAGAAGAATAATCTGAATACTCTCATTTTTTCCATTCAGTAGTTTGCTTTTTCATGGTATTCGAATGGCTCACTGAATGGATAAAGGCTCTTAAGAAACCAGTTGACTGAAGTGCTTGGAAACGAGTTCAAATTTCGTATGTATCAAAGTTCGATTGGCTGCTTGAAATTTTCTGGTTTCTTCAAGAGGATACATAAATTCGGGACAGCTTCTTCTAGTCTTCTAGGATGGCCTTTCTTCCACCCTGTTCATGGGGATGCGATGTGGTAGCATATCCCATGGTGCTCTGGGCTAATACTGGGACTGGCACTTTTAGACTACAAAATGCCTGAAGAGATTATGCGTCCATTAGCTGGCATTGGATGAATGAATTTATATCTAGTGTGCAGTCTTCGATTTACCTTTATTGACATCTTAGTTTCATAATCATGCGTCATGTTAAAGATAAATGTCCGATCGTTATTTTCATCATCGGCTGTAATTAATTCAGTTAATGACACATCCTGACTGACAAATAACAATGATGATTCAGAGCAGGTAGATTAAAATTATTTGAGATAGCTTCCAAAGTCAAATGAATAGGAAAATGAATTCCCGAAGAAAAATACGCATTTTGTTGTGAAAACAGATACTAAAAATATCTGTTTTAAATGTTGATATAATGTAATCCATTTCTTATAAATAGGACATTTTAATTAATTTTAAGGATACATAAGTAAACAATACACATAGTAATATTTTTAGTTTAATTACTTTCTAGAGACTACATATTTACTTTACTTTATTCCTATACCATCCCTTCACTTCTATATTCCACTTTAAACCATTCCTATAGCATAAGACAACCTTCCTATAAAATGTCGATATTCTTCCGCTATTATAAGCTTCGCATTTTTTAAAGCATGAATAGTTTTTAAACAAAAACGTCGCTGGTATTTAAATGCAAACATTACAAGCAAATATTTTCAGTTCAGTTCTGCAAATAGCTACATCTTTTTTTTTAACATAAATACCATACACATAATTTTAACGATAAGAATAAAAAAATAACTTTAAACCAGCGATTCCCAAAGTTTTTCAGTAAAATTACTGCTAGGTTTAAGATATAGAAAAAACGTCAGTGAGACCATATGGTGAATGAGAGTGAAAGACATTAGCTCTAGACTGTTTTAATTTCACACATCAAATGTTCATCTCTGAGCACATTTATCACAATCGGTGCACTCGCTGTTGATGTTGAGTGTTGAGAGTCATTACCGACCTTCAAAGTTTAAACTCTATCATTCAATAATAAAACGTTTATGCCATCAGATATGCTATTTGAGTCGAACTGAGCGGTGGAGGTGCTTGACGCAATCTTACCAAGTATTTGTTCAACTTGAAGGTGCAACGCCTATACTTTCAAGAACTTCTTCCGAGCCCATTGACACTCAGCATCGGATGTTCTAACCTTCTTGGATTCCTCATCGCTTGAACTTTCTTCTTGTTGGTGTGTTCTATGAATCCTCTTGCGTTTATTATGCATATATTTGGACATTTTTGCGAAATTTCCGCTCTTTGAAGTCCAATAACAAACAAGTATTAAATATTTAAGTTATATTTCTATACAAATGACACCTTAAACGTCGTGCTCACAAAAAGCAAGCTGAAACTAGACTAAATTAATGTGAGCGACAGTGCGCATTTTCGTGACTTTTGCATCAGCCGATGACGTCCGCGCAAGATCAGTGAATATTTATAACATACTTTGTTTATTAATTTTTCCTGGTTCCCTTTGTGACACTTAAAAATTAAGCGTGGTACCCCGGTTTCAAAAGGTGAAACGTATTCTACGTTAAAAAGTTTGAAGCCAATGAGAAACACACACAGCAACATATCATATACTTTTTCTTGATGCTTTCCACGTAGAATGATATCATTAACGCAGCAATATATTGCATCGAATATTGTCTTCCGTTTCCCTTGTATGTGTGCGCTGAATTTGCTCAATTTTGAAAACATGTCTGCCAAGCAATGTGTTTAAGCATGTTCCATCATCGACGACTAGACATTGTCATTCCAAACAAGTCTGCCATTCCTCTGATCATTCAAATAATCTGCTAGCAAACTCTTCTGCTGCAAAAAGTCAAAAGTGTCGAAAAAGAAACCTCCGTTCGAAGTTCAAGTAAACAGGACAACGCTTTACATTTAGCGAGAACCCAAACTACTTTCTGAGGAAGTATTTTTCGCTTGATGGAAGTAGTTTCGTTTTACCCGCCAGATGGAAGCAGCAATTTAATTTTTGTCATCTTCATAACTGCCACGGGCTGCGCCCCTGAGAACCACTCGTTGAACCCCAAGGGCTCCACTGAGCACAGTTTGGAAAACGCTGGTTTAATCCAGTACCCAAAAAATAGGAGGAATTTTTGAAGTCATCAAATTTCTATATTTATAAATAGTACAAATAAGGCGATATTTTGTTTGTTGGATATATTGACAATTGCTATGAAACTGAAAAAGTATGTATTAACTTAATGAACGCATAAAGATTGCAAATGTATTCATCGAGATTTTCCTTGCTGATGTCACTATTCGCCGTAATATTGTAATGAAAAGCAAGAATCTATTGTCACTCCGGACAATCTGTAATCTGTATTTAAGAAACCATTTTTATACCATTATATACTCATTTTAGCTTGTAGTCAGTGTATATATTCGTTATCTGGCATCATAACTTTAGCAAACATTCGCAAATAGCAATACTATTTTCAGCTCTCTTTTAAAGTACTTAAACATTGTTAATTGCTTTACATAATCCACAAAGATGTTTGGTGTTAACATAAATCAGAATATTTCACCTTCATATAAAAATACATTATTACATTTGATTATTAAGATTTCATTTACAATATAAAATAAATAGTGATTCGTTAGAGGCAACGTTAAGTATGAATATTATATACATTTTTCAGTGGTCTCGATTAATCCCTTAACGTTTTGAAAACTATTTAGTATAAGATAACAATGTAATCATAGTTGCGATCGCAAAAACCTGAATGAAATTTCATAACAATCATAAAAGCTTTGATCATTTTAAGTGTAAAATGTAATAGTTTTTCTCTGCAATATCATACACTGCTGTTCCTCTTCTATATTTCTTATTGTTAATCAAGCGAAGTTATTCTATTTCCTTTACATTTCCTGAACAAAAATGAATGTTCAAATAAAAAAATACAAATTTTAATAATGATATAGATAAATTTAATCAGCTATTTTATGCTTTTCGTAGTTAACACATTTTAATAAAATTGAACTGAATAAAATTTTTAACATGTTTTAATAACTATACGCTTGAATAAAATAAACTGAACAATGTTTGAAAGGAATTCTAAAAATTCATGTAAAGTATCAACAGCTAAGTAAATATCGCATTTTCACGTCACACAAAAGTTGAAACAGTGTAAAACATCTTGCTTCATAATTGAATGTAATAACTGCATTTGATTTCACACAAGCACCATTATAATTTAAAACATTAAATTCCATTTCATTGTATATTTGTATCAATCTAAAAATTGTCTGAAAATGTATGTGCTCTTTATTACCTTACTAAAATTAAAATTCGCTACTTTGCAACAACTCATTATTTCTATTTACTTAGTATTATCAGCAATAGCTTAGTAAGTAGCAAGGTCTTTACTAAAAGATTAAATATTATAGCAAATATAATTATATTTCCTGTAACAGTCAAATCTATCTAGCCCTCGAATAGCAAACAAATGACCAACTAACCCGTAATAGTTAATCTTCTAGTGTCCTAGTGACCTTTGTCCCTTTGTTACTTTATAAAAACTGAATTTGGTAAATACATTTATAATTTCCTTTCTGAAGCATGGTATTGAAATACATATATCAAAGCATTTGAGTATAAGGGACGAGATATATAAAATCTGTCCTCATTTCTGGGCCGAGTTCCCTTGACTTAGTATAAGAGCTTAAGAGTTCGAAGGTGAATAAATAGACCACAGAGATTCGACCTTTCATGTATCAAATTCTGACAGGATTAAAATGCTTCTCAAAAAATATCCCTCCTGTATGATTTATCTCTCACCCTAAGCCACCCAGTTGTAGTCGTGATATTGAGGGAGATTACAGCAATTAGTAAAATTTCACAGAATAGTCGGAGCTCCTGATTGGGCGTGTCCAGATCCAAAATTTGATAAAATTGTTCAGAATCACGAAGCTTCTCAATCGCTAAGTAGGACAAGGATAAATATCATATTCTGGGGCAGGCAACGTGCGACAGTTTCTATTGCAGATTCCATTTTCGCTCTTCCTTTATGAATTCCCTCTATGGTATATGTGTCAAACTACGGTAAATCAAGTTCTGTTGTTCCGAAATACACTTTAAATGTTGTTTTTAAAAATTAATCCTAAAATGCGATAGTCGATTATGAAATGTCAGCTGCTTGCTTTTTCTTCTGTGATTTTTGCTGCATTTGTATAATATTTATTCCATTCGGGGAAGATAGTTTGGATTTTATGAAACAAGGGATAACGTTAAGTGGTGGACGTGCACAAGGAAAGTATTTTACTGACACAGATTTGAGAAATACACCCATGATTGTTATTGGGATCGAACCATATCTTGGGTAAAAAAATTATTCGTATCTTTTTCTTCAATAGAAACTATGATTCATTAATATAGAGAACAACTTTATAATTATAAATATCTAAATCTTAGAGCTAAGACTAAAAAAACGGTTGAAGTCTCGTGCACTTTCTAAATTCATTTCAAATTTGACAAATAAAAGTAAAATATAGTTTTTAATTCTAAATTTAGTTTTCAAAGTTAAGACAGTATGAAAAACCTCCAAAGCAATGTGAGATATTTAAGTATTTTTCTATCCTAATTTTTAATATACTTTGAGTGTGATAGTTTCACTATTCGATCTATTAGGTGATAAGAACCTATCATAAGAACCACATGCAACATAGACAAATCATCGTAGCCTGTTGCGATTTGTACAATTCTATATCGATCTGTTCGTATTTGGTGCGGATTGGGCAAGCAACCCTACATGTAATCTTATTTCTTATTTGCAAGCATACGAAAATCCCAGTAGGCAAATATCTCGTCCGTCCTGCATCCTGGGATACCAATCTGTTTGTGTGAATATTTGCAAGTATTATAAAAAGGAACATCCTCCACATACAGAGACATACTATTGATAATACATTCCGAGGAAAACTTTTCAAATGTACAAAAAATATGTTTTCTGGTTTCGGTATTTGAGATGCTTATAAGGGTCCATTTGTTATAGTTTTACTTTGGTATAACTTTAAAGTTTAGTGCAATGCGATTCTGATTGCGATTATATGGCAAGATCTGCATGAATGTATGTTTAGTATTTCTATGCTTAAGGGCCGTCTTGATTCTGTAGATTCACAGAGCAGCAAGACACCATCTATTTAGACGACCTCCACTTTAATTAGTAATAATTAATTGTACTCACTATTATACGTCTTTTAAATTATCTGTCTGGAACAGAGTGAATATTTTTCATTTTAGTACAATTTCTACGATTTTATACTTGTACAAGACACAATTAGAAGTGCGAGATATTTTCCTCATTAAAGGGTAAGTCAGCAAAATAGACAGTTGCCACCAAGATCAACTCAGTATTATATTAAAATACTACTTCTCTGTGAAAATATATGTCGTGTAAAATAATCCTTCAGGCGTATTTCACGCTTAGGAGGGAGGAATGTGAGATTCAAATCATGTGCGCTCAGAGATTCCACATGAAGACTGGTGAAACGGATGTCTAATAGATTAAAATATAAGTTAATCAAAACTCAATAATCAAACAAAACACTGGCAAATCTAGCAGAGTGTGTCCTAAAATAAAAGACAACAAATATATTAGACGATTGTAGTTTTTTCAGGTTAGGTTAGAACAGAGACATTTGGAATGTTTGGTGCGATGCCCTTAGTCTATAAAAAAGGACTGTCAGGCATATAAAATCCAAATGTCACACTCACTGACTGATCACTGTATCTCAAGAACAATAAGGCCTAGGAAGCTGAAATTTTGGATGTTGATTCTTATATTGTAGAGATACACCAAGAAAGATTTTTGAAAATATCAACTCTTAAGAGGCCTAAACTTGGCTTAAGGTTAAAATAAATACATATCATGAAACGGATTACATCAGACAAATGAACTAATAAGAATACAAATACGTGAAACAGTAATGTAAACACAGGATAAACACCAGTGATTTACGGCTTATTGGTGTAAAATGTAAAAACTCGAAGATAGGAAGGAGTTCCCTGCTTTCAATATTTATAGCTGTTTTGCCATTGAATTTTGTCGCTGAGCGGGACACTATCAACTGATTATTATTTGGTGACGGATTTTTTAATTGTGTCATCTCCCGCATACCTGAAAATACACTCATTATTTCTCATAGCTACCTCAATTTTCAATTGCTTTCCCCAATACACATTTTTATACATGGGGCTCATTAATATTGACGGCGTGATGGTACCTGCATCTATGAAGGAAGGGACGAATCGTATTTTTTGGCGTAGAGTATGTCTTACCTTCCGAAACAGGGGTACCACGCTTAATTTTTGATTGTCACAAAAAAGAGTAAGTTCAAAAAATTTGATAACTTGAAAAATATAAATAATACATATCGCACCCCGGCAAGAAAAGTTACACAAGTCAAAAAATAAAAACTTTGATGTTATGTCATTGAAAATTATGTATGAGGTGTCCCAAAGTGTTACATTATTATTCTATAGAATATAATAGAATTTAGAGACATAAATGCTTACCTAAAATTTAAAAGAAACTTATACTATTTCAATATAAGTTGTCTAGTATCCTTTAAGTTCATGTTTCTAAAATTCTGCAATTTTGAGTTGAGTCACTTTTCATGCCGGGGTGCGATATAAGAACGATATCTTGTTTAAAAGAGCATTAAGCAAAGATTGTTATAAATCTGTGCTCAAAATGTTATAAGTAGCTTTTCCCAAAAAATTGACTAAGTCCCATCCTGGAGGTGTTTTTTTTTAATGTTTAAAAGGTGGCAAAATGTAGTAAGTCTTTTTCTTTCAGTTTATGAGAAAACAAAGGTAAAATTTAAATAAATCAAAACCCACAGAACCACATGTTGAATCATGAATCTTAAAATTGCTGTCACGAAAAATTAAAAAAGTGACTTGTAACATTTTGCCATCTGAACACAGAAATGCTCATTTATCTTGTGCTGATGTAATCGCAGCTCAAAATTGAATCACGAAAATGCGTATTGCCGCTCTACTTAATTTAGTCCTGTTCTGACCTCCGTGTGAGCTTCGTTGAGGTGTTATTTGTTTCGTCTCTTTGCACTTTATAAATAATAATATAAATAAAACCGAAACATTTAATGCATGTTCAGTTATCAGACTTTAAAGTGTGGAAATTTCGCAAAAATTTTCTAAGTCTTGCATTGTTTAAGGCACCGTAGGATCTTCAAGCTCTTCAGTAATAGCTATTTAAATCAAAGTTTTTTTGTTTGTTTTTTCATATGTAAAGTTCGAGAAAAAACGAACCACCTCATTTATTTTGAGCATTATTCATACCAGAGCAAATTCAAAGTTATCATTCAATAAGGAATAACGTCCTCTACAAATTCAAATCCAAAAAAACAATTGCATAAGAGGCATCTTGGAATCAAATTTTGGGCAAACAAAAATTTTTGTATAAACCATGTTTTGAGGCCATAATCAGATCCTGCATCCTTAAATTAGTCTAAATATGAAATTTCATGACTTTACTATTTTTTATATCCGTAGATAATCAATCCTACAGTTGTTGTCAATTTTAGAGATGATCTCCACATCGAAAGTAGCTATTTGTAGATCGAGATTAATTGTACTTCTTGCAACCCGAATTTAAAATTTAAACACTATGTCAAACGAAATTTTTCAGCGGTTCGAGAATTATGATACTTACTATGCAAGTGCAAACGACTTGAGAATTACATTATTATATTTGCTATACAAGTGCAAACGATCCGAGAATTATTTGTAAGACGTTTTTAAACTTTTGGTTGTCTCTAAAATCGCAACAATGAGGGAAATTTAATAGTTTTGTTACATTAAATTCAGCAAAATTTACATTCAAAATTTCAGCTCATTTCCAGCTTATTTAACTATGGGAATGAGCTGAAATTTTGCATGCTCTTTATTAGATGTCCTTTCGAATAGATTCCCATTAAAGTTTAAATTTCCAATTCATAAGTTTTTCTTACATTAATTTATTTATTACTATCGCATAGTAAAAAGTGCTTTTTAAGCAAAATATTAAGTGGGTTTTGTTTGTGTTGTTGTACAGTAACATGATAAAAAATAGCCGTGCTATTGAAACATTATTCAGTTAGATATCCTTAAAAGTCTAAAATACTGATTTAACATTACGAGTTCCAATTTTTCTTTACCCATAACTTCGAAATAGTAAGACCTAATGACATGAAATTTGGAATCTGAAGTAGAATTTTAATCGATTCAAAATTGCGGGTCGAAATAGTGATTTCCCACTGAAAATTATGAAATCGGTCCTCAATTTATCAACCCTTATGCAAATTTTATGGATTTGAATTTATAGAAGACGTTAGTTCCCGTCAAACGCCGTCTTTGAATTTTATCTATTTTCAAAATTGCTCGAATAAAGAGGGGTGTTTTTTCTTTCCGCGACTGTAAAAGTGCATCTTTATCTCTGTATAGATTAAGAAATCTCTCTTCATTTTCAAAAGTTAAATTGCATTATAGGATCCAGAGGGAGAGCTCTAAATTGTACTATTTGAAGATACTGAAGAGGATCAACATGACGCACAGTGTGTCATTTTAGCAATCTAGGTGAACAAAATTCAATTTTCTTAGCATCGCAGATTGTCAAAAATACGTCATACCTTAAAAGCAGTATGTCACCTTAGCAAGACCATGGGTATTTTTCTAAAATATTCCTCCTAACAGGAAGTACAGGGGTCCAAAGTCATACTTTCGTTGTTGGCTGTAAACCCAATGTGGCGAATGCGTATTAGTACTTTGAAGAAAACTGAAAAGTATAGGTCCGATATGTTCTTTAGCACTATTTAGTAGATACTATCATTCCCTTCTGTTCATCGAGGTATGTTTACGTGATTTTATTTTATGGATACTATTTCATTGGTCTGCAAGATCCTTTTGAATTTGTACCTAATTATCGTCTTACGCAACTGCTGATTTCAAATTTAAACTAGACTTTTAACACATTATATATTCATATACTACTAAATCATTACATGTGTATTATAGTGTGCGCCTGACTCACAGATAAAAAAAAGATTTCTGAAGTTTGCGAAACTTACATTTCAGAATGACTTTAGAAAATTTTTGTTAGTCCATTTTTGACATTTGGGTGATAAATTCGAAGTATTCATTTGTTACCAGATACTGTTTTGAATGTTTTAAATAGTGTTAAAACGAAAATTCTCGAATTACCTGCTAAAGAATTGAGAAAATTAGGAGTAAAGTGAACAGGCACAGAAAACTATTCCTCAGAAGTAATTATTCTTGACCAAGGAAATCTTACCTTTTCTCACACTGTGATTCAAGATCTACCGAATAATTGAAAAAGTAGTTTGATAAATAGGCCAACAAGGCCTCACAAAGATTTTTAATCCTTTTGTTTCAAGTATAAAAGACGAAATTTTAACCTTGTAGAGACTAGTCAAAATGAATTGTCAATGGCCTGTGAAGTAAATTATGAAAGTCATAGATACGATATTCTTCTTTAAATCATCGGAGAGCTCTTTGTTGCTTTACCGGAAGAAGTTCAATTATGAAAAGATTCGTGTCTTATTAAAAAGTCAGTACATAAATAGCGTAAAGAACATTAACTCGAATTAGTATACGTATAACAAAAAAAAAGCTAAACGGTAACTTCTCTTCTGGTATCATTATCACGGAAACTTCAGCTGTAGCATAACTAGTTACTTATGAACTGCTCTGTAATACGGTTACGTACTACAACTCATGAACAATCCTTCAGACTAATTTTGTCGAAAGGTAACATCATAAATACAATCATAAGAGGGGAGCTGTGATGGCGCTAAGCAGAAAAGATTCTATAAATTTGTTTCAGAAAAATATCAACTTAATCAAAAGGTGTTCAATATTTCTATGGTACCTTTGCTTGTATTAATCAGGGTAGAAAAATTATTATTAAAATTATACTCCGTCATCGATTAGACATTGTCATTCCATCAAATTTCTTTGTGCCAAGTAATTAGTAGATTTAAATACTAGGGAAGTTAATAATGTAAAAGGTAACTTTAAAGCTGTGTTTTTTTTTGTTTTTTTGATAGATGTGACTAAATATCAAGCAGAGAATGTCAAGCCTGCTTAAATAACTAGAATTTCTATAATTAAGTTCTTCCAAGTCATAATTAAAATGTTTAAATTCCGGTTTCTAGATAAACAGATGAGTTTTCTGAGCACGAAGCAAGTATAAATATGTACCTCATAAAGTATCCTTCGTACTCCAGTGCCCGTAAACTATACATAAATTACTAGTCCAAGGAAATATCATTTTGATTCTTGTATTCTTCCAATTGGTTCGCTCCTAGAAGCGCAAAAGACAAGAAATAAACATTCAATGAATAGATTAGTCATCATCTCAGATCCACTAAATGTAAGTTTACAAGCAAGATCTATAACTAAAAGCAGCCAAATTTTTCCAAAAATGTTTAATTATTTTTAAAAACCATCCCTTCAATATATCAGTACATTATTTAGGGAGTTGAGAATCCAAGTATATAATTTTGCAATATTGTTCAAATTTAGATTTTCCCATTTAGATTTCCTATTGTCTACTTTGTTTTTAAACGAAACTGTTATGAGTATATCTGACCATTATTCAGGGGGTATTAATATAAAATTACAAGAAAATATGGATAATAATTGATCGAAGTATATTTTATATACTGAGCCAAAATGACAAATTTCTTTAAATTTAGCATGTTTCTCCATTCAAATGACAACTGAAAATTGTAAGATACACATATAACCAGTATTTTATCACTCACAGCCTCTTTCACCCAGAATCAGAATTCATCATCACCCAGAACCAGTGTATTTTGATGCAAATATTTTATCCACCTAGATAGCTAAAATGACACAATGTGCGACGCTCTGTATTAAAGGATTGCGTCATTTTATGCATGGAAGAGCATTCTGGCGATCAGTGGAGAAAAAAAATCTTCAGGGAGGGCTGTGGGCACGAAAGCGATCTGGAAAGAGCATGATGATATGTACTTCTAGGATCTTTTTATTCTAAAATGAGTCTTGTAAGCTCTTTAATTCAATTAATATTGCCTTTCAATTGAAAACACGTGTAACTTGTGCAGATTTGAAAGTATCTTTATTTCAGAAGCAGAGCAGTATGTTAAGATCCAGATGGAAATCTCCAGATTGTATTCTTTACTACCTAAAAAGGCTTTTTTCACTGTTTAATTCAGATGGCTCTACTATATCAAACGCTTAAAAGGATTGTACCATTTTATCCAAAACAAAAATGTGTTATCAACATGGATTTTTGTATTTATTCTGTTCAGTGTATCATTTTCTATATATATTTTGACACAACACAATAAGTTATGAATTTATTCGAATTTATGTCAAAATGATTTACGACAACGATAACTATAAAAATGTTTAATAAATCGTCTTGAGTTGAAACACACACACATTCCTAATTTAAGAGCACGCCTAATTCTGTTTTTACACGATAGATACGTTCCTGAAGAATCCTCGTGAGAAACAAATGCTAGTAAAAAAGACATTGTATCTATGGAAGATAAGAAAATTGGTTCCGGATCTAAAAAATCAGTAAAAATATTTTTTAAACCATATGAATATATTTGTTTTAAACTTATTATTTTATTTCTCCAAAATACGCATGCAATAATATGTAATGAAAATGTATTAAACTAAATTTGCATTTAAACTGAAAAAAATTATCCATGAACAAAAAACATCTGTTTTACATAATATTTTATTCATTTTCGTTTTCTGACAATAAACGGCGCATACGTTTGCGTATGACTGGAATATAACAGCTATCACTAGAAATGTTGTGCATCGTTTTCTTCCTCTATTAATGAATTTCTTTCTGTGATCTCTTGGGCAAAGTCAGCACGAGTCTCCTCTGGTGTTGATGTTTCACCAGTTTTACGAACGAATTAAATTAGTTATCGTTGTGTTCGTGTTTCGGTTAGGCCATTAAAAATTCTCTGTAAGATGTTGTCAACAACTTCAGTTGACGTTGAAACTTCCCATCGCGTTCCTCATTACTGCGTGTAATATGAAAATGATACTAATATGCTACAAAAAAAAATATTTATTAGAATTTAGGCAAGAAAGTCTTAGAAATTGGCTTGGCCCGCTCGTGTTAAATCGAAATGACTCGCGTAAAAAGAGAATAAAATATTTATTTTAAATTCGTGTTAAATCCAATTCGAGTAAAAATGGTTCGTGCAAAAACAGAATTAGTTGCATACGTTTAAAGTTGAGAATAACACGGAAGTGTCAAAAGTCATGGCACATCTAATATTGTGTGGGACCTCATTTTTCCCGGCAAAGTGTAGCAACTCGATATGGCATAGACTCAACAAGTCGTCAGAAGTCCCCTGAAGAAATATTCCGCCATCCTGCTTCTACAGCTGTCCATAATTGCGAAAGTGTTGCAGTTGAAGGATTTTTTGCACGAACTGACCTTTCGATCATGTCTCATATATGTTCAATGGGATTCTGTCTGGCGATCTAGGTGGCCAAATTATTCGCTGGAATTGTCCAGAATGTTCCTCAAACCAATCGCGAATGATTTTGGCCCTGTGACATGGCACACTGTCATCCTGAAAAATTCCATCTTTGTTTGTGTACATGAAGTCCATGAATGGCTGTAAATGATCTCCAAGTAGCTGAACATAACCATTTCCATTCAATGCTTGGTTCAGTTTGACCAGAGGACCCAGTCCATGCCACGTAAAAACAGCCCACACCATTATGGAGCCACCAACCAGCTTGCACAGTGCCTTGTTGACAACTTGGGTCTATGGCCTCGTGGGGTATGCGCCACACTCGAACCCTCCCATCAACTCTTAACAACTGCAATCGCTACTCCATAGACCAAAGCAACGTTTTTCCAGTCATCTAAAGGGTCCAAGCATATGTTCACAAGCTAATGTTCACATTACCTAACAAGGAGCCCGGCAGAGGAGCTGCAACCGACGGCGTGTTGTTAATAAGGGCACTCGAGTCAGTCTTCTGCTGCCATATCCCATCAAATCCAAATTTCGCTGCACTGTCCGCACGGACACGTCTGACGTACGTCCCACTTTGATTGTTGCTGTTATTCGACGTAGTGTTGCTTGTCTGTTAACACTGACTCTCGCTAGTCTCGGTCATTAAGCAGACGCGGTCGGCCACTGCTTTGTCCATGGTGGAAGGTAATGCCTCAAATTATATTTTCTCGACACACTCTTGACACTGTGGATCGAGGAATGTTGAATTCCCTAACAATTTCTGAAATGGAATGCCCCATGTGTCTAGCTCCAACTAGCATTCAGTTAATTCTGTTAATTCCCGTCATGCGACTATAATCACGTCAGAAAACTTTTCACATGAATCACTAGAGTACAAATGAATGCAATGACACTGCACTGCCCATTTATACGTTTCCTACGCGATGCTACTGCCATCAGTATATTTGCATATCGCTATCCCATGACGTTTGGTACTTCAGTGTATAAGTAGTTGTAAAAAGCTGATCACACACATTTCCATTATTTTCAAAACGTTTCCGTCTTTCTAGTGCAAACTGGCTGTAACTCTGAAGAAAAACTTCCCCAAACAGACTAGCGTCCTGAAGAGGGATCTCTCTCAATACAACTTTTTAAAAGGTGTTTTTAAATATTGCCAATTGAGACCTTATGGATGTAAGAAGTTAATGTAAAAAATCTATTGATGGTGCTTTTGTTTTAGTTTCCTGAATGAGATCGCAGATGAGTATAGCCATAAGTGGATTAGGCACTCACCAATTTTTTAATAAATAATCCACAGTTGGCATAACAGTTCTATCACAACCATTATCTGAGTTTTTCAAATTTAGTAACCAAAATGTAATGATTAAGATAAAACAGTGGATTTTTTTAACTCTTCTTCCCTTTATCTATAAGGATGAAAATTCACTTTCAACATCAAAAACATGTTATTTTCGAAGAATGAATGTAAAAATACCATATTAATGTCGGTAAAAATATTTAAAAAAATCAGTGATTATTTTGACACTTAGTGATTATAGCAATACACCTATATACATTTTTTAACCTAGGAAAATGCATCGAATCATACATTGGAATGCATGGTTTAGATCTACTTTACAGATTTGAAGAAAAGTGTTTCCTTGTTTGATTTTAAAGATAATTCAATGTCAATTATTATTATTATTATTATAAATTTTACGTATTTATAATTACAGAATTGCAAGTATATATATATATATATATATATATATATATATATATGTAGGAATACTAAACAACGGTAGTTGTCTACTAGTCTGGAAAGAACTCATTATAAGAGCAACGAGACTGGTAGGAGTCAGTTGCATTGTAGTAGGAATGCAAGGCAAGACTGTCACGAGCCATTCACATTCTGGTATTCAGTTACGAGAAAATTAATAGAACAGACACTTTTTCCCCTGGACGCCATTGAGAGCTGACGTATTTTTTCCGAGCAGAGACGACTGCTGCCGATAATGACGGAACTTTTTTGAAATATAACTCAACTGTACATAATAATTGTATATATTTATTCATTAAATGTCAATGTGCTGTAAGATTCGAAGTCTTTAATATAGACCTTACCAAACAGAACAACACGAATCTTACAAAAAATGAGGGTTCGACCGCGATGTGAAAAACCGTTGACGACCGCGACGATTCTCCTCCTTCGTTCGAGGGCTTGAACGACGGATTAGCAGACCCCGAAAGCAGTGACGATTGAACCGGCCGGCGGAATGTTTTGATTCCCTATGCAAACCTGGACTTGTGTTTTAATCATCTGCAAGAACAGTTTCATGACTTCTCCTGACGTGGTGCTGATGATAGACTGAAACGACAAAAAAGAAAACGCGTAGACGAAAAAACGCGTAGACGCAAAAGACGAGTTGACGGAAAAGACGGATAGAAGGAACTTTCGAAACTGTGAGTACAGAATTTTGTTTTAATTGATGACATGGCATATTTAACTAAGGCCCGAAAAGCAGATTTGCTAACATTGATTGACGAATTAGGCCTAATAGTGCCAGCGAATCCCAAAGTAGCGCAGTGCTCGAAACTTATAATAGATTCTGAAAATTATGACGAGGAGATAACAAAAAATCTGTTGAGTGTTATTAGAACTGAACGCGAAGAGAAAATTGAAGCCGAAAAACGCGCAGAGAAAATTGAAGCCGAAAAACGCGCAGAGAAAATTGAAGCCGAAAAACGCGCAGAGAAAATTGAAGCCGAAAAACGCGAATTCGAACTAAGGAAACTCGAAATCGAAACTGCTAACAGACAAGGCAACAGTTATGGTAAAACTACCAGCCTATACAATAACGATTTATTGAAATTGATTAACCGTTACGAGACGAATAAGGATATTAGCTGTTATTTAACTTTATTTGAAAGACAGATTAGTCGTATCGAAATACCAAAAACGGAATGGGTTACACATTTGTTGGGGTTACTCCCATTGGATTTGGCTAATCTTATCACGCGTGAGCCTGACGAAAAGGCTAATGACTATGAAAATGTCAAGAGATTATTGTTGAAACGTTTTAAATTAAATCCGGAACAATTTAGGCAAAATTTCCTTTCGCATAGAAAAGAAGCGTCTTCTACTTGGAATGACTTTGCTCATGATCTGAAAAATTTCTTTGAAGAATGGACGAGTGGGTTGGAAGTATCAAATTACCAAGACCTTAAAGAACTCATGATTACCGATCAACTAAAACGAAAAATACCCAATGACGTTCGAGACCATTTTATAGACGAGCTACCGAAAATAACGAAAATAGACCAACTCGTCAATAAATTAGACGAATATGAAGCGGCTCGATGTCATTTAAAACCCAATAGAGATTCGAAAACATCAGACGATAAATATAAGAAGCGTTTCAATAGGGATTTTGACAAATTAAAGCCTCGATCTTTCGTGCGCCCTGAACAAACTAACATCAATCATATAAAATGTTACAACTGCAATGAATATGGACATAGGTCGATAAATTGTGAAAAGAAAACTGAGGGTGTGAGATGCTTTAAATGTAAAAATTATGGGCACAAGGCCGACGTGTGTCCCAAAAGAGATGTAAATAGAACTTTAATTAATAGCCCTTTTAATTCTCGTACTAAGCTAAGAAAATATGTTGAAATGTGCGGGAAAAGATCTAATGCGCTAATCGACACAGGAAGTGATGTGTCAATGATAAAATATGAATTTTATGTTGAAATTGGATCCCCAAAATTGAGTTTTGATAATGTGACTTTAATGGGTATAGGAGGAGAACACATTTCTCCTCTAGGTTTCTTTTCTACAGAAATTATTATTGATGAATGCATTATTGTTACTGATGTTTATGTTTTAAAAAATTTACCTGATGATATTGTTCTTGGGTTCGATTGCATAAATAAGTTAAATCTTACTTTATCAGAGAGCGGAATTCATGTTTTGAGCAAACGCGATAATTTTCGAGTGAATTACGCAAGAATTGTTAATTTAGCGAACACTTCAGATACAACTAAAATTCAAACCGAAACTCATCTCGAAGTAACTAATCGTCTGGAACCAAACACTAAGTTGGAGACAAAACGAACCATAGCAGAAGATAACATGTTTTACTTTTCTTGTCACCACAAATCAGAAAATGTTAATTTAGCGGAAAGTTTCCTAACTACAATGTTCAACGCTGTGACATTTGACGAATTAGATCTAAATCATGTTTCTTGCGTTAAGCAGAAGGAGGAACTGACAAAACTTATCAGCCAATATAAACCGTGTAAGACGAGAAGCACGAACTTGGAAATGAACATTATTTTGACTGACGAGGTCCCCATAAGCCAGCGTTCACGCAGAATGCCGTTCGCTGAGCAAAAAATAGTTGAAACTCAAACACAACAGTGGTTGAAAGATGGCATCATTAAGCCTAGCTGCTC
The DNA here is from genome assembly GCA_947359465.1 of Metellina segmentata. Classification (NCBI taxonomy): domain Eukaryota; kingdom Metazoa; phylum Arthropoda; class Arachnida; order Araneae; family Tetragnathidae; genus Metellina; species Metellina segmentata. The sequence goes on along the minus strand of OX375873.1, from coordinate 92,405,666 downwards.
TGATTTCTCAGCCCCTATCGTGTTGTGTAAGAAGAAAGACGGTTCTTCTAGACTCTGTATTGACTATAGGAAATTGAATAAGAAAATTATTAAAGATAGATTTCCCTTACCCCTAATAGAAGACGTTTTAGATCATTTGGAAGAAGCTAAAGTTTTCACTTCCCTTGATTTAAAAAACGGATTTTTTCATGTAGATGTAAATGAGAAAAGTACCAAGTATACATCTTTCGTTACACATGAAGGGCAATATGAATTTCTGAAGGTCCCTTTTGGTTTATCGGTTAGTCCCAGTGTTTTCCAGCGGTACATATACACGGTATTTAGAGATCTTTTAAGGGATAACACTCTCGTTATCTACATGGACGACATGATAATTCCCTCACGAGATGAGAAAGAAGGAATCGAGAAACTTAAACGTGTTTTAAAAATATCATCGGAATATGGATTAGAATTGAATTTTCAGAAATGTCAATTTCTTAAACGAAAAATAGAGTTTCTTGGTTATGTAATAGAAGACGGGACAATTCGACCCTCCCCAGCTAAGACGTTGGCTGTACAGAAATTTCCACAACCACAAACAACTAAACAATTGCAAAGTTTCCTTGGTCTTTCAGGATACTTTAGGAAGTTTATTCCTCAATATGCCAAAGTGGCCAAACCTTTGAGTGATTTACTCAGAAACAATACAGAATTTAGGTTTGGGCCAGAACAAAAAGAAGCATTTCATATTTTAAAGGAAATGTTGTCACAAAGCCCAGTACTACACATTTTTCGCCAGGGAGCGACTCTAGAACTGCATACTGATGCAAGTAGCCAAGGATTTGGGGCGGTGCTCCTCCAACAGTCAGACGACGGGAAGTTTTACCCAATATACTATAAGAGCAAAAAAACAACACCTCAACAAGAGAAGTATAGTAGTTACGAACTAGAGGTACTTGCCGTAATTGAGGCTCTTAAACACTTCAGGAACTACCTTTTAGGCTCGAAATTTAAAATATTCACCGACTGCTTAGCATTTCAGAAAACTATGGAAAAAAAGGATTTAACCCCTAAAATTGCAAGATGGTCTCTTTTCTTAGAAGAATTTGACTATGAAATAGTCCACAAACCTGGTAAACAAATGGCCCACGTGGATGCACTCAGTAGATACCCTGTAATGCAAGTGATGCAAGTCATTGCAGATGACGGAATAACTCATAAAATAATTGCTTCCCAATCCAATGACGACCACATTACCGCAATTAAAAAACTGATAGAAGATGGAAGTAATTCAGATTATTTTACAAAAAATGGTGTCGTATATAAATACGATAATGATCGTGAACTTTTAGTTGTCCCCAGAGCTATGCAAGACGAAATAAAACGACATGCACACGAGAAAGGACATTTCGCTGTAAATAAAACTGAAGATGTAGTTAAGCGTGAATTTTTTATTCCTAAATTGAGGAAACATGTTGAAGATTTTATAAGTAATTGTGTACCATACTCAGTAATAAAAAGCTAGGAAAGGCTGAAGGATTTCTAAATCCAATTCCTAAAGAGGACGTTCCATTATACACTTATCACATTGATTTCATAGGTCCGTTACCTTCAACATCTAAGAACTATCAGCATATCTTCACGGTAGTAGACGCATTCACAAAATTCACTTGGTTATATCCTACCAAATCTACGACATCAGGTGACGCAATAAATAAACTCAAACAACAACAAAATAGTTTTGGAAATCCTGCGAGGATAATCTCGGATAGAGGATCCGCTTTTACATCTAAAGAATTTACAGATTTTTGTTGCGAAAACGGGATTGAACACCTAAAAATCACAACAGGAATCCCAAGAGGCAATGGACAAGTAGAAAGAATGCACAAAACCCTGATTCCAGTGTTATCCAAACTTTCAATTGAAGAACCGATCAAATGGTTCAAACACGTTGACGCCGTACAAAGAATACTCAATAGTACAACCTCCAGAAGCACAAGATGGACACCCTTCGAACTTTTGACAGGTGTGAAAATGCGAAACAAAGAAGATCTCAAGATAGTCCAACTTTTAGAAGAAGAATATACTGAAGTTTTTCTAGAGAAGAGGAAGAAATTAAGAGACGATGCCAAAGAGAATATCCTAAAAATTCAGGAAGAGAATAAAAGAACGTATGATAAGAAGAGGAAGAAACCTCATCAATACAAAGAGGGCGATCTTATTGCTATTCAGCGGACTCAATTTGGTGTCGGAATGAAATTACGACCGAAATTCTTAGGACCATATCGAGTGAAGAAAGTGAAACCCCATGATCGCTATGACGTTGAGAAAGTTGGAAACCATGAAGGACCGAACTTGACGTCGACAGCAGCTGACCATATGAAGTCGTGGTTCAATAACTAATACTGAATCAATGTATTCCCAGATACTGTTTTGTGTTTTTTTTTTAGGTTTGTCGTGTTCCTTTCGAGGACGAAAGATCATCAGGATGGCCGATTGTAGGAATACTAAACAACGGTAGTTGTCTACTAGTCTGGAAAGAACTCATTATAAGAGCAACGAGACTGGTAGGAGTCAGTTGCATTGTAGTAGGAATGCAAGGCAAGACTGTCACGAGCCATTCACATTCTGGTATTCAGTTACGAGAAAATTAATAGAACAGACACTTTTTCCCCTGGACGCCATTGAGAGCTGACGTATTTTTTCCGAGCAGAGACGACTGCTGCCGATAATGACGGAACTTTTTTGAAATATAACTCAACTGTACATAATAATTGTATATATTTATTCATTAAATGTCAATGTGCTGTAAGATTCGAAGTCTTTAATATAGACCTTACCAAACAGAACAACACGAATCTTACATATATATATATATATTTTTTTTTATTTTTTTTTTATAAAATGTAAAAACGTATTTGGGCCAACATATCTGAGAATTATTGACAAGGGTCTTCAAAACGACTTGATTTGCAACTGTATGTTTTAAGCTTTACAGTTAATGAAAAAGATATATATATATATATATATATATATATATATATATATATATATTTTAACAATTCTCCATAGTCAAAACTATAGTCAGGATTCATTTGTCATAAATTCTCTTTTCATTCTGTAACTTTTAGTTGAGAGTTTCTTGTGCAATTTCAAATCGTCTCTCAGCTGCGTAAAATTATTCACTTCCTCATATTGCTTCATGAAGAACTCAGACACACGCATTATACATTATCTTAACACCGTCAATTTTGGATTATAGTTCTCACAAAAATATGTTCTTCGAGATTTTTCTGAAGTTTTGGATGATTTGTAACCGGATTTCAAAGAAAATAGAGGTTTGTCATTTTATAGTTTTTTATAAATCACCCTTTTTCAAAAAATTCTTAGAGTTCTAGTAATTACTTTTATACTCAAAATAAAATCTCACTATGTGAAAGCTTTCTACGAATATAAATTAGTATTTTTTATCAATAAAAGAGCGTAAAAACAAATTGTGATATTGCTGTGATAGCATAGTTCTACTTTTTATGAGTGCCAAGCCGTATTGCTTCGGTGAGTGATCTATAGTGAACACTATCTCCACGAATTCGTTGGGTTCTTGCTCACACCACTCCTATTGTGAGTGAGAGTAACTATATGAAGCACAAAGACTATTGACGCAGAGGTATCGCTCACTTTGTGTGATATGCAATATCACACAAATGTTAACAAGACACCACAATGACAAACATTTAGATTTCCTTACCCGAAGTAAAACTTTTTCAAATGATATGCATTGTTCTTATAGATCATAATAGAAATACATAGAAGATAATAGAAAAAGATATACAAGAAATAAAAAAATCGGTGATTGCTCCATTCCAATGGTGCCGAAATGGATTAGCCTGAAAATCGTTAAGTCGACACCAAGATCGCTCTGAAACTGGTGCAGGTAGTGCTTGAGCCTCTCTATCCCCTAAGTTTCCAAAGTCCCTGGTTCGTATCCTTAGGGTGGTAATACTTGGGATGATATGGGAAATGCAACCTATATGAAGTCCGTAACACTCCCACACCCCATCCTTCACTTCTTTTTTTGAAAGGACTAAGGAATAGTGATGCGTAGAACTGGCATCTAGACTGTATCTTTCTTAACTATTTTAACCTACCAATCGGTCTGGTGGTTAAGGTGTTAGTCTCTAGATCGTAAGGCTCCTGGTTCGAATCCGGGGCAGTGCATGGATATTTGTAAGCGTGTAGAGACTGCTGGTGCACCTTAAATCTGTCGTGACCGAAAGCCCTCAATTTGGGTTGGTGTGGAAGCTTGGAGAGTGGAGTGCTAGCTCAGAGATTGCCTCGTCATCAGACCGTGGTTTAAAGTTACGTGGTGTTGTCCTCAATCTTTCTCTTAAGGGATTGATCCCGGACCATCGTCAATAGCCCGTTGTGTTGCTCTAGTCGAACGTTAATTTAAATTACCTCACCTTACCTTAACTAATTTTAAACTATTTGTCTATTTTTCCTCTGGCATGAGTTGGTTGATTATGGTTTTGTGGAACAAGATCCAGAGATGGATAAGCTGCGTCAAAAATATGGAAATGAAAATATCAACTGACCTCCGGGATGAGAGTAGGTAAAGAAGCATCTATCTGCCCCCAATTGATACTGAGGGTACGTAAACCTAGAGTGCCTGAATGGGGTCCAGGCACTCTACGTAAACCCACTCAAGCCACCTGTTATCACGATCCCGGAACTAGAGAGCTCCTGGCCCTGATCGCTCCAGTTCGCCAACCTCGAAAATTCAACTTACAACCTTCATAGTCATTCATGTCCATCCAGATGTAACCAATTTTGCTAATGACGAGATATCTCGTCATCAAGATATTAATATTTTTTTATGATGATGAGATCAAGATTTTGTCAATTACCTTCTAATGATGTCTATCTCGAAGATACGGCCAGTTTTGTTCTAATTGCGAGACACCTAGTCGAGAAAGAACAATGATGAGGGTTTATGTGCCATTTCGTCAAAATATTAGTCTAATATTTTGTCGAATAAAAAGTATTAATTCAAGAAAAAATTTAATAGAAATAAAAAGAAGTAGTGTTTTTAGTTGAAAGATACTTATAATTTATACATTTAGGAATTCAAGATAGTGACCATATATCCTGAAAGCAGATCAAGAGCCAGATCCCGATTCTTTATGGAGGTAAGTCATTCGACATTTAATTCCTTGACATAATTTTTTACCTGCGGAAGTAATAAATTAACTTCTATTTTACTAATGGACTTATACTTATTCTTGTTACATTCAAGTTTAAACACTTTTATATGAAACTAAATAACAAATGATGTGATTACCTTGAGACTACTTTTAATTCTCCGTCAGATATGCAGAGCAAGCACACTTAGGTTCAGGTTCATGAAATGACTAATTTTGAAAACTATAAGAACTCATTAAAAATACGACTATACATTAAGAAAGGGGTTTATAACTCTGAGCTCGTCCTAGATTTCCGACTAGATATACTATGGCCTTTACTCTACAGCACACATAATGACTAAATAGTCGCATCAATTGGTTGAAAAGATCCTATGTAGTAATCCGTTACTCAGAAAACTAAAACTGCTTAAGAGCAAAGCGGAGAATGTGTACATGGCCCTCAGAAGATTAAAAGGTTACAAATTTTACGGGCCGCGATTGCCCGGTTGGAAGAGTTGGATTAGCAACCGGAGGGTTGGGAATTCAAATTCAATTCCAATAAAAGACCTTCGTCTACAAGGGACTGGTACACTTTAAATCTGTCGTGGCCTCAAATGTCTTCACGTGTAAGTTTGGAGAGTGGGGTGCCGGCTCAGGTGTTATCTCATCATTTGACCGTGGTTCGAAATTACGTTTCGTCCTTGGTTCTTTCCCTTTGGGGTTGATCCTGGACCGTCACTAATAGCCCGTTGTGTTACCCCAGTATGACGTTATTTGAAATACCTACCTACCTACAAATTATATCTTAGAATTTTAATTTCTGAGCTTTATGTTCTGCAAGAGCGGATACTGGCAATTGTCCGGAAACAATCCGGAAGGGTAAAATCGAAGGACACCTCGCAATTTCGAACCAGGTCAGATGACGAAAACACCTGAGCTGGCACCCTACTCTTTAAACTTTGCTCACCATGCCAGCTTGAAGACGTTTGAGTCCACGACAGTTTAAACGTGCACCAGCTATCATGTACAAGACGTCTTTAACAATCCAACTGGTTTTGAAGTTGGAGGTCCAGGACCAATCCCATGGGAAGGATCCATGGAAAACACCACGTAATTTTGAACTACGGTCAGAGAACGAGGTCAACACACCTGATGTTGCACCCCCATTTTCCAAGCTTCCTCACCACTCCAATGTGAGGATATTTAAGGCCACGACAGACTTAATGTGCACCAGCTCCCACGCACACGATTGTCTTTGGTTAGACATAGTATCGAGCTAGCAACCTTTCGGTTGCCAATTCGTTACTCTTCCAAATGCGCTCATCATCTGAGTGTGTTCAAATTTACGTGGTATTGTCCTCGGATTTTTCCCGGACCAACGTCAATAGCCCGTTGTGTTGCTACAATTTGACGTTAATTAAAAATACTAAATACATTCCAAATTACTTTGAAACTAACCAAGGACCATCCATAAGGGGCTGATGCTCTTTAAATCTATCGTCCTCACGTTGACTTGGGGCCGACCAACCGGTATAGTGGTTAAGGTGTTAGCCTCTAGATCGGAAGGTTCCTGGTTCGAATCCTGGTCCGGGCATGGATGTTTGTAAGCGTATGGTGTAGAGGCGGCTGGTGCACCTTAAATCTGTCGTGGCCGAAAGTCCTCACGTTGGGTTGGCGTGGAAGTTTGGAGAGTGGGGTGCCAGCTCAGGTGTTGCTTCGTCATCTGACCGTGGTTCAAAATTACGAGGTGTTGTCCTCGGATCTTTCCCTTAAGGGACTGATCCCGGACCGTCGTCAATAGCCCGTTGTGTTGCTCTAGTACTACGTTAACAAAAATTACCATTACCACGTTGACTTGGCGTGGAAGTTTGGAGAGTTGGGAGCCTTCTCAGGTGTTGCCTCGTCATCTGACAGTGGTTCAAAATTGCGTGTTGTTGTCCTCGGATATCATCCCGGACCATCGTTAATCGTCGTCAGTATCGTTAATACGACGTTAATTAAAAGACCTACCTACGTAATTGAATTTTTTTGGGCACATCAAAGTTGGACACATTAATTTATATATCATTCCAGGGAGAACAAAAAGCATAGGTTTGTTATAATGTGGATACATTCGGTATAAATGAATTATATAGATGGTAATGGTAATTTTAGTTAACGTCGTACTAGAGCAACACAACGGGCTATTGACGACGGTCCGGAATCAGTCCCTTAAGGGAAAGATTCGAGGACAACACCTCGTAATTTTGAACCCCGGTCAGATGACGAAGCAACACCTGAGCTGGCCCCCCACTCTCCAAACTTCCACGCCAACCCAACGTGAGATGAATTATATAGAAGTCCACTTACCTGTGTAATTGATGAAATGGATTGCACGACGTGCTTAGGTTGCGGGAAACACCATGTTGTTCAAAAAAAGCTATTTACTTAAAACGTCTTCAAATTTGTACTGACATAACAATAAAATACCAATTAATAAACATTCTGAAACACGAAACGGAACATGAAAAGGCTATATTTTCTTTTAAATTTAATGTACACACTTTTTTCTCGTACACATAAAAAGTTCCCATGTTAAGCTTGGAAGAAATCGTTTCGGGCTGTAGAAAAGGTCTCTAAGTCAGTCAGAAAGTGTTTCCCGATGTCGCAACTTTGATTATATACGCACTCTAGCACACGACGATATTTGGTCGGATTCGAACAGCCCGGGTGGAAGAGTAACGGAATAGCGACAGAAATGTTGCGTGTTTGAATCCACCCAAAGACCATCATCGTGAACAAAAGTGCCTGGTGACTTCGTAACAAATATCCTCATGTTGGCATGGTGTCGGAGTTTGGAGAGTGGTGTGCCAGCTCAGGTGTTATTTATTCATTGAACATGGTAATGGTAATGGTAATGGTAATTTTAGTTAACGTCTTCCTAGAGCAACACAACGGGCTATTGACGACGGTCCGGGATCAGTCCCTCAAGGGAAAGATCCGAGGACAACACTTCGTAATTTTGAACCACGGTGAGATGACGAAACAACACCTGAGCTGGCACCCCACTCTCCAAACTTCCACGCCAACCCAACGTGAGGACTTTCGGCCACGACAGATTTAAGGTGCACCAGCCGCCTCTACACCATACGCTTACAAACATCCATGCCCGGACCCGGATTCGAACCAGGAACCTTCCGATCTAGAGGCTAACACCTTAACCTAAATTGTCCTGGTGTGATGTTAATTAAGATATTTATCTGACTTCCTTGACGTTATTTCGTTAGCCTCTAGATCGGAAGGTTCCTGGTTCGAATGTTCCGGGCATGTATGTTTGTATTCGTATGGTGTAGAGACGGCTGGTGCACCTTTAATCTGTCGTGGCCGAAAGTCCTCGCGTTGGGTTGATGTGGAAGTTTAGAGAGTGGGGTACCAGCTCAGGTGTTGCTTCGTCATCTGACCGTGGTTCAAAATTACGAGGTTTTGTCCTCGAATCTTTCTATTAAGGGATTGATCCCGGACCGTCGTCAATAGCCCGTTGTGTTGCTCTAGTAAGACGTTAATTACAAATTAAAAGTACCTAAGTACCAATTTGACGTTATTTCATCCACTTGATTTTAACTGTTAACCGCGATCATAACAAACGCACATGTCCACTTTGTTTTTATCGTTTAGGGATAGTTTTCAAGGAGAGCAGCTTAATTTGCTTTCAAATCACTTTCACTATGTATAAATCATCTCTTACTCATATGGTAGCTAACAGTGTCGAAGTTCGCCCATCTTCCTTAAATATCGTCTATAGCTCTAAATCTTCGAACATTATGGTAACATAATTTCATTCATTGTTTTTTTACTTTCCATTTCCGGATGTCATTTCTTCGTTCAGAAACTGATTCTGCACTTGTAATGGTTTTCAATGAAATATATTCATGTTTGCATGCGTGTGATTAAATACGGTTGTCCTCCTTTAAAGCAAGCTTCTCAACTTTTTTATTTTTAAGAAATATACTTGTTGAGCTCCTAGTATTTAACAAATGTTACAATTGTGTTACTTGAAACGTTTAATGCAAGTGTGCGCGAACAGCAAACCAAGTGTTAAAAGCTTACTACTCTCCTTCAGACTTATAAAGTAAAAGTAACTGAAAACATTTCAATTTATTGTAGCCTATATGATAGACTACATAGTTCAAAAAGCAACATATTTGTTTAAAAGATAAGAACTGCACCATGTCTACTTGAAATTTGTTAAGTATATGTTTGTTCAGGTACTTATTTAGGAAACAATTTTAAGAATACCCAGTCATTCCTAGACTATCTTTCTTGCTGTAATGCTGGTTGTGTACTTTGGATAACGATTTCTTTCAATTGTTTTTAACATGCACAAGTTTATTTTGATTGAATGAAAAATAAAATTTCCACTTTTTTTTTAAACTACTAAACTCGATTTTTTGTTTCTTGATATCTCTAACATTGTAGTTCAATTCCTCTGAATGTATTTCTATCCTCTGTTAGTAGAACTTTCGTTGTGTGTATGTCCATCACTTGATGTTATCTGTAGTGTTTGGTGCAGCATGGCCAAATATAAGCCCTTGTGCCATAAAATCCAACCACTGACATCTCATATTTCACAATATAGTTCATCTGTAACACAGTTTGGATCCCTAATACATTTGTTAGAAATAATAAATGAATCACACAAATCTATTTGACAGATTAAATTGTAGTTCAGCTTATCAGCTATTATGTGATACCTCGTAAACGCCAACTTCTCGAATGAGCCAATGCGCCTATTAAAAACCTGAGTTCTGCAAAAAATAAGTGTATTGGTAAAGCGAGACCTTGTATCCGTCAGATCAATAAGATGGGAAAATGTACATCAGCAATACCTAGTATTCAATTTTTTGCTCCTCCTGTAAAATTGGTGTTTTGTACATACGAGATATCATATTAGCCAACGTTGTGTAGTTTTTAAGTACACAAAACTTTGAAACACTGTTGCAGATGCTTCAGTTGTGGCCTGTTCAATATCGTTTTTTGCTGTTTTCCTTACCATTTCTGGAAATTTTGTTCAATATCTTTTGTAGAGGGCTGTGGCTCAGTGGGTATGCTTACTGTGCTAGCAACCTGCAGATTGTAGGTTCATTTCCTCCTTGGGTGTATTTCTCTCGGTAAAATTTTAATTGTATGTGTATCTCCATTATTTCATATTGCCTGTCTTGTGTTTAGTGCAGCATGGCCAAATATATCTCGTGTCCCATAGAAAACCCAACCAATCTATTCTGTAATCTACTACTTAGGTTTAACAAGGATGGAGACTGTTTACATAAATGTGGTCTGTCTCACCCCATATTGGAGTTTATATCTAATTTTTATTGTTGGTCTGGGACTGCTATTTTGAATAGTTTATCTGTGTTTGTTGGATTATTTTTGTTGTGTTTGACACAGCTTGGGGGATCTTGTTTTGTACCTTGTGAAATAACCATAAAAAAAAACTGCATTCCTCAGGAAAGGAACTAGGTATGTCAAACTATGTACCTGTCTGGAGATATATTATACTTGTCACAATAGCATTGACAACATATTTTAAAATTTCGTGTGTATATCAAAAACTATTTGCACTTGTACTGTAATTTACACAGATGAATACTGTTATAATTGGTCACTGAAGTGTGTGTAATTAATAATTTAAGACCATTTAATGTAAGTACGAAAAATGTGCTTTCATCTGTAGTTTTATGTTAAAATCCAAGTTCCAAACAAAATCAGAGAAGGTAAATTCATAAGTCAACTGTGAAACAAGTGATTAAGAGCTATTTATTTAAACAGGGAAGCTTACAAACTAGGGTTTGGCGAGTTAAGCCCTTTGAAAACATACAAAAAGCTTACTCTCGAGTTAGATGGACATGTTTCTTGCAAAATACATTTTATTATATTGTGAATATCAGATATGTAGGAATGCATTGAATATATTTATTCATATTGAAAGTTTTCTTATCTTTTTTCTTTAGAAAACAGGTATTCCAAACGTACATTTTATGAACTGGTCTGAGACATTTGAATGCAGACCAGAACTGTTTTTTGCTCCCAAGACTGAGGAAGACCTATCGGCTGTATGTATCTATTCTCATATCACTTTTATTTCAAAAGTAACCTTTTTCCCATTCACTGATGCAACATGCTCTAATTTCTTTGCTAGATCTTGGAGTTAGCTCGAGTTGAAAACAAGAAGGTTAGAGTCGTGGGATGTAAACATTCACCATCAGACATTGCTTGTACAAATGGATTCATGATCAGTTTACAATACCTTAATAAGGTTTTGGAGGTAATAATTATGCTGTCTTTAATTTTATGAAGCTACTCATTGCTCCTGGATCCATTGGAGAATATGTTTAAAATATATTATCACACAATTTTCTTATTATTTAGGTGGATAAAAAGAATTTAAGAGTAAAAGTGCAAGCAGGGATGGTATTAAGTGATCTGAATAGTACTCTGTTTTCTAACAATATGGCCCTATCCGTGTAAGTGATTTTCTTAAACATTAATTTTTAGTGTTGAATTATATATGTTGTGTTGCTCTTTATTTTAGTTTGTTTGTTCAAAACTGTTTCATTGGCTCTTGAAGACATTATTAATTTGCTGCATAAATAATTTTATTAATTTTTAGACTTGGTTCTGTGTCAGATATTACCATTGGAGGGGCAATTAGTGTTGCCACACATGGAACTGGTATTGAATACGGCACACTGTCATCTTATGTAAGTTTCTTGAAGTAATATGTTTGTTTATGTATATTTGTTCATTGTTAAATAAAAATAATCTAGTTAGGTATAAATATGTAATATTAAACTACATTCAACAGGTATCCAATTTATTACATCTATTGCAATTTCAAATCTAACCTAACAATCTTTCTCGTGCCTTGTACCCCCACATATCCATATGTAGAAAGAGTAAAAAGGCTCCATTATAATACTTGTATGTTTTACATAATAATTGTATCAAATTCTATAAAATACATTAATTTGCAAAATATTTATACCAAATGAACCTTTACCAGATATTTATACTAAAAAAGTAATGTAAATACTGAATTTCTAGAACTTTATAGCACATATATTTTGAAATATATTTATTTATTTTATATTTGTAGTTCAAAAAGTTTAATTAGAAAAAAGTTTGAAACTTTCCTAAACCATGTCTAAAAAGTTTAATAAGCCATATAAGTCTACAAAATTTTATTTGTTTAATATAATGCTGTCATTTGATATTTGTTTCTGAAAAATAGCTTTTTTTTAATGTGATATTTTTATTTTAGGTGACAGAAATAACTTTAATGTTATCTGATGGATCGATTCAAACTCTTTCCCCTGAAAAGGATTTCGATACCTTTCAAGCAGCAGCATGTTGTCTGGGTTCATTTGGAATCATATTGACAGTTACTCTACAATGTGAAGAAGCTTTTAATTTGGAAATGCGTCAGTATGGTGTGGGTTTGAAAGATGTAAGAGTTTGATTTTGCTTTTATACTTAAGTATAAATTCCTTAGGCTGCTTTTGTATTTCTTATTATCTTGCATCAGTTTTTGGTGCTCTATTAGTTCTTTTGTTTATGAATGTTATATCTGTACAAAATAAACTATACTAGTAACTTTTGTTGCTGATATTAAGCTTTCTGTATATTTTATCTGTCAGTTACAATGAATGAAAATTTAGTTGCAAAAATTATAGCAGTGAATGAGTTTTGGTGATAAGAATAGGTATATTAGCCTTATGTTGCATGATTGCTTTCTTCTACTTTTTTAACTTTCTGATTATAAATAAAAATTAAAAGACTCTAAATGTGAATGTTTTTATGGAAAAACTTTTTAGAATCTGAGATAATCTGTTAAACTTAAGTGTTTAATGTTTTAAATATATATTGCTCTAAATAAACGTTCATTACAAAATTAGTGCAAAGATTTCTTAAAACATTTGTGTCATTTCTGTTTCTCAATTTTAATACAAGGTGTGGTGGCTAAAAATGCATAGCATTTTTGTGCATTAATTAATATTGATACTATATCGAAAACTTTTATTTGATCTCCAGGTTATTGAAAATCTTGATGTACATATCACTGGATCTGATCACTTCCGATTTATGTGGTTTCCCTACACTGACAATGTAGTTGTGTCTCATTGCACGCGAACTGAAATGGTAAAAATGCCCTGTTATTAAAAAATTTCTAAATTGTATTAAATTACATATTATTAATACTTTAAATGTCCTTCAGTATATTCTTGATACTCAAATTTTGATAAAAATTATGTTTTAGTAAGGACTAATTTTGCATGCATGTTTTAAAATTACTATATTTTTGTGTCTCCTTTTCAATGCCGATTTCCATACAAATTAAATGAGAGATTAAAACTTAAAACAGTTTCCTGTTGTTTCAATGGGCCATTGTGGCTCAGTTGGTATGCTCACTTCAGCAGAAACCTTCGAGCTGTTGGCACAGCTTCTCTCTTCTGTGTTGCTAAAACTTTCATTTTGTTTGTATTGTTATTGTATGTCATGTGTCTGGTGCAGCATGTTCAAATTTGGCCCTTGTGTCATAGAAGCCCCTACCAACCAGCTGCTTCATTGTATAACTCTTTTTCCCACTCTTGAAAAAGCCATGGAGCTAGTTTTGTCTTTTGCAGTAAAATAGCTAAGTTGTATTTTGCAGAAACTTCTTGTAATTTCATTTTATTTTGCATTTAACACTGCATTATTTCTCATCTAGGTGTTATTTTTGAACATTTTGAATTTAATGTTTGTTTGAGCATATCAATAGGAGTTGTTGCACCTCAGTGAGTGCCCACTGTACTATGAACCTGCAAGTTGTAGGTTCATTTCTGGTTACAGGTATTTTTCTCTGTCAGAGAAACTTTCCTTGTGGGGGTTGGTGCTCTCAGGAGCACATCTTAAAACTAAGGATTGTTCCATAACTCTGTTATTCCTATTATCTTTTCTTTTTTCCATAGAATTTACTCTTTAGTAAGCATGGGAGATGTGCTCCTGTCTGGGATAACCAATGATATTTTTCTGCTTTCATCTTACTACTCTATTCTCCAATCCCTCTTTTTCCCTTTTCATGCCATTTTTTTCTTGGTGTTGTCTGTCTAGTGTTTGGCTTAGCTTGGCCAATAATGACCCTTGTGCCATAAATCTTGAAATCAATCAACCAATCTAGTGTGTTTATGTCCATTACTTGAAGTGTTTGGCACAGCTTGGCAATAGAGCCCTTGCACAATAGAACCCAAACCAGCTTGCTTTTGCTAACACATTTTTGTCTTCAGGAGTAACATTCATAGAAATTCTGTTAGAACATGTAATGAATTCTAACAAGACATTGGCTTACTTTTAATTATTCTCAAGCCTCTAATTTCTAAATATAAATAAGTTTTATAATTTAATTTTTTGATAGTATAAAACTGAATGAGATACAAAAAAAATTCTAGGTTGTTTTATAATACCTGAACCCCCATCATCTTTTTCGTATGTGCTGGTTTTGTAAAAATTAAAAACTTTTAAAAGCTGAAACAATTTTTAAAGTTTGCATTAAGTTTCTTCATGTTTAGATTTTTATTAAAACTGAAAAATATGTTAAATACACTTAATACAATATTTATTCTCCCTTATATATTTGATTAAGATGTTTAAGGAATTAATTTTCTGATTTATATTTTATAGGCAGTAACAAAAGAATCTTGGTTTAGAAAAATATTTAACTTGTGTTGGGACTACGGTCTGGGGTACTGTGCCCTAGAATTTTGCTATTATCTAAGGTAAAGGTTTAAATTTATAACGTTAGTTCTATATTTGCATTTTTTTCCATCTGAGACTAAATCAAATGAATTTATTTAAAGTGTAAATAAATACCAATTTTAAAAAAAATGTAAGTAATCTGTTATCTTATTTTGTTAAGACACTTAAAATAGTTTTATAAAAAACTAAATGAACATGATATGGAGTAAAGAATCAAATTTGAGTTAGGTGTTTAATAGTTAACTAATGTAAGTACAAGCAAGGTGCAATATATATTGGTATATTGATTACATTTTGAAACCGTTTGAAAATGGTACAATTCTTCAATACTAATAAGTCACTTTTTTGGAAAACTTGCTACTTGTATTTTTTATTGAAGTCTTATTTCTTCCTTAAAGCATTTCTTATTAGTAAAATTATTAAGTTAAGCTATTTTTTACCTGTGAATAAAATGCTAGAAACAAGCATTTTGTTTTTGTTCATACTTTGGAATTTTTAAATTTGTTTATTTACACAGTTATTTTTATTTGTGAATTCTTATTTGTACTATGATCTTTACATTAATATAAGACACTTATCTTGCTGCAATTGTGCTTATTTAAAAAATCCAATTTTTTTCATAAATGGCAAATAAAAAAAATTTCTGTGATTGATATTACAGATTAGTTTTATATATTTTTTGCTCCTGAAATAACATTTATTTCTACTATAGCACTTTCTTGCCACATCTTGTGCCATATATAAACAGATTTTTCTACTATGTAACATCCACATTTCGACAAAAAATTGACAGAAGCTACAGAGTTTTCAATTTTGAATGTCTCTTCAAACAGTATGTCAATGAGTGGGCCATTCCTGTGTAAGTACCTTTTTCAAATTACTTGCAACAATCAATACATTTTAGGAAATTATCTTGTAATAAATCTATTAATACTCAATATTTCTTTTGTATGTTTTTCCAATTGTTTATAATTTCTTTTTGTTGAGTAGCGAAAAAACAGGACTTGTGTTATGGCAGCTTAGAGAGTGGATAGAGTCAACTCCTGATATCTATGTGCATTTTCCTGTAGAAGTTCGATTCTCAAAAGCTGATAATGTTTTCATTAGTCCTGCTTTTGGAAGAACCACTTGCTACATTAATATTATTATGTACAGGTAAAAAGCTTGAATTCTAATTTCAAAAACTTAGTATTTTCATCTAAGCATCATTTGTTTTATTCAGATTGCTTCAAACATACATATAATTGACTATTAAAACCCTAGTTTGCCATGGGCTATGAAAGGCTCTGATTTTTTATTTTAGTTTTTAAGAATCCCTAAGAAACCTGTTTGCTCAACATCCTTAAAAAAATTTAAAAGCCATAATTTACTACAAGTGCATTACATATTGTCCTGCATTCAAAATTTGAGAAATAATTTGGACAGTTTTAAGAATTCCCATCAATTTAGGTTTTTTTTACATCAATTCCAATCAACATCTATGACATTTAACCTCAAAAAAATATCCTTGATATTGTTTTTATTGGGTGTAAGAATTCTTAAAATACCTCATGCATATGGGAAAAGTATGAAATAATTTTAATCCCGTAAATCTGTTTACTTCTGTTTGGTGGGATAAAGCCTTGAAAAGGAACCCAATTGATTTGCTTACATTTGCTATTTGTTACTCTAGAAAATATCAAAAAATAAGATGCCTAAATCAAGCCATGTAGACTCAACTTTCATTATTCATTTTATAAAGTATTACTAACGGGAATAGACAAGGGTCTTGTATTGATTTAACTCTCTCATCATTCATATTCTAACATGAACTCAATTGTGCTGAATTTAAAATGTAATCCTTTGGTTTTATGTTTGTAGAGTTTTGACAAATGTCAATTTACAATGCTTAAATAAATCAAGTGTTTTCTCTTGTATTGTAGACCCTTTAATTTATTGAAATATAAAGTAATGCAGAAGTTTTGACTTGGAATTTTTAATGCATAAAAGTTGAATCTTGTTTTCAAATAATACTGATGCTTTTCTGCATTAACTACAGCTTTAACCATTTGACCTAAAATATGTGTAAATTGTTCATTCCTCCTAAGAACATAACTAATATTTTTCAAGCTTTCAATGCTAATCATATTTACTATATGTATTACTTGGTTATAATCAGTGTTCTTTGTCTCTCTAGACCTTATGGTAAATCTGTGCCATATGAAAGCTATTGGGAAGCTTATGAACGTATCATGTTAGAAGCTGGAGGCCGACCTCATTGGGCAAAGGTAAATTTACATTTTTCTACTTTATTAGAATGAAGGTAGTTCATTAAAATTAAGTATTGGTTTTCCTATACAAGTTTTAGAATTGAATTGGATCTATTGGTTCTTGTATTTCTATAAATAAAGATTAATCAGGAATTTTAAAAGCTTTCACAAAGTTTGCCTTTTAGAGGTTGAACGTAGTTAAAACTTATATGTAATGCTTAAATTCCCTGACTTTCGTGTAACTAGTTAATCTAATCAAAATATTTTTATTGATAGATTCTATTGAAAAATTCAAAATTGATTTTTCGTAGCAAGACTCAATTTAAATGCAATTGTTAATTAATCAAATTTCATTTCCCTGAAAATGTAAAATTTTAAGTAGGTTTTTTAAGTTACATGTTGCAATTCCTTAATAATATTTTGGAGATAGTAAAGAATTCTTGTTAATGTAATCATGCACATGGTCTTAAATATCAGTTGTCTTGTATTCAACAGGCTCATTCTGTGACAGAGAGTACGTTCAAGGTCATGTATCCACTGTTTGGGAAATGGTGTACAATTCGACAAAAACTAGATCCTTTGCACATGTTTATGAATTCTTATATGGCACGTATTTTTCAACATAAATAACTCAATGATTTTGCTAATCAATTGTATTTTTGTCTGTATTCAGTCGTCTGTTTTGTATAAATTAAGGTTTTAGCTAATGTATATGACTGCATGTATATATTAATGAATTTGATTTGTTGAATAAAATGTGCTATAACGTTATTTTGAGTTTAAATATTCAACTAAATACTACATTGCACTCCATTTAAAAATGGCTGTCAATTGTGTGGGTATAAATAATAAAAGCTAAAATAAAATTAGGAGTTGGGTATTTCGATTTTACTGCAAATGAAAGGTATTGTTAGAATGTTTCCTCTCAAAAATTAGGGATTGCTATTTCAAAATATGATAACTTAGTTATATTTCTAATACTTCAATCGACCAAAACAACAGAATTTTTATCCCTCAAATTTCCACATTTTAATGCAAACCTATTTTTAACTTAAAGTAGATTTTTCAATTTTCAAGCCAACAATGCACTTAGAATAGTAAATTTATCTGGATCTATAGTGAAATTTCTAGAACAGTTCACTGTCCTGTAGTTACTTAAACATATAAGTTCAATACTAATTTTCTGGTCTTGTATCTGACATTACACAAATTCCACATATTTAAATTAAATTATTTTCCTTGGAACATTCTGGAGCCATTGTGGCTTGGTGGGTATGCCCACTGCACGAGCAATCTTCGGAGCAAGTTTGATTCCTGTCAAATATATTTTTCTCTCCTCCGTCAGTAAAACTTTCATTGCGTGTGTTGATTACTTGATATTGTATGCCTGCCTCAGCATGGCCAAATATGGCCCTTGCACCATAAAACCAACCAATCCATGCATATTCCCTGATTTGAACTGGGGACAAAAAACCAACCTTATAACATTCATGTACTACATAAACATGCCAATTTTGTTTCTTGTCACTTGGTATTGATGTTTAAAAATTTTATAGCAAATAAAAGATGTTAAATATATATCACCTTTTGAAACCTCAGGGAAACATTTTTAGTGTACCCCAAATGGGTTAAACAATTAGTGTGTGAAGTTGAATTGCCCACCCGCCATCAGGATTGCAACATATTTCTTTGGTTCTAAATTCTCTTCCAAAACCTGTTTCATCACAAAAAAAAAAACATAATTTAAGATAAAGCTTTCATTTAAATGTGCATGTGTAGTATTTTTGAATTCTGGCATAAAAAAGTGTTGTGATGTAATAAGCACCAAAATTATCATTCATTAACTTACATATCTATGTAGATTTTAATACTAACAAGTCCATTTTTGTTTCTAATATTAACTTCAAACAAATGTTATACCCAAGGTATACCAATTGTGAAATCAACTTGATTGATATTTAAAAAATAATTTAAACTTTGAAACTACTTTTTCTTAAAGTTCAATTCTTACATTGAGACTGGAATAATCTGGGACAAAATGCATGCTATTTTATGCAAAATTTTTAATAATGCTCCTACTCAGTAACACCGCAAAAAAATGACCCTTTTTTTTTAAACTTGCTTTCAAACTTTGAGCACACCAGGTTTAAGATCTCTTTATTTTGTTTGCACAAATTATTAGCTATATTATTGATAAATATATTTATCCATGTTAGAGAGAACCTGGCACCAACCATCAAAATAACATGATCAAAGGACACCAGGTTCTGAGAACTTTGTTCCCTCTCCGATAGACCTAATAAGATATTAAATTACTCTGCACATTTGGTTACTCGTCATTTGTATAATTGTGCTCCAGTGTGATGTTAATTACCTACCTGTATATTTGTCAGATATTCCTTATGCTTGGGAGACCAAACACTTTTATGAGGGTTCAACGGGCATGCTCAGTGTAGGTGTGTATAACTTAGTTTCCCTTTGTAAAGATTTTAGTATGTGTATATAAGACAAGACATTCGCAATGCTTTTAACACCTAAGCTATATCTATATTTTCAACTTAATAGCTTCACTAAACTTAATTTTCACATTTGGAAACAAGTTGTGCGCCAAGAAATTATAAAACCAAACTTTATCTTTTATGTTTATTTTTTAAATTTAGAATATTGTGGAATAAAAGTCAAAGGAACATAGGCTAGGAAGCAAGATTAATTTTAATTTTTTTTTTTAAATGCCCTGTTTTTTTTCTGGAACCCTCATATTTATTGATGTTTAACATAATTTAGTACTTCTAGAAACTTCACTGATTTGTATCTTATTTGTAACAAGTTTAAACTTATAGAAGCTAAATAAACTTATAAAAAATAAATCTGCAATTTTTTTTCACATCCTTTAAATTTTGGAAACTGGTGTAATACACTAACATAATCACATTAAGTTCAGTGATAGTGCATTAAATGCAATGCAGTATAAATAATCAAATAAATTAAAACATTACTTGCCTACAAAAAATTCTATCTTTACTTAAAATATTTTTCTTTACAAAAAACAAGTATAATTAGCATAGAAATTTACAAATTAATAAGTCCGTATGGTATATAAAATTGCACATTCCAAGGACATCTTAAAGAAATCAATCAATCAATAACAGACTTGAGTGAAAAAGATATTTACATAAATTCCAAATACACAATCACAGGTAAATAAATTTCAAACATTTAGTGAGATTCTCATGAGCTTGAAAATAGGAAAACATTCAGATGAGTTTCAATTTAGATAGAGCAATGTGTAAATCAAGGAAAACAAGGCATGCATTTCCCTAAGTTAGCTATTGGAGTAATTTATAAACCTTGTCCTATTGTTTTTACAAAAAGTATGTTACATTAAGGTATAAAATCAAAGAATTTGAATGAATTTGGAATCAATTACCTCACAATCACATGCTATTTACTCCATCTGTAGGTTACACAACAAGTGATTAAGTTATGAATTCTATATTTGAATTGAAAAAATTAAAGTATGTAGTGGACAAAGGAAACTGGTAATATAATCTTGATACTTTGAATGTCAAAAGAAAGGAATATACATATATTGAACGTCGTATTATTGATTCCAAACTCTAAATTAATTCAATAGTGAGAGTTAAAACACATATTTAATGAAAAAGGTTTTATTTTTCGAAATTGAAACAATATTAAAACTTGATTCGCACAAAAATATAAAAGTTCTGAAAGTATGTAATCAAAATAAAGCAGACATAAAAATCAGTCTTTCATGTAATATACAAAAACTAAAAAGTAAAATACATAAATATAAATAATTATACAATAAATTCTAAAATATACATTAAACTTTTTATCAGTCTTGGCTTTATAAAGCAATGAATACTCCAAAAGAAAATATATTCTAACCTTGTTTCTATGCAACATATTAAAACGAATTTTTAAGAATTAGTTGAATGGATAGAGCAACTGAATTCTATGATAAAACTAACATTGTAAAAAGAACACTTCAGGATTGGAGTTAGGAAGGTTAAAAGGCTCATGTCAAATGAGTTTCATTTGTTCAAATATTACATTAAATACACTGGAAGAATGACTGATTATTTTTAAAAATAGTATAACCTTCATATACATATTTCTCTTCAAAACGCATGAAACAATTTCTTAAACACTTTGAAACATTTTATCAGTTACTAAACTCATAGTTAAAAAAACATAAGTAGTTTTCAAACCTAATGTTTCAAGTGCTAATTGCCATAATGCACTGTCAGCACCGAAGTAGATAAATTTTCATAACCAGACTCATAATTTTAGTTGATGCCAGGGGATAGAAATTCTGTTGCAATAACTTGTGTCAACGCAACTAATCTGTATATAACATTTTTCTTTCCATAAATAAATTCTAAATTACAAACATATGTACATAGCTATTCAATTCACTTTATGCTCAGCTAATTAAATAAAATATCAAAGCAGAGAAACAGTAACCCCACATTTAAGATCTGATATCATATGCAATTTTTTAATAAGCAATAATAAAATATATGTACAAACTTGCAGTAAAAAGTACTAACTATTCAGATCATTAGAGTGAATATGATTGTTATGCATATAAATTAACTTTCAAACAGAAAGAATTACTGATCATGAAAATAAAATCTCCAGAAAAAAAAAACAAATCTCATACAAATCAGTGTTCAAGGTTAAAAATCCTCTATTTTGAGATTCAATAGCATAGTACTACTCTTTGGTTACACTGAATAATATAAGCCTGCAAAATTAAAACAACCTGAACAATAGTAACTAGATAACGTGTATAAACAAGTTTCTATTTTCTATATAAATCAAATGTATAAGATATATCATAAAAATAAGCTTTTAAACGCTACCTATAAAGGTTAAGAAAAATTGGAGATTCTCAAGTTTGCATACAACACATGTGAAATGTTGCTCAGTGAATCCAAATACTTGCAAAGCTAAGCTGGATATATAAAAAACCTCCTTTACAAGAATGAAAGAGGTAATATTCACATTCTACTATAAACCACAGTAGCTACGCCTCGAAGGGTGACTGCTGACGTTTAATTGAGATTCTTCTGACGAATTTAGCTCCTCGATTATTGCGAGTGGTGCTCTCTGTGCCTGAAAAAAATTGCAATTTTACTCCACTGCAATTGTGTAAAATAAAACTCGAGACTAATCCAAGCTATGAAAATGCAAAGGAATACCAAAACATTTTACCGAGCATTTTCCATTTTATTGCTCCTGAACCAAGGCATGGAAAACAAAAAAATATTATATCAGTCGAGTAAAACTTGGATATATAAAATGCTATGTTCATAATACATAGATTTCAAACATTCTTAAGTAATTAGCATCAAATTAAATTTCATTTTTAAAAGCTGTTTATGCGAAATACAAAAGACTGGTTGAGTTATTTGTTTGGTTTGATCTGTTGCTCTATGGTCACTTTTTGCTAGAGAGCTATTTTTGGAAGTTAATGTTAGATAAGCTTTAAAAATCTTTTCAAATTAACAAAGACAACTTTAGAACCAAAGCAAGATTTGCATCTTGCTGATGTTAATAAAAAAACTAGTACCCAACAGTATGTTTGTGCGTCAGACAATACACAGGCACAAATCAATACATTGAAGTTTCTCCAACACAAAAAAAAAGCTCAATATCAAGAAAAATTTTAATTGCTATAAAAAAACAGAATTAGATTTTTTTTTTTAATTGAATAGAATAAAAGTTTAAAGGTAGTGTTAAGTTCAGAACTTGTACATATTTTGTATCAATTCTTTTCTACATTTACATTTTATCTATAAAATAAGGTTCATAAATATTGGCAATGAAAAGCGATAGTACAAATGTAACATTATTCATAAAACCTTTAACACTCCAATCTTATAGTTTAAGTGCTACATTTACACAAATTCTTAAGAGTATTTTTCATACTAGTTCAGCTTTTTTCATACTGCAAGAAAAGGTGAGAATGGGTAATACGTGGGATGAGAGATAGAACGGATAAAGGATTATGTTAAGGAATAAACAATCCAACTCAGCATTTAATAACTACATCCATGAGTTTATAAAGGACTTGTTATTCTTGGAGTCATATGTAATGGGAATAAGGAGTTTGAACACATTCTTGAACTTATACAAAAAATACATCAGTAACTATATACGATATTTTATGGCTATACCTACATTCTCTGCTCCTCACACATTTTCTTAAAATCACAAAAATGGAATATGTACTATATAAAACTCACTATTAATTTCTATATTTATCATGTAAATGTACATAAACTCAAACATATTATTTAATATTCTCACATTAAAAAGAGATTAGACTGTTAATTTACTTACTTAACCCACTATTAGTCAGCTCTTTTTCAACAAATGAGATCGTGATGCATCAGAGGAGCTGTTTTACATGCATTAATTATTCATTAAAAATAATTTTAATATAATTTATAAATTATATGGTAGTTAAATTTATGGACAAAAAAATATCAATATTTCGTTATTGTTTCATCCCATAACATTTTGAAAATGTCACTGTTCACCTGTCAGGATCAATGCAACAGATAATAAAAAAAACAGTTTTCAGTTAAAAATCAATATGTGGTACAAAATTGGAACCCAAACAATTATAATTAAATAATCAATTAATATTAAATTGAATCAATTATAATTCATTAATAATGGATTGAGAGAAGAATCAAGACAAAAATTATACAACACTATAAATATGAAAGTATTGTAATACTTTTCCAAAAACTTTCACAATCCACAGTTATTTAAGGTCTCCATAATTAAATTTAAAACGAAAAAACTCCCTAACAATTGACTGATAGGTATATGTTTAAAATAATTGCATACCTGGGGACGCATAGGATCTACAACAGGAAGTGCGTTATTGTTTGACATTTCTATACTTCTGTTACTACGAACATCTGAAATTTTAAAAAGGCACTTAAGGTTCATAAGCAGATATTATAGTTACTGCGTTTCAAAAAACATGAAATAAATGCTATTAAATCGAGGTTAAATTAATATTCACCTGCATTAGCTCCCTCTGATTGGTTTGATGGTCTTCTAACTGATACAGCTGATGAACGTCTAAAAAAGTATAATTGTTAATTTAAACTAATTGAAAAGATGGCAACATCATTTTTTAGTATAATTATGTTAGATCGTTAATCCAGAAGTATAAAGTAATTTCTGTTAACAAAAGTTTGAGGCACTCAACATTATTGGATAATTAAATGTTTCGTGAGGGTGATCTCATGAAACAAAAACATGTTTGACATGCATGACAAAAATGTTTAAACTTCAATAAACAAGATATATGAAGGTAATATTACTTTCTTTACTGTTTCTCTTCCATACATTGCATATTCAGTTTGGTTTGACTTTTTAATATGCATGGTTAGATCTCAGAAGTTAAGGATGATAAAATGTACATCCGATTGGAATACAAGTTTTATAATTTCTTCTATTTTAAAAAGTATCTAGAATTGATTTCGTTTCTACTTTTAATGTAAGTATTCAGTTTGAATAAATGGAAAATAAAATCAGGTTTACAAAGAAAAGTTAATTTTGAAGTTTTAAAAATATTGAAAAATTTTATCTGTTGCAAAATTTAAATTTGAGGATTGATATCATTCAATTTATACCTTAAAGTAGACAGAGAAAATGGACTCTACTTAAGAGAAATCCATAAAAAATAAAATATTTAATCTAAATTTAAAGATACAAACATGAAAAAGAAGTTAAATAAAATAATGCTTCAATAGATTTTTTAAATCAGCACTAGTAGTAAGTGCACAAAAAGCATTTAATAAGAAACATAATTTAAATAGTAAAACAAATCAATTTCTTTCTAAATTCTAGTCTTGTCAAATAGTACATCAGAAAGAAATGACTTAGTATAAAGTATATGAAAGAATTTTAACTCGTGGATTTTCAATATATCAATTTTAAGATAAAATATACCTTAACTAAAAAAAATTCGGTTTCTGGTGCATTTTACAAATTGATTGGATTCTGAATCAAGACAAAATATAATTGCAATTCATATGGAAGAAATATTTTTTTCAAGATATCGGAAGTACAAACATTTTTACCTAATCCTTTTTTAAGAAGGTAAGGACCATGCAATTTGCTAAAAATTACTATTTCTCACTACATCATGTGTTTCAAGTTGGATTTTCATTTATACTTAATCTTTATTTAGGATAAATAAAACTGATTAAGCTCCTCACTTATAGATAAAGTGAAAAATGCCTGTATTGCAGCAGACAATAAGAAATCATAAACAAGTCAAAAAGGTGACATTAAAATATATCTAGAAACACTTGGAATGTACAAATAAAGCAGCAAAAAGGACATAACACCATCAGGTTACTAAATTTTAAAAATCAAAGCCTTTAGCAATCTTGACAGTTCACGTATTGAAAAAATTATAACTAAACTATAGAAGATTCTCAACTACTATCTAAGTTTAGTAAAACTTATGGTACAAGTTGTATGTATGAAATTGTGAACTAATCACTTAATTTAATACTGTAAAGATATATTCGTAAGTTTCAAGGTTTGCTACCAATAGCTAGAGCATATTATTTAACTCTTTAAGTAAAAACTAATGCAGGTAAAGCAACAAAGGATCTAACTGCTCGTGAAGAAAAAAAATTAATTATACATATTTATCTTAGTTTATACAAGTTGAATTAATAACTAATTTTCAAATTTAATTACAAATAAAACACGATAGTTCACACACCAGTCTTAATTTTTTTTTTAATCTTAAGTTAATCTTTAACGAAATAAAATTATTACAGGAACCATCATTAAGAAAGTTGTTTTTAGGATGTCTATTTCAAACAGTTATGTTCTGAAAAAGCAATACAAGTAATAAATTAGGCAAAGACAAATTTTACATCATGGAAATTTAACTACCTAGGGTACAAAATTTAATTTCTACAACAAGAACATGTGTAGTTTTACATTCACAAACAAGTAGCCTTTAATCGAGTGGGTGTTCTTTATTACTCTGGAAACCAAATATTTTTACTATCTGACTGATATTATACCCTATATTAAAATTTTTAAATGTTTTATTGAGTGGGTTTTGTTCTCCAGTAGATCGAAATAAAATATTTGTACTATGTGACTAATATTTGTGCAGTATGTCAGAATTTGGAAATTATTGTTCTTACTTTAGTGCATTTTAAAGTAAACACTAGTGTTAGATACTCTACCTAGCTTCTCCAGCCTCATTTTCACAATTATTTAATTCATTTTGGATTTGTGGATCAACAGAATCTGAAAGATTACTACGATCATCCACACTGTAAAAACAATCAATAATATTATGCAACTAGTTTTTTAGCATTCTAAATACGGCAAAATTCAACAATACAAGAATATTGGTGTTTTTATAAACACATTTTAGATCATGATGCAATCATACCTTTCTTGTCCATTCTGTGAACCATAACTTTGCATTTGCAGAACTATATTTTCTAAAGGTTTTGCAGCATCTCTGGCACCTTCAGGTATAACAATACTACAAACTGCCTTTGCAGTAATAGCAGCTGATAACGAGATAATCTCGAATTCCGATACAGAGTTCAAGCAAACTATCAAGCCGGTATTTAGGAACAATAATTTAGGCAAAAATCTGTAACAGAACAAAATATATATCATGTGCAGCAAGATAAGGTTGTCAATAGCTTGAAGAATTAGCAAAATACAGTTTCATGTAAACATATTTTTTTAATAAGACAATACTGTGAATCATGAGAACTACTCCAGATAGTCTTCCAGTATGCTACCATAGAAACGGATCATCCTATTTTCCATAGGGTTGTTTGAAAAAATGTTTTTGCTTGTCACATTTGGAATGGATTTGTTGAGAAGATCTATATCAGTATAAGCTGCCACTTTCCATTGACAATATTCAATAAAAAATAATAAAATTTAGTTATCATCCTTGAGTTACCCATTCGAAATGAAAGAGTATTCGAATTTCCATCCATATACGGCACTTATATAAAATTTAACAGTAGTTGTAATGTCTTGTGGAATTTATGCAGCACTTATATAAAATTTAACAGTAGTTACTCTCGTTGGCCTCTGGATCAGAAGGTTCCTGGTTCGAATCCGAGGTCAGGGCATGGACGTAAATATGATGTTCTTAGTTAGGGGTAGAGATGACCACCCACTGGGTGCTCCT
Source organism: Metellina segmentata (assembly GCA_947359465.1). Lineage (NCBI taxonomy): Eukaryota > Metazoa > Arthropoda > Arachnida > Araneae > Tetragnathidae > Metellina > Metellina segmentata. The sequence goes on along the minus strand of OX375873.1, from coordinate 92,378,241 downwards.
TTAAAATTTGGTTCATCGATTCTGGCCTTGTAGTGACAAATAATCAGTAATCAAATGTTCGTCATAAAAAAAAATTTACTCTTTAATAATTATTTAACTAACTTAGGGTATAGTACTTTTGATCAACTTCTTCAGTGTCACACAAAAAATTATGGTATTATATTTCAAAACTATTTATTTTTGAAAGCTTTGTTTTCGATTTTAATTCATTGCATGTAAATATTGAGTTACTATTTGAAAAATGCAAACATCTGAATCGAAAAGTATACTCTGACATAACTATGGAATAAGAAAACTATTAACAAAAGGTGTTTACATTTTCATCTTATTTTATTTTATTTTAGACTGTCTAATACATGAAACAAGGAAAATAATTGAGCAGGACAACAAAATATGTTTAAATATAAAAAATAAGAACATGTAAACTTAAAATTAAATGCACATATTTTGACCAAGCTGAACAAGCTACTAACACATACACAGAAGTAATAAAATACACTTTTGTTATGATATTTGTCTCCTTCAACAGTATATTTTAGAGTATATTTAGTAATAAACCTACAACATTTTGCTGATCCTAATTTTTAAAGTTCAAAAATAATGAAAAGGCAGAATGCATAAAACAAATATCAAGAATATTATATAATATTTTTTTTGTAATGACATCTTTGGCCTTTTCAAAATATTTTGAGCACTAAAAATACTATATTTATTACAACAAATTACTCCTATTCCTCTCCTTTTAATTGTAATTTAATCAAATTATTTCATTTTTTATATTTAGCTTCTAATAATGCAATGAATAAATTGGTTTGTAAAAAACTTTATAACTTACGCTATATCTTCTAATGGGCAGTAATTAAATGAAATTATTTTTTTCATCTCTGGAATGTTGTACAGAGAAATTCCATTTGAGCGAGAGAGACAAAGAACACAATGCTCACAAGATTTCAGATCTGAAAGAAAATCCATGGATTGACTCAATTAAATGATGAAATTAAGATAATAATATAGCATAGCTTTCAAAGCAGATGAAATAACTTATCTTTCCCTAAAATACAACACGTCCCTTCAGAAGTCAAATCAAAAGCAGTTTTTTATTTGAGGAATAAATGTCTTCAAAAATATATTCTTAAAATCTTAATTTATGATGCAAGTATCTATTATAGTGATTCCAAAACACTGTCAAAAGCAGTTGCTGTAGAATCCTCTCATGGAAAATTGACCAGCAATGGGTATAATGTTAGTAATGTGCCTATAATATTTGAATAGTACATCCCCAAAAACTTTCTTTTAGTACCATTTCTCCGAAAAGATACCATGAAATTCAAGAGACTATAAAGCTTCACAGAACAGTAATTGTTCAAGCACAATATACCAGACATTCTACTAAAATTGTATCAATTTAATTTATAAAAGCTGAGTTGTTTCAACTCTTTGTGAAGATAAATTAAACAATAACTACCATTTTTGTTGGGAAAAGTTGAAAATCCAACTTTAGATATGTGATAGCCTTCTGTGATGGTTATTTTGCTTTTACAATATGGTTTCATGCTGGGCAATGTAAAAACCTGTAAAAAATGCATAATAGTTTTTAAAAAAATTCACATCATACAATTTAACAGCAAATTAAGTAAATATGATTTTAGATATAATTATACTTAATATCATATTTCTTAAACACTACTTAGATGCTTAAACATTATACATATAGCTGAATGTGGAACTGAATAGAAAAATACTGAACACCCATTAACAGTTAATAATTTTTTCAGTTACAAAATATAAAATTTGACAAAAAAAAAAATTCAAATGTATAATACATTTGAGTTGTTAGTGCGAAGAGATTATAGAAATGTAAAATAACATTTTAGTCGGTATAAAAAAGTTCAAGGTTGAAGACTTCTATCTAATGTAATTCAAGACTTTAATGTAATGTAATGTAATTAAAGACTTTAATGTAACGTAATTCAAGACTATTATGTAATGCAATTTCAAGACTTTTATGGATTGAAAAATTGATTATGTAGTCATTTTATGATGGGATTACAATACTACAAACACAAAAACAAAAAGAGTACATAAGTTTACTAGTTTCATTATTCCATATTGAATTGAAATAATCTCAATACAATACACTTCATTCTAAGAGAAAAAAGCACAGGCATTATTGTATTAGGTAATTACAAGACATTTTTTAACAAATTTACAGTAAAATATCACAAATATTTCTCTTTTGTACATTTTCTATTTGTAAAAGAATTTCAGTCTTAAATCGCTTTATTTGATTTTATGTAAAAATTGTGTTTGCTTCTCGAGTGTTTTAAAACATTTCCCATTACACATCTTTTCTATTATTAAGTGTCTTTCAGTTAACTGGAAACATGTCAGTTCTATTCAGGCATGAGAGTGGGAAAAGGACAAAAAGTCTGAAAATACGCGTAAACTCAAATTTTGCAAATAAGAAAAGGGGCGCGTAAAACCGTATTTCGCACGAAAAGAAAAAATATCTTGGCAATTCTGTAAAAAGTATAAAATAAGTTTCATAAAGTTGAAAATGCTATTTATATGCCTATTGTAGAACATTTTTTTAAAAAGTGCGATTTTTTTAATAGTAGCAATTTTTCCAAAACCTTGATACAAAAATTATATTAACAGGAAATAAAAACGCTATGTTATACAAAAGAATGAATGAAATTTATACTAATTTTATTAAATAGTATAAATGTTATGAAAAAAATAAGTCGACATTAAAAATAAAAATTAGCATAATTACAGCTTTTCACCGATATTACGTTAATAAATCGTTACAAAATTAATTTAAAACAAATCAAAACCTGCTTTGGTACAGCTTGTCTACGTTTATAGCGGTGGTAACGGTATTGGCGCTTTTTTTGGCGCACTTCTAGTAGCGAGTAATGACAGGTTAAGGTAACCCATTTGTATTACGGATTTTAAGACAACCTGGACTAGTGGAAAGTTTAAAACTTTCATTTTGAATATTCTAGAAAGTCCTTTTAAAATCCGTTAAACTGCCATTTGATTTCATTGGTTCCTTTGAAATAATTCTTTCCTTGGCGATTTAAGAGGTCCGCCAAAAAAAAAAAGCGCCAAGGCCGTTGTTATTGCTATAAACAGACTGAAGCTGTAACCCTGTTTTAAATAAAATATAACTTAATTCAGTTCAAATTAACCTATTTTCAAATATGCTATGACATTTCAAAATCTCTAGCTAATTTCAATCGGCTTATATTTTCCCGTAAATATTCTTATTTTCTAATTTTTTCAACTTTAAACCAAATAAAACTTAAAATTAATAACCCATATTATTCAAGAAATAATTTTACTTATTAAAGCAATCATAAATATTGCCCTTAAAAGAAGCATCATTTTGAAAATTTCCGTTGCAAAAAAATAGCTGCAGTCTACGTTTAAAGCGATGTCCACCGCCTTGGCACACTTCTAAAGTCGCCAAAGAAGTTTTAACGGATTTTGAAATTACTTATTAGAATATTCAAAAAGAAACTTTAAACTTTCCGCTTCCCGAGGTTGCCATTAAAGACGACTTCAGTTGGCGCACGTCTTAAGTCGGCAAAGAAGTTTTAACAAATTTTGAAAGTACTTCCTAGAATATTCAAAAAAAAATTTAAACTTTCCGCTTGCCGAGGTTGCCATAAAAGACGAAATAACTTTATCGGTTAAATAACCAAGTATCTTATTTTCTAGTTAAAAGCTGATCAACTTAAAATATTTCATTTATACCTTTTCCGCCGCATCATGACGTACCACGGCCGCTAGATAAAGCTTTCGTAGACTAAAAAAACGGAGCTGTTACCTACGTAATTTACAGCAACAACATACGTTAACTTGTTCAAAATCCAAGTTCTCCAGGTTTGTCATTAAACTTATTTGCTTCTAAGGATTCTTTTAAAAGAGGAATTTGCAAACTTATCAGCGTGGAAAAATTTAGGAGTGCAAGGTTGGCGAGATATGTCTCATTTGGCGCATTTTACGTTTATAGAAGAGAAAAAGGGCAAAAATCGGAATTTTTTCTTAAAAAAATGATAAAAGTCGGAAATACCGACTAAAGTCTGAAGAATCTCATCCCTGTCTATTACAGATTTGACCAATTGTAGTAATCCATTAAATAAGGATAGAACTGTAAGCTTTATGGGGTGATAAAGTGGATGTGGAAAGCGGTGACAAGTGGATGGGAAAGAAACAAACTTTGATCTGTTCCTCTGTACATATAACCACTCTGTGGCTTCCACAGAGGTCAGCTGGCTTGCATCTCTGATATTGGACATCAGTGGGGTCAGGAAGAGGATAACCCCTGTGATCAACAACTTGAATTCCTAACACAGGAGCTTGATGCTTCAATTGAACTTCCTTGCCTATAAGTAACATCATAACATGAGTTAATTGTACCTCAGTTCACAAGGTAATAATTAATCTCAATAATTTAAACTCGATTAAAAAAGCTTCAATAAAATTTTTAAAATATGATTGACGGAAACTAGACATTGATATTCCCATCAGTTTTGCACAAAATATGGAGTATGTGGAGTGACAACTTAAAATATATACTAAAATTTAAGCAATGACACAAAACTCACCTAACTGGCATGCAACTGCATCAGATGTTCGACAATCACTGGCAGGCATTGTAATAGTGTAAATGTATATACTTCCACTACTGGTGCCAACCCATAATGTTGGTGTAGTGATAACGTCTATACAAAAAATTTTAAAAGATGGGGTTGAATTACATATCACCATCAGAAAACGTGTTTTATAAACATATATTATGCATTTCATTCCTAATTATTTTAATTTTCAGAGAACAATAAATAGATAAAAAGCACTCTCATACAAATTTCAAAACTTTACATAAAATTAAAGAAGTGTTTTAACATTTAACAATAAGAACTTATATTCCACTAGTGAATTGATTTCAGGCCATTTAGCCTTAAACACAACTGAAATTTTGATTCATTATTCATGTAGACTTATGTGTAAAAAAACTATGAAGTTTTTCAATTTTAAAACTGTTCCTGCAGATTTTTATAAGCATAATTTAAAAACTAACTACATTTATAACCATAAATTAGCACAAAAATAGTAATCATATTCAGCATGAATTTGCAGAATTCATACACTCAGGAGTAATATGTACCATTTGTCATTAATTTTTATCAAAACATTTTCAAGCACCTTGTATGGCACCTGCGCCATAAAACACTACGTAAAGGTTTACTTTAATACTCATCAACAGTAACCTATCATACAGCACAAAGTCTTTTTTGCAGTTTTATGTAGTTATAAAATTAATACCCTGGTGCTCAATGCAAAGTATAATTTTCTAAGTATCACATCCAAAATTAACCCTTTCAATGGTACTGATAATGATCCATACTCTACTATCACCATTTTGATTTTTAAAAAATCCTTGTGTAATTAACAGCATTATTAAAACAGAAAATCACTCTTTTATCCACCCATTGACATCACAAGCTGTGAAACTTTTGGTCACCTCTAGGTTGGTTGGGGTTTTTTATGGCACAAGAGCCATATTTGACCAAACTGTGGCAAATGTCAAGTAAATGGACATACATAATCAGAGAGTTTTATTGGTAGAGAATAATTGGTTGGTTTTGGGTTTTATGGCACAGGGGCCATATTTGACCAAGCTGTGCCAAATGTCAAGTAAATGGGCATACATACTCAGGGAGTTTTATTGGTAGAGAAGTTGGTTGGTTTTGGGTTTTATGGTACAGAGGCCATATTTGGCCACACTGTGTGCTAAACAAGGAGAGAGAGAGAGAGAGAGAGAGAGAATTATTGTAAACAGAAAAATCTAAAAACCTTACTAAGCTGGACAACACTAATGCTTAAACATATCAATACATTTCATGAACACTATCACTAAACCCAAGATTTAATATATTCCTTTCCATATATTCAAGTGCAATAAAATGGAGATTTTAGAAAAATACAAATTTACACTCACTGTTAATGATGAAACTTTGTGTAAAATACAAACACTGAACAGAATTAATGACATCGCTGTTTCTAGACTCTCCGTCACCTTCAAAAGAGCGTAGCTCAGGAGAAGTGGAGCTACCTAGTGTTGGGTCTGGACTGGAGGTAAAACTTTCTCGTTTACTACTGCTTAGTGACCTTAAAACAGATAAAAGATGCAATTTAATTGTTTACTAATGAAACAATTTAAAATCGGAATATATTCATAATCCATTATTCACTCTGGTAAAAGTTATTTATGTGACATATAAACTGATAGCAGCATCATAGCAAAAATTCCTGGATGTTCGAAATTCTCGGTGACGCGTTCATTCAAAATGTGAGAGAGGAACTCATTAATGACCCGGTAGATGACGATGACATTGCTACTCAACCAGGCGCTGTACCATCAGCTAGTAAAGAGTTTGAGTGCTTTGAAAGAGTGCTAAAATGGATGGAGAGGCAGCCTGAGTGCAAACAAGTAAAGACAGTGAAACAACTGACTTTGACTGATATATTCCAGCAATGATACATTTAATACAGTATGTAAGAAAAAAATGCAAACAAAATTGTATTCATAGTCATTAAATTACATTACATACTAAAGCAAAATTCGATATTTACAAAGGAATAACTTGTATTCGGGAATTACCCAACTATCTGTATATTTGATCCAGATGGGGTCTGGTACCAAATGATCAGGATAATTAGAGTTGTACAAAAACAATAAGTTACTATAAAATGAAAGTGAAAGCATTTTAACCAGGAAATAAACTTACACTTCTTCTTGCATATCACTGCTCAATGATCCTGTGCTTTCTTTCTTCAATGACTTGCTCTTTCCCATTTTTAGCTTTCGAAATGATTCTCTAAAAGACTTCCTCAAAGATTTAGTCTTTGGAGAAACACTTCCTATAATGGTACTGCTATCTATAATGAAATTTGCACTATCAAATACTTATGAAAATACAATTTGTATTTGTATTAAACACATATTTTACCTATTTAATATTGCAGTTTTGGAATAAAATTACCTGATAAATTCAGAGTATATCTTGATAAAACAGATTTCTTCTGAACTATATCATACAATAGAAAACCATGAGTAATTCCAGCAGCAACTCTGAAAAAACACTTTTAATTAGTGTCATAGCTATATCAAGATCTTTGCACATTTAAAACATAATAAAGTATTCTGTACATTCTATAATTACCCAACAATTTGGAAACCAATATAGATTTGCAGACATTTATGTTTGTTTTTAAAGTTAATTGTGATTTGGTATTTTAACAAATCCGTATGCTACTTATTTTAAACGACATGAATTAAGAATTTTGAGATCAACAAAATTTCACAAAAACTATTTCTAAAATATTTTAGTATGGAACTCTCATTAAAAGTAAATCAAGTAAAAGATTTTTACATTTTTCAATGATTTTAACAAAATTTAAAAACAATACTTTGTGCAACAAATACTTAAAAAGCTTTGGTTTATCTGGTGTCACAATATTTCTGAAAAGTATAACATTGCTTTTTTACCCGTGGCACACATGATTAATATATCACATCCATAGTTTAAAAGATTCCTAAGATTATATTTGCCAGGAAGTTAAAATTAGTCAGAGGTTAAATTACGCCATACAATTAGGAAAAACATTTAAATGCACTTACTACAAATAAAGTGAATTAATTTTGATGTTTTATTATAAATATGTAATACATATTTAGCCAATAGTTGTGTTTTATGTCCGTTTTTTATTTTAATGCAGTTTTCAAAATTGGGACAAATGCTTGCAGAACAATTTCAATTGCTTAGAGTTACGTTGCAAAACACTGAACATAATAATGCACATTTGCTTGAAAGTGAGTAGCCAATGATTTTATTCAACAACAGACTTGGTAATCACTAAACAAAAATAATTTTTTCTTGAAATGTTTAATTCACAGGAAGAAATTGTTTTCAGAAGTAAAAATTTTTTCCATTTTCAAAGCATATCTCTAATTTGAGCTCAAAAGTTATATACATTGTTGGTGGCAACAATTTGACTACTTTTGATAAGTTACAAAAGCACTGAAAATAACGAAAGATATTTAACGTGCTTCACTTCTAACCGAGTTGGGATTCTCAGTTATAGTATTAAATAGACATAAATTCTACATTGATCAGTGAAATTTACACAAGTTGAAACTTTTAATTTCAAACTCACAGATTCCATTCAGCATGAAATACTAGAGATGTTACTGGAGCTGGAGGAGTCAGCTGGACAACACATTGGACGTGGAAACCTTTGGCATATTTTCTTTTACCATGTTTCACAATTAAAGGCTGTGGGTTACACCATAGATTGCTATCCCATTTATCTCCAATTGTAACGTGGGTGACCTAAAATAAAGCATTATGTATAAATAAGATGTAATTTAACTATCACAAGTTGAAAATACTGCTCACCATAATTGAATTAATTTAAAATTCCATAACAGATTAGCAGTTATTTCAGAAAATATTTACATCAAAGTACATAGCATCTCTGCTAGTTTTTTAATTGCTTAAATCCAACGAGTTCCAAAGTGTCATTAATAATACTTTCGATCTTTTATCAATTCACTTATAATGAATACAACATTCAGATCAAAAACTGATTTTACACCTCTAAATGAAATTAAATTATCCAAAAATACATAACAGCATTTCATTTCTTTTTTCATGTGTTAATTCTTATTTCCAATAAAACTGCACAGCAAAAAACATGCCTCATTTATGTTAGATTCTGAACATATACTTCAATTTAATCCTACTCCCTTGTTTAAATGTCATTTTTAGCATTTTTTTAACACTAAATTCACCTATGGTCTTATTTTCTATTCTGCCCTGATTTCTATTTTCCAGATTCTTCATTGCTCTCTGTAATCAAATTGCTGAAGAATTTCATCAGAGTGGTGAGTTATTGTGTAAAGCTTGATCAATATTATGCAACTCCATAGTTTATATCAAGTAAAGCATGTTTAAACTAAGTGGCAAAATTGGAAAACGAAAAAATATTAAATTAAATCCTTCACAATTTAAAGTAAAACCATCTTACATCTTAAACAAATTAAAGAAAAACATCTTAAACAAATTAAAGAAAAACGTCTTACAATAGTTTCTTTTTCAGCCTCCATATCTAGTAATTGAAGGACTAGAAGTTGACCAGCTGCTCCAGCAGCAACAAGTGTTTTTGTAACATCGTTTAGTACAATGCTTTTAATAGCAAAGCGCGAATCATCCAGCAAGCAATCAAAATTTCCCATCTATATATAATGAAATATAATACACAAAATTTTAAATAACAATTGAAAACAGCAAAGTGATCAAAACTTAATTATTTACATTGGTTATAGTTTGCTAGGTCCTTAAAAATATTTTTTGTCAAATTTTATACTTTTTGTTACTTAAAGAGCCTGACAGAAATTGAAAATTATCAAAATTAAATATTCTTTAATTTTTATCTAAAGTTAATAATCTGTCAGAATTCTTTTAAAAAATGAGTTTTTTAAAACACTTTTAAAACAAACAGCAAATTTAATAAATACATATGAAATATTTTGAGATTAATATAAAACACAGAAATAATGTTAAGAATAAGCTTGTAAAATCTACATAACAAAAAATTCCTTGATAAATTAGTACATAAAAATCTTATGCAGCTCTGAAAAAAGGCGTCCTTTCTATTTGTCTGTTAGCAACAAGTATCACAAGACTCCACTGGTTAATCGTATCCATATATAGATGAAGAGTAAAAGAAACAAACTTTTTTGTTCATCTGATATTAAATGGGTTTCAACTGAATATCTTAAAAATGAATTTAATTTGTGTTGAAGAGAAATAAGCACAAGGAGTGAAGGCATTTGTTTGAACTTTGTGAGAAATAAAATCTGAATGTGAAAAAAAATTCTTAATTACATAAAATATTAGAAAATAGGGAAAAGTTCTTAAAAAACACATGTTTCTTCATATTTTATAAAGTCATTCAAAGTGTAAAAGGTTGTACAACAAAAATTGCATTTTTTCTTTTATTATTGACTAGCTTGTGCTGTACTTTGTGGGGGTTAGGTGTGTACATTGTGAACGTTTGCCAACCACCAGTGTTTGCTATGCATTCCCATTTGGTTTGCTGCGCAAACCAACACCACGGACAATGCCTTGATGGCCTCGTCATTATAAAATGCTGCCAAATTGGAATTGCGAAGAGATCCAATCGATGTGACGTCACAATGTCTTGGAGAGTGGGGTGCCAACTGAGGTGTTATCTTATCATCTGAGTGTGTGCAGTAAAGACCATTTGAAGGCTGTTGACATTTTTAAAATACCAAATAATACAAATTTATAATAAATTTATTTTAAAATGTTAAACATTAAATTTAAAATTGGTATTAAATATCACTATACTTTCGATAAGACATCCAAACCAAATAGATAAAAATTAAGTATACGAAAACAGAAGTACCTATAATATAGAAACAAACAAAAGATTGCATTAATGAAACAAACCAAAAATTGCGTAAATGAAACAAACCAAAAATTGCATAAAAAAATCAAAATTAAATATAGCTTAACTTTGAAAAAAAGGTATCCAAATAATCCAAACTAAAAGTTAATATGCTTTAAAAAGGATTTTCCAAAGTATCGTACACAAAAGAGAAACAATAACAAACAACGTATTGCACAACCGTGATCCTGTTCCAAAAATGGAGGAAGCACAATTAAAAGGTACTTATAAAATAGATTATGACAAACAAACTAAAAGTTAATGGGCTTTTAAAAAAGCAATACATTTTTATAAAGGATATCCAGCAATCGGCCAGCTTCACACGCACAGAAAAAACGGATTTAGTCAATACCGATTGGGGACTGTTGCCATTCGGAGAAAAACAATAATTAATAAAAATCTTGTTTAAATTAATTTGAAAATATTCTAGATTAAATTTTAAAATTCGGGCTGGACTACAAAATTGCAAAAAAAAATTGGACTACCTGTGTACCAAATTTCACTATTGTAAGTGCCATAGATTCGTCAGGACATGCAACAGAGACACCCCCCCCCCCCCCGTTACAAACTTTAAAAAACTTCATTTTATAATAAGTAGAGATATGTGGTATTTTGTGATTTCCACCTGATGGCAAAATCTCTTGTCATCAGCTTATCCCAATAAACTAAGAACAAAACCCAAAGTATATAACAATAGAATCAAATCATAGGAATAAAATTAGTTTTTTTTTTTTTGCACTCTTGAAAAAGGCAGATTTTAGACATACGGCCTTTTGCTCTCTGAGAAACAAGATTTGGTCTGTGAACTTATTAAATAACAGGGTGAAAATACTCCTGACTTTTAGCTCTGGAGATTTTGAAAACAACATACTTTTTAGGATCAGGACATACTTCTTCTGGATAAATGGTAGGATCCATCAGAAGCCTTTGATTAAACCTTTAAAGAAGTCTTAAATGTATAACTGATAAATTTTTTTGGCATCTATTAATCTGTGATATCTTTAATTTTAACAAAATCCCTATCAATGATATTGATGCTTAGACTGCTGCCCCATCTTTTTATCTAATAAAGCCACCAGTGAAAAAATAGAACTGAGTAACAAGTTCAGGGCAATGAGCATCACCAAGCAGTGGCAGAGTTCCAAATCAAACTAAATGTCATTAAGGCTAGTATTTCAAAGTGTGTAAAAGGTGTCCAGAAACTATTCTACAAAATTGTGCAAAACAATTTTTAAACGCGATTTGACGAAATTATTCTATTAGCCTTATATTTTAGGGACTTTAACACCACGTTTTATCTAGTTATTATAGCTTGATAAGTCTCATTTACATGTGCATTTCAAATAAATTCATTTATAAGTTGTGTAGCTAACTTATAAACTAGATCAGGAAACTTGCCTTTCGAAAGGGAGGCCATTCTTCAGTTGCATCATCCTTCCCTTCATCTCCGTCATATGTAACAAATACTTCTGATGTGTCAAATGTGTGAATGAGTTGTAAAGAAGTCAAAGTAGCATTCCATATTTTGACACAGCCATTTTCATGCCCAGTAACTAGAATATTATTTATTTGATTGTTACCTGACATTACTTTACCACCTTTAATAGGCCAAACCTGAAAAATATGCCAGCATTACAAAAATTCAATTGCTGTTTATTAGGAAATAGAAAAGTACACTTGTAGTCAAACATGCATCAGTTTGAATTTTTTTCCTCGCATCTAAAAATTTTTAGTTGCTATAAAAATTAAACAAAATATAGCATAATCTTGATTTTCTAAGGTAATGTGGACCATGGCCAGCTCGGAAACTGTTATATTAACATAGTAATGCAAAACAGCCAATAAACAGTAACTAAATACACAATAAATTTCCGTTCTACATTACTGCTTATTAACGATTCATAAAGTTAGGATTAAGAATAATCTATACTTAGATTTGTCAGTGTATTTATTGCAATAATTTTACAATAAATCTGAATGCAAGTGACATATCTTTTATGCTCTAATGAAAAATTCCTTAACAGTCTGTTTTATAACACTTTCTCGCCTCTTTGGATAAAGTGTGAATGTCATGCTTGAAGTTTACTTAAAGCTTAAAAAACTTGGTATCCAACTCCGCTATGATAACATACACTGTTAATTGGAGCTTGAATAATCAAGCTTCTACTGTGGTTTCAATAATAGGTACAAACTTAGAGTGTAATTTGTTAATTATTTTTTAATTTTTCAAACCTTATTTATCAATTTGTATGCAAATAAAAAGAAACACAGAAACTTAGAAGCAAAGTGCTTTAAACAAATATTTTCTGATGCAAATTTACAACTCAAAAAAACTGTAATCATATAATTGGTTTAAAAACCTTCTCTTTGATAAACTGTGATTACAATCTAATACAAACGTCTTGTAGGATGTAAATACTTACAACTTGGTCAAGTACAGTCGAAAATAAGCATAAGTCATATAACAAAAAGATCGATAATTAAAAACAAGATCAAAACAAAATACTTACATTTTCAGAGTAGTTTTTGGAGCTGTCTTCTTTCCAAGAACTGTTAGAGAGCATTTTCCACATATCCTTATGAACATCCGAAATATATTGAAAACAGGTTATAGAAGATGAGTGAGGAATTTCTAAATATGGGTACTTGAAAGGCAGCCAAGAATCAGATTCTAAATCTATTGCAATAAGCTCTTCTTCTAACAATATAATAAGTGCACTAGGATTATCAAATTCTGCAAAAAAGAATAATTAATCACAAATGAATTCAGTCAGAAAGGTACATTTTCAAGCAGCAAATATTTGTGAGTACAACATGGCTTGAATGTGCTGCTCAGTTAAGCAAATCTACACATTTGTACCTTTTTCAGCAACAAAAATACTGTAACACAGTTTATTGAGGAGGTTACCTTACTTTTTGCCGTTATGCTAAGCTTGAAAATTTCTAGCTGTGTTGGCTTATGCACATTTTTTTATTTTCATTTTGTGCATTCATTTTTGTAAAAACAAGATACAAACAATAACACTTAGACTTATGCTGCAAAATACAAAAGCAAAAATGTACGTTTTACTGCAAAATAAATTTATTTACAAACAAATATTTAAACAACTTGTTTTAAGGCAATGGAATTCTAAGTTAAAGGAGCAAGCATTAGACAATATTTATAACAAATGTATGTTTAACACATGCATGTTACATTTTCCTAAAACAATGAAAATGAGGTAGTATGTGCATAATATATAAATGTGTATTAGAAATCAATAACTTTAAATAAATTACACATGCCGGCGTTTTTGAATCTATTGAATAGAGTATACAGTATACAAATGTGTTGAGTTTAATATATCGTAGATTTCCTAAAAAAACAACTTATTTACTTTACACATTTCTGATTAACACTCACCCGATTCATTAAATACATCCGAAATAGTAAAAAAATCAATCACTTTTGAAGACAAATCTAAAACTTCATGTTGATCTCCACACATGATTGTCACAGTAAATTTCTCTCCATGACTTGAACGAGGCATTCCTCCAGAAAATATAATGAAATCATCACTGAAAAAAAAGTTCCTTCAGATGCATGAAAGATTTGAAAAGTATTGAAGAATCAAAAACACACAGGAAAATGGAATATAAGGTAATTTGAATTTTAGAGTCTAATTTTAACAATTAAAAACGGAGTTTGGCATAAAAACAACAATAATGCCAAATTGAATTTTTTAAAATATTAGAAACTTTTATTATTTCTTTTTTTAAGCTCAATTTAATTTTTTTGGTACATTCACAAAAATAAAACAGAGTTATAAATGTTCTATAAAAGTAACTATTAATCTTAAAATTAACAATAACTATTAATTTTAATCATAAAAATTCTTAAAACGGTTATTTAATCTATCCCTTTAATGTAAATTATTCCTCATTTGTCAGAAAATTTATTGTTTTGATTTCCTAGTGAATGTGAGAGTTGGGCAGAAAAGTGTTGCAATGTTAAAGTTTTAACTCTCCTCATATGAGAAATACATGCATTACACATGACTACCTTAAGTACCTTATTACTTTGAGTGCAAATCAGGACCATAAAAAACATGTAACTATTGAAAGAGATAGTTATTGAATGCAAGTAAAAGCAAAAATAGTTTCAACTGGATTTCAAACTGACATATTTTTTATGGTTATACCGTGTTGAATATTATAAATTACATTGATTGAATTTTTATGGAAAAAAAAAGTTCTGAACTTAAAACCTTTGAACACTTTTTGAACTCAAAATAGTTTCTACCTTCACCTTGAAAGACTGAAGTATCATTTCTCAAAGTTCTATATCTTTAATAAAAGTATTTTATAACATTTTTGTTGGTAAATAGAATGGTTAGTTTTAGGGTTTAACAGCACAAAGGACATATTTGACCATACTGTGCCAAACTCAAGACAAGCAATGTTAAGTAATTGGTAAATAGAATGGTTAGTTTTAGGGTTTAACAGCACAAAGGACATATTTGACCATACTGTGCCAAACTCAAGACAAGCAATGTTAAGTAATTGGACAAGGGAAGTTTAACTGACATAGATGATAGAAATGCACTCAGCATAAGTTACAGGAATCACACCTGTGCTGCCAACAACTAGCAAGTTGCAAGCACAGTGGGCCAGCCCACTAAGTCATGGAAGCCTTTCCTAAATAGAATAAATCAATGAAAAAAAGGGAACTTCCATAAAGACTATGAAGCAAAATGAAATATATTATGATGGATCAAAATTATTTTAAAGTATATAATTTTCATTGTTATGTATATATAAAAAAGGATGTTTGTGTGTGCGTGTGTATTTTCTATACAAATCTACACAGTTTAACCAATCCACACCAAATTTGGTACACTTATACTTTAAAACGCTACCGAAAACATAGGTTATTACTTTCCTGTCTTCAGAACAATCTATAGCACTTACAATCATGAAAATTGTCACACAGGTGGTTCTAAAAGTGCCCCTTGAAGTCTCAATTTTAAAATGTAAAGTTTTTTCTTTGCAATAAATTCATATTGACTAGGAAACACGTTCTACAGGGTTTGTGTATATTTGAGTTGTTACAGGGAAATGTCATGGGTCATATTTGAGCATTAATAAATTTCATAAATCATTATCGTCTTTATCAATATGTTTCTGTCTTTTTTGTTAGTTGCTCTATTTCAGCTCAGGATGTCAAAATTCAACACTTTGCACATCTTTTGTTTTCCAGAATTCTGCATTTTAATCATCGGAATTTCGTTTTTGTTTGTATGTCTTAGTCTTTTGCATATTGCAATAGATTATTCAGGAATTAAATGTATATATTTGCATCTGAAGTAAATTGTAGAAGCTATAAAAAAAATAAAGGAAGTTAAAAAGTATTTTCTATACAGCTTAAATGATTGAAGTTAAAAAGTATTTTCTGTATAACTTAAAAGATTGCATTTTTCTATGCAAGAAAAGTGATTATTCTAATTCATTTTTCAATCAACATTTAGCCATTTAAACCCAAGCAACACCAGGTTATTCAGTTAATAAACTATAAATAATAATAATAATATGTAATATTATGGCTGGTTGGTTTTGGGTTTTATAAGGCATAAGGGCAAAAAAACACCTAAAGATGTGCCCCTGAGGAGCATAATATTATGGAAAGTTACAAGGTTTAAAGAACTGAATATTCTATGATGAAATTCATAATTTTAATCGTGAAATTTTGATAGTTGACACTGGATAAAAATACATCGTAAGTTTAAAAAAGAAACTTTTTTTGTTGCTTACCCTCCTTTCACTGATCTCCATAAAACTTTATCAATAGCTTTACAAGCAAAGGGACCTACAAAAATAAACCTCCTTAATAAAAGTGAATCATCCAAATTTTGCATAAAACAAACCAAAGTAAATAAAACGTAATCACTAAGACAAAAATTATTTTTTTCACACAATGCTAAAAAAGTCATTTTATGTAACTAACCATATGGTGTCATAGGTACTTCAGCTGGCTTAGATGAATCATCTGTATTCCATATCATGTAGCTTCCATCACTGTGTGAACTCATAAATTTCATGCCATGATGCTGCCAAGTCACTGATTCCAAACTCTAAATTGAGAGATTACATTAGAAAATCTATTTACTACAAACATTCCAGTCAAATAGGTTAAAATTAGATTTAGAAAACCATCATATAGGTACCTGACTGCTGATGAATGTATTAATTACTACTAATTTCTTGATATCCCACAGAGCAATCAAACCTTGTTGATAGCCGATAAGTAGACAATCTGGACAACCAGGTTGAGAAGACATGACTTTCACTGCTCCTTGTTTTAGTTTTTTGTCATCTGGAATGCTGAAGAAAAAGACACAAGGTACTTTAGAAATAATTATAGAATTATCAGCATACATCCAATATATTGTTTCATTAATTTGAATTTTAAATTAGGTATTTCTTTTTTATTACCTTCATGGAGAGCAGCAGTCAAGACTTAACCTTTTGACTACGGCAATAGATATAAATGGCACGATTGTTTCTTTGTGCAATTCTTACAACTTTCAAGGTACAACTGCTGTACCGTCCGAGGTCAAATTCCTTCTTGGCAAGATAAAAGTACAACCCCTATACCGGCCGTAGTCGAAAGGTTAAATGATAGTCCACTAACTTTGGATTGTTACAAATTTATTTATGTGAAAAACATATTACTCAATATTAAATCACTTGCTAACAACAGAAATACATCAAGTCAAAAAAATATTGATTACTATAAAATGAGTAAAATCTCACTTTTGAACTATAACATCTTGATAAATAACACTTTCAGCAATTTCAAAAGTTTCGACATCCAACGTATAAATATTTCCGCACATTGTACCCAAGTACAGAATGTCATGGGTGGAGCTCAGTAAAATAGATGTTATTTTCTTCATCCTGTTATTAAGAAGGGATAAATTAGAAGAAATTCTATCTTAAGTGACATTAATAAAACTTTTGAGAAATTTATTACAACTGCAGAGTTGAAATAAAGGAATAAAATCATATAACTTACAATCCAGAAAATACAAAAGATTTTATTTCTTCTAAGCACCAAACACCATTTTTTTCATTTAATTCCCATAAATGAAGGCTATTATCTGAGCATAAACATATAAGGCGAGCCTAAATGAATCAAACAAATATTAAATAATAACTAAAGATAGGTAGAATTAAACTAAGAATTAAAAAGAGGAATTTTATACAAAATTCCTTTTTAACAAACCGGTTATTTTTAAATCTGAAAGCACCACACATAAATCTTTAAAACTTAGTCAACAACGAACTGTGCTATATTACATTGTATGCATAGTAGGTCCAAATTAAAAAGTTGTTACTGAACTTGAAAAAGAATTATTCCAAGATAAAATTGTACAGTATGTGAAATAACTTACTAGTATAAATTTTAAATATACCCAAAATATTTAAATTTAATGTATTGGTCATTTAAATTTAAAAATTTGGGGTATATTTAAAATTTATACTAGTGAGTTATTTCACATACTGTACAATTTGCAATATTTGAATAAATTTTAGGATTGTGTGAAATGATTAAAACCACACACTTTGGAAGAAAGTTAAAAATTATTTTAATGTCAACATTTTTTAATCACTCAAGTCACATGAGAAATAGAGATTGTACTTCGACATTTAAAATAAATTTTACTTTATTGTCAACATGGATAAGAGTATGAACGAATGAGTAAGTTAGTTAATTACTTAGTACTTTTATTCAGAATTTAAATTATTTCATAAGAGCATGACATTTAATTAAGAATAAAGCATACCTTTTTGGGAATAAATACAAGATCTACAATGCATATCCTTTGTCTCAATTCTCCACAAAACTGAACTCCACTTGCCCCATAACTGTGTACATTAAAGAAATAATAAGACATAACAATCAGCGACATTCCTCAACAAATTATTAGAAAGAATTATCATGGTTTTTTAGAGAGGAACAGCAAATCTTATCGAAACATACTTAGAATTTTGGTTTAACAATTTACAAATAAAGTTGAATACGATCATATATTGAATTAGATTATCATACACAGCATAGAAAGGAATGAACCAGCCAACCTCCAAGAAAAAATTTCTGGAAATCTTTTCAAGCAACATGCAATTTCCAGAAAATAAACTGGCTAAAATATTGTTAAAATGAAAATGACAAATTAGTGGCAATTGAGTCATTTAAAGCAGAAAAAGTATTCCTGCTCTCAATTACTGTTTATGTTTGATGGCAGTTTAATCTTTAACTCATCATACCTAATTTGCTTATATTTTTACACAAAATACCAAATATATATATAGCGAATGAACAATTAAACTATTTTTTGAGGTTTTAGAGGAAATTTGAGGATTTTTCTTGAAAATTAGTGTTAAAGAAGATTTTTTATGTCTATCCAGTAAATCCAAAGTTTCGTTTTAAGGTAGCTACGGTTCTAATCAGGTACATGCTGAAATTTATTTCAGCAATCAATCTTTAGTGGATTAGTAGGCTTCTCAGTACAATAGACTATTAGTCGCTGTGCTGGCACTCTTCAGAGTCACCCCTTTATAAGTCATAAGCTATGGTTTAGGAAGAACTTTAAAATTCACACCACATAGATAATTTATACCAACCTACTACTAATGTTTTCTTATGAAGACAGTTTAAAATATGTCTACATTATGGCTTCAAGAGTAAAGTAATGTATGCAGATGTGGGATATTAAATTAATTTACCAAAATGAAATAAAAATGTAACTGGATTAACATTTTTCATAATTTGTGTGTACGATATTTTATTCCTTGCTCATTGATAGCAGCACAAGTAACTTATCTTTGACTTGGTTCTCTTTAAAAACAAGAACGGAAACTAACAAAGGTCACTAGAATGCAGATTAGTGTGCAGACGCAGTCTGGAATTCTGGAATGAAAACACTTCTTTGAATGCAAATTTTGCATTGCATCCAAATTGTTTTGTAAAATCATCCAATAGTGTTTGTGTGAGTGTTGAAAGAGTTTTTACTGTTTCTGTTGTTACATGTTCACAAAAGATTTTAACACCATCACAAGTATAACTATAAAATATGCATGTAGTTATAAAAGTTCTAACTATGTATCATAACTTTTCTATGCAATGCAACATTTTTGAAGGATACATTCTTATAGAGCCAAAACGAGTTCCTATAGCCATCAGGCATAGATCTGGATCCCATGCTAAAGCTGTAGGTTTGTATGGAAATCCAACTGTAGCTGTCTAAAAATAAATAACATTTATTTAATATATAGACAAGTCTAAAAAACAAATACTCTTTCAACTAACTATTTAAGTCCTACTAGTGTGCCTAACTGGTTACTCCAAACTGTTTTTGAAATTTAAATCAACATTTATTAAAACACAGACATTAGAACACGTGTTTAATAATTATGAAAGTGAGGAAAGCATTATAAAATGCTTAATTCTAAAAATAATTCAGTTGCAACAGAGACATCTCAACAGGACAGAGTCCAAAAGCTAACTAACTTTAGTTCCACGCGTAGACGTTCACTTGAGCATTAAGGGCACTTAGAATGTAGGAGCTTCTGAGACCACTTAACCTAGACACCTCGGGAAAAAACTTTATACTAGTCTTTAGAGTTCTAATCTTTTCATATTCTTTTGTTTCAATTACTGCACTGGAATATCACTTTTGGAGCACCTGCTGCAATGCAGCTCATCTCCACATCATAAATAGAAATACAATTTAAACAAAAGTTAACATAAGGGTGGGTTATTTTAAATTTAAAATGTTGATCTGGGGTGTAGAAACAGAAAAACTTAATAGCTGAGTCAATCCTAAGCACTCAGGCCACAAAATGAGAAGGGCAGTCATCCTCCCAACTACTGACCGTAGCCATGGATTCTTAGGTTTTGGGTCAGATGGTTGACTAAGGGACCAATCGTCTTAACTACTGTCCCCTCACACAGAAGAGCGTTAGCATGATAAAACAAAGGTTAAAGTAATTAGAATAAAGAGAAAAATTACAGTTTAACAATTAAAATTTAACTTTACAAGTGATAAATTAGTGATCCTGTCGAATCTTAAGAAGCCCAAGCTGTTGGTGTTCAGAAGTCTAGGAGGAAGGGAAGATTTAGTAGACAAGTATGGTTGAAGTCAAAAATATGTGTCAGGATTCCAACAAAACACTCTGCATCGCCATTCGGACCTTTGCAGGAATGTATGGAATTCTTTATGCAGAATAGCTCTGGGTTTTTTCTATGAGCTGATGGTAGTAGCTTATTTAAGTTAAGATATCTATATTGAAAGTTTGTTATGAATTTAAAACTCATTAGAATTAATATAAATATCAATTTCCATTTTGAAAATATAATCATAAAAAATTAAATATTTGAAAAAATATTCACTTGGAATAAATCAATAAAGCATACCTTAGAAAAAGTAAAAAAATCCTCAACAGATTTTGCAATTTCAGTGTTTGACTGTTGATTCTTGTTCCCTTTAAATTTGAACATTTCAGTGTTCTTCAATCTGAAAGATAATCATTGAATTATTCAACTGCTTTTATATTTCATTGTAATATAGTAATTTAGGCAAATCAAGATTTTTTTTTCTAATATCCAGCCAATTGGACTCTATTCATCACATCTACATGGGTGAAATTGTGAACCACTTAGCATTTACATAGTGCACCATGCTGGGTAGGTTCATATTACACCTCACATACATACCATACATTCTGGGCACACCCCATAAAAGGAGAAGTCACATTCACTCCGGATAGACTAACATCCATGCCTTACCCTGGATTTGAACCAGGAAGCTTTCAATACAGAAAACCACCACCCACTGGCCATTAGACCGATTGGTCAGCTCAAACTATAAATATAATTGTTAATTCCAAAATAAAATTTATTCTACATACAATATGCATTCCAATAAAATTCAAAATAAAATTAAATGATCACTGTTAGTAAATGATGTATGGAATTTGATATGCAACTGTTCAAAATATTTATGCTTTGTTATTAGATGTCCAATATAATGGTGTTATGTTACATAAAACTGACATTTTCTTAAATTATAGTTTTAACTTTCAATTATAAATGCTTCAAAATCAATATTGATTAGATTTTTGATTGAATTTTGGGGTTTAATGACACAAGATCCAAACACAGAAAAACAGCAAAATTTCCACTTCCGTTTCAAAAATAAATAGTTCAAGAAATGATAAGAAACAATTTTCTTGTACTTTATTCTGCAAGAATAAAATTATCACTCCAAAGCTAGTATTAAAATACTACAAAAAAAATTAAAACTTAATGACATAGAAAGTTATCAACACAAAAAAGATTGCATGCTTCTAATCACTCAACAGCGAATTTTACTATTTAATGTTACATGACGCAAGCGTCCGATGCTTCATATCACAAGAGCACTTTGACATACCAGCAAATCACATTCTTGAATAATTTCATGTAAAAAAATAAAATCAGAGATACAATTACATAAAATTAAGTGCTCATAGAATGTAATAAATATATTTAATTATTAAATAAATTTTATACACAAATGTGCATGATTTTTTTTACAAATGACACAAAGAATATTCATGCTTATTACTCATTATTCACAAACAAAATATGAGGGAAAGTCATTTTGTTGTTATTGGCAACCTTAATGGGATGCCAGGCTTTGACATCCAAACCAAAAGTAACAAAGTGATCTAAATCATACATGTCAACACATATTGATTAAAAACAATGACGCTTCAAAATTTAAAGCGAAACAAAATTTATTTCATAAATGCTGGCCAGTGGTTAAAAACGATAGAAAATTAGACCTCAAAAGTGACAGAAAAAACTTCCAATTTTCAAGCTCAAGACAATATTTAGTGTCTTTTATTTTTCTTGATATCAAATTGTTTGGGCTTGTTGAAAAAATTGCAGGTTATTGTATTAAAAAAAAAATTTTAGTGAAATACTTTTTTAGTGAAAATATTTTTATATTATCCACTAAACATTTAAATCACAGCAAAATTTGATTAGTTAAGTCCATTCTGTTTGGCTAGAGTTTTATTTTATAAGCATGTTTCCAAACAAATAAATAAAGCTTTGAATACGAAATAAGAATTTTCAATTCACACAAAAGAGTTACAACGTAAATATGCTATTCTGCATTAAAGTTCACCCAATATTAAGTTATAAACAGATGCAATAATAATAAGTAAAATGAGAGTAACTTATCACTAAAGTCTTACTCAATTTGCTGCAATTCGCAAGTGGAAAATCTAAGCGAGAGAACTTAAAATGCCTCTTTGACTGGAAAATGTAAAAATTGAGGGGAACATTTTTCACACTTATTTACAAACACACACACCTACGACAAACATCAAAACTCAAAACAATAACAGCCGACGACCTATTCAATTGCGGATACAGTTATTGCGACAACTAAATATTTAAACACTCACTCCAGTTTCTTCAGAGAGTGAACTCTAAAAAGCCATAATATGAAAATAAGTTATAATTCGTGTTCAATTTAAAACTTTGCATCCAAAACAAGGGTGTTTTTCAGCATAAAAACAAACACAACAACATTAACAAACTATTTACAGCAGAAAAAAATACTTTCACTTGGAAACAAATTTGATTCGTTACTCTTTTGGCGCCAGTTTTTGATTCATTCTAGATTGGTTGACTGATTAGTTTTATTGCCCAAGACCAGATCATGGACCAGGTATAGTTTTGAAGCCTGGGCAGTTTAATTTACGTCTCACTGGAGCAACAGAAAGATCATTGGGGACGGGATCAATCTCGAAGAAATAAATCCAAAGACATCTCGTAATTGTTGTAACTAGTTATTCTAAGTGTTAACGTGTTTTGTTATAACTGTAATTTTTTTGTATTAGTTCTATCTTTTAAGTGGCTCGTGCTTTTCTTTTTCGCTTGCTTTAATTATGTTCTCTGTTTTGTTACGGTTTTTTTCGGTACAGCTACAGTCTACGTTTATGAGTGGTGGCAACGGCCTTGGCGATTTTTATGGCGAACTTCTAAAGTCGCCAAAGTAAGAATTATTTCAAAAAAAAATTTTTCTTTCAAACATATTTTTCTTTTTACAACGGAAAATGAAAGTTTGAAAACACATTATTTGAGAACGTTTCAAAAAGTATATATTTTTTAAAACTTTCGCAAAAAGTAGTAAGCTTAAACACATTTCAGAACACATTTGTGAACCAGCAGAAAAACAAAGCTGTGAATGTTGGGTAAGGATACCCTGAAACTAATCAATTACACTAAATACAGTAGGCTGTTTGAAAAGAAAAATATTTTTAAAAGAAAGAAAAGCAAGAAATAACACAACCTGATACATCAGAACTGTTCCGAGAAAAAAAGTACGAAACAAGAATATTTCACAAACTGCGAAAAACAATACATGTCAGAACTCTGCCGTGAAAAAAGATTATTATGAAATAAAAATTCCACAACTGTAGAAATACAAATAAATAAATATACAAAATATACAAATAATATCAAAGAAAAAGATTTAAAAGGACCAATGCAATCAAAGGATATTTTAAAATGAAAATAACTAATGGAAGCAAATAAAAAAATTTCAAACGAATCAATGAAATCAAACGATTTAAAACAGAGATTGAAAGTTACCGTTTGCCGAGGTTGCCATGAAAACCACACTAAACGTAAAGACAGATGGGTTGTCTTAATCTACCGTAACTCGCTACTAGAATTGCACCAAAAAACTCGCCAAGACCGTTGCCACCGCTCATAAACGTAGAGTGTAGCTGTACCGTTTTTTCTTTTTGAATAAAGTAACGTTAGATTATCTCTACTAAACAACATCGTTTAAAGAATTATTCAAACAGGTTACGGGCCATCAACTTGCTGGAACCTGTGCTAGTAAGTAGATCGATGAGTTTTTTAATAGAATAATAGATCCACTACATTTGGAAGCAATTGCTACCGCTTTTAGGCTTAGCTAATACCGCTAACGATAGACTGCTATTGCTTAGCCAAACTTCTGTCTAGTTCGACAGTATTTGTGATTATAATTAAGAACTCGTTTCACCTCAAGCAAACGATTCCAGAAAGAATGGATTTAACAAGACACGTTAAATTATTAACTGGAGAATCTGACAGGCCAATTTGGAAAAGAAAAATTAGAGACTTGCTAGATTACCATGAAGGAGCTCTAGAAGTGATTGATGGCGAGCTAGTCAAGCCAGAACCTTTGCTCAACTCAGAAAATGCAGATGCAATCAAGGATCACAAGCAACAGTGTGATTTCTACCGCAAGGAAAATAGTTATGCCAAGTCTATGATCGCAAGTACGGTTACAAGTTTTAAATATTTTGCCCAGCAGCTTTGAGACGTTTAAGTCCAGTTGGATGTTGTTATCCAAAAATGAGGACCGGACTTTCGATTAACTTACAAATCAACTGTGCATGTTTGAGAGGAATTTTTCAAAATCTGAAACGAGTGAAAGAACCATTCAGGAAGCTTTGCCAGCTACTAACCAAGACAGGCATAAGCAAGATGGCAAGGGTAGATTCCTGAAGCAATCAAGGAAAGGAGACGTCTGAAACTATTGCAACAAAAGGGGACACTGGGTGAAGGACTGCCGAAAGTGGATTTCCGATAGAAGACCGAGCAGCAAAAAACCAGTGAATGGAAACATGGAGACTGCCTATGTGTCCCTGATGTCCATCTGTGGTGAAGTCTGTGCTGCTGAAATGGATTTAACGTCCTTCTGGGTTAATAACGGAGCAACTCGTCATATCACAAATTGTCCAGAGTATTTTGTAGAGTTTATGAGTTTCCATAGTCCTTGTGGCATTAAGGCTGCTGGAAAAGAAACATTGGCTGCACGCGGAAAAGGCACTATTCGTGTAAAGACCATTATTAATGAGAAATGCCAAGAAATTCAACTAAAAGATGTCTGGTATGTGCCCGAGATAAGCAGAAACTTGTTTTCAGTGCTGGCTGCTCAAGATAGGAATGTCAATAGTGAATTCAGGTCATCCTCTACTGAGTGTTGGCTTATAGTCAATGGAGTAGATGTACTATATGGAACACGAAGTGTAAATGGAACTCTATTCAAGGCTGCTATTGAACCGAGTGTGCCTGAGAAAGGAGCAGAAGTAAATGCAGTTGTGGAAGATAGCTCCTTGTTGCAGCTGTATCATGAAAGATGGGGGACATCAAGATAAACGTCACATCAAAGATATATTGCAAAAAGAACTGGGAATCAGTGTTCGCCTAGATAACGAACCCTGTGAATCATGTGTTTATGGCAAAGCACATAGATTACCATTCGGAACCAAAGAGAAAGCCTCCAATCCTAGTGAATTGGTTTCAGCTGATGTGTGTGGACCCTTTGATTACTCATTTCAAAAGAAGCGATTCTTGGTTGTATTCAAAGATAGTTATACCAAATTTCGCTATAGTTTTGTAATTAAGGAAAAATCAGAAGTAAAGAATGTGCTTAAGCAAATGCTCGCTCATGCTAAAAACTTAGGGCATTTTGTTAAAGAATTTCTCAGTGACAATGGAGGTGAATTTGACAACAAAGAAGTTTGTGCCGTTATATGCCAAGAAGGAATCACGCAAAGACTAACTGCACCTTACACGCCAGAGCAAAATGGCGCCAGTGAACGTGGAATGCGCACCATTGTAGAAATGGCAAGAACATTAAAATATTCAAATCCTGATGCCAATTATCCTGTTGCAATGTGGGCTGAACTTGTTACCTCTGCTGTATATATTTTGAACAGAACAGGCAAATCATCAGTGGAAGGTGCTAGCCCATATGAATTGTGGATGAAAAAGAAACCTCGCCTGAAACATTTGCGTGTGATTAGTTCCACTTGCTATGTTCATGTTCCTGTTCAGAAGAGGTGGAAAATGGACAAGAAAGCTGTCAGGGGCTATCTTGTTGAATATGACGGTGATGAGCGTTACGGGATTTGGTTGAAAGAAGAGAACCGAGTGATTTTCTCAAGAGATGTAATTTTTCAAGAGAAATCTAGCAAATATGACCACATTAAACTGATGATAAAAGGACTTCCTGATGAGGGAAAGTTCGATGAGGAGAAATTGATTGGAAAACCAAAATCTCAAAGCGATTCTGAAGATGAATCAGAAGAAAATGAGCCAGGAAGGACAAGTGATATCGAAGAAGACAATGGTGAGGAGATCAAAACTTCAGGTGATAGACAGTTGCGAAACCGTTCTCTATTACACCAGCCTGCACGTTTTGAGGACTACATTATGGAAGCCGAATCATTTGTATATGAGACTGACAGTCCTGGAACATTTGAAGAGGCAGTTAATGGCAAAGAAAGTGTAAACTGGAAGAAAGCCATGGATAGTGAATTGACTTCTCATAAAGAAAACCAAACATGGGAGCTGACTGATCTACCAGCAGGAAGCAAGGTTATACCATGCAGATGGGTCTACAAAATCAAGACAAATCCAGATGGCAGCATCAACATTTACAAGGCTAGGCTTGTCGTGAAAGGTCACAGTCAACGCCAAGGCATTGATTACAGTGAAATTTACAGTCCAGTAGCTAAGTTGGGAACAATACGTGCAATATTGAGCATTGCTGCTGAGGAGAAAATGTATTTGTATGTTTGACGTATCAACAGCTTTTCTGTATGGAGAACTTGATGAAACCATCTACATGCAACAGCCAGAAAGCTATAAGGATGGAACAGGACGCGTTTGCAGGCTCAAGCGCAGCTTGTATGGTCTGAAACAGGCTCCACGTTGCTGGAACAAGTGTTTTGGCCAGTTTTTGCTGACACTTGGTTTTAAAGCAAGTGATGCTGACCCGTGTCTATATATTAGAGAACGGTAATAAAGTACTCACAGTGTTGTATGTTGACGATGGACTGGTTGCTGCAACTAACCAAGAGGACATGGATGCATTCCTTAAAGAATTAAAAGCTAGATTTAAGATGTGCATTGGAAAAGTTTTCTGCTTTCTGGGACTTGAAATTGAACGTCACAAAGATGGCTCTATTGAAATTAATCAGAAAGGATATGCCAGAAAAATCCTCCAACGGTTTGGATTTGAAGGGTGCAAACCTGCACTAACTCCCATGCTGGGGGAATCAAGGTTCCAGAAACCTGAGGACACCAAAAGACCGGATTTACCATATCGTCAGGCGGTTGGTGCCTTAATGTATCTGATGGTGGGAACAAGGCCCGATATAGCTTACAGTGTTGGGTTTCTATCCAGGTCACTAGAAAATCCATCTACAGAGGATATTGTGAGAGTAAAGAAAGTGTTACGCTATATAGCAGGTACAACTAATCCGGCAATCACTTACCATGTAACTGGTACATGTAGAGTGCTGGAATGCTACAGTGATGCAGATTTCGGTGGATGTTCTAACACAGGAAGATCAACATCTGGTTCAATAATGGTATACACCGGAGGTGCAATTTCTTGGCACAGTCAGAGACAATCTATTGTAGCCACTTCAACCACAGAGGCTGAAGTTGTGGTAGCATCTGAGGCAGTCAAAGAAGTCCTTTGGCTTACAAGACTGTATCAGGGAATAGTGAACCTAAAAGAAGTGCCCTCACTTAAAGTAGACAATCAAGCAGCTGTAAAGCTTGCCCACAATCCGAAATATCATCAAAGGACCAAACATATTGAAATCAAGCATTTCTTTATTCGTGAAAAAGTGATGGAAGGCAAGGTGCATGTTGAAAAAGTATCAACCGAAAGACAACTTGCTGATATTATGACCAAGCCATTAACCAAGCCTCGGTTATTGATCTTGTGTCAACAAATGGGACTTATGAACTAATCAATCAAAAACCCAATTAACAAGGGAAATTGTTGTAACTAGTTATTCTAAGTGTTAACGTGTTTTGTTATAACTGTAACTTTTTTTTTTAAACTTTACAAAGAAACTCTTAATTTGAAATTTTGAGTAGTTCATTCACAACGGCATGCCATGCAAACCTTTACTCTTCAAAGAAAGTAGTCCCGGAAACTCCACCTCTACCAACAGACAGGATTAACAGAGTTGCTCCTTTTCAAGTGACCGGGGCCGACTTAGCAGGACCTATTTATTTGCTAAAAGTGTTAAAGCATGGATAACATACATTCAAAAGTGTTAAAGCTTGGATAGTACTGTTTACCTATGCAGTCTATCGAGCCATTCATCTTGAATTGGTTACGTCTCTCTCAACAGAGGCATTTATCCAAGCCTTTCGTCGATTTATTGCAAGAAGAGGAAGAATAACAACTATATACACTGACAACGGCACAAACTTTTGTGGGACTGCAAGAGCGATGAGAGAGCTAGACTGGAAGGGAATAGAAGAAAGAAGTGCTCCCCTTCGAATCAAGTGGCACTTCAGTCCGCCTGCTAGTCCATGATACGGTGGATGGTGGGAGCGTTTGGTGAGGTCCATCATGGAATTATTGAGAAAAGGCCTCGCAAGAGCTTGCCTTAATTACGAAGAAATGATCACAGTGCTTTGTGACGTAGAAATCACTATAAATAGCCGACCTCTTACATATGCATCAGATGATCCCAATGAGTTGACACCTTCCATTTCATTCAAGATATACGAGAAGTAGAAACCGTAGATCTGGATATCATTGACTCAAGATTTCTATTAAAACGTGCTGCATATCTTCAAAGGTAAAGAGAAAGATCAATAGAGCGATTCAAAGAGGAATATCTTGGAGAACTGGTGCAATGTCCAAACTTGGCTAGAAAAAAGGCCAGTCTGAGACCAGGTGATGTGGTGCTGATTGGCACAGATAATGTGAAGTGGATTAACTGGCCCATAGCTAGAATTCTTGAACTCTATCCAGGCAAGGATAACATTGAGCGAGTGGCAAAGTTAAAGTTGGCTGGTGGTGAACTAATTCGACCATTACAGAGAATCTACCCTTTAGAGATAAATTCTCATGAAATGACTTCGTCAGTAATAGAGACTGATAGTCGCATTCCAAGTAGCTCAGAGAAAGGCGTTGCGGCGATTACTGATGTTTCTAAGATGCATATCGCTGATTCTGATGGGGATGTTAATGACTCTATGACTTATAAAGTAGTGAGCCAGAAATCTCCACTTTTTGTGAAAGAAACGCGTTCTGGTCGACGGATCGTTCCTGTTCAGCTTTTGTACTTGTAAACATACTGCCCACAGTGCAAAGGTGGGAGAATGTTGCCACTCAATTAGGTTTATTTACTTCCGTTCACTAGTCTTGTAATCAACCATTGTTTTAAATTTATAAACCTATTGTAAGATATTACTTTGCATCTGGCAAGTTCCAAGAACCCAAAAACGATTATTCATACGTTTAACTG